>JAEQBH010000552.1:0-1216562 GCA_016808115.1 Tetrastigma voinierianum
GTATGTCGCTTGTTATGAGGGCTACTTGTCAAGCCTCCATGTGGCTACAAAAGATATTGATTGGCTTTCATATTGTCGGTATATCCAAGCCACTTGTTATATATTGCATTAACACAATGGTCAGACATTTCCTCTCTAAAAACAAATGTGAGTGCTACTCACCAAAGCACTTTAATATAAATAAACACCGCTTGTTAGAGAGAAAGTTCGAATTTCATAAACTTGATTGAATATAATGCTACAGAGACATATGCGCGTTAGCGCATCCACTAACCAAAGGCTTACCATGTGGAGTTTATCAAACGCCATGTAACCTATAAGCGGGCTTGCTAAGTCTTTGATATTTCAAGTTAGTGGGAGTCCACTTATATGCATTTGATTTGCTTTGTAATTGTTTGAAGTATGTATTGAATGATATGTCATTATTTAACATATACTCTCCGACAAAGACGAGATGCTCGACCATTTGTTTGAGAAATGCATATTTTGTTTTATTCACTCATGTAGTTCTCATTCATAATCTCTTACATGAAATACATGAGCTTGTTGATGTGTATGACATTTCTTTTTTCCTACTTCGACAAGATGTTTCGCACGCTGAAAGCTTTATATATATATATATATATATATATATAAGCTATTGGTTGTTATGTGCTTTGGTCATAAGTGATATTTTATCATAGTTATAATCATCCTTATTCATAATAATTGTCTAATGTTATCGAATTGGGAGAATCGTCTTGTATTTAATTTTATGGATTAGTATTAATCAATTATTAAGATTTGTTTATTGGATTATTAAATAATATCAATTATGTATTATTATTATATCATGTAGCCCGATATAACCTTGAAGCCCGATATCACATCAGCTGGCGTATTGATAATCCCCCCGTATAAATTTCAGACTATGTCAGCGGGAAATTTGTTATGAGGTTCTACTCTCATCCCGATACTATGAGCCTTCCGACTTCCCATCCCGGTGGAGGTGGGTTTCATTTGGCGTACTCGAGATAGAGAAGCGATCGTCTCTCTCTACTCCTGGTTTGGCTGACGGTCGCTTTACGGGGGCGCCTTGGATCCTACTGGTGTAAATTTTTATGGTTTTGAGTCCATTTGAGATATATGTGTATGAGCATTACTATATTGCGTATCTCACGTAAGTTTTTACATCATCCATAAGCAATGCCTAGCGACGTGTACCGCCACTATTGATAATGGCATTACTACAACAACTAGAAGGGCGGGTAATTGGCACATATAGAGGTGGTAGAGCATCGAACAATCAGTTCAATAGAGTAAAGCCTAATTCCTAAAATAATTTAGGAATTTTAGGGTCTAACCCGACCACTTCTCTCAACCTAGTTTAACACCCTGGCAGGCAGAAATAATTTTAACACACCAAGCTCAATCCTTCTCTCAAAATCAGATGACCAGCCTAAGCCCACCACACCTACAAAACTTTCACAAAAATTACAATCGCCCTCCCCTAATTGCAAAAAGCAAGGTCACACTACTCTGAGTTTATCGTTTCGCTATGCAGGATTCATAAACAACAAATAGGTCTATGAAGACTTGACCTTTTCTTTGCTCATAAAATCTCAACCATCATCATTGTGCCCCGACACTCAGTGATGTCTCCCAGAGTAAACTACAACACTAGTGCTACCTCTCATATGACATTGGATCAACGCGTGGAACCATGTTCAACGCACACACTAAGGGTCCTCTCAGGGGAAGTGAAATTAAGGTGTAACGCCCCAAAAAATACCCTGGAATTTTTATAATAATTTTATTTTATGTTTCGAGAATAGTGTGAGCCAAGCTTTAGGTTTTTCGGGAAAATTGATAGAGTCTTGACAAATTGTGAAATGTAAATTGAAAGTGTGAGCATATGATTTAATAGCAGCTATATCTTTAAAAATGAAATGAGGGAACCCGAAGAAATAAACCCAAGTGAAAAGGCAAATGTGGAGAAAGATGCCGAAGGCTTTAAGGTCGGTGTTATAAAAAGAATAAATATCACAAGTGAATTTATGATAAATGAATGACCAAAGTGTGTAATAGGAGACTAAAATGGAAAATTGGTTATTGGGTGGCCAAACAAGGCTATGAGGAACAAGTGATTTGTGAGACCCAAGGGAAAAAATGAGAATTGAGAATAGGGTGAAGACCAAACATGGCCACACACTTAAGTGGGATTTTTAAAGACCAAAAGTGGTCTTTGAAGAGCTCCCTTTAGAGGTGTCATTTAGAGAGAGAAGAGAGGAGAAAAGGGAGAAGAAAGCTAGGGTTGCAAGAGATCAAGGTTTGGTTGGCTTTGCTCCCCACTTCTTGCTCTAAGAGATCAAAAACAACTTGGAAGAGAAGATTTGAAGAGAAGGCTAAGGTAAAATCAAACCAGCTTTCATCTTTTTGTGATTTTACGATTTGGGGAAAAGCAACAGGTAAGGGATTTCGTCTTCCTTTGATCGACCACTTTTGGTTATGCAAGTTGATTCAAATTGTGGGATATTGAGATATGGTTTAGATGAAGAAGAAATGTTGATTATTATTGGGTGAAAATTGGTGAAAGCGCCGTGCAGGCGAGACCACAAAGCGCCACGTCTTAGGTACCACGAATGGAGTGCCGGTACCATGGTGCATTTAGTTCGAAGGGAGGCAATTGCGGTACCACTTAAAGTGGTACCGGTACCGCCCGGCGGTGAGCTGGTACAGCCACCAGAAGTTAAAGTGAATGCGGAAATGCCACTACGCTTCCCGGCCAGCCATGTTTTTCATATTTTACCACGGTTCGTGTCCGTATTCATACCCCCAAAATAATGTTTGAGACCCAAGAAATGATTAATGGGGGTTCAAATAAGGATATAACTAAGTGAAAAACGTACAGTACCTCGCCGCCTCGAAAGAAAGCGTTTTCAGCGAGACTTAGTGTCTTAACGAGGCAGATTAAAGGAAATAAACTTGTAATTCACTAAAATTGTTTAAGAATTAATTATCCATTAAAATTAGGCGTGATTGTTATTTATTGACTAGGGACGGGTGATGATGCCTGCCTAGGATCGAGATGGAGAGAAGGAAACTAGAGCCAACAGCTTCGGTTTATTCTCTGACTCTATTCTTATTTCAAGTATTTTGGTAGTTTACCAGTAACTGTAAATAGTACGTGAATATTGTATATGAAATAAGTACATAGATTGAGTATATCTTTGAAAAGATATCTGAGAAAGTGAATATGGAATTGAAATGTGATGTTGAAAACCCGAATGAGCGTGTGAATGATGATGGGGCGAGATTAAGTAAGCGGAATCGTCGTAAATGTGAGATTGAATGATATATCGAAGAAACGCGGCAGGTGCACCCGATCGACATCAGATCCGCGAAGGCCTTCCGAGGGAATTATCCGATGTGTCCCACTTGGCGGGATGCACAACCGACATCGTCATGATGGCGTATGGCATTTAAATACCACATGTCGAAGAGGTGCGCAAAGCGGCATCCGTCATGATGGAACCGGGTGGTAAATATGTAAGCACATTCTTAGAATAATCGCAAGAGTAGGGATTCATCAAACGTAATTAAGAAATCATGAATGAATAGTCATGGTGAAATAACTTGACATTGAGGTGTAAATGGGATTTTATGTACAATAACCCAAATCTCATAAATTCGAATTGTGAATTGAATTGATGCTTTGAGAGCGCATGTTGCGATATAAATAATTAATTGTAAAAATGAAAGCTTGCAAGTCAGACAACATGATATATGTTGATATAATACAAAGCATGGTTTTAACATTGCGTACATGCAGAAAGTTAAATTGAATGTGAAGAAGCGTATGTGACCGCTGTGAAAATGTTTAACGTATATGGATTTTTATCATCGCGGCGGGTTTCAAGTAGACAAGAAAGGAAGACAAGATGTTGAAGCGCGAGTCATAAAGCGAGTTGCAGTATGATGCCCACCGCCGTATATCATTCTTTTTTAACATGGAATATTTTGTGAACAATTAGTAGAACTCCAAAGAATGTCTTGTTTGTATATCATTTGAAAGGGCATAGAATGTCTTCAACGTAATTGCATCTTATAAAACTATAATGTTTATTAAGACTACCATTTGAAAATGCTTCCACGCAAATGTCGAAAACCTAAAAGAAAACTAACATAAAAGAAAATATTTATTAAGATAATTAGAAAACGTCGGAGTAAGCAGGACTCCGGTTCAAGGATCATCACTTAGGGCCGGGGATTACGGTCGCGACACTTTTGAAAAAGAAAGAATATAATAAAAATGTAAAATAAAAGAAGGATTAAGCGGGCGTCCTTGGGGTTTTGATTCGAACTTCGTCATTCAAGTCGAGGACCGGAGCTAAAGGGGTTGCTGGGTCGGCGATGGCCAAAGTAACCACCACCTATTTCTCACCTTTGGCGGGGGTGCACTAAAAACGTTTAATCCACTCGCCCTCTATACCTTAATGACATCTTAATTGTCCCTTAAATAACTGTCAATCTTCTTTTTGTTGCTAAATTTGTTAAAGATAATATGTGTCTTATTGAATTTAATCCGTTTGGTTATGTTGTGAAGGACTTTATCACCAAGACACCGCTTCTCAAGGGACTCATCCATAATAATCTCTTCCTAATGCAAATTCCTACCCATTTTAAGAATCATCGTGTTTTAGCAGCCCACCAAGTGTCTTCTTATCTTTGGCATCAACGTCTAGGCCATCCTTGTGCTCAAACTATGTCTAGGATGTAACACCCCGAAATATGTCTTAGTCGTTTTCAACGTGTTTAGGATGTTTTGTAGGTATAATTAGAATTTTTAGTAATTTAAATTCAAAATGCGAAAACTGAGAAACTCGGAATTTGTACAAGATACAAGGGTAAAAGTGTAATTTGTCAAAACGGGACACAAAAGTCATAATATAAGAAGATGATATGCTATTATAGAAATAGCATAAATTGTGGTGCAAATAGAGGGGAGTTTGAGGATCAAAGTGTAATAAAAGGAAAATTAAAATCAAAATTGGGATAAGACTAATTAGGGTCTCTCATTTTGGGCATTTTAGAGAGCAAAACGTAGAGAGGGGGAGAAGAAAAAGAAGAAGAAGAAGAAGATGATGAAGAAGAGAAAGAAAGCCAAGAAAGATATGGATCAATATGGGTTTGTATGGATTGTAGGGGTTTGTATAGATTATTATGGTTTTGTAGGGATTTTTGGAATTTTGTATGGGTATTAGTTTGTTCCATTTCTAGGGTTTAGTTTAGAATTCATGCTAACCCTAGATTTGTTGAAAGTTGGGTTGGTAAAACCCTATTTTGTATAAGATGAGTATGGAATCCTCCCTTTGAGTATGGACTCTTGGTTTATGGTGTATGGATACATGTTTGGGTGTTAGGAAGTTAACCTAACACAATTATTCTAAGTTGGGGATTTGGAAAAACCTAATTGTCTATGTTTGGTTTGGTTGGGTTGAAACACACTTGGGAGTTGTTTTTCGGTGATGCTTTTGGATTATATTTGGGTTTTTTGAAGTTTGGATTTCTGAAAAATGGGCCAATCGGCAAATGCGGGCAATTTAAGTCCTACGCCGCGGTGCCAGGAATCCCAGAAACGAGAAGGAGTGGAGTCCACGAGGTGTGGCATGTCCCACCATCGTGGCGTGGCCCGAGAGGAGGAAGCTTGGATAAGCCTCAGTGCGCCGGCGTCTTGTGTTCACGGTATGGAAATTTTTGTGTTTTGTTTTGTTTTGTTATTCTATTATTCCGAGGACTTGTCTATTGGACTAATGAGGGCCCTATAAGTGTATGAAATGGTTCATTCCTGTTTGTAAGGTAAAGGAAAAGTGGAACGTACCTGCCACCTCGCCCGGCAGCTTCAATGCCTATGAAAAGTGATAGGCGATTTGTGCTATGTAAAATGTGTACTAGTAATGCGCAAGTGCAGTAAAGTAGCCTCAGTATTATAATGATAAATGAGTATCGTTCCCATAGAGAATTGGATTACTAAGTATCGACTCTAATCTAGCCTATGCTTTATTTAGATGTTGGAAAATCTATAAAAAAAACTCAAAGACACTAATCTAGGCATGCAAAAATGACTATATAAAGACTAAAAAGCCTTAGGGCATAGATTTCACCTAAACAATGATATATGAACCTCCTAACCCAGTATCATTGATCAATTCATCATGAAGATGGTGATTTCACTAATAGTATGTCGAATCTCTCAGAGACATGCTTCCACTACCACTTAGAAAATGTTATCTTTGCATCTACGCCTCGAATCATCATAACTAAGGGATGCATTGAACCTATAAAAATCTTAATACCACCTAATCTCTTATAGCTCCTATCTCATGATAATTAGATGATAAATCATCCATGGTCTAATTTTTAACTCTCACTTCTCGATTTTTAATCCAAACCACAAATCACACAAATATTATTGAAATACCTAAGCATTAAGATCAAATGAAGCCTCAACATAAATATGTGGCAAAACATCAATCAATATAAGTGGAGAGATTCATACAAACATGTCTTTAGCTACATCTAAACCCCAAGAAACTAACTAAAACATAAGGGGAAAAGTAAATATAACCATCAAAAAGAAAACCGAAAAAGGAAAATGAAAACAAATTTGGCATTAAAAGCTCCCATCTTCTCCTCAAGTATCTTCTCTTCTTCCTCAAGTGTTCTTCCTCTTCCAAAGAGCGAACCCTAGAAATCTACCAAGAACAAGCCCTAGGGTGTTTCCACCCGAAAGACTTTATTCTCACTACCTTGAATCGGTTCTCCAATCGTCCTCCTTGTTGTTTATAGGGTTTAAGCTTTAAAACCCCTGGTTATGGGCTCAAAATCGAGCCAAAATCAACCCCGAACATCGCGTCGTCGTGCAGCAATGTCGCGACGTCGGGATGCTGCATTCTGCAGCTCTACGCAGCGGCCGCGCGACATTAAGCTGGAGTCTCTGTTTTTGCTGCTTCATGAGCTATAACTTTGTCATCCGAACTCCGATTTGGGTGTTCTTGGTACCCTTGGAAAGCTCTTGAAGTGTAGAATCTAGATATGTCCAGAAAAGACACTTTGGAAATCATTATAGAAAGACTGAACTATTTTAAAATTCTCCAACTGGTCACTTTTCAACTCTCTTCTCTTCTTTCTTCAACTACCAAGAGTCATATCTTTGTCATTTGAAGTCCAAATGGAGTGAATAGGTCTCTTTGGAAAGCCCGAGAAGTCTCCTATTTATCCATATCAATATTGTAGCAATCGGGGATCATTGTGCAGCTGAAAACATCAAAACACGGTAGCTACTACTAATGTGTTGTTTGCTAATTTTTGGGCTTTATCTCTTTGTTTTTGCTCCATATTGGCTCATGGATGACCTAATCACAAAATTGAACATTTAGAGCATTAGATCACTTATTCATATAATAAAACTACTAAAAATATAAGTAAACATAGGGATAAAATGAGTATAAAGTATCACTATTGCCTTTGTTTTAAATTCTTGTTTGTCACGACAAGAGACAACTCAAGCAAAACAAAAAAAAAAAATGAAAATGACACGAACTAACAAACAATGAGATGAGTATGATAACATGATTCCAAGTGGAAGAATCACTATGAACATAAGTTAGCAATATTAGCAATTTCAACCAAAGTTTAGGATCCTTACGATTTGCAAACTCTCCTAAGAACATGGCAAAGCCATAGTGAGACAAAGCTCAAATCAACCCCTAAGTCCTCACAATGACTTCTGTCTTTCTAAGGAAACTAAGTGTGAGTGATTGCATGATCTCAATGTGTAATGAGTCTAGTACCCCCAAACCCCAAAAGCTCAACTCACCTATTTGGAAAAAGTTAACTAGAGAAAGGATAAGAAACGCACCACACACCCTTTTTATTCATACAAAATACCTAAAAATTACCTAAATACCTAAGAAAAAACAAGAAAACGATGCAGAGAGGAGTTTTAAATGAAGATTAATTTCTATGGGGATCCATTGATGACTCCCTCTCAGGTGGTTAAGGGCGCGAAATTAAATTCGTTCAAACTTCACCCGAACACTCAACTAAACTCAAGGCCTTAAGTTGTGGGAATGATCCATCTTTTGTCCATGTAAGCGGCGGTGAAGTCAATGACTCACCGACCCGTCGGCCCAAAGAGGCGTAGGCTTTAAAGACCCCTCAAGCGTGCGGGATTTGTTTGATGATTCCACTTATTCTTATTCACATACTTATTTTGACATTTTTCTTTTCTTTTGCTTTTTATCTTTCTTTTTCCACTTTTCTTTTGTTTTTGTGTTTTTCTTTTTTAGTTGGGACTCGATGGCAAATCTCTTGATTGGTGTCTCATCACTTAAGTGGCTAGAATCCCCTAAGGTTCAGTTGAATTCAAGGCAAAGGTCGAGGACCAAGGCATACAAGGGAGACAGAGGGTATTGTTAATGATAGATTAAACTTAATAGCTTAACATGTAACCTGAAGGGAGGTGACTAAGCTAAGTCACCCATACCAAGCAAGTACATAATTCCAGATCATTTAAAAACCTAAGGGTCTAATCCACTTTGCACTTGCCCTTTTTCAAATGTTTGTGTTCAAAATGACCTTCTACTAGTCAACAAGGCATCAAACTCACTCATATGAGACATGAAACAAACAAAAGAAAGAAAGAAAAAACTCATCTGAACAACCCTAAACAAATAAAGTAATAACTAAAATAGGTAAGGAGATACAAAAATTTGGATTTTTGAAAAAAATATTGAATTCACCTAAACTTGAATTAAACATTGTTCTCAATGTGAAACAAAAGCAAGAATGGATAATGAGTACTCCCCTGAGGTTGATCAAGTCTCTAGAAGTTGCTCCAATGAATATGACTTACTTTGGAGGCAAAGATGTTAAGATGGATTAGACTTTAGTTCCAAATGAGAAGAGACTTGAAAATAGGAAGCTTACATATGGAATGAAATGAGGGAGGATGCTAAGAGCAGACCTCTTTTGTTCAGGCTTTTACTCTTTGAACCTCGAATACTATAAATTTCACTTTTCCAAGATTCTCCACCTCCATAGCTAACTTTGAACCCCAAAAATTTGAAAAACAACACTAAGTATAAGATCAACGAGAACATTTATTAAAGCAAACTTAAAAAGTAACTAAGAAAATGGAAAGGAAACTTTTTTGAACTCAGGTTGCTCTAAGGAGAAACGCTCATTTCGATCCAGTAGACTCTACCAGCTGATGATATGTTGAAAGTGATGCGGCCTCCATCCTTTTCTAAGAGGCGATAATTGTGCTCAATCAACAATTTGAGCACATAATCTTCCAATATCATTATTTTTTTTATATTTTCTATTTTTTTTCATTTTTTTTTCTTTGCAATGATTCCTCTCAATTCATTATTCAAGTGAATGATGTACTCATCTACCTCAGAAGTTTGGGTTTTTATTCTCATTTTCACTTCCTCATGCATTGGAACCTGAAAGAGTCATCTGGAATAGTCTTCACAACTTCATCATTTGTCTTTTTCATGTGATTAAGGAAGTTGGCTCATCTTCATCACAACTAAGATTTCAATTTGTGCATCATTCTCAACATTTTGAAACTTCTCAAGTTCTTCATTATCCTTGAGGGATTTCTTCATTATCTGTGATTTTCTTCTTCTATATTCACCCAAAGTGAATGGAGCCTCTTATGTTGTCCTTCAAAAGGACATTATGGCCTATTCTCTAGCACATTCTTTCATATGTTGCCCAGCTAATTCTTCTATACTCATGCTCTCTCTTCTTTAGGTTGTTGCTTTCTCGAATCCAAAATTTGAGGTATAAGAAGTGGCCTTTGACCATGTCTTTTTCAAGCTCGAAATGGTGCGAGACTAAATTTGATCATTAGCGCCCATGTTCCATGAATTGAACTTAAAGATATTCTTGCAGCATTCAACATGAACTCTTTTCAATTCGATCATGGTTGTCTCTAACTTTGTCATTTCTCCTTGTGGAGGTTGACGTATCTCATTTGGATCAAAGAAGCTGACAACTTGTGACTTAAGGAGTGATTGCATTTCAGCCATTGATCTTGAAACTTGAGGTTGTGTCATAGGTATGATTCAGCTTAAGCTCTTCATAATTAAAAATGCATGGCTTCTTCTGGGCTGATCTTTGGACTTGTGGGTGTGTGAGGAATGGTATAGTTTGTATTCCCATGATTATTTGAATTGGTGGCTCCATCCAAAATTATGATTGTTCAAAATGTGGGGTACCTCCATATTGAGCAAATCCATTGATGCATATGGTTGCCACATGAAGCTCTGCACTTGATTGTACTTTCTTCTTTAATGCTCATTAGCCAATTTACCGCATTCTTGGTTGTTGCTCAAAGGTGAGGCAGCTCCATTTGTCAACTCAATGATAGGATCGAAGTAGTTGAAATGATATAAAACAAAAATAAAATTCAAAGAGTAGAATGGACGAAAGGAAAATAAAACAAGACTAACTATATCCAAAAGTAGAGTAAAAGGCTATTTCAAATCAATATTAATAAAAAGAACCAATTCTGAGCACTTTGACTCAAAGAAACTTGTGAGTGGATTTGTCTTTATGTAAAATGTGAATAAAAAGCCTATAATAGCATGAAGTCTGCGAAAAAATCACCTCAGTAATATAATGATAAGTGAGTATCGTTCCATGGAGAAGAATTTGGATTCTGTAGTATCAAACTCTGTTGCTTTATAATTTATTTGGATGTTACGGAAATAACAAGAAAACTCAAAGACATAAATACAGGCATGCAAAAATGACTATATAAAGACTAGAAATCTTGAGGTATGATTTGCTAAACGAATGATGTATGAACCTCTATGGCAATTATTAGATGATCAATTTCATGTCCTTGGGATGGTGATTTCACTAATGTATATATGAATCTCTTTCGAGCATCACACTTTGGCTCTAGAAAAGGGTTATCTGCATCTCTACCAGGCCATCACCAACTTCAAGGATGCATTGAACTACTATAGAAATCTTAAACCACCACCCTTAATGTCATATATCTCTATCTATGTGATAATTAGATGAAATAAATGTTCTCATGAGTCTGGGTTTTACTCTCACTTTATAAGTTATTATCAAACTATGCAAATCATTACAATATTATTTCATACCACACAAACAGTGAAGAATCCAAATGAAATATTCAACATAAACCATGAAATAAAGAACATCAGTAATATAAATTAGGAGAGATTCATAAGGCATGTCTTTAACTACATCTAGCCCAAAACTAACTAAAACATAAGGGAAGAAATAAAATGTATCAAAGAAGAAAGAGGCTGGAAGGAAGGCGAAACAGTTTGGGCGTTGAGCTCCCATGCTTCTCATTATCATTTGCTTCTTTACTCAAGGTGAACATTTATATTTTTAAAGACAGCAGATTATTTAAGAATCTCTCTCGAGAAGCAGGCCCTCAGTTGTTTTCCACCCAAGGGGACTTGTTCTCCTGATAGACTAGATCATTTCTCAAATCAGTCATGCTTGTTTGTTTATGGGTTTGAGGGCTTTAAAACCCACACTGATTTGTGGACTCAAAACAGGTTTAAAGTTGAATAGAATCAGCCAGAACATCAGCGGGTGTGGTGAATAAACGTGGTGACGTGGGATCTGCCCTTCTGACTCTGCAAGGCGTAGACACAATTGGTTTCTCAGCGTCTTGCGACGTTCATTTTTAATCCTATTTTTATTCCATTGGTAAAGAGCCGCGCTTTATAATCGAACTCGTTAATTCTTAAAGTGAAGTGGACGGCTTGGTTTTGGAATCTGAATATCTAAAAAATGCTTTGAATCATTCATAAGGGACTGAATAATATACCAAGTGATTAAACTATGATTACTTTTTCATCTCTGTTTATCAACTGGCTGTGACTACGAGAGTCTTATCTTAAATGTTTGATCTGAAGTGGGTGAATAAGGTCTCTTTTGGGGCTTGAAGCCTCTATTTATCCATATCTTGTTATTGTATTGAGATAATTATTGCGGCTAAAACATCATGCGGTAGATATTCTTGCATGTTGTTGTTTGTTCCCGTTTTGGCCTCTCTATTTGTTTTTTGCTCCCATATTGACTCATGAATGACTAATCTAATTAATTTAGGCATTAGATAACATTCATACTCAGCAAAACACTAAATATAAGTGGCTCAGGGATAAAATGTTCAAGTATACTCCATCATTGTAGATGTGTCGGGACTTCACTAAACATATATTGGCAGGGTGTCTGAGGCCCGGGATGTTGAATGACACAACTTACCTACCATTGCATTGGCGGAGTGCGATATAGTATCAAGTGTCTGATTGGTACAGCGTATCTCTAACAGTGGCCGGAACATTTAGAATACTGCGACCCTCTGTTCGTCTTTGAACTCTCAACCATGCTTTGGCGTTGGCCGCCGGTTTCCATTGGTGCGTTGCCTACCATGGAGTGCCCGGCTCATGCGCTCATGCTCGACACCTGATGTTATACCGTACCATGGGTGCTGTTGTGTTGATGTTACCACTCGTTTCTTATTACCTGATAAATGTCAACGATTACCTCGTGATAAGAATCTGAATGCCCGAGCCAGATGGCCGTACATGCGTTGCTTTGGACCCGCACCTACCAGTTTCTTTGTGCTCAAACCTTGAGCACCCGGGATTTTCCGGTACGAACCATAGGCTCTATGGTACCTCTGGTACCTTTGAGTATAGGCTCCATAGGCACCTAAGTTATCACCATACGAAATAACCAATCACAGTTATGATAATTAGCCAATGCGACCTGGGTTCATTATAACAGTTCATGAGAAAAAGTGTGATATACCGCTCTTTGTGTATACCATTAACTATTATATTAACTTCACGCCCATGTGGGTATTGTGCGTGTGTATATGGGATCATATCTTTCCTCAAGCATTAAACACCGTTTTGGTTTTGATAAGTTGGCAGTGAAGGGCGATCACTGAATCTCTTGCGTCATGGTATGAATTAACAGACTAATAGAGATCGTCGCGGTGTTTTGCTTGTTATAATGTAATCTCCAGATTTGCTCTGTAACATCTATAGCTGGACCAGGCTGTATGTAACATATAAAACTTCACTAGGTGACCATTTTCATTTGCACATTTCATACGCTGATATTTTGGACCGTTATAAGGCTTTAGCGTCATATAAAACGGTAAGTCTGCGTGCTATAATCTGGCGCCGCTTTATTCGCGTAGTGAAGAGGTGCTATGTCGATCTTCGATTAATAAAACCAGCTGTTATTAATATAATGTTTGCGAGGAAAAATTCGTTTTGTCTTCCGCTACCTCTGATTCTTCATGGTCCTTTGTCGCCGCTAAAATATTACAATTTATGATGTTGGATCTCCCGCAAGCTCAACTGTTTTGATGATGAAAATTGTTGCTATAATATTTATTTGACGGAAGTTTCCATTATTCCTCATCTTGGACCTTTCACTTTGTTTTCTAAGCCCGACGCAAATAAATTCAAAAACTTCATAGTTATTGTTGAAACCTTCTTTCTCCATACAATAAGGTTTCCGTGCGATGGAGACTTGAAACTCTGGATGCCGCTTTATTACTTGAAACGCTGGCGCTCTCTATGAACATCTATCGCGTTATATACTCAGCCAGAATGGCCTTTTTTTAGAGCGAAGAAATAGACCGCCACATCATGAGGATGTGCTGCTTCTAATAATCTACCCTTTCTTAGTGCCGGTTGATGCTTTTTATTTATTATTGAGTAAATCTATTACCACGCTTGCAGAAAATAGCTTTCCTAAACTCTTTTAAATCACTATATTTGTACCGAACATCAAACGTGTTTTCCTCTATCTCAGGTGACAGTATGAAAGAGACTCAACTAACCCTAAATCAGAACCATATGTTTTCTTGACTCCATGCCTCTGAGGATCTATCCAGCGGCACAACCTCTTACCATGAATCTGCATCTCATATAGTAATAAACACTCTTGACAATGTACCTTCCATGCTTAGCTTCCCTTGGTTCTCATCTAAGCCTGACATTACCCTGTTGCTACTGTACACCATTTCTCCCATACCCTTCTCTCAGTTCTGTATACCTCTTACTAAACTCTACGCACTGAGCATAGCCTCCTTTCTACTGAGCCTCTCATCTCTCCCATCCACCATATATCTATGATTCACTTACGCTCATGATCACACAGACAGCCTGTCGCGCTACAGGTCATCACCCTACCCTTTGAAATTTTCGTTACATGAGCCCTTAGTCTCATCTTTCTTGGGTAAACAGGCACCGCTCATTCAATAGTAACTATGTTCATTGTGTCTTGCACACTCATCCATCATCACTAATTAACCGTGTGGTCTCATTCAGTTTATGTTATCAGAAAAGAAAGGCCTTTGACAATTTGGTTGTTGCTGCTAGTAAGGAATTGAATTAAAAACCGATTCATGAAGGAGTTGGATCCATTCAGTAATTATAATTCAGCACCAAAGGATTTTATATGTGAAGAATGGAATCTAACATGAAAGATATTCTCATATTTGAATAAATTGATTTTTGTAAGCTGGGAATAAAGTGGGAAGCTAAAATGAAAAGAAGAAATTTGATTCAGTGGATAAAACAAAACAACAACACTTAGAGGAAAAATCTAAATTTTTCACTATTTCGGTTGGAGCTTATAGTTGAAGGAAGGAGGAGAAGAAGAAGAAGGAAAGAAGGAGAAGAAGGGGAAAGAAGGAAGATTATAAGTATGAATCATTTGTAGTAGAAACTATAGTAAGTTCTTCAGTTTGGATTTGGAAATTTGATGCTTTATGAACTCTGTTTAAGAACTTTTCGGTTTTGTGAGAGTTCAGTTATAAGGTCATCTTTATCTAGTATATCTATGAAGTAATGGATAACTCAGAAGTCTGTTTAATTATAATAATAGTGTTTCCTCTATTAAAAAATTAATTGAACATGAGTGTTTTTTAAGTACAAAATTGTGATCTTGAGAGGGACATCAGTAATTTTATTATCTGTGAGGAATAACACTTTGGATTAGGGCCACTAATCTTGGGTTTTTATTTTGGTTTTGTGATAAACAAATATAAAAAGTTTTTGTAATAATGAATTTGTTATGTTCTGCAATGAATGAGACTCAGAACCATCTTATTAATGGTTTCAACACACTTCGTTAGTGACCACTGAAGTTTTCATTCAACACCTTATCACCTTCAGAGGGAGGTTATCTGACCTGACTCATGAGAGCCAGTAGGAGCAGAAACTATACTTTGAGCTCTTCTTGCTTTAGGATGTTAGGGTGAATAAGTCTTTCGATTGGATAATCATTATCTGAAGCCATACAATAAATACCATAATGGTCGGTAATTTAATATCGATCTTGTCATAGTCTTTGGTCCCATTTATATACGCCTTACAAGGAAATTCCCATGCATTCCACGATTTCATTAAATGTGGGGTAAACTTGTTGGAGTGAAGACTCTCTTCACAGTTTTGGTGGTCGACGAAGCCATGCGGGAAGATAAGGCGATTCTCTCACTGCGCTGATTAAAACTGGTATCAGTAGCAGTGAAGCTGCGAAGCCTCACATTGCGCTGCTTTTCAGATACTCATTTCACAGTGGCATAGTATGAGTATCGGGTGTGGACTATCATGTTTTAAACGATTGGCTCATATTTGGTTTAAAACTTTACTTTCATGATTATCATGGATTAATTATAATAGTATGACTGGGTTTAGTAATATGTATTGATAACAGATTTAAATTTAGTTCATAAAGACTTAAGTGATTGTTTTATAGTTGAATGCTCATGTCCAAGTGTGATATCGTGACATAATAAAGCATATTACATAGAACAAGACAAAATAACCAAAAATTAGAAGTAAAATGAGATTGTTTATGAGAACATTTATCGAAGTGATAGAAGTATTGAAACATAAATGTTCAGAGATAACAGAGATGAAAGGTGAGAATAAATAATTTGGAAAGAAAAATTCATTGGGAATTAGTAATATCTATTATAATTCTTATTTTGTTTCAGTGAGTACAGGATAATTACCAAATAGAACTTGCAAATTACCATTATCTTCTTGAAATACTAAAAATGAAGGATATTGTTTGACGTTGTTGACAGCTGAATCAGATCAAGCAACACTGCGTACCTTAAATCTGAAGCGAAATAAACTATTCTGGCATTATCAGATTTTTAAATATTAATGGAAGACACCTATGAAAGAAGGTCAAGCATACTTTTCTCAACAACTTAGGTTTTGTTTTGCCGAATGTTTAAGGAAACAATTTTAAAAAAAAAATTATTCGTTTTTGAGAATTGTTTTTTATATTTTATAAAATTAAAAAAAAAGCATATAACTTCATGCATTTTTAAATTATTTTTAATAATTTTGTATATTTGTAAGATTTTTTTTATAAAATAGTTATTTATAATTAAGTGAAAACAACTTAAAATAATTAAACCATACTTGCTAACCGCTATTTCATTACATATTAACCTTTTTAACATCCCACATCATTTAATCAAATATATTTAGCATATTAAATAATTTTAAATAAAAATTTTAATGGTATTAAATCATTAATTTGATCTACTAAACACCATTTTGACATTATACCTAAATTTCAACTCTAGTAATTTATATATGCTATTAAACCTTATAATTGAGTAAGAGAAATAGTATGTTTGAAAACAATATTACTAAAAAATAGTAATGATTATTCCTTAATAAGAAATATGTTTTTTTTTTAATGATATATTTCAAGGTTTCCTAAGGCCTTTAAAATATATAAATGATGAAATGAATAATGAAATTTCTTAAAATAAATAAATATTTTAAATTCAAAACTGATATTTATTAATAAAATATTTTTAAAAATACCTGTTATATGCGGAGTCCTTCGTATGAAAGAAAACCTGGATATGTTAAATTGTAATTTATAATTATTACTAAATCAAATAATGTTAACCTGATTTCAGGCTTAGAAATTTCAGATAATATTTTAAAAGATAATAATAACAAATTTTAAAATCCAATATATTTTCCCAGAAGAACTTATTTTATCTAAATAATCAAAGTGAATTATGTTTTAATTCAAAATAATTTGTTTTAAATAGGTATAAAAAATCATTTTTTAAAAAATAGAAGAATGCTTTGAAAGTCATGGATAATATGAAAATATTGAATAATTCTTATACATGTCTATCCTATACCTTTTACCGTTTGAACCATGCCTTTGATACGGATGACAATACTTTGGATTTAGATAAAATTTTAGATTTTTCATTATCATGTCGATACTTATATCTTATTCTAATTTATAAAATGAATTGTTTTAAAAAATCAAAAATATTAAAAATGATTTGTGACATAATAGCAATAAAAATTATTATGATGTGATTTCATGAAATTAATTAAAATACAAGCACAATAAAACATTATATAACAAATAATAATATAAATAAATATATATTTAATCATATATTCAAAATCGAGGGATTGATAGGATATACTTAAACCCGCATCTATTTCCGAATCTGAAAATTTTGAAAATTATCATTTAACAAAAAGTAAAGTAACTGAAAATTGAAAAAGGAGTGAAGGAGGTGGGGGGCCACAACCCACAAATTTCTGATTGGATTTAATAAATTTGTATGTCATTTCTAACTTAGATGATTGTATAGTAGTAGTGACTTATAGGTTAGATGAGGAAGAAAATAAATAAATGATTATAAGAAACAGAGCATTATTTATTCAAAAAAAAAAAAAACAGAGCATAATGATAATAATGTCTCTATTAGCTCTGAGAGCTTGATGACATCTTTTCACCTCACGGATTGTAACGGGAACAAGAACCCTAAGAGGGAGGGATAGGGATAGGAACCGAAAAACAGGATGTCATCCTCGGCATCATCATCATCATCGTCGTCGTCGAGGGGGAAAACCTCATTCGTAACTTCGCTTATAATCCTATGGTACTCCTCCAACATTGGTGTCATTCTTCTCAACAAGTTCCTTCTCTCCAACTATGGCTTCAGCTTCCCTATCTTCCTCACAATGTGCCACATGTCTGCCTGTGCTATTCTCAGTTACGTTTCCATTGTTTTGTTGAAAGTTGCGCCTCTCCAGCCCCTTAAATTTGTATGATCAGTTCCTTAAGATTGCCACTCAGCATTGTTTTCTGTGCCTCTGCTGTCGGTGGCAACATTTCAGGTATCTCTCGTCTCCTTCCAATCAGGCCGTCGGTGTGCTACTACCCCCTTTTCACCGCTGTCTTTGCTTATTTCATGACTCCAGAGGGAGGCTTGGGTCACCTATCTTGCTCTTGTGCCTGTTGTTGCTGGGGTTGTCATTGCCAGTGGGTATGTTTATTTATTTGCTTTTCTCTGGGATCATCACTTAATTTTGTTAATTTTCTTTTCTTTTTTTTGCAATTATTTATTTATTTATATGTGACCGGTCCTAAACTGTGATTTCTCTACGTTGGTATTTGTATTTTGTAATGTGTTGGATTTTGTGGCTGTTACCGGAATTATATCTCTATTTCATGTTATGCTCTGTTGTGGTCTGATTTTGTTATTGTTTGATGCAATGCTATTTATACACTAGTTTCCTGGATACAACTCTGTTCTAAGGGTTGAGTTCCGATCATGCATGGACTTGCCGTGGTACATGGATGTTGCAAATCGTGGGAGCTTTTTATTTTTTTTAATTTTTCAGGCTTCTTATATAGGGTTAATGGGATAAGAAGCAGAGGTGAAGGATCCTCAGTTATGGAGCAAGCCGTGTTCTTTAGCTAGGTGATTCTTAAGAACACTGAAATGCTTTCTTCAGTAGGGTAGACAGGGCATCAGTTAGCCATCTCAAAACAAAGCAAACTACAATGCATCATGTTCAATAGGATTTAGACAGTCTAATGAGATAAAAGCTTGCGGGGGAAAAGCCTATCCTTATCAATGGAATATTTTCTATTAGAATGAACTTGTGTATTAAGAATGTACCCTGCTTGTTGCTAGGTGCTTATTACTACATTGTCTCCAAATGAAAAAGAAAATTTGATTAGAACACTCCCTTTTCAGAATCATCTTTATTGGAAGGATGGATAGGAATCAATCCTTCAATAGATTGAAAACTGAAGCTTTTTCCTAAAAAAGGTTTTGTATTTTCTCTAGCTTCTTGGGAAATCATTACTGGATTGCTTATGATAATTCGGATTCAATGTTTATTTAAAGTGTGGAATTCAAGTGTCTTGACATTATATGGAATATCCATTTGGAATATTCAGAGATTTCGAAAGAGATTAACCATGTGGAAGAGGCATTACCTCAAAGGGATGAATGATTACCTTGCTTCGGAGCACGATGGCTAGCTTACCTAGTTATTTTATGTCTTTACTACCTATCCCTAGAATGGTTAGAGTTAGGATTGAACAAATCCAAATAAACTTTTCGTGGGAGACGGGGTTATTAAGAATGGCAACCTACCAGAGTGACGCGATGATGGTTTTCTGCTTAGACAAGAGGAAAGGATTGGGGATTAAAAACCCCTCCACTTTTAACAAGTGCCCTTTTTTTAAATCCAGTGGTGCTTTGTTAACAAAGGTAAGCATTTTTGGAATCAAGTGCAGAGTGAAAGTAAGGAGGAACAAGGATCGTGGTACTATGATGTGAAGGTTGGTTATTGGGTAGAGGTTTGGAAAGTAATCGTAAGGACGGGTATGTCAGGCTGCAGTTCTTTTTTGTAGTAGTAATGGAAGAAGGGTGTTTTGCGGGGAAAAACAAGGGTGGTCTGTACCAATCGTAGTTTGTCTATCCCACCATTCGCATATCGCTTTCGTGGCGATGCTTTGTTTATGGAGGTTTAGAGAGTCCGAATGAGAATAGTGGGGAACCCTGCTCAAGACCCTTCAATTATCGGGAAACGGAGGAGGCAGATAACTTTCGTTTTGCCTACATCTAAAAAAGTGCAACCACTTGAGGATTAGGTGATTCGGGTGGATAGTTTTTTGTTAAGCCTCTTTTAAACTTTGTACTGATCCTCTTTCCTGCAAGAACTATCATTTGAGATTTAAGGCAAAATTAGAATTTCTTTTTTTTCTTACTGGGAAGGTACTGGGAAAAGTCTTAACCTTAGACTAGCTTCAAAAAAGAGAGAGATCCCTAACAAACATATGCTTTTATGCCAAACAAATGAAGAATCCACAGATCAGTCTTTGCTCATCGTTAAGACGAGTGTTAAGAATCAGTTTTCAATTTTTCGAGTATCTTCAAGGTTTTCTTCTTTAATTGCGTTTCGAGGGATGGAAGGGGTCTTTGTTACTAAGAAGAGGAAGGAGATGTGGAGGGCTGCGCCTTTATGTCTCCTGACTATTCGAAGGTAAGGAATAGAATCACCTCGAAGAGGTGTTGTCTGATCCAAAATTTAAGAAATCCTTATTTGTTTTCTGAATGAGATTGAATTGTGCATAAAATATGGTCCTCGACTTCAGTTGGTTTCATTGATTGGTTTTCATGGTGAGATCGGGTGTCATTGCATGCTTTTCTTGGCAAACTCCGAGGGTCAGGGTGGTATGTTAGGGATTGTACGCCTTATGGCAGCCTTTTTTTTTTTTTTTTTTAAATCCTCAGGTAAGTTTGTTTTCGTGACTAGCTTCGAAGTTGCTATTTTAGCACTCTTTTTTTTTAAATATATTGAACCTTACTTAACAGGGAAAAAAAGGAGACCAAAATGCAACACCCTCAATACAGGCATACAAGAATTAGCTTACTAACATGTTTTCTGCTGACTGACATTCAACCATGAGTTTGAAACCTTGGTCTTCATATCAGATGTTAGATGCCAAAAACTGAGGTTGATCATCTTCAAGTTCTTATTATTTCTTACCTATTAAAAAAAAAAATCCTGAATTATTTCTTAACACATATTTTTAGTTGAAGTTTCACTAGTATAGTTGACAGGCCGAAAACGCGGTGTATAAAATGAATGCCTAAGGCGCAAGGCACGCAGAGTCTCAAGTAATATAGTACCAGTGTACGAGCATCGATCCACAGGGAAAGATGAATTGACTACAGAGATTCGCTTTTAGACATCCGAACAAATGATTCAAGAGAGAATTTAAGTACCAACTGCAACTAAGCTATTGGTTTCGTGAATTGATAATGTGGGAGCCAGGTTAAATCTCCCCTCACACATTCGATGGATTATTCTCCTAAAGATGTTGTTATTCGATTGTTTATAACACATATCAATGGCGAGATCTTGCCTACGAGATATCCTCTCTCTCGAGGTATATTCGCCTATTTCGTGAATAGAATCGGTGCATATCTCTATCTCGACTCCTAAGATTCAAAATGCTTAATGTTCAACCCTAAAACCACCTTCAGTCTGAATATCTCTATTAATTCGACCGACTAAAGGCATTTCTACCTGATCCTCGAATACCTCATCTCGAATCTCGGATCTTCAAAGTAAGTATGTTAATACGCCGATATTATCATATAATTAACATGTGTATAGAGTGATGTGATAAATTAACAACAATTGATTAACATGAAAGGTTAAATTTAACTATTGTCCGTGACAGTAGGTTCGATGTAACCCTAGAAATAAGTTAGAACATCATGAAAGAAATAAAATATGTAATATGAAGAACATCCTCATGTGATCCAAAAATAATCAAAACAATAAGGAAAACCAATACAAACCAAGGAGATCCTTGAAGTCCTGTGGCCGCAGGCTCCCTCCACCTCGTGATCCGCCGCACGCTCTTTACAATCCCCCAAAATCCCGAGCCCCCTCGCATTTAATGATGAGATGCAGATTTTATCGTGACGTCGCGACGCAGGACGCCGACGTGGTGACCGGTTGACTTCTCGTGATTTGCCGACCCCCACGCCGTGATTAGTGACGCCGCGACGTGGGACGCCGCGACGCGGCGCTGACTCTTGCATGCCCTCATTTTCTCCAAAATGGCTTCCGTGTTGTTCTTTCGCCATCATGCCCGTATTCCAAAACAAAACTAAATAAGGAATCTAACACTAAAATTATATAAATAATGCCAAATCAACATGAAAATGCACGACTGACGCGAGTATAATCTGAGTGTTTTAAGCACTCATCAATAGTTCTTTTATTAGGCTGGATAATCTTCAATGAATAATGTTCACTGTATATCCCAACACTCTGGAATACACATTTAAGCAAATCTTGCAGCAGCGACCATTTTGGTTCATAGTGTGCTTTAGTGTATCAATTGGTGTCTAGAAAATCACTTGATAGTCAATCTTTTTACCGAAAATTTCCAATTATCATATCAATTTTGAATTTTTTTTTTGATAGGCCATATCAATTTTGGAATATGTTAACTAATGAATGTTTCAGGTTTCTGCCGCAGGGTTATGCTGTCATACCCTCTGCAGAAAATAAGTAGATAAATATACAAATGAAAATGTTCATTGTGTGTTGGGAAGAATTATATAAGTGCCTTATTTCTTGTTTTCTTCATTTAAAAAAATGCTTCTGCCTGTTGTCATTGGACTTTAAGCCCGAGTTTATTTTGTTGGTGCCAGGGTGAGCCAAGTTTGGTACTTGTTTGGATTTATAATGTATAAGTGCAACTGCTGCAAGGGCATTCAAATCTGTTCTTCAGGGTGTCTTACTTTCCTCTGAAGGGTAAAACCTTTGCTCTTTTAGTTAGTAATCTCTTTAAAAAATTCCTTGCTTTCCATGTTCAGATCCATTTTATATTTTAACTTGCCATTGTGAAGTAAGAAATTGCATTTGGTAAAGTGAACTTTGAGAATTTATTGAAGGTGCCTAAAAAAATAAAGGGAGCCTCACCCCAAATACACATGATAATAGTTATTATGTATATTTACATGATTGTTGTGACCTTTTGGTGTTTCTCTATGTACAACTCATGTACTTTGCATTTGCTTGGTTCTGTTGATATAGTTTCTTTATTTGCCTATAAAAAATAACTGTTGTGAATTGGTAGTTTTTTTTATTTGTTTGAGGTTTTATCAGTCCAGAACTGAAGTTTTATCAACGAAGAAACTTGAGTTCACAAGGTTTCAAATGTGAATACAATCAGGAATCTGAAGCAGGATACCTAAATAAGAAGTTTTTTCACTTTTCCCTTTTCCTCTCATCTCCTTGTTTTCTCCATGGCTGCTTTATTGAATGCCTCTACATGCCTGTGTTAGTTTTGAGGTTATATCAGGTTATAATTAAGGATTTTTCACTGAAGATTCCTGAGTTTGCAAAATTTCAAATGGGAACAGTGGAATCAGAAATCTAAATGCATAATCAAAATTTGAAGGAGTGATGGCTAAAAAGGAATATTCCTACAGTGAGGGTCACACTAGGAGCACTTCTGTCTAGAAGAGGCATGGAAATTCTTGCATGCCTTAAAGGTCTTTTCCGGGCTTTGTCCCTTTCAGATACTCCCGTGTTGTACTTTGGCACCAAGTATTATTTTTGTGATCAATGTGCATGTTTCTTTATCCATCAAAAAAAAAAAAAAAAGCAAAATCTGCAGCTTGATACATACAGAAGGAAAATGAAACCAAATAAGTTGCAATTGAGGAGTTATAACCAGGGAATACCTTTTTCATATTCAACATGTACCTGCGCTTGGGAAAGGGGCCAATTTTATCTTAACCATCCAACCAAAGAATGTCCTGTCAAAGGGTTGCAAACATATGAAAACAGAAGGCATTATCAGAAATGGTTGGTGATTTTTTGTAGAGATATGCCTTTCTCATAAATAGTACAGCAGAAGTGTTTATTTTATTCCTTTTGTCCTTTTTTTTTTTTTTGCATGTTTACCCTTTATGCTCCATTTGTTGGCTATGGACAAAAGGAAATAAAGTAGAATTTACAACTATTTGGAGCTGGGACAATATTTTCAAACTCCCAAATTTCTTTTCTTCCCTTCCATGCTCTCTATAGTGCAGAAAATATTTTTTGATGTGTAACTACTTCCACGTGGCATATCTTATCTGAGTTTTCCTCATATCTCTGCAGGGAAAAGCTAGACTCCATGAATCTCTTGGCTGTATATAAGTCTCCAATTGCAGTTCTATTTTTATTGCCTGTTGCACTTATAATGGAACCCAATGTATTACATCTCACCATTTCACTTGGAAAGGAGCATAAATTCATGTGGATGCTTCTTTTGATGAATTCAGCAATGGCCTATTCGGCTAATTTGTCCAATCTCTGGTGACCAAGCATACAAGTCCTCTGACACTCCAGGTTTGGCATCCTTGGTTTTTATTCTTTCTCAGTAAATATAAAAATAAATAAATATTTGTCTTGGCTAAATGATATGAAGCATGGATAATAATAGGTAACAATTATCTAGTCTGTGCATGATAATATGAAGTATGAGGAACAGTATGCATTCAGATGCACATTCATGAAGCTGCATGTCTATCAACTGGAACAACACATTATAAGCTGTTATCACAAGTAATGGTATATAATTTCATGAATACTAGATATCATCATTTATCATGGCAGCACTATTTTTTTTTTTGGTAATGGCTCATGTAAATGACAAATTAGCAATTTCAGATGCTTTGAAAATTTGAATTGAATGATTTGATTTCCTTGAAACTTACAAACACATTCTTACATATACCATGTCTTCATGAAATTCCGGGTGGGTTTATTGAATTGGGTTTTTAATGTTTTTCACACTAGATGCTGCTTATAGTGCCCACTGTATACGTTAACACAAACCCAGTGTACAGGGTGGGGTAACATGCACTCACCAAATTTTACACTGATCCGCGCTATTCTAAGAACCAGGTTTACTCCAATAAGAACACATTTTTCCTGAGTAAGCTGCAAACTGGGAGAAGCACAAACAGTCTTTAGATCTTGCTCACCATGCTTCTTTGGTCAATATAGCCTATTCTTTAAAACAAACAGTTGACTATGTTCTTGCAAGGAGGTTAGCCTCTGACACAAGTATACTAAACTTGGACCTAAGGATTTGTTTTTTTTTTTTTTTTTCTTACATCGATTCATTTTGCATATTACATTTTAGTACTTTGTTCTAGATTCTATCATGGTTATCTCGTATGCCCCATTCCACCCTTTTACCAGACCTTAGGAAAAAAATTTGTGCATAGTGATTTGGTACTCCTATGAAGGAGGATTGAGTCAGTAGGAGCTGGTCATGCTGCTGAGCAAACCAAAGCTTGAAGAGGAGAAAGATATTTGGATTAAGCTCAGGTCAGTCACATTACTCACATTCAGGATCAATGCAAGGCTGATACTGTGGCATGGTTTAGTGGAGCTCTATGCCTTGGATTTAATATACTCTTCTCCAAGCATCAGCTATTTAGCCCTGGAAGTATTCCAAATTCCCTCAAAGGTGTGTATGCATGTCACATTAAACACATCCGGCCCATGAATTTGTAAAGCAATTTTTAATGGGATATGAAATCAAATTTCCAATTCATCCAAAGACATTTTTTCAAAATGAGGGATGAGATTCTTTTATTTGTCTTTTGAGTACAGACAATGTGGATCCACATCATCTATGAAATTGAAACCTGAACCATATTTAGACTTCTTATTTTCAGCACAAAGATCAGGGCAGTCTTATCATTCTTTTAATTCAATAGATGACCCTCTGCATACTTTCTATAAATCTTTCAATCCTGAATGATGGTGTGTGATCAGGTACTAGGCAATGCAAAAGGAGCTGTGCTGTCATATCAATACTTTATATTCCAGAACTATGACGGTTGCTGGGATATCTGGGCCATACTACACTACTGTTCTCGGGGTTGTTGCATATGTGTAAACTAAGGGAGATTTAAATGAATTTTATGTTGGTTTTTCTTTCTTGCTTTTCTTTCCTTTATCAAGAGGGTAAGTGTACCTTTTTGTTATTACTCAACAGTCAACTCTACTAAATTCTGTTATTCTGTCAAGTGATTTATTTCAGATGCCTTTTTCCCCGTGTATAAACATGTCGATTGGGGAATGCATGCTTTTTGTCGCCGGTTTTTCCACCTATGGTTTTCCAGAGTTTTGGATTAAAAATTATTTTTCAAAAAAAAAAAAACTAAAATAATTTGTAATTGAAACTATTGCCCAATCTAAATAAGCCGACAACGGAAGTTAAAGATTGCATTTAAGTTCACCGTCTAATCAAATGTGTTTCCATCAATTTTAAAGTCAATTGCCAACAATGGTTTAACAACCTTTAATTTGAACGCCGCTGCTTTGAACAATGGGCATTATAAAATAAGTATTTTAAGTTTGGCTCTATACGAAAAGATAAATATTTATCTTAAAGCATTACGTTTATATCTAAAATATATATAAAATAAAAAACTTTTTATTTTAAAATTATTATTATTTTTTTTACATCAAACTTATTTTAAAATTTATAAAATTATATTTGTAAAAACTAAAACAAGTATTTTACATTATAAAAACTTAAAAATATTTATTGCAATTTGAACAATAACGAAACATATATAAATGTTTTATATTTATAAAATCTAAAATAATTATTTTATGATTATAAAAATATTAAATCTAAAGTGTTTTGAATTTTCTAGATTTCTAACTCTTTTATACTTTGGATAATTGTAAAATAATTATCAATTTAAACATTATCGTGTATTTTAAATTTGTTTCAGATATGAAATTATATATTTATTTTAAAGATTATGTTTAATATCTGTGCTATTTAAAATATAAATTTACTTAAAATTATCATTGTTATTTTTTACATCAACTTATTTAAAAATTAATAAAACTTAATATTTACTATTTGATAAATTACATCAACTAATGGGTTCGAACATAAATTTAATAAATTAATATTTTAAAAAATATTTACTATTTGATATTAAAACACTTTTATTTATTAATACAAATTAGCACATGTTAATATACCAGTAAAAATTATATTAGTAAAACCTAAAATAAGTATTTTTATGATTATGCAAAATATAAAAATATTTGGCTGCAAATTGAATGCATGAATAAACATATATAAATATTTATATTTATAAAATCTTAAAATAATTATTTTTACTGATTATAAAAATATTAAATCTGAAGTTGTTTTAGATTTTCTATATTTAACTTTTACAATATCGATAATTATAAAATAATTATCAACTTAAAACTCATGCATTATCGCATATTTTAAATTTGTTTCCCTACATTATTTTGTAAAAATTCATGGCTATATTTATTTTGAAAGATTATGCTTGGATATCTAAAATATTTCTTAAAAATATAAATTTATTTAAAAAATTATCATTATTATTTACATCAACTTTATTTAAAAAAATTTTATTGAAACAGTTTATTTTGTCTATTTGATAAATTACATCAACTATACTGGCTCGAACACATATTCGACAAATTAATATTTAAAAAAATATTTATCATTTGATATTAAAATAATTTTATTTATTAATACAAATTAGCACACTTATTATACTAAGAAAATTTATAATAAGAAACCTAAAATAAGTATTTTTGCGATTATGCAAAAATTTTAAAAATATTTATTGCAAATTGAATGCATGAATAAACATATTATAAATATTTATTTATAAAATCTAAAATAATTATTTTTACGATTATAAAAATATTAAATCAAGTGTTTGGATTTTCTATGATTTAACCTTCTACAATATTAGATAATTATAAAATAATTATCAACTTAAAAATTGCGGCATTATCGCATATTTTAAATTTGCTTCCTATATGAAATTATAAATATTTATTTTAAAGATTATGTTTGATATCTAAAATATTTAAAATATAAATTTATTTAAAAATTATTATTATTATTTTTACATCAACTTATTTAAAATTTATATTATTTTTTAAGTTGATAATTATTTTATAATTATCCTAAAAGGTTAAATCCTAAAAAATCAACACTTCAGATTTAATATTTTTATAATCGTAAAATAATTATTTTGTATTTTTATAAATATAAATATTTATTTTATAAGCTATTGTCTACGATTCAATTGTAATAAATATTTTAAATTTAAAATACACGATAATGCCTCAATTTTTTAAGTTGATAATTATAATAATAATTTTTAAATAAGTTTTTATTTCAAATATTTTAGATATCAACCATAATCCTTAAAATAAATATTTATAATTTCATATGAGAAGCAAATTTAAAATACATGATAATGCCACTGTTTAGGACAACGGCGTTGTTCAGTACATCAACATCATGCATTAGATTGGACAATAATTTCAAATACAAACTATTTTAATTTTTTTTTTTGGGGCCAGTATTTTAATCCAAAACTCTGGTTTTGTGGTACCATTGAATAGCTGGCTATATTTACTCCATGGAGTTCACCGGCTTAATTGATGGGCGGGCTTCTTTTGGGGGTATTCAGATTCTACTTCCGTTCTATGGAAAATACCATCCTTGAGGAAGAAATACCCTCCCATTGACCAGTGTAGTGATATGTTATACCCAATGTTTTAAAAACCGGTCAGTGAGATTGTCGACAAGTGACTTTTACTATCCCTCGATTTAATCTAGTTTAATCATTGATTCAATTCGACCCCTAAATCATGAATCGGTAATCTTTCCAGTTCAACCATCAATTCAGTTTATCCGTTTTTTAAAAACATGAAGGCCCTATTAGTGCATAATCACCGCACTTTCTAACAACGAATTGATTACACTTTACATTGGTTCTCAAAACCCCCAGTAGGTAGTAATATTAGGAGAATGAAAATGACGTTTAAAATAAGCCAGTTTTCTCCTGTAAGGTATAAATTGTCAACAGGTCGCAACTGCTATGGCAAAATCAGAAGAAGAAAACAAAAGATCCGGACTCAGGGAGAAGAATCTGACAATTTATTATAATCTCATTGCATTTTATTTTCACCACAAAGGCATGCCATATGCCCCATTCATACTCTTTTGGGATTAGACTGACAATAACACGCTGCTTGCTTGATCATCCAAGCATAAGCCATGACCAAATTTGCATTAAGGTAAAAATCCCCAAAGACAAAAGAAAACAAAATTGCTTACCTGCAGCAGTTGACGAGGCCAAAAGGAACGGAACGGGAGCGTTTATGTGTCTAACTATATTTATTATATAGGTAGCAATTTTGTTTCTTTTGCCTTTGGGGGATTTTCACCTTAATGCAAATTTGGTCATGGCTTATGCCAAGGATCAAGTAAAGCAGTGTGTTATTATCAGTCTGAAATCCTTTCTCATCATCATGCCTGTTCTGATCCACTAGGTAGTGCCTCATAACCATCATGCTGTATGGAAGAAGTGTCTGTCTCAACTGGTAAGCATTTTAAAACCACTGCCACAGGCATGCCTACTGCTCCGATCAAGATGCTCAATAGCCACAGTTGCCAACTTAGGGGCACAGTGCTACGAAGGTGCCCAAGAACTCGACTACATTATTTGGAACCCCACTGTGCAGACCATGACTATGATAAATACCCAGCTGTCAAAATACCACGAAAAATGCCATCTTCAATATCACGGCTGTTTATTTCATTGAACAGCTGCATAGAGTGGATCAAAGAAGAAACACAAAATTATGTTGGTAGGGTTCTTGAGGCATGAAATGTTTAACAAGGTATGTCAGAAACAAGGATGAGATAAATCAATAACAACCATACACAATAATAAATGATACCTGGCAGAACACAAAGGTGTTGAATATGAAAGTATCAATGATCTCACTTGCATCTGAACCACTGAGTCTCAAAAGCCGCTTCCCATAAACACTGATGACTCCAATGATGATCAGTTGATATATACTTGACCGATAATGTTCTCCACATTTTGTCCTGGTGATAAAACTCACACTCCTCCCAACAGGAGGCCTTTTCATGAGTGCATCATTTGGAGGTTCTGTAGCCAATGCCAATGCACCAAGAGTGTCCATAATCAAGTTCACCCATAGCAACTGGACAGCCGTAAGAGGGGCAGATCCTGAATGTTGTTTCAAAGATCATTATCATTACTGCTGATGTTGTTGATGGTTATATTATGCAAAAGCATTAATAAGAGCACTACATGAAATGAAAAGACTAGTTCCATGGGCCAACACACCTGAGAGATACATGCAGAAACAAAATTTATTACAAGTGCAACCACATTTACGGTCAGCTGGAACTGTACAAACTTTGAATGTTTATGCATACTGCACGTCCCCATTTGGCTACATTTACTATAGTAAGCAAATTGTCATCCACAGGATGACATCAGCGTTTTCTTTGGCTACCTACAGATAATAAAACCATATATATATAGGTAAGTTCGAGAATAATGCAAAAGCAGGGATAACACTGGACTGAATAGCAGAACAGGTTGTAACCTACAAGTCCAAAGGCAGAATAGACCAAACACCATTCGTATGTTGGAAAGCTAAAGGACTACATTGGGTTTTGATATTCAGAAAAATTAGAAAGATGTTTTTCTATAGCCCCCAACTATTAAAGTGAACTTATGGCTTAGTTTCCAAGACCATGCTTTTTGACACTGAATGAGTGATGCACTGGTACCCTTTAAGCAAGATTCTGCTGGTAATCAGTAAATATATCATATGATTGTTTTTATTCAATAATTTGAAAATGATACTAGATTCATTTTTCTTTTACTACTTGGCGGAGAAAGATTTGCCTATTAATAAATAATTGTTAGAAAGATGAGTTAGGCAACAACAAAGAACTTCTATGTTCTATCACTCTATTGCATGTTATATTGGAGTAGGAAGAAATTTTTCATGGTATTGGAAGATGATTTCCCAAGTCAAGCAAATATAAGTTGATGAATAGAATGAATAAACATTCATAACTGTGCCACCAAGACGAAGGACAACAAATAAGGGAAGTAAAAACAGAAGAGTAGTACATAAATGGTTGATAAGCAAACCTCCGTTCCAGCTATGCCCATGGCAAGCCCAATGTCAGCTTCATGCAAAGCTGGTGCATCATTGGTCCCATCACCTGTCACTGCAACAACCTCACCATACAATTTCCTGAGATGGGTTACCAAAGTATGCTTGTCCAGAGGCAAAGACCGAGCCATGACCTGTGTCCATACTGAGCAATTGTTGTCAGTTAATGAATCTTCCAACACATGGTTGAAGCTTAAAATTTTCTTAATTAATCAATCGTAAACCTGAATTTTTGGTATTATTTCCTTCATCTCCTCAAGACTCTTGCTGCGGAATTCAGATCCTTCTATGGCCAAACCACCCTCAGTTAGTATGCCACATTCTTTAGCAATAGCTTTGGCTGTGTATATGTTGTCACCAGTGACCATCCGTACAGTAATTCCAGCTGCTAAACAAGTTTGAACGGCATCCTTGACCCCAGGGCGCACTGGATCCTTAATCCCAACAACAATTACCAATGTATAGCCATAAATTGGGATGTTATTTTCATCGGAAGTATCATCCATATCTTTGAAAGCCAAGCAGAGGGTTCTCAAGGCTTCAGAGGCAAAACCATTTATAATATCAGTAATTTCGCTTACCTGTACTTCCGAAAGAGGAATAGATTTTCCATCATGATCAACAATCTTGTCGCACATGGATAAGATTATCTCAGATGCACCTTTACAAAAAGCTCGGAGCCTGCCATCAGGGAGTGCCACAAGCACAGACATCTTCTTCTTGATAGAATTGAAAGGCTCAACTTTGACTATCTTATATTCTTTACGTTCTGCATCAAAATTGCCACCTAAAAGCAAACCGAACTCTAGCAACGCAGATTCAGTTGGTGTTCCTATGATAATATTCTTTCCATCTTTGTCCTTGACCACCTCAGAACTGGTATTTTGAAATATAGCCTGCAGAAGGATACTTGAAACTTTTACAGATATTGTTGATTTCAATATATCTGTACTCTTACTACCTTCTAACTCTTCAGCTTTTCCACAGATCCATATCTTATGAACTACCATATGGTTTGTAGTTAATGTTCCTGTCTTATCTGTGCAAATGCAAGTAGCAGAACCCATTGTCTCACATGCAGATAGATGTCTCACAAGTGCCTTGTCATTCATTAATTTTTTCATTGCAAAGGCAAGGCTCAAAGTCACTGCCAATGGTAATCCTTCTGGAACAGCAACAACAACTATAGTTACTGCAATAGCAAAATAGTTCAGAAGTGTCAGTGCATCACTTGAAGACCAATCTGTGAACTCTTTATGAAGTGCTTTTTCCACAAGAAACCTTACAACCAGGACCACCAAAGTCAGCACAGCAAAAGCCAAACCAATCTTACCAATAAGTGTAGCAACACCATTCAGCTTCACCTGAAGCGGGGTCTCATCATCCCCACCCTCAGTCAGAGTTTCCATTAACCTTCCCCATTCAGTCCTCATACCAACTGTAGTCACCAGCATCTTCCCTGAACCATCTGTTACTTTAGTTCCTGAAAGAAAAAATGGTTTTTCTTCAGATACGTGAACAGGCTCACTCTCCCCAGACAAGCTTGATTCATCAATCAACAAGCAGTATCCCAATATGAAAACCCCATCAGCAGGAACTTGGTCTCCTATAGATAAGTGAACAATATCACCAACAACCAAGTCATAAATAGAAATTTTTTGTCTATATCCATCTCTAGTGACCTGCACAAAAATCTTCTTCTTTTCCTTATCCAGATCCCTGAATTGCAGAGATTGCCTATAGTCACTGATTGCAGTAACCAGAACTACCAAAAATATACTAACTAGGATTCCTACCCCCTCATACATGCCTTCTGGCCATCCTTCAGTGGGAAGGCCTACTCCTATAGAAATCACAGCGCAAATTATTAGGATAATTAGTGTTAAGTCCAGCAGTGCATCCCACACAAACATTAGAAAAGTTCTTGAAGGTTTCTCAGTGTAACGGTTGAGGCCATAGATCTTTTGTCTCATAGGTATGTCACATGACTTGACACCTTCATCAAGTGAAACACGAACTTTTCTTGCAAGTCCTTCGACTCCACCATGTACTTTCAAGCCAATAATATCATGGCCACGAACCATGGATGCAAGTACATCTGGGTCAATACCAAAGCCTGCATCCCTTGTCTCTTCTGAGAGCCTGTGCTCAACTCGACCAGAAGCTGCAAACCACAAACTTAACTGAGATGGGAAACAGAAGAAATTGACAAGAAATATGTCTTTAGTGAACCAAATCACAGGAAGCTCATACCATCAATAAACTGCAGTGCTGCCTTTTGAACAAAAAAAGCAACTCGAAGATTTTCCTGTTAAAATAAAGCAATATAATAAGTTAGTCAAAGTTAAAAGCGAGATGATATTTTGCCACTGCAGTAGGAATTGGTGACTTTGCAAACAATATGCTATCATTGATCTATGTCGTCATATATACCATCTCATGCAATCGAAGCCCATAAAGAAATACTAAACAAGTTACTCCATTTCCATGAAGCTATTAAATAAATTGTTCTAAACTATGTCAAACTGTGCTTCGTTCTGATTTCCAGAATATCTTTAGTGTGAGGCTAAGGCTAGCCTAGAAAATGCATTGATGAGAATTCAGAAAGCATTCTGTCCCTGAATTAGGATAATAGAACATCAAATTGCAGGAATAGATTGGCTCTGTCTGTGCCTCAAAGAAATTGAATCAGTATTTCCAAATGCAGAAGCTAGGCCAGTCAAAATGGGTTTAATGTGCTGAAACATCACCGATATTATGATTCAAACCATGCATAATATTTCAAACAGCAATAAAAATACATCAGTTTATTTATTATTGATTTGTTTTTCATAGATGTTCTATTCACTAGTAAAAATTTAAGTATGCACTTGATGCATGGTTCAGTCTGGTTTCAAAGCTTGTAAACTGTCTAGAATCAGTTTTGCAGACAATGCAGCTGATGATCTTTATTATGAGATTTAGTTTGTGAACTGATTCTCTGCATGCTAGGATTAACTTTAAGATGCCTAGACAACAAAGAAATTGTGCTGAAGCAGTGGGAAACTGTTTTCTTACTCTCTTGTACGAGGGTGGAGATAAGAAATGAGAAGAATTTGCCCTTTAAATGAACTCATGATACCCCAATGCGAAACCCTATAAGACATGGTTCTTAGCAAAGAAATAGGAAACGAAATTGTGCTCAGGCAGTGGGATTCTCTATGTTGTGGGGGATAGAAACAAGAAATGATAATAGAGAACAATAGCTACAAGAATAATTTCTCTTTAAAAAAGAAAAAAAAAAAACTGTGATACAGCAATGTGAAAGCCCACAATCAAAGTAATTGAAAATGACAAACATTGTGCATGACTTGACACCATGCAATTTGCTTTATGTAAACACAATTTAAAGAAGTTGAACCATCTAATGTAGCTAAGAGTGCGGTCATTTAAAATAGCATAACCATTCAAAATTTCACCTGTGCAATATTACCAAAACTTAGTCAATTTTTAATAGCCATTATTATTTATAACCATCTCTATTTCATGAATATGCACTTATGCAGCGTGTTTATTTCCCGATTGATAGAGCGTTGAAAATTTAAAAGGCAAGACATCCGGGGAAGGAGAGGGTTCGAGTTGGTCATTAGAGACAGTTACAACATTATAACAAAGTAATTAATTGTAAAAAAAAAAAAATGGCAATTACAAACAAAAGGATGAAAAAGACTTCCAAATCCAACGATACCAACACCTCCCTACAAAGTTTGAGCAAAATGAAAATATGCACACGCTAGTCCAAAAAGACTAATCTATGTATTTATGTGCAGCATATGATTACCTAAGTGGGAAAAAACAAAATAGAATGCGCATCTCTTTTTAGACAAATGAATGTGCATGCATGCTAAGATAGAAGTCTCACATGAAGAAGTGAACTACTATAAAAATGGGTGAAATATTTGAAACATCTTGATTTAACCTCCCAAAAACTCTTTGGCGTTATAGGATTCGTAATATGCTGCATCTAATCGTATCAATTATGTCTCACAGTGCTACATAATTAAATTAAATTAAATTACATGGCACGCAACATTCATTAGTATTTGCGAGTAACTTTAATCAAAGGCAACATAGGTACGCCATGATTTGTGCACCATGTCTCACTGTGCTTCATAATTGAATTAAATTTCATGGCATGCTACATTCATTAGATAAAGTAATCATAGCAAATTTAGTTCAGCTGTAGTACAACATGATCTTTTTTTTTCCCTCCTGTTTTTCCCTCCTTTCTAATGCTGAAAATATTGACTCGGCAATCTCTTTGACTCCAATCTACACAATTGGTCTCTCAAAAAAACTGAGTAGGATAGCACCAGATCGGAAGCGAATAAGTAGATGGCCGCATATAAGATCGATAAAATGAAAATTGGTGCATGGGGAGGATGAAAAATGCCCACAACCTTTTCACGAGGAATAGACCTGATGGGCACATGGCCACTTGTTATTTTTTTTGCCCCCATTTTCTTTATTTATTGTTTACAAGGCCGTCCAACTCATGTGACTATAACAGCGGAAGGTTCAAGGAACTTTCCTTGCTAGGATTAGCATTGAATTATTGGTGTTGGAATAAATATCAGCGTTCACTTTGACTGTACACCACAGGAAGGAAGGTTCGTGGAAGTTTCACTTATAACAGAGGTTAACAAATAAAAGGGTAAAAATACGCTTTAGAAATTGACATCTAGTTTAAAGACGGTTTCAGACCTCTATGAAATGAGATGCAACATAGAACATTTATACCCAAAGCCTCGACTTAATCGAGATGGGGAAAATGAAGAACAGATCGTGGTTTCATTCAGATTAAGTCAAAGCATGTGTACGGAATCGTCCTTAAAAAAACTCTCGCTCTTAACTACTAATCTTTTTACTCTGCTCCGTTAAGAAATTATTCTCAAAATAATAAGTTTTGGGTATATTTAGTTTTTATGAAAAAAAATTATTAAAATAGTTTAAAATTGAAAATAATATCTAAAGTAGTATCATAATCAATAATTATGGTATTAATTTTAAAAATATATATAATATCATTATCATTAACTACAAAATTTCAATACCGCAACCACTCACACTTTAAGTTTGACGTTATTTTTATTTTCAAGAAGCTATTTTATTTTTTATTTTTCTAAAATCTAAATACGTCAAAACTCCAAAATAATTTATAATTTTTAGGAAAGAATACGGTCAAAGAAGAAGAATAAATATCCCTATCAACCGCAGCTTTACCTCTATTTTCATGACAGGTGATTCTAATTTCTAACGTCTATATAATAAGCCGCCATACCAGTCCAGCTCGTCTAGATAGACGTTGGGCAGATTTGACTCTTATTTTGTCCTTGATATTCGGGAACGGGCCAAAAACATAGAGCGGGGATCCTACTAGAACTAGAACAGGTTATCTTTTCATGCCCATAATTCTTATATAACAGTTTCTTTTTTTTTTTTTTTTTTTTTGCCTCAAGTAAAAAGAGAAAATTGCTTTTAACCATATTTTTTAAAATAATTCTTTTACAGCAAACACAAATAAACAAAACATATTATTCCAATGTGCAGTTAAAGGGAAAAGGCCGAATAGCGAATGTAATTTTGAAAAGAAAAGAAATGTTATTTGACAAGAAAAAATTATAGGAATTTTAAACCCCTAAAGGAGCAGGCGTAGCAGACTGGGCAAGGCCTTATCTGAGCCTGAAGAAGTTATTTCCGACGGCTTTGAGAGAAAATTTTCTGTGTGATTTTTTCATAATTTTAGGTAAGTTTCATTAGAGGTTTCAGTTTCACAAAGAATGAAAAACACCAACGTTAAAAAAGAACAGAACAAAACAAGACAGAAAAATCATATATTTTAATTGTCGTCCCCCTCATGATTAATAAATCTTTAAACATTCAAAATCAAATAGTTTTCCTTTTCTTCAAGGTAGGTTTGAGGTTATTTCCCCCGGTAAAATCCGGAGATATGAGATGCAAGGCAGTTAGTTGTTATGTTCCTCAATTTATCAGGGAAGGAAGAGACGGAACTAAAAAGAAGTAAGAAAGAAAAAAAAAAATGTAAAAACCTTGATTTTGAGTTTCTGCTGTTCCGCCTCAGATCGCTTGGCGAGATTAGCTACATCGCGGAAGCGTCTGCGGCGATTCTTGACGATAGTGACAGCAGATCTCCAACGCCTGAGTGCGGCTTCGGATGAGTGCTTATGTGGTAAATCAAAGTCCTTCAAGTATTTGTCCATTCCCAAAACTTAGGGTGGGAGAGAGTAAGTAATAAGATGATGAAGGCGTAGATAGAAGATAGACTAAAAGCAAAACAAAACACTATCAAACACGGATGGATGGATAGATGGATGGATAGTGGATATTGGATACCAAACTAGAGAGTAGAGAGAAGAGAAAACACCATGTTTATACGGACGGACTCCCCAAACCGGAGAGTTACGTTTGAGTTTGAGTTTGAAGTTTGACAGAATGAGAGAGCGCGTGCACCACACTCTCCACGACCCTAGAGCATATAGGGGGTTTGGTTTTGTTTTTTGAACTTAGATCGTCATTTCTTACCAGAGATGACCCTGAACAGAGAAAATTCAAAATACAATAATAATAATAATAAGACATTTATTTATAAAATCAAATATATACATATTAATTAGTATTTTGAGTAATATAATAAATAAAAATAATTGAGGGATAGACAGCCGCCCAGTGCTACAGCGCATACTGGCAGGCACTGGGTATTGGGTAACCAACCGCTGCGAATCTGCGATGACAAATGTGGAAATGAAAATGAAGCCAAGTTTGTAAAATAGTAGAAAAAAGGTGAATGGGATTTGGGAAGAGTGGAGTGGAGTGGAGAGGCAAAGGATAGTGGCCCAGTGGAGATAGCATTTGACTTAAGGTGGGGTTGAAAGTTTCCACTTTCTATGAAATAAATAAATAGTTATTTGGAGTAGCAGTAACGCTACAGGCATAAATAAAAGTCTTAAATTAGAGTTGGGGTTGGTGTTAGGGTGGGCCATGGCCCCATGCTCGTCTGACCCGAACTTTGAGTTTCCCTGATGGGGGATTGATTTGATTGGGTGCACAATTAATAGGTCCGGTGTGTCGGTAGGAAGCGGAATAGAAATAGGAGACCAGGATCAAATTCGGTTGTTTCAAAAATAATACATTTTTAAAAATTATTAAATTATCAATTTAATACGTCTTTTAAAATGGTATCTAAATTTGTGCTGATTGCTAACTTATGCTTTAACTCCAAGCTTTAAATCATAATCAACAATTATGAATTTAAATTAAATCATACTCACCAATTACGATTTTCATACAACACTCTACTAGTATTCTTTCAATTACTCTTATATCAATCAATTTTCTCCATTTTTTTTATGGATTCAAAGTTTATATTTTTATGAATACAGATCAAATGCCCACATTCTCGCTTCCCCCCTCCCTCGTATATCTCTAATAACTAATTATTCTCTCTTTAACCTAATCAATAACATGGATAAAAATATCGCGATATATCGTATATCGAAGTCAATCGATACGATATCTGACATCAATCGGTCATGATATCGTAAAATCGCTTGATATCGCGTATATCGGTTTGAGACCGATTTATACGATATATCCGTTTGTAGATATATGATGATATTACCGATTTTTAAGAAAGATTCCCTCCGTGTAATAATATTTGAGATGGGTGTATCGTTATAGAGCAAAGAAATAGAAGATGAAAAAATATGAGAAATAAAATGAAAAGTTTTTCGTTAATAATTAATATTGTATGTCTTCTTTAATAATTACTATCATTAATTATTTGTAGAAAATAGAAAAATATCAAGAGACGGTTAGAATTATTATGTCTTCCTTAATAATTGTTATCTTTAATTATTGCAAAAAAATTGGACAAAACCAAGACGGTAAAAGAGAAAATGAAGATTAACATTTTAAATAGATATATTCGTAAAACCGATAATTTATCCTTGATCAATAATACCTCTTTCATTTATATTTATATTTAAGTTACCATTAGTTATTACAATTTTAGATCTTTTTATCTTTTTAATATTAAAGTTATCTCAGTCTTTTTTAAATCTTCTAATTTATTTTTTAAACAAATTTAATACCCCAGTTTGTCATATTGTTTTCATTTTTCTAATTTATTAATAAGTTACTGATTAATAATCTATGATTATTTAAAAAAAAAACTTAAAATTAAATTAACCACGTTATTTTCTTTCCTTTTTTGTACTTTATTTGTTTCCTTTCTTATACTTTCTAATATACATAAATAGGTAGGACTAATATTATATTCTACTCATCCATTCAATAAGAAAAGTATTATTTTATTGTCATTTAACGTAGTATCAAAACCTAGTTTGTGTAGCGGTTATGGAGTTCGAGCCTCTTAGTAATTTATTCGCCGTTTATTAATTTAAAGTCAAAGGCGAACTATATTTGATTTATTTGACTTTCCACATTCGAAATAGAGTTTGTCAAGAAGTGTTAAATGCATGACATTATCAGTATGTTTCTTATTAAATCGCAACTTCAAAATTTTTAAATGACTTTCCATTCGAAAAGAGCTCTAGTAGGTTAACCACACGGGGATCGTCAGACTTGCTCTCCCTCATGGGCCGGAAGAATCACATAAAACTTAGCGACCTCACTACGCCTCGAAACCTTCATCAAAATCTCACGATTTATTATATAAATGCATCAGTATGAGGGTGTCTTCGCACTCGTGTCGGCTCTATTGTTTCGCATTGTTGCCTTCCAATCTTCACAGCAGCTAAGGCCTTTGCGCCATTCAACCCACAGTGTTTTTCGAAACACTTCCGTATTGAAGCCTTTGACTATTTGTTCAAATTTTCTTCCCGTTTTTTTGAGGCCCACGCACGCCAGCAACCTTCTCACGAGATACAACATGTATCCTATTAGTAGTGTGCTTCCTTCATTGGGATTTCGTTTTCCGCCTGCTGGCTGCCATTTGGCGGCTCAATCACCTCTCGATGGTTTCTTACGCCCAGTATAGGGTATCCTCGACCGATACGCATCATATTTCATTTGTTACCCCGGGCGGTGTGTCTCTACTTTCATGTTTATCTGATCAAAGCCCAGTTCTTCTGATTCTGAAACATCGATCGTCTCTCTCGGTAAACCAAGTCTTTCTGCACTAGCCCTCTTTTCCACTCGGTACTGGTAGTGGATCACCAGACCATGGCTAAGATACGTTAGACATGTCTTCCTTCTTTCTTTATTATATCGTATGTTCACGAGTTCACTTTAATCTTATTTCACGCTGGTAGTTAACTTGGGACGCCAGTGTTTTGATTCTTTTTACGATAATTTTGTCTATTAAGGCGGAGAATAGGAGACGATTGACGCCCGGGCGATGAGTTTGAACCCTCTTTCAAAATGCTCCATAATAGCGCTACATCTTGATGTTTGCACTTCCATGGATCCATTCGCTTATTGCTAATAAGCGCCCCGATATATCGAATATTTACGAGTTTGAAAATGGTTCCTCGTTTTCTGATTTGTCATAATTGAATCTGATGTATCCCGAACGCGGAAGCATCTCGTATTTCATTCCGGCGCGCCAGATCGGGACCATCTCCTTCGAGCTTGTCCTATCTTGATCATTTGGAGATCCTTTATTGGGCCAGAGTTCTGAGGTTTAATCTTGCCGCCGGAATGTTCTGATTAATATGTAACTTCATTTTTTAATAACTCAAGGTTATTCTCTCTATTTTCCAAAGTTTCATGTTGAAGTTAAAACTCGAACTGTCAACCCAAATTTGTATCTCTCTTGTGATAATGGCAGCCTCAGAGAGACCATATCCTTTCTAGGCATTATCCTCTTATATAATATCTTCGCATGGGATTTTTAAATGAGATTCATCTTGTCTTCCGGCTCCTCAACATATGGAATGGTTGAGCATGAAATACAATCGTTTAAGTTAAGTACTCGCACTCTTCTACTCGATCTATGAGTTCCTCAACATTTTTGGGGATATTACAACAATTGTATTTGATTAATTGTATTCCATCATCGGAAGTCGCACATGGTCAATCACTCTTTTCTATATTTTTCCAAACCAACCCTCTTACGCGCTTCCTGCGTGTCTTTGGTTGTATTATTTGTCCCATATTCTTACTCTGAACAAGATGGGTTCTCGACAGAATCACCGCGAGGCGTGACTCCTCGGTTGTTGGCGTTTCCAACGAGGGATATGATGCTACTCACCACATGACTACTTTTGTCTCTCTTGGTACCTGATTTTTTTGAACCTCACCACGACTATACCCTGCCCCTGCAGTTCTTATGTCACCATTTTCCCTATCTTCTTTATTAGTCCGGATATCTCATATAAGGCTCACTCACCAGCCATTGCGGGGTTATACTGTGCATGGTACTAACACCAAGCCTCCGGTTGACTCATCTCCTTTGGTGCCCTCGTCCACGAAGTTGATCTTGTCATCTCCTGTTGATCTTCCCATTACCATTCGAAAAGGTACTTGTTCCTCTAGTAACTCTCATCCTATTTATAATTTCTTGAGTTATCATTACTTATCTTTACCATATTCTGCTTTTATTTCCACCTTGTCTTTTGTTTCTCTTCGTAACACTGAGGGCTCTCTATCAGGAATAGAAACAAGCAATGGTTGAAAAGTATTTGAATTACATTCTGTGTTGCATAGGACGCGTGCCTTGCATGCAGACAGTCTCTTTGTTACAGCACCATTAGGTTTATCTTTTGTTAAGAGATGGATGTTGAGTGGAGCGAGATCTTGAAGTTGTAAGGGGTATATCGCGCTGCATATATGGCTCCCCTTCTTACCGACACTTTCTTTCCTCTTTACTTTAAGATGGCTTAAAACCAGTATTCTTTTATCACATAAATCTTTATGAGATATTGGCCTGTATCTTTCCTGGATAAGATGCATTTCTTTCATATAGCGTCACCTAGTCAATGAGAGTATATATGAATTGGCACTGAATTTTGTTGCCTTTCACGGGATGGTTTGAGCTGGCGGACTACGTAGTTTCATATATGACTAAGAAAGCGATTCTCCGAAGCCTAGTTTGTGGCTTTAGCTTTGACCGGTATAGAGAGTTTGGTATAGTTTGAATTGCATCAAACCACGTCTTATCATCGTGCATCCTCATGATATCTATCTAGATTGTTTATATGGAGCCAGCATTGTTATAACACATGTAATGATCATGATGGTATTGGAAACAACATGGCCAATCTTCTTGACTCCACATGGCTGGGAAACTCAGTGATGCTTTATAAAATTGAATAGTTCAATCAGACCATTTGGTTATGTCTCAAAGTATATCTTTTGATACTCTTGAAGAAGCCCAGTATCTTTAGGCGTAAACACCTTAGACACTCCTATGAATCTAAATGTCGAGCTTGCATGCACGACGGAGGGCTCCTGGGGATCGAGGAGATGTGTGATAATGGAAGGATGAGACTCTTTCAATTCAGACATTTCTTTGCCTACTATCAGGCGTGATTGGTCGGATCCTCAGGTCGCCAGCCTTGAATGATCGTTGGGATGTTGTGATCCGTATCATACATTATATTAAAGGAGCATGGCCCAGAGATTCTATGAAAACAAATATCACACCAGTTGTTTGGATATTGTGATACATACTGAACAAACTAGCGCGAGCCTTACGTGCTTTCAACTTTGGGTTCATTATGATAATGTTTATTAGTGCAACTTGTATTCTAGAAAGTAAGAAACATGGTCATGATGTGAATTAAGTCTGATCTTTGAGACTGCGTATCAGAACTATGGCTTTTATGTTTGGCGTTCACTCATATGAAACCAAGCGAGCTGTGGCAAAGAGCTACCACAAGATTTGAGAATGATGAATAAATAAAAACATGTGTGATAACCAGAGCCCACTTCACATTACATCAACGGGTCTTTATGTGGATGATATTGAAACATATTGAGGTGAAATGTCAGGCAATTCAGAGAAGATTATTACCGTGATCGTGTATTCTGGGTTTAGTCAACTTAAGCATTGGTAACATTATTTTTCTTGAGTCACCATAGAAGTTGATTAAGTACATTTGTATGGTTTTGATGCATGCATAAGCGCATATCTCGACTTAAGATACGTAGGAGCATCTTAAGATATTTTTAGAATATTATCTAGCAATATTGACTATAGGTTTAAATCGACTCAGAAACGTGACCAACTGGCAAACATTTGCACTAAGTCTCAGGAATTCAGAAATTAGTCCAGTTTATATGAGTTTTGGTGCATACTTATTTATGCTCCAACTTAAGAAGTATTGAGAATGAATATTTTTAGAATATTATCACGGTTTATCTCATTCATTTCTTATACATTATTTTTCTTCATTTTTGTACTTTATTTATTTCTGTTTTGTATCATTCTATTATGTTATATAAATAAATTCAGATACCTATCACTATAGTTTACTCGTCCATTCGATAAGAAAAATAACCAAGCTGCCCTGCCCCACTTTCTACTTCTAATTTCTAAGAACAGCAAAAAAACGGAACTGCCCTATAGTAATTCTAAAAAGTATAGGTCATGATCCATATCAACTATGATTTTGTGGCTAAGTATATAGTTATAACTGGGTTGGATTTCTTTTGTTTTGTAGCCTTTGGGAAATATGATATTAGGATCCATTTAATAACTTCTAAGCCCTGGTTGATCGTATTTTCAAGAAAAATAAAAGGAAAGAGCTTGCTTTTGATACACTTCAATTCTGACCAAGGCACATGTCATTACGTTTTTAAGGTGGTCATCTGGTATCAACCCCACACACACGAAAATAGGCTAAAGTTTGATAAATGAGTTGAAGGTGTTAGTAATTCTTTTTGTTTTTAAATTCATCCCCATGGTAATTAACTGAAAATAATCCCATAGTAAATGTATATATTTTCAACAACATGTTCTGCAAATGTTAAGTGATTTTGGGCGCCTGATCAAAAGCTAACTTTCCATGCAGATAAAAACACTATAACAACTTTATAAATTCATCACGCGATACGGCCCATGGCGATGTAGGATAATTGACAATCTCCGCCAGCGGCGTTTATGGTGGCCAGGGTGCCGAGAAGAGCGATAATCTGGGTTTACCGTGGGCGAGACCTCGACAACATGAACTTTCGATATCAGTGTTGGGTGATCTTAGATATACCGATGAGCGTTGGCTCGTGAGATGAGAGGTTTTCCACCGCATATAACTAAATCTGCCAGCCGCTGTTCTAAAATAGATGTGGGATAACTTCGCTTATAATACATTGTTTAAAGTATCTTAAAACCACATTCACTAACTGCGGTTTTAAAAAATTATGCTAAAAACTTCTTTATTAAAATTGTTGAATACGGTTTGGGTATTTTTAAAGCTTAGTTGTTTGATTCGATTTTAAACGTCTTGAAGGAGCTTAGTTTATAACGAAACTGGCTCACTTTCGCATTATTATCTGTTAGGGCTACAATGTGCACACGTAGCTTCCATGACCCTCTAGATTTTGGCAGCATGCAATTTGGTTTACTTTTAAGAAAATGTCTTGGCTTAATATTTGATTAGAAAATGTTATCTCATGAACTTGCTTTCCTTGTCCACTCAGACGATGTGGGGACTTTACTAGTTTAGTGATTATTTTGAAAATAAGGCTACTCATGTAATTTTTAAAAAAATAGATTGCTAACACTAAACGTGTTTGATAGCATCAGATACGCGGGGTCACCTTCTGAGAAAGTAACAGCAGGAAGAAAGAAGGTGTGTGCTTTGCGCTGCATGCCCAGTATCGTTTGGTATCATGGGAGGAATTCAGCTAAGTTTAAGGAAGGGCCCCATCACACTGGTTCCTAGTCTCTTACAGTGACAGACAGAATTAAACCTGGTGATGGCTGCAGTCTAGATCAGTAATGGCACGACACCAGAAAGCCGGAACGCGGCAAGCTCACATACTGGCTCTGTTCCTTTATATGAAGGTGGACAAAGTAAGTCAGATAACCTCAATTTCATGACTGCCGGAGTGTTCCCTTGAATGCATCCTGTAATTCAGGTCCAACTTACTGCATGGCGACAGATAAAACAATATTACCAAAAAAGATACGTAGTATTTCCTCTACAGATTTGAGTTAGAATGGAACAGATCTGTTGTTATGATATTTGGCCTAATAAGGAAGTCAACATCTGTGCCTTAAGATTTCAATATGTATATGGAAAAAGGAAAGTGAGATCCAGTTGTCAACTGTCAAGTGGGACGAAGACTGTCTTGAATCTTACTCAAAGCTCAGAAAAGACAGCACTAGGAGGTGTTCATTACAGAAGCATAATTTACAGCAAATCATTTTGGAAGTGTGGCACTACTGGATCAACATGAGCAATAAAATAAAAATAAAATAAAGGTTCAGTGATTAGCCCTCTGTGCAATGGCAGGCTTGGTGTGGAGGCTTTGTTAAATCAAATTTGGAGATGGCCAGGGAGCCTGGAGTGGAACCTCAGGAAGTAGGCTATATTGGGACAAAAGCTAAAACCCGATCATGAGTTGTTAGTCAATTGAGGCTGAAAATCTGGTGGCAATGGGAGTACTAAGGAATTATGACTGTCTATTTATACCAGCAGTGGAACACATTACTTAAGCTGATTATGGTTACAGGGAAACCATAACTTCTGTTTTATTTATTCCCAAACTATAAACAGATTTTTATGTGAAAAGAGAAAAAATCTCTCTCACCAAAACTCTTTACTTTTCATACTAACGCTGTTATGCCTCCTAACCAGCTGCAGGCTGCTCCACCACTCCCCTAGCAGAACTAAATCAAAATGTTGTACATTCTCTTCTTGAGAACATGACCAAGAGTTAACAAACAAAATATACGCTAGCATATCTGAAGGGAAATCAGTTGTGCCACGAAAATAACGGGGATAAGCAATAATGATTTATTGAAATAGTTGCAATTAGGATAACTTTGTGAAAGAGGGATAAATGGGATGAGAATGCCCGGGTGTGTAGGCTGGATGCTAAATACACAGATTTTAAGGATAATGAACATGAGAAGGATTCTAAACTTGATAATAAATTCCCGGCAGAGCCCCGCAGGCAAACTGTCATGTTTTAGCTAAATCTGATTAGTTCCTTCAAAACTTCAACTATAACAATCTGAATATTTCTAAAACAAATATAGAATAAAGAGGATGGCCACAGGCTGTGACAACAGAAAAAAGACAGAAAGGGAATAAGCCAATCAGTTCAATAGCGGAAAAGCAGGTAAAACAAGTTAAATATGCACTTCAAGCACATCCATGCTCCAAAATGACCAAAATGAAGGTTCTTTAGATGATTTTCAACATGTTAGACACCAAAGCTAACTACTTTAAGTGACAAAATATTAATTATTTAGGATACAATATGACATCTAATATAAAATGCACCACAGAGAACAAATTTAATACCTTGACAATTTAAAACATAAAAGCTTAACTCAGTGAATGGGTGATATTCGCAACTAAAGGGTGACCTTATTTGCAGTGGTAATGAATGCTTACAATTTAGAACCTCATAGGGACTAAAACAAAGAAGGAACCTCATGCGGGCAAAACTCTAAGGAACTATGATCAAAAGATGGAAGGTGAGAAAGTAATCTCAAGTTTTTGCATAAGATGACTAATATAGCATAATGCAAGGAAAATCTTTTGGGAAAGAATCAGGAGTGAATGGAGAGTCAGTTACGGATTGGCCTCAGATTTCAGAAAAATGATTAACTATTGCCAGCTTTGTTGCTTGAATTCAAGTAGCCTGTGGAAACTGAGTATTAATGGGTTGCTCTTTCTAGAGAAGTGAGGCTTCTGGAGGGTTGGAAGAATTTTTCAAAGAGCTTTGTAAAACATTGAGAAAATTCAGAACAAAACCCACCGGTCGAACAGTTATATTTTAAAACTTCCTTCACTGGCAGCATTCATTTGGGATGGAGTGTGAGAATGAAATCTTGGGAGTCCAAAGACTTGGAAGACTTTGAATTGATGTGTAGTAGGGCTGTGTATAGAAAGCTACAACTAAAAGTTTTATGACAAACTAAAAGTTATATATAAGAGAGTTGTGTCTGATTCTCAAAATGCTTCTATGTAAGGTAGGCAAATCCTAAATGCAACTCTAATGGCAAACAACGCTATAGATTTGGGATTAAGGAGTTGCAGAGGGAGGAAAGCACAGGTTGGGAGGTGATTTGTAAGGTTCTGGACATTTAGAAGCCTGACCTTATAAATTACAGGACCTTTCTTTGAAAGTGTTACCCAGAAAATGTGTTTAGGCATTTTGGAGTGGGTTCAAGTGGATTTGGTTCTCCATATCCTTGTCTTCTGGGTTTTCAATCTTGCAGCGGTTTAATGGTTTGTCAGGTTGTTTCTTTTTAGAGCTTCGAGGGTTGAGAGACAGAAGTCACGTCCTATATCATTTTGTGTTAGTAATGAAGATTCATTAGAAAAGAGTTACACAAAGGGTTCTCTCATGAAAACAGCCTCTTTGTTTTAAAACCTTTGGCGAGAAGAGTGAAGGAACGCTGGGAATCAAGCTTTAGGGACTGTATTTGTACCACTTCCATGTCGATACCTCATAATGAAGAGGGTCTTTACATTTAGCAATGAATTTTATTGATGATTTATTATTTATTACGTTAGAATGGGACGGGAGGGTGTTTTTCTATGCTATTTTTGTATTAATTTTGCTGTTGACTCCCTCTCCCTGCATTAACTATAGTGCTAGCTATCACTTTTATTTATCCTAGTACAAATTCTTGTGTGTCTGTCAAAAAAAAAGGTTACATCTCATTGACTGGACTGTTACCTACGCTCCCCACCTCCGGGAAGTTTCACATTGATAGCATGGATATGTTTGCTACCTATGCTGCATGTTTTGAAACCATGTTCTTAAATTAGGTAATAACTTTAAAAACAAACGAAAGCATACAACAACATAAAAATGTAGGTAAGATTCACAGGCCTAAATATTCAATTTCAAAATCATCATCACTTATATATAGCAGGATCATGACACAATTTGTTTTGCTTCTAGTGACAATTAGTGATGTGACATATTAGTGTATGTTTTTGTTCACCATGCTGAGTGGCCTGGAGACCGTGTTCTTGAATCAAGCAATAGCTCCAAAAACAAAGAAATAATCTAAAGAAAATAGCTTATGAATACAGTATGAATGGAATAAGCAGACTAAATCATTTCAATTTCCATAGAATACTTTGATAATTGTAACTTTTTCTTATAGGCAAGTAAGACTGTGTGCATAGAGAGTGAGAAGAAGTGTCTCGCTTGATGTGGCGAAACCACTACTGCCACTCACTTCTAATGACTTGATAACTATACTTGTGTAGGGATTTTTTCCTATCTCATACTCTTTTATGTAAAATCAGCGAGCAATCCTCTTAATCAAACCAATTGGAAGTGAAGCTGCCAGATGAGAGGATATTTTACAGGCAGAGAGATTGAGAGAAGGTCGATGAGGGAGGGCCAACAATATGCTATGGATCATTTGAACTCTAACCACTTTTGAAATCATCTTTGCAGGCTTCGCAAAACGCAACCCGGTTTTCTTTATACACACCTTCATCACGTCTCTTGGAAATGAACCCTCCTAGTCTCTGCCCGGACCCAAAGGGCAGAAGCAGCAGCCTTGCTACCGCTCACGCACCTCAAAACCACATCTTGAGAAGCTGGAAAGTCCCAATCCACCCACCCCAATCCTACGGGATGCTCGACTGAGTAATTCTGCATTCATAGAAACAAGTATTGAGGGTGACACCTTCTCTTTTGATAGTGGGCGAACAACCATCAGAACGCAACGAGGTAATCAACCAAACCTGGAGTTTGAAATTTGCATGATGACGGATACCTTACCTTAAATCGATCATGGGACCGTTCGTATCTAATCTCGATTGGATTACCTTGAAAAATCCAAGATCGCAAGGCTTTCTCGCTCTGCATGAAACTGTTCACCCACTGACCGCGTCTTCCACTCCCACGCACCCTCATCTGAGTCTTTCTTATGAAGATGATAGAAAAGTAAAGTATATATATTGTTCTCTCTGCCATATAATTTTCAGACCCATCATCAACCAGTTTTAGAATATGATACTTCCTGCCATATATATCTCTATATATATATACTACATATTTATATTTGTTTGTTATCCCTATCTCAAATAAATGATATTCAGTGTTATTCCCAAACAGGCAAAATATTAGAAGGGTCATATCTGGGTTTCGAATCCCACAACAGTGCCCATACTATCTTAAAATAAAAATGATATTTGGTTAAAATAGACAAAATAAAGGGAATTTGGAAAACTAACCCCTCCCTCCTCTTACAATTTTTGAGATATAACCTTGTTTTGACAATTTTACATTTATTTATTTCCCTTGAAAAATATATCAAATTTTATTTGTTTCATCTCTCTCATAGAATATCCCACCAAAACTTTTGGTTTGTGTTCATGTCTTCATCCATTCTAAAGTTCGCTCATCTGCTCTTTGTAACTCTCATGCGTTTCAGAAATATAATTATTTATCTTCATATCAAAGTTTGAGGATTCTCGCCCTCCTTATTGTATATTTTCATTAAACATTAACATTAAGGAACTATGATTCGGCGTGAATCTTTCATGTCTGTCATTCATTAAGAATGTAACACTCGATAAGTTTTTCTAAACATGTGGTAAGATCAAATGAAGATATGTAAATATATTTAGGAAACTTTATCTAATATTAGTTTTTTATTATGGCCTTGTTGAAGGTTATACAGTGAAAAAGTGGGTGAATAAACATAAAACAAAATGTTGGCATAAAAGTTTGCATCAAAGAACATCAATCGTATTATAACATGTAAAATATGGACGTAACTAAAGGTAAATTTATTTTACATAAATATAACGTCGTTATTAAATTTTTAAAACTTTACATGGTGTATTAGCTTCAAGCCCCAGGCTAACTGCACAAATAACCTAACCATTCAGGTTTAGTAATAAAACAGTTTTTTCTGAATGCAACTATAATTAAGTTTATTTTCCGCCTATTTGGACAACTAAGTAAAGTTTGCTTAGTAAACATAAAAATTCATACTTTCTCCCAACTAATATTTAAAAAATCAATTTTACTCATCAATAATGATTAATTTAATTATTTTATTTTGTTACAAAATGATTGATGATCAACAAGAATAATTATGTTACTCTGAAGGAAATTAGTGCAAAATAAAGCATACTATACCAGGAAGGCGATCGGAAGACCAAAAAGAAAAGCCAGAATCCTACGGGTGAATAATGAATATCTCGACGATGTCAGTTGACTGTGCATGATGTTTATGATGTCACCCCGAAACTCTTCTGTGACCAAATCATACAAAATAATCATTTTTCCATTCTAATTGAGCATGTAAATTGTCGATGAAGAACTACTCATAACTCTTTTTGTTAATGTTGTAATTCTTTTTTAAATTGTGAAAAACTAAACAAATATATTATCATATTTTGTTCCTAACTTGTAATTGAGCATTGACCTTAAAACTTAAAAATTAAGTTTAACCTCATCCCTCAATATCAACTTATTTGTCATGAAAAGTTAGAGTTTTTTTTTGTTGGGATGATAGACTTATTCATACTTTGACAATGGTTAAGTTTATAGTTAAACAACTTTAATTGAACTTAAATGTTGTTAAGTTTCTTTTACATTGAAATAAACACTGGTTAAGTTTTCAGTTAAACGATTTGACCTGAACTTAACGGTAGTTAAGTTTTCGATAAAATTATTTTACTTGAATGTAAAAAAAGTTAAGTTTTTTGTGTCTGTTCATGTAATTGATAAGCTCACTTGAATTACACCATTTTTAAGATATATCTACAAACAATATAATTATATAATCACATTTATTAATAAATACGATAATTTATAAATCTTCTCAATGTATACGTATGAGTCATTACATACATAAACACTCTCACAAAAATTATATTATACACACAACCATAAGTTCTTAACATCAAACATATGTTAGATTATATTGAAATATCTTGATGAAAGTAAAACTATATTGTCATTTTTAATCTCTAAACCACCTCATTCAGTTGCTCGTTAACGTGTTCATTCGATGGTTGTGCATAAGGTACTCTGCATATTTGATAAAAAACATGTCACAACCACCACCACCGCATAAATAACAAAGGTTTATATTAACAAAGTTAGATAAATATAGTTATATAAATACATTGAAGTGATCAAACATACAAATTAAATACACACTTATTTGATTGATGTGATTAATTTTCAGCCGATGTAAAAGATAACAACTAGATTATCTGTTATTTCAATTTGTTATCCATGGTTATGATTAACATGTTAAAATCATAATTAATACCTACAACATTGACCTTCTTACTCGATTATTCTATATTTGACATTATCGATGAATCACTAACTAGTATAATGTAAATTCATTTTGCTCGCATCCCTGAAAAATAAATATAAAGTTTCAAATATAAATTATCGCCATATTTTTATTTGAATTACATTTAAAAAAAAAAACAGCTACAAAAATGTCAAATTTGCATCTAACAAAATAATCGGTAATTTTAGTAAGCTTAGATGTTCCATACAAGACCACTTCCTAATGAAAATCTGGTGCAATGTTTAGTCGTTTCTCCCATTCATTTTTCATATAATTCAAGTGTAAATAAGATACAAGTTTAAGCTATAATCTTCCATGAAAAATCAATAACATTAACTTCCATTTCCACTCAAATTAAAGGCACAACTCTTAATGAAAACTCAACAACATGTGCATGGACTTAATATATGATTATCTCTTAGAAATACATAAATCAATTTATATATATAGAGAGATATATATATATATATATATATATATATATATGCTTCACCACTATTTTAAATAGAGTTCTACAATTCTAAACATCAAGGTTAATTCAGGCTCTCCTTTGAAATTTCCAACAAACATCTTACTTCATAGTTTCTTGATATTGTTTTCTTATTACATTTTCAACACATTCCATTAAGTTTCAATTATTATCGCAAATTCATCAAGATATCTTAGCTTCTATCATTATTTCTATTAAAAATCAACAAGATTCATCAGTAAATCAATATTATTTTCAATAAACTCAACAATAAATCAATTTATATATATATATATATATATATATATATATATATATATATATATATGCTTCGACCACTATTTTAAATAGAGTTCCTACACCCTAACCATGAAGGTTTTAATCATAGTTCCCCTTGAATTTCCAACAAACATTCACCATAGTTTTGACATGTTTTTATTACATTTTCAACACATTTCCATGTAAGTTTCAGCCTTTGTTTTCATCGCAAATTCATCAAGCATATATCTTAGTTTCTATCACTATTTTCATTAAAAAAAAAAATCAACAAGCATTCACCACAAATTCAGTTATTATTTTCATTAAATCCTCAACAATAAATCAATTTATATATATATATATATATATAGAGTATATATATATATATATATATATATATATATATATATATATATATGTATAGTATAAGCTTCTGACCACTATTTTAAATAGAGTTCCTACACCCTAAACATCAAGGTTTTAATCATAGTTCTCCTTGAATTTCCAACAAACATTCACCATAGTTTTGACATGTTTTTATTACATTTTCAACACATTTCCATGTAAGTTTGTACCTTCGCTTACCGCAAATTCATCGCATATATCTTGGGCTTCTATCACTATTTTCATTAAAAAAATCAACAAGCATTCACCCCAAATTCAGTTATTATTTTCATTAAATCCTCAACAAACACCCACCTTAGTTTTAAGCCATATTCTCATTTAAAAAAAATAAACCAGCAAACACCTACCTCAACTTAATCCCCTGAGTTTTAGCCCTCATTTTTCGAAAATTTCATAATATTAAACCACAATATTAGACAATTAGGCATACAAATTCAATATCTCTATAACATAGTCAATAAAATAAAAAATCGAGATGCAAGCTACATCTATCAAAGTGAAAATTTCATGGCACAAAACATCAAATAAATAAATGAACAAAAAGTGATGCGTACAAAAACATGCATAATAACAAAGAGAAAACAAATATCTAAAAACTAAACAAACATAAATAAGAACTATAGAAAATTACACACTTTATTGAATAAAAGCTTCCAATAGAGTTTGACTATTCATGTATTGAACCCATGTCGAGAGAAGAAAAATAGCAATAGCAAACCTAAAGATTTTTCTTGCTTTAAACCCAAGAGCAATATCAGCCAAACTCCTTTATCGTTTTCCTCCAAACATTGTTTTTCAACCAACCTCCATAAGTTAGCTTATTCCCTTAATTTCATGGAAGCAACCCACAAAAAAAACTAGAAATTAAATAGAATAACAGAGATAGGAGTTATTTAAATATGTACGATAGATTTATGGGAGGGAAAATAAAATATAATAAACTGATGTAATAAAGGAGGATAAAATGATAAAAAAAAAGGGTTATATGTCAAAAGTTTTAAAAGAAAGAGTTAGTTTTCCAAATTTCCCTTTAATTTGTCGATTTTAACCAAATATCTATTAAAAAAATTTATTTATTTTAAAGGAAAAAATATATTTTAAATCCAGCAAAACTTTGAAGGTTTTTTTGGACAATTATTCGAAAATGAAGATAAAGAAATTAATCTAGATTTAGGAGTTGAAAATATAATTTTTATCAATTTTAAAAATATTATTCATATTTCAATTTATTATCCCTCATATACAAATAAACTTATTTTAAAAATAACATATTTTAATTTATCTTTATCCCCTTTAGTCAAACATATTTCAAAAAGAAAAAAAACAATGGAAATTTTAATTTAACGCAATCACATACACAGGGCAGTGGATTTTGCCTCTTAAATCAACGGTGAAGATTCGACGTTGGAGAGGGGAGCATATAATACAGTAAATCCCTCCGGGGGGGAATACCGTACCGTGTTAAGAATCTTAGATTGAACCACCGCTTTACCGTTCTCGCTGCTTTCAAAATTAGGGCTTAATAAAAGCCTTCCCTCTCTCTCTCTCTCTCTCTCATTCTCACTCTTGCTAACCGAAGTAGGCATGAACATGGCCACCGAGTCCGACATGAGTTCCTGGACCGATCTCCTCCACTCCTCCACGAAGATTCTCGAACAAGTCACCCTCTGGCAGTTCCTCCTCTTCAGGTTCTTCTTCATTGCATTATGTTTTATTCCGTTTCCTGATGCCGAGAAAATGCAGGAAACTAAATTAATTAATTGTATGAGATAAGAGGATCTCTGAACTTCCATCTTAGCAGCCAAAGATAGAACTGAAAGGAAAAACTCAAGGTTGTATGATTACTTTGTTTGGTGGAATCCGGTTTTCATTTTTATTGTCTGAAGGGAAATTGTATTTATTTTTGTTTTCCACCTAAATGCTGAAAGCCTGTCTAAACTGGAGTGAAATTGTTGTGGTTTTTACTCAATCTCATGGGTTAGGTTTGACTAATGGAAACTTTTGTAGACTAGAAGTGTTATTCTCTTGATGTTTCCGAACCTGGTTTGGCAACCATGACCATCTTTGGTTCTTGGGAAAATTGAGGGAAAAGGCGATGGAAAGAATGTAGAGACGAAAAGTGGTTGAGAAGAAAAAGCAAAAGAAAATAAAAATATATCAGGGCTACGTTTGGTTCTATAAAATATTTATGAAAGAACAAATAAAAATTTTATGTTTGCTGATGGTAATGAAGTTTGCTAAAAACATCTGTGAATTCATATACTAATGTAGTGGTTAAGTAATGTGGTTTGAGACTATATTAGGTTTGAAAATGAACTTGGAAAAGAGTGAACTCACCCCTATCGGAAGAATGGTAAATGCTTGGGAGTTGGCTTTTCATTTGGGAGGCATTGTGAGATGATTGCCATCCACCTACTTGGCCTTCTTTTGGGCGCTTCATTTAAGTCACTGACAGTGTGGGATAGTGTGGAGGAGTACTTTTGAAGGAGGTTGGTGATGTGGAAGAGATTGTACTTATTTAAGAGAGGAAGAGTTCCCCTCATTTGGAGTATTTTGTTCAAGTTGCCCATTTTTTTATGTCACTTTTGTGCATGCCAAGTTCAGTTAGACAAAGGCTTGAGCAGATCCAGAGGAACATTTTATGTGGAGGGAAAAAGTCAGAAAGGAAGGTTCACTTAGTAAGATGGGAAAATGTGTGTTCCAACAGGAAGAAAGTGCCCTAGGGATATCTTTCATCTCGCAATTATTTATTTTTTATTTTTGTTCTTTTTGGCAAATGAAACTGGAGTTTTACCATTAAAAGAAGTGCCTTTTGGAGTTAAGTGATTAGAGTGAAGGCATGAGAGAAAATTGGGGTGTTCTTTGGAGATGAGAAAGGCCATGTGACTTGTCAAAAAAAAAAAAGAAAAAAAAGAAATGAAAGGCATACAGTGTTGGCATGTGGAAAGAGAGTAGGAAGGTCACGGAGTTTGTAAGATTTAAGGCTACTCAATAGGTGATGAGAAATGAGTGAAATTTTGGAAGGATAAGTGGTGCGGGTAAAGCCTATAAGAGTCTTCTTATCTGTTTTACCCTGCTTGATTCTCAAAAAGGTGTTATTGACTTGATATGTGAGAGATTGTAAAGTAGAGGTAGCAGAGGAGCATTAGTGACTAAAAAAGTGGAATTTTTTTGAAAAGATTGGGCAGAGAGGTTGTGTTTCAGACATGGAGATAGGGAAGTGCTCTCAGTTGATAGAAAATGGCAAATTTTGGTCGTGAGCCTTACAACACCCAGATAAAGCATGTGCCTCTTTCCCATCTTAGGGAATTTGTTGACATGAAGGTGCAACCTGAAATTAGCTTCTTTCTGGAGAGCCAACTTAGAGTGAGGTGTTAACTTTTGATATGGTTCAAAAGAGATGGTGGACCCTAGCGAAAGGATGCTTCTTGTGTCATGAAGACGAAGAGATGACAGGCCCTCTTCTCCTTTGTGCAAAAACAAAAGCTTTATGGGATTTGTTATGTTAGTAGGGGTCCATTAGGTTACTCCTTTAGTTTTTTTTGATATGTAAAGAGAGCATATAGTAGAAAGAGGCACTGAAAAAGCGGCTCAAGGAAAACAAGAGAGAAAGCTTACCCCCCTTACAAAAAGCCAACCAAAAAGGAGATAACACCCCTCAAAAAAACACCTTAAGAGCCCACCCAATCAAATGCTCGCGGGACCATCAACAAAATATACCTTGGTCTCTGACCAAAAAAGATTTACAAAAGAAGACTTTAATCTTTGTATAGACAAAACCTCATCCCTAAATACAATACCTTTCCAAGCCTTCCAAACAGACCAAAAGATGCACAAGGGACTTGCCTTCCAAACTTTTCGCCTATCTTTTGTAAGGAAAGAACCCTTCCAACCAAAGAGGGAATCCCTAACCAAGGCGGGCAAAACCCAGGAGACACCAAATAAAGAGAAAAGCAAATCCCACAGGACCCTTGTCACTATAAAGTGAAGGAGGAGGTGGTCCATAGTCTCTTCACTCTTTTGACAAAGGGGACAACGGTTGGCAAGAGAAAAACCCCTTCTCTTTAGCTGGTCAAAAGTTAGGATCTTTCCCTAAGAAGCCTCCCAAGCAAAGAAAGACACCTTTGGTTGGACACAATTCTTCCATATACACTTCCAAGGAAAAGAGATGACAGATCTCTGCTATAGCACACTGTACATAGACTTAATGGAAAAATACCATTCTTAGCCCTCGTCCAACGAACTATATCTTTCACTCCCTCAATCACTCTTTTCTCCCCTATTCGGCCCAAAAAACTCTCAACATTCTCCATCTCCCATTCATTAAAAGAACAATAGAAAATGGGATTCCAACCACCTCCACCATACTCGGAACTCCATGAATCCCCCACCCAAGCCTCCTTTGCCATAGCGCGAGAAAATAAAGAGGGGAAAGCAACATCCAAAGGCATGCCACCACACCATCTATCCTTCCAGAACTTCATCCTCCTCCCATCCCCCACCACATAAGAAAAACCGTTGCTCACCAAGTAACCCCATTTCCTCAAAATTTTCCACAACCCCACCCCAAAGCCCTCCTTTGGATTACAAGAAACCCATTGCCCTTCCTCCTCGCCATATTTTCCTCTAATAACCTCAATCCACCAAGCCCCTTTTTCATTTGCAAATTGCCAACTCCATTTACAAAGAAGAGCTTTGTTCATGATAGACAAGTTTTTCACTCCAAGACCCCCATTCCTCCTCTCCAAACAAATAGTGTCCCACTTGACTAAGTGGAGTTTTTGAACTAAAGCCCCTCCACCCCAAAGAAAATTCCTTTGAACCTGATCCAGCCTCAACCTAACCATTCTTGGTAGTGGCAAAATGGACATAAGATAAAGGGGTAAGCTAGATAGAGTGCTCTTAATTAACGTGATTCTTCCGCCCTTCAAAATATACCGTCTTTTCCATAAAGCTAGCTTCTCCTGAAGTGCTCTTCACGCCATCCCAAATAGTCAAAGATTTACAATGAGCACCCAAAGGTAACCCTAGATAGGTGGTGGGAAGATTACCCATCTTGCAACCCAGCTCATCAGCCAACACCTTTGCATTAGAGACCTTTCCCACTAGAAACAACTTGCTCTTCATTATATTAATCTTTAAACCAGAACAAGCCTCAAACAACATTAACATCTAGCGAAGATAGTTCAATTGATCTTGAGACGCCTCACAAAAAATCAAGGTTTCGTCAATGAAAAGTTGATGAGAGACCTTCTCTCCCGCGTCTCCCCCTTCCCCTACTTGACAGGCTGTCAAAAAACCTCCCCTAACTGCTTTCTCAATCATCTGACTAAAGACTTCCATAATAATCACAAAGAGATAAGGGGAAAGTGGATCCCCCTGCCTTAGAGACCTGGAGCACTTAAAACCCGATATTGACCTCAACCTTATGTATGGAGATGTATCATTTGATCCAACTTATCCACTTCTCACCAAAACCCATTTTCTTCATGACCCAACAAAGGAAAGCATTCAATCCACATGTCAGTGTTTTCTTGGTATAATCCAGCTTCCTTACATGGGAAGAACGTCTCTGTGAATGGCATTCACACCCACTGGTCATGCATACTCATCCATGAAATGTATGTCAAAAGCCATTTAGTCTTCGAAATTACCTTCACCAACACCTTTTTAAGCCTATTTGCCAAGACTTTTGTCAACCATTCATACAAACCCCCACAAGACTTAGTTGGAATGACTCTTTTGTGGGGAAGAAGTGGAAGAAGATTTGTAAGACGATTGGAAGACAAGGAACAAATTGGTATTTGTGGATGAGAGGTTGTCCTCCAAAAGATCAAATTTTCCTTCATATTTTCTTTTGGTCAGTGACAAAATTTTCATAGAGGTTCATCTTTTACCTCTTGTTAGGTTTTTTGATGGGTTAGGCTGTACTTGAGGTTGCAACTTTTTTTTGGCCCTTTTTTGTTGTCACTTTTTTTTTTTTGGTGGGTGTATAGGTATTATTATTATTATTATTACTATTATTACTATTATTACTATTATTATTATTACTATTATTATTATTATTATTATTTGGATAAGCAAGAAGAATATGTACTATAAAAGAAGGCACCGAAAGCCTGAGAAACAAGAGAGAACCTTACTCCCTTATAAAAAACCTTCTAAAAAGCATGTACAACTCCCCCCTACACACACACTAAGAACCCACCCAATCAATGAAATGAACAAGGATTGTAGGACCATCAACAAAAAACACCTTGGTCTTCACCCAAAAGAGATGTACAAAAAAAGACTAACCTTTGGTGGGTGTATAGGTATTATATTCTTTCTTTTATTCTGCAGGTCACTATTTTGGTAGCTCTTTCAATGAATTTATCTTATCTATAAAAAGAAATAGATAAAAATAATTTGTTGGCTCTAAATCTATTTTTAATTTTTCATCACTTTTTTCCTTTCACTTTTCCTCTCTATTTTCCTCCTCATATTTTCCCTTTATATTCTTGGAAACCAAAGATAGTCTTAGAGTCGATAAATTACTTTTATATGCTACTTTAAACTTATTTTAACTCTTCCATATGAAAAATTTATAGTTTGAGAATATATAAATTTCTAATTAATTTTAAGAGTTTTTTATTTTGCTTCGATATTTTCCCTAGGACAGTCAAGTATGAGAAAATTATTATTATTTCTTGATGAATCTCGTCCCCGCACACCCTTTAGCTCGCAAGGAGCCGTGGGTAAAAGCAAAGAAAAATATGGATAGCGTACCCCCAGCGCCCGTTGACTCTCCGCACGCTGTAAATAGGTTGCTGCTCGGTAACTATCACCTCCGCCCAAAGCGATTAAAGCTAACTTTGTTTCCAATTTGTGGACTTGGGCTAACCCAGATAGTGTTGATAATACAAACTCGCTTTTAGATTTCCTCACATGGTTGAGGGAGTAGGTGTGGTTTTTGGTTTGTTTCAGACGGTTTTGTTTCTTTGGGCTCCCTTGTTCACGACCGTGTACTCCCGGGGATCTCCCCATCTTTATAAAAATTTTGCTTTTACTCGATAAAAAGTCTCTCGAGTAATTTTATTCTTATGTTATGTTTGGTTCCAAGAAAATTTAAGAGAAGGAAAATATAGAGGAAAAGTAAAAGGAAAGAAAAAAGTGTAAGAAAATATAGGGGATGGTTCCAAGGCGAGATTTTGGGAAGACTGGTGGTGTGGTGAAGCCCCACTATGCTCTTCCTCCTTTCCTCATTGCCAATGCTTGGGGTAAGCCTCTAAAGGGCTAGGTTATGACCTTGGGTGGTTTCGGGGTCCGGGGGAGGATGGAACTTCAGCTTTGGAAGGCATTTTCATGATTGGGAATTGGAGGAAGTGCAAGGTTTCCTTGGCACCGTGAATTCTCAGAGTATTAGTCCTAATCTCAGTGATAGGATTTGGTGGAAAGAGGCAAAAAATGGTAGCTTCTCAATAAAAACTTGTTTCGACTTGTTGGAAGGCGGAAGACAGCAGTCGGTGCCTATAAAGATGCTGTGGAACCCTATCGTTCCCACTAAGGTAGGTTTTTTTGCTTGGGAAGTTTGGTGGGATGAGATTTTGACCATGGATCAGCTTAAAAAGAAAGGTTTCTCCTTGGCCAGCAAGTGCTCTTTATGTGGAAAGGATGAAGAGTCTTTAGAACACCTATTCATTCACTGCCCAAAGGTTTGGTGCATGTGGATTGCCATTTTCTCTTTGTCTCCGAGCAACGGTTTGTCCTTTCTCTCAATGAAAGACTCCGATGTCGGGTTGGCCGGTGACCTCCCAGTGGAAAAAAGATTCTAAGTTATGGAGGGCGGTTTCTCTTTGTTTGATTTGGGCTATTTGGAAAGAGTGGAATAGGGTCGTGTTCGAAGACGAAGCCTTTTCCAAGACCGATCAAGTCCCGTTTATTTTTCTTTTCTCTTCTTAGGTTAGTTTGTCTATGAAGTGTGGCTAACCCTTTGTTAGAGATATTTTGAGTTTCCCTAGCACTGTCTTAGTGGGCTGTTTTGTTTTTTGTTATTTTGCTTTTGCTCATTTTCCTTGGGTTTGGCTTACGGCACCTCTCTGTATATGCCCTGTATACCCCTAGGGGTTCTTGTTCCTTCTTTTTGTTATATATATATATATTCTTGTTTATCCATCAAAAAAAAAAAAGAAGAATAAGTTTAAACTTAATAAATTATTTGTATATGCTTTATCAAACTAGTTTTACTTATTTTCCTTCACATATAAAATTAAATATATTTGATATTCTTTTGTGTTTTCCATGATAAACAAAACATGAAAAAGGTATTGTTGTTACCATTTCTTTTTCTTTTTCTAGTACTTTCTGCAACCGAACATAATCTTTGCAATTTTTCTTTCCTTAGGACTTTTGGGGAACCAAACATGACCTAAATAAAACATTTGAATTTCTAAATCTCTTGAAACTGAGTTACTATTTGCGTATGTTGCAGAGGAACTTAGACCAATTAGAAGCCTTATCTAAGAAGCTAAAGTCCAAAACCCTAAGAGCTGAAGCTCCATCACAATCCATTGCTGCCACAAGGTACCCCTCTCTCTCTCTCCCTCCCTCTTTCTCTCTCTATCTCTCTCTAGCATTTTGGAGCATAATAAGAGCAATATTATTACCACAGTTCAGGTTTCTTCTGGAACTATTCCATTTAATATTTGAAAAACGATACTTCAATTGATCTGATTTGAAACACCCCCTTTAAGTGATGAGGCAATATTTTTTAAATAAGAGTAAATAGTAGCTGACTGCTTGGCAAAGAAGAACCATTATAGCGCCACAACGCTTATCAACCTGAATGGAAGAGTTGAAGCATTCAGTCAGAAAGTGCAGTGTCACTTTTAATAGGTTTATGTTCTTCATTTTATCTAGTTTTTTTTTTCTTCCATAAATGTTCTTGTTTGTTTTGCTTACAGGTTACTGGCACGCGAGGGACTAAATGCAGAACAGCTTGCTCGGGATCTTAAGTCTTTTGAGTTGAAGGTGAATGCTCCTTTCACATTGATTTGATCTCCGATCTTTGTTGTTTCACGTGGTTCACAAGTTGTTCATGCCAAAGTTCTTATGAAATGTATATCCAGGCTCTGTGGAATTTTATATATTTTTTCTCTCTGATGTTATGTTTCTTGAGAACGATTTTTGAAAACAGTTCTCTGTTGTTTTACAAACAAAATTGTGTTTGTGAACTCAGATTATGAAAATTCTTCAATATAGGAATTGTATACTTCTGTAAATTACGAAAGTTCTCGAAGTATTTTTCACCTTTCTGGTTGTTGCTCAACACAATCTACAAAAGACAACTAAGAATACCTCCAATTTGTTGTCAAAACGACTTGATTTTAGAGCAACTTGTTTTCTGTCAAAAGTTCATCAAATTCGTTTTCCAAATTATAAAAAAAATGGTTTTTGTTCTAAAAAGTAGAAATCATTTTCTAGAACAGTTTCTAAACAAATCCCAGAGTTGTTTTCCTTCTCTTTCCTTTTGTGTATCCTTAAGTATCTCAATTTCTAGCCCTTATTAGTTCTCACAACTAGAAGTTGGTGTTTATAATGAATATGAGCTCCAAGATAGAACGAAAATATTGAATTTGATTAGTTTAATTCAATAATCAAAATTAGAAAGTTACGAGCAGGATAGAATAATAGATACCATGTCTAGAATGAAAAGAAATTCCACTCTTCTAGGTAGGAGGGAGGGGTTTTCACTAACTGAATATTTAATTTTGACAAGGATCTCCCATTTCAACTGGTTCTCACCACATGATGTAAAGCAAGATGGTTTCTTGGACAAATGTCAAGGGAATAAGAGTGGTTATAAAAAGCAGAAATTTCTCTACTCTGCGAATATTTGTGTGGCTGGGTTTTATTGGTTATAAAAAGTCTGTTCTCCATAATTTCCTTCTTTGTGTTGAGATGGGTTTAGTCAACAATTGGTGTGTAAAAGAGCAGGATGAAAGGAATTTTTTCTTGTGAAGAGTTCTCTCCTTTGGAGCTGAACATTTTCTCAAGAAGTTATTGTATTTTGTGGAGTTCCCTATTGGAGATAGGGTCTATCCCAATAGATTTGATTTACCTCTTGTAACTTTGTTAAGGCTTTCTGTCCTTGATGACAGATCCATGCTTGACTCTCTTGTTGCTTTGTTTTCTGAGAAATTTCCGAAAAAATAAAAGAAGTAAGGGAAGGAAAGAGGGAAAAAGAAAAAATGGGATATCTATCTCCTCTTCAATATCTTTCAATTATTAGAAATGGGTTGAGTTGAAGGCTCCCATACCTCGAGGTGGGAACTTGGGATGGACTTGGTATAGAGAGCATTGAAGCTGCCCCCTTTCTACTAATAAGCTTGATTCTTGATTACTCCTTCCTTTAGTAAAAAAACGATGTTTTTAAAAATGATGTTTTTTTTTACATATTTTTGCAAAATTTTTCGATAGACTTTGCTTCTTGATAATGTTTTTTTACATTATGAGCTTGTGGATTAATAAGCCGCAAACTGATTGGTAAAGGTGAAAAAGTATAATGCTGGGGAAATCTCCATACATTTTATCATTAAAATTTAATTAGGAAATGTCTGTACATTTTATTATGGACTTGATTTAAATGCTTTTGATCTTTGTCCATAGGTCCTCGTTCTCATTCTCTAATTTGCATTATGATTTTCATTTAATTTCTTGGCTAGCCATGTAGCTCTTTGCTATCAGTTGTTTTAAATATTATATTTTTCTTGATTGTTATTGTTATTACTCCTGTTTATTTTTTACTTTTTTTCCAGTCTGTGTTCCTTTTTTCCCTCCAAATATACTTTTGCTTATTTTTTTTCCTCCTTGAAGACAACATTTGAGGATGTTTTCCCTGCTGAGGCGACAAGTGTTGAGGAATACCTGCAACAGGTAGAATTCACTGCTTTAATTATATAGTGGCCATACAAATTGCAAATATAACACCTTGATTCTTATTATCATTAGTTTCTACTTTTATTAACGCTTAGATAACTTAGATCAGCATATGCGTTTATTGGCATCTGGTGTGGTGTGGCCTAATTGATACCCTTTGTCAGTTTTCTAGTAACAGGTTAATTCTTGTTCATGAAATCAAAGAAAAGGAGTGTTTTCAGTGGTTAAATTCATGCATGCAATCTGTAGAATCAAGAACCACACTTACAGAATCATCCTTTATAGCTTAATGTTTGTTAAAAATTAATTTTGATACAACTTGGAGTGCACTGAAGTGAAGAAAATTGAGAGTTTATCAAAATTTCTTAGACATCTATTTTCCCATCTTTATTTTCTTTGTTGTTTCCCCTGAGCCATTGACATTGGTCCTGAGTTGCAAGCAATAGCCATCTACTAGTCAGCAGTTCAATCTTTGTACCTGACATTTCTGTTTCTAGTCACAAGCTTTAATGATACAAAAGAGATAAACTAAATCATGATTTTGTGGCTTGGCTGTGAATATATCAGATGAAGTACCTATATAAAACATCAAAAAATTATTGACGATTCAAAAGTGGCTGAAATTCAATCCGTGGTTAAGAATTTAAAGCACTGTCCATGCATGCATTATTTTTTAGGCTTGGAGAATTTCTTCAGTGTGGCGCTGAGTGATTGAAGCTCAATTTGTTGCTAATGTTTTTAAAAACTTGTTATTGCATGAATTATTTTTAGGCCTGGAGAAATATCTTTGAAATCCCTGAATTAGGCATATAAACGCAATGCCGGGAATATGGATTCTAACTTTTGTTTAGAAAGGATAGAAGAAAACAACATTAAGGACTAGATACATCACTACTGACAAATATATAGCCTGAGTTTCTTTTACCACTTGTTAAAGGACCAGCTCCTAAAAGCTTTCGGCTTGTAGGATTTGAGATTAATATGAATGTGTGCAGCTAACATCCTCCTTCGTCTCGACCTCATACCCATATGTAGAGAGTCAAATAAACCAAATAGAGGATAAATATTGGATAGATGACAAATGGAGAATAAATTGCATAGAAGTGGTTCAAACTCAGGACCTTCCACCAAACTAAGCTCTGATACAATGTTAATGGACCAAATCTCCTACAAGCTCAAGCTTGTAGGATTTGGGATTAATTTGAATATCATGCCTTTAACACTCTCTTTCTCTCTTTTTCTTCTCCCTAAGAAAGAGTTGTGTCAATATATCCGTCCCTTTTAGCACATGAGTTCAGATCTTGACAGTGCTGATGTGTGTCCTGTCTTCTTTCCTCTGTCAATCATGTGTAATTCTTGGTTGGCAATTAAAGTTTCATGGATAATCTATTATATCATGTCTCTGTTTGACTATGCTTTCTGAGTGACAAGGCTGTCTCTTGCACAAAATTTATTAATTGGTTGCATGATATTACTGTCTTTGAAGTATCTTACAATTAATATTTTTGTATTTTTAAAATCAGAAACCAAAACATGTATTACAATGTTTAGTTTTCTTCCATGCATGCCTTAAGAATGATTGGCATTTTGCAGCCTGATCTTATTGTTTTTCTGTATTTGCACCTCAGGTTCATGAGATGGCAATGGTTTCAGCTATCCAGGAGGCACAAAAAGATAACCTTAAAAGTTTTAATGATTGCATGATGAAAGTTATGAAGGTCAGTGCATTATTATGGATCCGTGTCGTAATTTCCAGTCCTTCCTTTCTATCATGCTCAAAATCTTCTATTGTGTTGATGAGAAGGGTGAACAGTTAAATGAAGTCCAAGGGGTTTTGTTTTTGCGCTGTTACTTTTAACCCTGACTTCAGTGTCAAATCCAATATTTGACAGGAGGATTGGCAAAAGGAAAAATGTGATTTTCTTCAAAGCTTGAGCCGCATATCAACATTGCCCAGGACTAATATTAGTGATTCAAGTGCTGGGGCTACTCGTCCAGGTCAAATTGTGTCCTTGATTTCAAGTCCTCAGATTTCATCTGGTCCGTCTAGCATGGGGCTTGCACCTCTAGCTAACAAGCCTGTTCTTGAGAAAAAAGCTTCTGTTTATGCTGAGGTTGTGAAGAATCTGAACAGTGCAAGAGAGCGTGGCTTACCATTTAAGGTATGCTTCCTTATGTGTTATTCTAAAGCTCTTTTCTCCTGTCTATAGTAATTATACAAAGCCTCTGGTTAGGATATGAATTGGTTTCAATACATCATGCAATGATCTCATCTTGGTGGTTGTGCACTTGTATTAAGTTATTTCTATGCTTTACGTTTTACCTTTTGACTTCTTCTTTAAAATGTATTACTTCTTATTAGCCTGCTACAGCTTTCAAGGGTGCTTATGAAAGTTTAGGCCTTGGGACATCTGGTGGAAAATCAGTTAACATGCAGAAAATTTGGCACCTGCTTCAGGTATGCTTTCCAATTATGAGCTCAGGTTATCTTTTGTTATTTTCTGCCCAGTAGTTAATGGTTCAATTGTTTGGCAGACATTAATGGGTGAGGATATAGCTGTTCAACGGAATGTTTCAAGAAAAATGTCATTAGTAATTGGTGCAAGGCGCCACCTGGAATGGGGACATGAGAAATATATCATGGATACGATACAAAGTCATCCTGTACAGGTAATAAAGCTGTTCATCAAAATCTTAGTTCCGGTTGATGGTGGTGTTATATGCTTCCATGGGCGCCTGTTGTTTTAGTCAATTACCACTTCTCTGTTTGTCAGCTGACTCTTAGTATGCTTGTCAATTTGAATTATTCTTTTGGTAATGATTGAAGAAACTGCCTTAGCATTTTTGCTTCTATGGAGCAGCTCTTAGTTACCTGATGTTGTATATTTTTTCTGATAATCCTTTTTGTCTGAGTGTAGGCTGCTCTAGGTGGGGTTGTTGGTAATCTGCAAAGAATCCGTGCCTTTCTTCGGGTTTGTCATAATATTTCTTTGTTAAATTGCTAATAGTTTCAATGCTGGGAAGTCTGGATGCATGTTTATTCATGATTACTAGTTTTTTGTGTCTACTTCTCCCATGGCAGATTCGTCTCAGAGACTATGGGGTTCTAGATTTTGATGCGGGTGATGCTCGTAGACAACCTCCTGTTGATACCACCTGGCAGCAGGTTTTGTGCTCTTCTATCCTGATTCTGTACTTTTTACTCAGCATTTTCCATCATGGAAGTCTTAGATTTTAATGTACAACATTCAACTTATGGTGATTGGTCAATTCTGTCCTTGCTGATGTAGCTAGTTAACATGCTGCTTCATCCTTTTTTTTTTGTTGTGATTCCTCAAATTATGTCATACTCTTGGATTCCATGTTAGCTCACAAGTTAAATCAATATATTTCCTCTAAGCTTCAGTTAATAAATTTCCTCAATCTCTAAAAGTCGCACCATGTTCAAGCTATGTTATACGGGTTTGAGTTCTGATTTCAGGTACAAGTATGTGCGTAGATTTCTGATTCTTCACCTGTACAACTTGAGTTTAGGCTCTTGATAATGGGTGAATATTTGGATGTGGCATAACCGTTCAAAAAAATATTTGGATGTGGCATATAAAAGAAGGGAAAAAAGACGAAAATTTTAATTTGTGATGGATCAAAAGCAAAGATATCTTTGATAAGGAAACCCTTTCTTTTCTGTTTCGCCGGTCTTCTCTTTCTTATCTCTGTTAAGGATTAGTTTCCTAATCCATTTAGGAATCCTTTCTTTCTTTCCTTTTCTCTTTAGTCTCTAATTTAGACTCTAATGATTTTGTTTCCTTTCTTTGCTCTAACACTTAGAGTATAAATATGTATGTTCCACACTTTTTAATCAATGAAAATCCAAGGGATTATTTTCTCTTCACAATTTCTAAGTATTCTTTCGAAAATTTTTATTGTCCAGCAATTTTTTTTCCTTTCTAAGGTTATCATGAGTTAAAACAGGTAGGGAAAAAAATCAATCAAAATCAAAGAGCCATATCTGAACCAAAGTAGATTTATACTCTTCATAGAAACCTTAACTTCAAAATTTCATGGATTCGTGAATTAATCGAGGGACTGGATTAGTAACCTAGAGCATGCGTATGATTGATTAAACTGGTCTTTTTTCTTGATTTACTTTTGTACGTGTTAAAAGAGGGCGTATGCGAGCCTGTGCACATTTCTGTGAGACCTTCTCTCTTTCTCTCTCTCTCTCCACACTTCACAACCCCCCTGGCTGTCACCCTCTCCTTTATTTTGTTTGTTTGGGTTTTCTGATAATGACTGGAGGAAGTAGGGAAGAAAATTAGATTACCTTCCTGGCTTCTTAGTTGCTTTGCATGCGAATGATTGTAAGCAGGCAAGATAAATGTCTTTTGAAATCATGAGTTCAAATGAAAAAAATCACTATTTAATTTATTTGGTTTATTAGGTTGTTAACATATTAAATCCACTTGTAACCTTCAATATCAAATTTTCTATTTGGAAATAGTATACATTCTATCTGACTTATATTTCTACTTTGCAACGACAGATTTATTTTTGCTTGAGGACTGGGTTTTACGAGGAAGCAATACAGGTTGCCAGATCATCTCGTGTTTCAAATCAGTTTGCCTGGGTGATGCTTATTTATTGGTTGACTTTATACATGGGAATCTTTATTTGATCTTAGTCATTGTCCCCTTCTTGACAGCTCACAGAGTGGATTTCTACTGGAGGCATGGTATCAGCAGAGACTGCAGCAGTTGCTTCCGAGGAATGTGACAAAATGCTAAGAATGGGAGATCGTGTGGGTCGTGCAGCATATGACAAAAAAAAGTTGCTACTTTATGCCATCGTATCTGGTTCCCGCAGGCATATTGATCGCCTGCTTAGGGATCTTCCAACCCTTTTCAATACCATAGAGGATTTCTTGTGGTTCAAATTGTCAGCTGTGCGGGACTGTCCAGGTGGATCCTCATCGGTTGTCCTGAATGAGGGCTTAGTACCATACAGTTTGGATGATTTGCAGAATTACCTAAATAAATTTGAGCCGTCGTATTATACAAAAAATGGAAAGGACCCTCTGGTATATCCATATGTTTTACTTTTAAGTATTCAGTTGTTACCAACAGTCCTATACTTGTCCAAGGAAATGGGAGTTGAAGGATATAATGTTGATGCTACACATATATCAATTGTTCTAGCCGACCATGGGGTCCTTTCAGAAGGTGCTGGGGCAGGACAGAAATTGGGGGTGATGGATGCTTTTGCAGAGGCATCTAGCATAATCCGGCAGTATGGATTGGTGTATTTACGCTCTGGTGATCTTTCAACAGTATTAGAATATTATGCACAAGCTGCTGCTGCAGTGGGAGGTGGACAGTTGTCATGGACTGGAAAGGGCAACATAGATCAGCAATGGCAGAGAAATCTGATGCTGAAACAACTACTCACTGAACTGTTGTTAAGGGATGGAGGGATTTATCTTTTACTTGGTCCAAGAGGTGCTGGAGAAGAAGGTGAACTGTCTCGTTTTATGACTGATGTAAAAGCAAGACAGCAATTTCTGCTTGAAGCTTCTTGCCAGTGTCAGGATGCTGGGCTATATGATCGAGTAATACTTCTTTTGCTGCTCACTTTTTCTTTCTTTTCACTTTGTTTCAGGGGTCTATACAAGAACAATGGGAACTTGTATAAGCTTCACCATGGCCAAGTTGGCCTATTTGGTGTGTTGCCAACAGGCGTGAGTAGAATGATTGCATTGTCTTGTTCCAATCTAAAATAGAAATGATGATAATTATAATCATTAACAATTATGAGTATTATAATTAGAATATAAGTACATAACACCTGGGAATCATGAGGAAAGAGATTCTTTCCAAATTTTAAAATTCTCCTTGGTTGGAGAGTTTCTCTATTTTAAAATCTTGGCATCCCAGCTGGGTGATCCATGTAAAATCACATTTTATGCTGAATTATCTTTTAATGAAGGAATTTATTGTGCTACATGAATTTTATGGCTTATTTTATCATTAGTTTTAAAATTCCTCATCTGTCAATTTGACTGGCTCAAAAACCTTAGTTCTTTCTTTATGGGATTCATTCTTTTGGCTAGAAAGTCAAACATTCAGTGAGTGAGTTTGTTTCTTCTCCTCTATTCCCAATATCATTTCTTTCTTTTTTTCTTTATTTTTTATTTGGTTGAATGGGAGCAAGGCAGAGATTTAGGGTTTTACAAAATGGTGTGAAGTTTGCATGTGATAAATGATCATCTTTGCTTCAGCTATTCTTTGTCATATTTTCCATTATATTGTGTCTAGTCTGATGAATTTGTCTCTTAATTTTACTTTTAAATTGCAGTCGATAGAAATTCAGAAGAGAATTGGGGCATTTTCGTTGGCATTGGATACAATTAATAAGTGCCTCTCTGAAGCAATTTGTGCTCTGGCTCGTGGAAGATTGGATGGTGAGAGCCGAACTGCTGGGCTAATTCAGTCTGGCAATGAGATTCTGGAGACATACAAATATTATCCTGAAGTCAGGTCAATTCTATACTTCACTCATTTCATTCGTTGCTGATGCAAGTCTTGCTTCCTACCTAATTGATGATGGTTATTAAAATATAAATGTCATTGTGGAAAGTATCTTAAAAACTGAGAGGCCATAAAAGTATCTTGTGAACCTGTTCTAAATTCCAGCAAAATGTAAGCACTCCCATTTTTTTATGTGGACTGACAAAACTCTCTGACCTGTTGAAGTGTAGATTACATGTCAGTGTTCTATGAGCACATGCATAGCTCAGTTTGTCACATGCTTTTATCTATTCATGAATGTCCTGAATCTTTTGAGTGTATACCATATTCTTTTCAAAGTTCTGCGAAATTATGGCACACATGATTCTGTTCTCTATCCATAATTCAATTCATTCTTGCTGGGAAGAGAGAGCTATGAAAGATTCTCCAACTGAATTTTTAGGGTGTATGTCATTCCTTTCTTACTTTCTTCTAGTTAGTTTTGTTGTTACTGTTGGCTTCTTGACTACTACACCTTATTATGACTAGTAATTTGAGTTTGCAGTTCTTTCATGTTGTCAAATAAGAACTGAGGATGTCATAATTAACATGATCATTTTTAGAAATATCAATTTTACGGAGGTTGTGAACCAGGTTATCCTTTGATTTAACTGTAACTTGGAAGACACTAACTTGGATGTCGGTTTTATTTTATTTTTGGATATTAAGGTTTAGGTTTCATGACTTGTCTCCATACTCTATTATGAACTTATATTCACTTGAACTCGATGTGCAGTTTTCAAGAGAGGGAACATGTTATGGAGCAACAGACTGTACTAAGACAGCTTGAGGCAATATTGTCTATCCATAAGTTGGCGAGAGTGGGCCATTATCTAGATGCACTGAGGGAGGTTACTAAACTTCCATTTCTTCCACTCGATCCACGAGCACCAGATACCACACCTGATGTGTTTCAGAATTTATCTTCCCATGTTCAAGCTTGTGTGCCTGACCTTCCTGAAGGTTGCTCTATAAGTGCGTCTGGACTATGTAACAGATACTGATGGATATCTCGGGCGCCAGGACTGGGTATGTTAAAAAAAAAACCAAGTTTTGATTTCATCAATTTTTTTAATATCCAAATTAAATGCCCTGCTTCCTGAAAGCCCTTCGGAATTTCTTGGCATTGGTAGCATTGGTAAGGTGTGTTATTAGAAATGCAAGTTTTGGGTGTACTTTGTAAACTAATATGTGAATACCTTGAGGGTTGAACATAATATAGTTTATTTCATACTAACCCTATTGACTGTTGGTTTATATTTTTATGCCTTGCTTCAAAACTGACCATAATTCTGCTGGATGGAACTTGCTTTATTAATATACTTGGCTAAAAGTAAAATGGAGTTTATAAGTGTAATAGTATTGTAGAATTAGAAACTAGTTGGGAATAGGAAACATGTAATCCTAACTAAAGGCACTTAACAGAGTCTATGATTTCCTTGGTTAATTCCATTACTGTTGCAAGTTTTAGGTAGTTATTTACTGTTTGTAGATGTCAAGTTTCAATAGGTTTGGCAAGACTTTGTATTGATATCACATTCGTGGAAAGATGGCTTTCTCGGTAATTTGAAATTTTGAAAATGATTGTCTTCCCCCACTTTAATGAAGAAACGTTGATGGGATGGTGTGGTCGGTTCATCAGCAAATATTATGCTGATAGAAACATGGGCTTTTATGGTTTTCTCAAGTGAATCTGTAGCCTAGTAGCTAGTGTAACTGCTGTGTAATTGATTGGTGATGTGTTTTGGGGCATGGTCTAATAACAGCAAATGTAGCATGCTTTTCTTAACATGTGCTTTTCTCGCTTTTGATGGATGCATCCTTCTGACCTATGCAGATGTAGATTTCTTGCCAACAATTTGAATAGAAACTGGCCTCGTGATTTATACGAAAAGGTTGCTCGAACTTTGTGAAGAAACACAGTATAGGCATTTTGAGATGCCATTTCCTTCTCAGTCAAGCAACAAAATGAGGCATATATGTTGTACAAAAACAGTAAGTCTACAGGCTTTCAGGACTGTTGTTTTGTTTGTTTGGTAATAGGAGAAATAAATTAATGGTTTCCAGGAATTATTTTCATGCTATGAGTTGTAGTTGATTACGATATTAGAAAAGAGAACTTGTCTTTTGGTTCTTTCTTATGACACCACCTGGCTGCAGTAGTGAACAAACCCATGATTAGGTCTGTAAACGAACAAATTTTAAAGCTCATTGGGTTTGGAAGATACCCAGGGCTGAGAAAAGCATGAATGTATGTAGTGGATATGTGTATTGGTTGCTTGCTAACACCAACGTAATGTCAAAGAAAAGTGCTTGTTATGATTTGTTACAACTTTGAAATTGAAATTGTTTCAAACATTATTACATTACAAAAAAGATGATTTGTTACAAATAAATTCACTCCCAACTTCTCACTATCACCAATAATTCACACAAATCAACTATGAACGATTCAGTTTCTAATTCCTCTCATAGCAATTTGTTATAAATCTCAAATAAATTTAATTTTAATTCTTTAAATTAATTAGATGAAATATATTCCATCTATCATCCAAGGCAACTAATTTTATAGTGGTAGATATAGGAAATCAATATTCGAACAGTTATATTTTACTTAAAAATTTTTTTTTTTTTACTCATATTCATCATTTTAAAATTTAAAACGGAAATATAATTTTACTTCCTTGTGGCCTCCTTTGAACCAAATAATAAGTATAGAATGAAGTATAATCCCTAATATAATACCACACATCATCTAAGAAAAATGAGATTCACAAGAAATATATTTAATCCAATATATGTTTTTATCATATTATTCTTATATAAAAAATGATTAAAAAAGAAATTGAACCGTGATATTATTTTTAATTATTCATATTTTTACATTACGTTTTATAAAAAAAATATTTTTGTATATATATATGTATAATCAAATATACATACATCATGTAGTAACCCTTTAATATTTTCATTTTCTTTTTATCTGCAATGAATATGATGCCCTTTCATTAAAAAAAAAAAAATTACAGCAATTTGATAAAGGCATTTTGGATCGATGGAAACAGAATCTTGTAAACCATTGTGTATTGGGCCAAGCCCATTGGAGCTCGGTTCCATGGCCCATCATGCAGCAAGCTCAACTCTCAGGCCTCAACTAAATCTTGAGGTATGGGATCTCAGTAGTTTTTGTGTTTTCAATATCTTGTACTAGTACGATGATAAAGATCGTTGTGAAATTTGAACAACTTGCAAGAGGTGATTTAGAGTCGGTTAAGGTTGTTTTCTTTTTGGAGATGATCATTTGGTCTACAATGAATAAGATCATTGTTGTATCGTTGGGAGGAAGGCAGAGCGATTTTAAGGAATGCCGTCCTGGATTTGGCATAGGGGGTCTTGGGAACATGTTCTTTTTTTATGCATCTCTGTTATTTTTTGGATGATGTGTGGAATGATGTAAAGAATTAAAATTCATTCCTACCCATTTTCTTAAATGAGGTGTAAAGGGAAGTAAAATTATATATTTTAATAATTTACCAAGGTGAATGAGGCTGAATATACATCATCAACGTCTAACTTCGTCATCTCTATATTACGTTATCATATCTTTTTTCATATAGTGTTTAAAAAAAAAAAAACTTAGTTTTTGAAATTAGTTAACTTTATCAAATGTTTTATTACTTGTCATGAGTGGATAGGTCATAAATTTATGAAAAAATTAAAATTAAAAAATTAAATATAAATAATTTAAGAGATTTTAAAGAGAAAAATAATATAAAGAAAAATAAGAGTGAAAGATTTAATAGCATGAGGTTATGGCATGAGATGCAATCATAACAATGAGACAAAGACAACTTCTTATTTAAAGAGGGGTTATGAATCATAAGTATGAGACAACTTCTTATTTGAGAAAGAGAGGATGATGAGACAACTTCTTATTTGAAAGAAGTTGAATTCAATGTGAAGCTTTAACCCCTTATCAGGAGGAAAAAGAAAACTAGCATGCCAGGAAGAAGAAGACTAGCGCCCACTACAATAAGATCTTGAACAAAATTTTAAAAATCTTCTGTTCGTTTCTTTTTTCTTCAAAAGAATAACTATTGGTGCAGTGACACCTTTGTTTTTCCCTTTTCTTTTCAGGGTTTCTTGTTTAGACAGTTGGAGTTCTTAAAAAAATTGAGGTGTGCTTTTATGCGCAATATAATGGAGGATGTGTATTGTGCAAAGTTCTTCTAGAGAGCCAGTGAGTTACAAATCTATTCTCAAGATTCCTAAGAAGAAAATCACTGCATTTCTGATTCTATATTCAAGTTGCAACTTAGGTAATCAAGTTCCAAAACAGGGACTTTAGAACCTAATTGTGTGAATTGTTTTTCAGAAAAGGCGTTTCCCAATGTATATGGGAATGATGCAATGAGAATGGCTGAGGTTGTAGAAATGTGAACAAGAAGAAGAATGTCACATAGCAACTTATAAAAAAGGGAATGCTTCTGTTTCATAGCAACTAGATCTATTGCTCATTTAAGGAGACTGTGTGTGGGATTTGCAGACTTTGATTCTGGCTGTTGTTTTCTGATTATTAATTTTTTTAATCATTTGTTTACTATTCTTTATATCCCTTGAAAATGTGACTATGCAACTTCCACAAGACCTATGTGTAACCATATGGTTTTAGACTTATGATCATTTTGTTGAGCCAGCCACCATGTAGAGAGGATGGTCAGGTGGAGGATTTGTTGCTGGATGTAAAGTTGGTCAAATAGCCTCCCATTAGAACATATATTAAACACTGGGAACAATCTATATACCATGCAACACAACGAATGCACATCTCTATCTGCTTGAAACATGAAGAAACCCTTTTTTTGGTTGGAGGGAGCTTAGAGCTTGGTCAACTGTGGGTAATTACAATATTGCTAATGCGTACATCTCATGTAATCACTTTTAACACAATGAGAGCTGAAATAGTTTTATTTTCTTTGTAATTTTGCTGTTTTGCACCACCCTATTATCTTTGGTGTCTTAACAACAGAGAGTAAGAAAGGAAGGAGTTGAAAAATTTCAATTTGTTATGTCCTCTGAAGCCAGTTTCAACAGAACTTGAAGGTTATTCCAGAATGTTTAGGATTTGAACCTATTAATTCTTTAGAAAATTATTAGACATACATATGCAGAGACTCTGATAAAAATGAAAAAGGAGGCACTGCCTATGCACACACAAGGGGTACCAAGAAAGAAAAACCAAACAACCTAACTATATACATTTAATGTTGTTAATGAATTTAATCAATGTAAAAGTTTTTCTTATCTCAAGGGAAACCATACCATTCTCAAAGGAACATAAAGAGAAACTCCTTTAATTTTGAATTTGAACTCTCTTCTCTACTAAAAAACTCTCTAAATGTGCCAGAACAAGCAAAGGGGCTGAACACAAAACCTTCTTCCTCCGAGGCTTTTAGTCTAACAAAAAGTCTTTCACCTGTTGTATTTCAAATATGACCAAAACATTTACCACAACCGTCTTTGAGAAATATACACGGGGTTGTTCTTAAGGAGGGTTAACTTTGCTATTGGCGTACACGGTACACCAAATAATTTACATGTCCAATCTTTGAGGAGAAGACTAAGAAGTATTTGTTAGTGATACCCTTTTGTTTTTTTGGGATTATGTTAAAGCCTTTTGCCTTTTTGTGTGGGTTTTTGGTAGAGGTGGGATAATAGGCTGTCCAGGCCCAGATCGTCGAGCTGTTTCGTATTTTTGAGATCGGATTTAAGAAATGATGGCCAATTATATTTAGGGCTGACATTTAGGCCCGAATAGGCAACAATACATTAGAACTTAGGTTGGACCGGCCCATAAACTCAAATATAGAGCACATTTTTTTGTTTAAATTTTTAATGACTATATAATATTTTCTAATTATTAAATATATTAGTTTTTCTATTATGAAAAATATAAAATAGTTGTTTATAGAAAAATAATAGTTATTAAATAAATATTTTTAATAAAATAAAAATAATATATTATGAAAAATAATATAAAATAAAATTTAAAAATATAAAATATGACAAAAAAATAATTTATTTTATATAATCTTTTAAGAGCGTAAGAATAAGCGCCAAGTATTTTGAAGAAGCTTTGTTACAATGTAAAATTTTGTAAAATTATTTATTTATTATTATTTTTAGTTTTTTAATATCTTACTTATTTTGATATGTTTTTTGACCGAGATGCATAAGATCGGGTTGAGGCTTTACAGTCAACCAATGAACTGAATAAAAATTAGAATTTGAATTCGCTTGATCCTAATGGGCTCCAACCCATTTGGGCCATCTTGGGTGCGTTTTTCATATTGTTTGGTTAAACTACGGTAGGGAAGTGAGATAATGAGCACAGTTCGATAAGGTACAATGAATTTTGGCTCATATTTTTTGAGGGCCGGGCTAAGGAAATAGTGACTCGAATAGAATTAGGGCCTATTAGCTTGATTCGAATAGGCTTGTGAGCTTGGGTTGGGCCGACCCACTTGATATATTTTTGCTTGTTTTTATTTTAATTTTTTAATAACTATATGATATTTTCTAATCATCAGAATATTGGAACTTCTATTGTGAGAAAATATGGAAGGAATTTGTTGTTTATAGAAAAAAGAATATTTATTAAATAAGTGTTTTTAATAAAAATAAAATAATATTAGTACTAAAGGTAATTTAAAATAAAAATAAATACAATTATAATAATTTATTTTATATATAATCTTTTAAGAACATAAAAATAAACTAAGAAACTTTATTTTACAAAATTTAAAATTTGTAAAATTGTTATTTTTAATTTTTTAATGTTATACTTATTTTGACCCACGACCCATATAGGATCTGATTGAACTCACAAAAAACGGTTTCAAATAAAAATGGATCAAATTGATTCAATCCATTTTAACCCACGATCCTAATAAACCCAACCCAAATGGATCGGATGGACCCGTTTCCCAATTATAAACTAGAGGGCATTGCATTGATGATAATGATGTGCCTATTTTCTTGAAAGGAAAGAAGTATGGATGCTGTTGGGAGTCTGTTTATGCTATGTTTGTGTTCTCGGAAAATGTGTAGAATTTTTTCCCGGATGTTATACGTGGTTTAAGACAAAGCCGTATTATATTTCAAGATATCAGTAAGTGTTGGATTTTACTGAAAAGTAGGACTCATTCTTGTCATAGCTTTTCATAATTGTGATACATGAGATCGAATACATTTTTGAAACTCCTTGCACTACTCAACTTTTATTACTTTTTAATGTTAATTTTTTTGGGTGAAAAAATGAGTTTGAATAAGGAAACTTACACGTACAATAAATTATAATAATATTCAAAACCAAATTTTATAACATCCATAGAAAAATTTGAGCACCAAATATTAGGAATAGTATTATAGATGTGGGTACCTTGGGCCTAGGCCCAGCACCCCTGGCTAGCCGGCCCAACCCAAGATCCTCAAAGGGATTAGGCCTAGAAGCCCGGTGGCCAGAACCTTGGAGCCGACCCTTCGCCGGGTACCCTAAGGGGGATTAGGCCCGGGAAGGCCGGCCAGGCTGCAGTACTCTCGGCGAGCCCTCTGCCGGGTACGGGGGTTAGGCCCGAAGCCCGGTAGGCCATAGCCTTTCGGCCGATCCTCACTTTGAGCGCGAGTATCTCATATCACGGGCCTTTTTAACTCAAAAGTGCTTACTTTCTGATCGGCGGCTCTACCAAATGAGATTGCCAGCCAGGCCTCTCACGCATTCTGAAGTGTAGGTTCCTGTGAAATGACCCCATCGCCTCTGACAGAATAGGAAAGCTCTCTTAGCAGCGGTTCTATTGGGAAGACAGTTACGTAAAGGGAAGAATAAGTCATCCTTCTTGAAATAAGAGCCACCGTCACACCCCCACCCCCTACTCACGGGTGTGCGAGCCACCTGAAATCCGGCCAGATTCTTAGCAGTAGAAAATTTTGTGAAGCGAAGCCGTGACTAACCTAACCCAAAAAAGCTCGTATAAAAATTTTTTCCTTTTCTAACTTGTGATTTGCTAAAATCTCGCGGTCTCTGTTCACAATATAGGGCGTATTCGAATCCACCGTAAGCACTTAATTTTACACTTTTCCAAATATAGCGGCCAGCTGCCATTCTTTAGAAAACTCGAGGGCTCGGCACATTTCACAAACCAAATTATGTACATACATATACTCCACTATACAATTTCAAAGTATGTCCTTACAAAAGATTGTTAATACAACATTGATACAAAAGTCAGGAGAATCCTAATATGCTCCAGCGTCCGGTGTGCTTGTACATGAAAAATAGTTTTTAAAACAACAAAATAATGAGCTAAACGAGCTCAGTGAGTGTATGCTTTATAAAATGTTTTGTTTTTTCGGAAAATATCTCAAAACTGTAAAACTCTCTTTTATAGGGCATTTCGACCTTCAACTACTTGCTTTCTTTGCTTTAAAATTTTTAAAACTTTTCATAAATCTCTTGCTTGCTTCAACTACGCTGCTTTGCTTTAAAGTTTATAAAACTTTTCATAAATCACGAGCTAGGCTCAACGGCTTATTTAACAGTTTACTCCAGCACGGGAGCACAGGCTCGACCGCTGCTTTAAAATGAAACACGGGGCACAGGGTACCGGCCCAGGTATCTTAATGGTTGAATTTTCTAAAGCATATGGAAATTGTTCTCATCCCGAGATCAACCATGGGAAGGCCTTTCTTTTTCTTCTTTGTACCCTAGTAAGCACGGGAGCTGGGCTTCAAGCATAAGACTAGAAATTCCAATTTGCAGAAAGAGGCAAAATCGTAATTTCGGTTACAAAATTGTAATTTCGGTTAAATCCGGGTATTCTGATCTCGGATGGCCAAGCGGATTTCAGTTGGAATGCGATGCCGTGAAATCTAGGTAGCGGCGTAAAATTTCGTAAGGTATGGGGCGGTCAGATTTGCGTTTTTCGAAGGGCATCACGTTTGGTGCCGTAAAACTATTTCGATGAGGCGAAAGTCACATATAACAGTATATGTGCCGCCATTGAACATGAGTGAAATGATGAAAATGGACGTAGAGATAGTGCTAGGAGTGCCAAAAGCGGGAAAAGAAGGAATGAAAATGGTCGTTTGGAATTTTAAATGATGATTAGACAAAACATGCATAGTGGTCTTCTTCCTTTTTGAAGGCCAAAGATGTAGTAGCTGGGGGACGGACAACAGCAAAAATGGTGGATTTTAGTGAGAGAATGTCCACCTTCTCTCTAAAATATCAGATTGTTGATCCGGTAGTAGTGATCTTCGAGGACAAGCGGGGCGCTCTCACGGAGCGGGTTACGCGTGGACACCGGATTTAAGGAGTTTAGACAAACTCCTTGAGGTAGGGGTTTCTCCCTACTTGGGTTTTATTCCTTCTTTAAGTACTTTGTCGATGTTTCGGTTGGTTTGAGGCGTGAGACCGTTGGTCGGTCGAAAACATGGGGCCGGTGTGAAATTTTAGACATTTTGGTCGATCCGTGGTTGTTAGGGACTGATTTGGGTGTTTATATGATAATTTATGGAATAAATTATGCTTTGGTGTGTATAAGGCCGGAAATGGCCGTGAGCAAGGTTCGCCCGTGAACCGATGATTTAATGAATTTCAGAGATAATGTAGGGTTTCACTAAGCTAAAGCAGTGATTCTCAAAATAATTTTTGTGAATTAATATGTTTAGTCGAGTAATTCGAGTAGAATTGCTCATGTTTGATCATTAGCCCAAGTGAGCTAATTTTGATGTGATGATAAATTGCACTTAACATGATTGTGTGTAGTTTAATTTTTATGTGAATATATGCATGTTTATATATTTGCATGTGTTATAAACTATGTGAATTGGCATCAACCATTCCATATGCGGCTGGGAACAGTACAGGACGGTAGGAGTGAGTCGCTGAGATGATCTAGAAAATTGAGTTCGGAGGGTTGTCTAAAAATGATAATTATCGGAGGGTAATCCATACTAAAAAATAAATATCAATCGTCGGAGGCAGCCCTGATTGATATACATGGAAGGTGATCCTGAAATAATATCGATCGATCGGAGGCGGTCAATTGATATATACACATCGGAGGGTTGTCCACAAACAAATAATATAATAATTCTCATCACGAGCTTAGGCGAGTGTGAAGTCGATGAGGACTGGTGCGAGATGATCAGTTAGACATTCAAATAGGATCTCGTGTATTTGCTTGAATGTGTGTTTATTTTAGACATTGCATTGCATTTAGGTGGAGAGTGGCAGCCCAGGGTGATTCATTCTTGTTCTTTCGCCTGTCGAGGATACTATTTCACAGTACGGGGAGCGTCATGGGGTGGCTGAATCCTGAGGTATGGTTTAGAAGAAAGGATTGTGGCTTTGGGTTATGATGTTCTACATGTATTAGAATTCTCTAATTGTAATATATGTGTTGTATAAGAGTAAAAACATTTGAACTCTTAAAACTATTGGATATAGTTGGATTCATAGTTGGTATGTTTTATGGGTATTACTCATGTGTGATCATATTGGATATATGTTGTGAGTGAAGATGCAGGGGCCCAAGTGGCCATTATTTACTCAGTTTAGTTATATATGAGACCCTGTGTGGTCATTGAACTGTTTGGGACAGGTTATGTACTAAGGGAAGAGCTTAAAATCTGAAAGGAAGGCTGCAGATTTTTACGAAATGGTGTCGGGTAACCCAGAGCATCCACTTGTATTCCTTGAGTTGACGGGTGAGTGATGGACCACACGGGGTTTAGGGCATCCCACATCAGCGTGCCGATTGGAAAGGACTGGGTCATCACCTAGGTGGAAGAGCCTTGAAACAATTCCCCTTTTTCAGGTAAATATGGTGGAATGACGCCCAGTGCATCACCATAATCTGGCTAATGACGCTATTATATACTCGAGTCGTGCCACGGTCTCCTTTAAATGCCATGATGCATGAACTAAGTTTTCCAACCAGGCAAATCTGAAATGCATGAAATGATGTCCTAACACCACCGCGCATGTACGGAATACCTCTGACCGGTATGCTTGCTTAAAACTAGGGATTTTCGTTAAGCCTGTTTTATAAAATAGACTTTTGTTTGCTTGCTTGCTTGCTCTTTGAAATATGGTTTTACAACTCAAAACCATTGCTTCTTTTAAAAGTATGGTTGAATACATCAAAACCATTACTTGTTTGCTTTTCACAAATATGGTTCGTCAGCATTGTTTGCTTGCTAAAACTCATTGCTTGCTTTAAAATATGGTTTTCAATCAAAACCATTAAATACCAACAGAAACGCTTATAATAATACACTAGTATTTGAAAAATCTAGCTTAGACACTCACCTTTGCTTACCAAAACTCGAGCACGACTCCACGACTTTCCCGCCTTTGCTTTAGCCTACACACTCAAACGAATACGGCAGCATCATCACAGAACGCATAAAACTTAATGATATTTCACATATGGTAAGTCACTTTATGAATTAGCATTTAGTCACACCTAAGTTCGTCACTGGCGGTGAGGTACGCGCGCTTACTGAGTTTCATTCTTCTTTGAACCTCTAATCATTTATTTGTGCTCCATACTATCGCTACAGAATACTGGGTTTTACTATGCGAATTATAGGAAATCCGCTTTTGGACACCGTCAGACGGCAGACCACTATGTTTGGTAATCGGTACCAAACACATTCTCGCATGTTGGCACCGGTACCACTTTGGGTCTCGCACCGTACCAAATGGGTGCCTCATAAGGGCACTGCATTCACTCCTCGATAGCACCGGCATTCACCTCGGTTTTTGGCCGTAAATGTCGCTTTTGCCCTTTCGTACCATTTTCTTCATACAACTTCTCCATTCCATAATACCAAAAACTAACATGGAATCTCATCCAAACCACCCCATAACATTCTCAGACAAGGTTTGAAACTTCATATAACCAAAACCTCAGTAAAAATCTCAAGAATCTCATCTTAAGGTCCACCAATTCCTACTAACCTATATATAATTAAGGATGGATTCCATGTTTATTCTATACCAACTAGGTTCTTACCCACATAGCTCAACAATTTAGGCTCGGGTGATCTCCACAAACCCTAGACAAAGGAGAAACTAATCTTCATGGAAAACCCTAGAATTCCAAAATACACATAATTCCAACACAAAAACATACCTTTTTTCTCTTCTCCCTCTTCTTCTTCCTCTTCTTCCTCTTCTTTCTTCTTCTTCTCACTAAAAACGTGAAGCCCTAGTTGGAGAGACCAAAATGAAATGTTTTGTTTCTCATCCCATTTTTATATTCTAATCTTTCCTTTAATTAACATTTGGTCCTCCATATCTCAAGAAATTGCAATTCAACTTATGTTATTTCTACTTTGGCATATTATCTTCTTTGCTTATGACCTTTATGTCCTATTTCGAATTACAACTTTTGTTCTTCTTCTAGTACAACATTCCGGGTTCAATCAATTTATCATTTCACACTCATCCTTAATAATAACTCCTAAAATACGATAACACATTCTAGTACATATGTGCCCCTACTTGCCATCGCATCGTGCACTCCTCTTCGATCAGGCCATGTTTTACCTTCCCATTACGGGAGAGGAAACCGTCCACTCTCCAAAAAAGAAGGATCCTCTTTCCTCTCTCCATAAAAGAGAAGCAAGTAACACCAAATGAGGTACGAGATTCCTAATCGAGATTACTATTGCTAAAAACTGTAAGTCTTCCGCAGTACTAACTTCGCTTATCGGAGGGGCGCACTGATCACCACCGTCGCCTTCGTGTCTGCTGGCAAAGTTGCGTACCTAATCAGAATGCCCGACGATCACACTGAATTTAGGAGACCACACTGGCCCTGGCCTCGGTGGGAAACGCCGAGCAAGAAATTCAGAGGCGGCACGTAAGAGCTGGGTACACTCGCTTCCGTGACCTCCGACTTCAAAGCTGTTATTCTAAACATCCCATAGATCGTTTAATTCAACGCCATGATTAGCAATCCAAATGAACTTAAATTTTCATGAAGACCAATTTTCTCTCCGCAGAGATGGAAGCAAAATAAGAGGACATGCCAGCAGATGGTCAATTGCACGAACAAAGCGAACCGCTGCGTGATAGAAAATGAGCGCCACAACCCGTGATGGAGGTCGTCACGAAAGCAACTTTCGGAACTCGACTGCGCTAACGGCAGGCGGACTGAATCAACAATATTTGTATCCTTAGTTCCTCCTACTGTCGTAGTCAAGCTACCAAAGATACGGGTCTGTGGTCGAACACGGGATGGGGTTTTCATTCTAAGGAATGATTTGTGACTGTTTGGAAAATGGTGAGGCTTTTGTTCGATTTGCGGGATTCGTTAAAAATGCGGAGGCTGTTTGGTTCACTAGTTAACCTGTAAAGCTTAAATGAAAGTGTGAAATGGTAGCCTGAAGGTTTGATCACTAGCTTGATAACATGGGGGCATACAGTTGTCCTCGGTTATTTCTCGTGATTAGGCAAATGACATATAACAAAGTTTCAAACCTGATTCTCTATTTTACCATAAAACCTTAAATCCCCAGAACCACTCCTATTCGAGTCTAACCAAATACTAAGCATTTAAAGTCCCATTCAATTTTGAAACCCTAGCATTTAACCTCATTCCACGGTTCGTAATGACATTCAAAGGATATCGCTGCATCTAGTATTAAGCATGCACTAACTCAAAGCATGGCAAGTATCGAGCAAAGAAACAACATTAAATGGCATTAAACCCTAGTTTGGAAAGTCAGAGCCATAAATGCAAGATCAGAATATTCAAAGCATGATAATACGCAACAATCGCAAAACTAAGCTGTTCTTACCCTCCTCAAAGCTATGAGGTTTAAGCTACATCCCTTGAGTTGTCATCCTCAAGGGGTGTGTTCGCAGCTCAGGAAAATGAAAGAAAGAAGAGAGAAGAGAGCAAATGAAACCCCTAAAATGAAAGCCGGGAAACTCATAAATGAAAAGTCGTCTAAAGCTGCTTAGGTTACAGTTATGGGGTTTAGTACAACCCAAAGTGTGTGAACTACCAAAAAATACCTAAACATGAGATTACATAAGGGCTGTAATACATCAAACGTGGTCGCTTAGATCAACATACAAAACTGTAAGAAAGAATTTAAATAAGTATGTGGATTTCGCTAGCATAGCTAAAATTCATTAGCATAATGAAAATTTCATTAGTTCAGCTTAAATTTCGCTAGCCTAGCTTAGTTCTAGCGTGAGATAGGCGAAACAGAAATTTCGCTATCACCGTTGAATTTCGCAGCTAGCAAAATTTCACTAAATTTAATAAATTATCACGAGATACAATGTAACTAAAATTTTCGTTAGGCATAAGATTTCGCTTAGCTAATAAATTTCGCTTAGCTTAGCGAAATTTCTCAATTTCGCTTAGATTGCGAATTTTCGCATCCCAAATAAATTTTCGTAATCGTATTAAAATCCCTGATCGCCTCGTTTGCTCACCGCATCCCACCGCATCTATGCATTCTCCTTCCTTCAAAACTAATTTCAAATTCTTCACTATGGTCGAAACATCGTGATTCCCGCATCTCGCACGATCTTTATGTCGACTTAAACCAAATGACCGAGGTGCTCAAAGACCTGCAAAATCACCAAAACAAGCTCAAATGGCACGTTGAACTAAGGGACCCGCACACATCAATCATGACCACAGCGATTGCCAAGAAAAGCACTAAAACTCATCTTGGATGTACTCAAAATAGCACTTTGTGCACTAACTGGCCACTTCAACCGACACGCTGTTAGTCCCTTAGCAATGCTAAAACAAAACGGGATTTACGCCGTGATTTTACAAAAGTATATATGGTTCAAAAGTGTATACAGATAAACATTACCTTTAAAATGAACAATTTACACCTCGTTAGAAAACCGACACATGAGAGAACTAAACCATAATAACAAGTTTTAGGTCATCGATCGATCCAAGGAAATCAACTCGAATTTCCACCAAATCTAATGATTCCTAATGTAACCGACGAGCTAATAAATTGCAAAATTATTCCTCCCAACTCCAGAAGCACAATTAAGGACCTTTAAACTCAACAACCTAAATAGGATTAGCTACACTCTTATTTCTTTATTTGTCACATTGTAGGGTGCAATGCTAAAAACTCGACTTCACCAAAGTCCGTGTAACGGTGGTTCACCGATGACTCTCAACCAATTAAGGTTTCTAGGCATCAAGCCAAAAGGATCATCACCACAAACTCGGCAGAAGTTTCACCGACTAATGACTTCGAGGAATCGAGCACCTACAACACGCTAAACTCTAAACACCACCTATGTAACGAACACTAAGCCTGGACTCTCAACCAAGAAGGTTTAGGAACCTACTTAAAGGCTTTCTATATACCCTCGGACTGTGTTCGGGTTTCAAGGCAAAGTGTCACAACTTTTATTTTTCTTTTTCTTCTTTTCTTTTTCTTTTGATTTTTCTTTCCTTTTGGAAGACTTCATTGGTCTTCACCAGGTACCAAAACCTATTATGGGTCATCAACAGATATAAGGTCGGTTTTGCAAAGTGGAAGGAGGCATTATAGCTTCTCAACCTACAGGCCAATCCTAAGGTGCGCAGGTGATTAGCTAAAGGGGGAAAGTTCAAGGTTGAATACCAAGCCTCGATTGATTAAAAAAACTAAATCATGCATGGAATTGTTCTATCATTAAGGTAACATACAGGGTTTCAATTGTCCAACTAAAGGTAAGAGCAGAAACACAACAAAAGACCGCTGTCTACTATTGGCTAATACTTACATCCTGAACAATCCCATACAAAATACAGGCGCTAACAAAGCTAAACAAAACAAAATGTGATAGATGCTACTCCCAACTCTAATCTCTTTCCCCAACCAAAGTATAACCTGTCTCCTGCAGGGATTCGGTTAGAGTGAGCGCGACCACCACTGCGGGAGGCAGCACGCGCTGATTCAAGCCGCCGCATCACGGCCAAGATATCCCAAGAGGTCATTGGAATGTGGGCGGAGCTTAGAAATACCGAGGTTCGATGCTCCAATCCAATCGCACTAACCAAATCCATCGTGCCATGCAATGTAGGCAAATGCCAGGTTTTGATGCAGTGCGCAGGCTTCACAAAGGCCACTAATCTCTTGAATTTTTTTACATGGGCAAAGGATGGGGTGGCTTTGGTGGGTGCTTCACGGTTTGGTTGTGCTGCATAAGGTAAGATGAAGGCGAGAGTCGTGGGTGCCGCCGCAATGGTTGTTGCGGCTTTGGTAGTGAATCGAAGGGGCTTTCCATTTCTTCCTTCCATTACCCTCAACAAGATTGGGAGGTTTCTTCTTCCCTTTTCCCATGGCCCATATATTCTACATAATTGTGGGGCACACTGTGGAACCTCGTATGATTTTCCGGTTCCTCTTTCACCCTCCCTAAGCCGCACTGAGCCTGTCTACCCACACAATATGTCACTACACTCTTCCTCCAAATCTCCTCTCCTCTTATGAACTGACTGATAGAGCTGAGAGGATTTCAGTGATGAGCTCATTAGATTACGCGAGACTTTATTCATTTTTTTTTTGCTAAGAGGTTTTACTCGCCTACTTCTATAGTTTATCATCGATTTATTAAGTTCTAGAGTTGAAACGATTGAAGTATTAGTTTAGTAGATATTAGTTAATGGAGAGGTGAGAGTAAGGGCCAGTTGAGGTAAAATGGGAAGCAGAGGTATATAAGTCGAGGGAACATTATAGCCAGTACTCATCCATTGGTCTCTATATTCCCCATGTAATTCCATATGGGTTCGATTTTCTCCCTGTGGTCACCGATTTTGCCAAGGTGAGGTTCCTATAGTCCTCATTGTCATATATGCCCTAGGTTACTCTCCCGATCGTATTGCCTTCATGGGGGTTCCATTTCTCACCACCTTTCCCACAGACCCGAACCGCTGCCTTAGAATTTTTGATCCATCGAAAATGGATTCTCAAAGAAAAGTGTGGAAACCTAAAGAAAATAAACCCGTCGCACTCTTTTTTTTTTTTTTTACATATATAGTGAAATGAACTAAAAAAACTGCATGCGAAACAATAAAAGGAAAATTCACTTTAACTCAGATGAGGGATCATAAGTGTTCAACAAGTCATCATATGCACTTGGGCACCGGGCCCCCAAGAACGACGCCTTACCTGATTCGGTGTCACGTAGGGTGATTCGAATCAAATATTTGTATCCTTAGTCTCCCACCGTGAGTCAAGCCACTGCAAACATGTGTCTAGGTTGAACACTGGGATGGTTTCATCCTATGAATGATTTGCACTTGTTTGGAAAATGGTGAGGCTTCTGTTTGATTTGTGGATTTGGTTAAAAATGTGGGAGGCTGTTTTGTTCACCGGTTAACTGTAAAGCTTAAATGAAAGTGTGAAATGGTAGCTCAAGGTTTGGGTCACTAGCTTGACATGGGGTATTACAAAGGTTCCGGTTATTTCTCGCATTGGGGTGGCAAATGACATATAGTCAAAGCCAAAACCGTGGATCTCTATTTAGCTATAAAACTCCAACCCTAGAACCACTCCTATTTGAGTCGAACTAAATACTACATTTAAAGTCCCATTCAATGAAACCCAGTAATTTAACCTCATTCCCACAGTCAGAATGACATCTAAAGGATATTAGTGCATCTAGGCTACATGCACTAAACCCTGAAGATGGCAAGTACTATGTCACGCCCGATTCCCTGGTCCGACCTGACATGGACCGAACCGGTTTCGTGCTAAACCATATACTGGACTCTTTACTTTTTTTTTTTTTTTTTTTCGTGAGCTTAACTTATAATTGTGGGTATACAATTTTGTAATAACCAAAAGTCATCTACATATACAAAGGAACTACCACCTGAGTGGTATCCATTAAAATCTCTACACATATGCTAAGTCCCAATTACTTATACAATTACTTATACATGTACATATCTAATACAAACATCGATATTATGAAAACAAGGTCAGAGCACTCATCTCTGAGATGGCCCAGACTGGCCGGGGTGTGGAATGTCCTCGTCTCTTTATCTCTCCTTCTTCAAGATCTACATCTGGACAACACCCGCTAAGCTTTACGCTTAGTGGGAATATATAGATGCGAACCCACCAATAACAAAAATCGCCAAGTATTTATCTTTTTACATTTACTTTTACTTATGCATATAACGAAGCCTATTCTTATGTGACTTCTAACTCATCTCATATTATACATGTAGATTTTATTATTTTCAGATTCCTTATCATTATCTTGTTCATATTACTTCCATGTGTCATGTCTTTTACAGGTTGTAACTCATATCTACTACATGTATGATAGATCAAATCATATTCAAAGTAAACTTATACGTATACAATGGCAATTCAGACTGGTGATCAATATATTAAATTCATACAGAGTCAAATCAAACTAATGCCAATACATATTAGACTTATCATTATCACGGGCCGCTTATTAATCAACCCCTTAGAAATTACATTTCATGATCTCGGGATGCCCGCAACTTTTTTAGTTGCTTTATTAAATTTCATTTTCAAAAGTACGCGACTAATCCCCTTACTGACCGGTCATGGATCCAAGCTAGAGCCCGGTTTACTCCGACGTCTTCAATCAAAACATTTATTTCTGCCTTATAAATTTTATTTCAAAAGTGTTCACCAATCCTCGACTTAACCCGGGTCATGATTCAAGCTCTGTTCTCGCTTATTCGACGCTTTTCAATCAAAACATTTATTTCATGACAATTTTTTATTTTCAAAAGTGTCGCAATTCGAATCCTCGATTTGACCTGGCCAAGTGGATTCAAGCTGGTCTGCTTCATTCGGGAGATTATTTATCTTTCCAAAACATATTGCCATGTTATTCCATTTGCACTTTTAATTGCCGAAAGTACTTTTCGGGGCAATCCCATGAGACCATTTACAAATTCAAAGACCATAACATTCTCACACTTAATAACATGCATTTTCAAATAATGCCTTGTATCCACATACTCATGCTATTCATTTCGCATGCTTTCAATATACAAATCATTTACCATATCATATCATGCATTCACAATGCAACAATTCATTTCACAATCAATCTATGATTTAAGATATTCATAACAACCTAATACACTCAATGTTGGCTATTTCACCTTGACTATTCGATTCACAATTTCTCGCGGACTGCTTTGATAACCCACCCTTGGCTATCATCTCTAAGAATGTGCTTATACATTTAATCCATTCTATCTCCCATCATCGCGGATGCCGCTTATGCATCCCACATGGTATCACTTAATTCCGGTTCTCCCATCATAGGATGCCGTTTGGTGCATCCCCGACACGTGGTATCAATTATTCGATTCTCCCATCATGACGGATGCCGTTTAGTGCATCCCGACACGTGGTATCAATTATTCGATTCTCCCATCATGACGGATGTCGTTTGGTGCATCCCGACACGTGGTATCAATTAAATGCAATACGCCATCAAGACAGATGCCGATTGGTGCATCCCGCCAAGTGGGACATTGGAAAATTTCGGGGTGCCTTCATGACGGATGCCGATTTGTGCATCCCGTCAGGCGGTTCATTCGATATATCAATTAATTCACATTTGATTCGCTTAATGAACCCGCCTTTATCAATATTCATAATCATTCGCTTTCAAATATCACATTTCAATTCCATATTCATTGTATTCATATTTATGACGGATTCCGCTTGATGAATCCCATTCCTATTATCGCTCACCTCATTCCGGTTTTTAAATATCACATTCATCTCCACAATCATTTTCGTAAGATTATCTCTTTCAAAGATATACTCACCCATGTAATTTATTTCATAAACTCATTCAATGCATTCTCATTTCATATGCTCATTCATATATTCATTCACATACTCATTCATGTGCTCATTTCATATACTTATTCACATATTCATTCACGTATACTCATTCATGTATACTCATTCATAAATACTCATTCACATATTCATTCATAAATACTCATTCATGTATACTCATTCATAAATACTCATTCACGTATTCATTCACGTATACTCATTCATGTATACCCATTCATAAATATTCTTCATTCACATATTCATTCACGATACTCACATAAATACCATTCACGTATTCATTCACGTATACCATTCATGTATACTCATTCATAAATACTATTCACGATTCATTCACGTATACTCATTCATGTATACCATTCATAAATACTTCATTCACATATTCATTAATGTGCTCATTTCATATACTTTATTCACATACTCTGTCCCCAACAACCCATTTTACTAGAAATAATCATTCCACCGGATCATCCAAATAAAGCGACAGATTTTAATGCCAACCACCAATTTACCGATTACACTAGGGACAGTTTGTATTACTCATTTTTCTGGGGTATTAACTTCATTTTGGACACTAGTTTTGTACTCATTTGTTAAGGTGCTATGGTTCTATTCCAATTGGAATCATCCAATTCGGAGCATCGAAACTTAAGTTACGTCCGAAACAACCCGGACTACTCTATGTTCAAAACTGAAATCAGAATTTGGCTTTCACATGGCCCCACTTTGAGTGAATTTGTGGGCCACTTAGAGCCAGAATTTGACGATGCCTATTTCTTTAGGTGTGATTCTCCTTGAAGTCTATTTTAAGTGGCCACTTGAATCTCTTAAATCAGATAAGAAATGAGCAAGTTATGGCCAAATACAAAACCGGTTGAACCGGGTTAGAATAAAAACAGACACCCTAAAGTGTAAATTTGCACATTGGCCAAAATGACTAGACACAAAGTACCGTACATGTTCAGTGTACTGTACACATCACCCCGAATGCCTGCACGTGTCTTTTCTCCCTTTTTACATATTTTGATACCATCAACTATACTCCATAAACACCTCAAGCCATTCCAAATTCATCTTATAACATCAATTTTACTTAATTCTTCTACTTCTCTTATTTCAAAATCCTTCATGCAGACCATCTCAAACCCACTTAACATGGGTTATGATCCATACATAACCCTTAATGATGCTTTTCTTAGTTAGGTTTGTTCTAAACCCTAACTCATTTACTTGCCCTGAAGCATGAATCCATCCTCAAAGAGAGGATTTCATGTGCTTCTTGTCATATCTGCCTTACCAAGCTTACTTTAAGAATTCTGTGGTTAGAAGAAATCCTAACAAAACCCTAGGTTTTCGGAACAAACCACAACCATCAGCATGGAAATTCATACAAAACTTTAGAATTCCATGTAGTTCCATACCTTTTGCTTGATCTCTGCTTCCTCTTCTTCTTCTCTTCTTCTCTTCTTCTCTTCCTCTTCTCCTTCCCCTCTCTCTTCCTCTCTCTCTTCTACGGTGCCTGTCTCCCAAAAATGGAGAGACCAATTTGCCTTAACCCATGTTTTGCCAAGGCCATGCTCAGCCAAGTAAAATCCATTTTCGCTTTTAAGTCTTCATTTTTGCATTTAAGCTCTTGTTCTTTCCCTTTGAAATTCAAATTAGTGCCACATTCCCACTCGACCTAATCTTCTCAACCTACAAGTACATATAATCTTATACTTTATGGTTTTTATGTCCTCATGGTAAAAGACCACTAGCTTCTCGTTTGAATATTCATTTCGTGCCCTCTACTTCAGCTCAAAATTCATATTTAGCTTATAATATTCCCAAACAAGTCTAAACTATTAGGTATATTTCTGGGTGTTACAAGAGATTGACTAAATAAACAACATTAAATGGCATTAAACCCTAGTTTGGAAAGTCAGAGTTTACAAATGCGACTCAGAACATTCAAAGCATGAGGACAACCCGCAACAACCCTAAAACCAAGCTTTCAAACACCTCCTCTTCAGCTTAAGGAAATAGCTAAGCATCCCTTGAGTTGTCATCCTGGGTGAGTTTGATACCTTAGAAAATGAAAGAAAGAAGAGTAGAGAGCAAATGAAACCCTAAATGAAGTCATGGAAACTTTATAAAATGAAAAGTCAGCTTCAAAGTTGCTTAGGGGTTACAAAGCCATGGGGCTTATATAGTACAAACTCCAAAGTGAAACTAACAAAATACTCCAAAATATGAGATTACATATGGGCTAAAATGGTAATACATCAAAACGTGTCGTTAGGGATCAAATATACAAAAATCAATGGGGCAAAGAATTCGCTTTATATTGGGGATTCGCTATATATTAAAACACGGGTAATTACAAATTTCAATAGTTCTACAGATAGCGAAAATTGAGAAATTTCATTATCAATAAAGGATTTCGCACAGAAATTCTCGCTAGTCAATGAAATTATCAGGAGAAAATTTTCGCTAGGCACGATGGGTTCGCTAGCTAAGCGAGAGGCCGCTAGCCTAGCTAAAATTCTCAATTCGTAGGATTATGAGAACTACAATCGAGTGAGGAATTTTTAACGATCATATGAAAATCAGGGATGCTTTGTTTTGCTCCTTTGTATCTCTTGCATCTATCCATTCTCCTTCCTTCAAAATCACTTCAAATTCCTTCATTTTGATGGCTGAAAACATCGTGATTCCTCGACGTCGGCACGTATCTTTTCGTCAGACTTAAACTAAATGACCGAGGTACTCAAAGACCTGCAAAATCACCAAAAACAAGCTCCAAATGGCATCAGTGGAACTAAGTGGACCTACACACATCAATTGGCTTAATTGACATGATTAGTGCGTAAAAAGCACTCAAAACCTATCTTGGATAGGGCTCAAAATAGCACTTTTTGGGCACTAATCAGAACCTCCTTCATTTCTCATTCCCGAATCCGTGAGAGCCGAGGAATTACGCTACAGCGGACGATATCGATCTATCGGCAGATGATGAGCTATCCTCCGGCAGCTCCTCGCTCCCGCGCCATTCACCATCCCCTAACGCCGCGGAAGCCCAATCTAGAAAAAGGCCACCTCGCCGATCCAGCCAGTCCATCAGTGTCGTAAGGCATCGGGTGAGGAGAGAACCAGCGAGGACCCGAAGCTGACCGCCCGGCCTTGGAGTTCCGCGATATGTGCTTGGCCAGGGTGGGGCTTCCCCCTACCCGGTACCATCCATGTGCAGGCCTTTTGGGCGCCCCGTTATCATGAATGATTTTTCCTCTGCCATTCGGGGACCATAGGACATGCTCTCCACTCCCCTTGGATAGCATATCCTGGATTACGATCCTCCCCGCGGCTTTTCCATACCACCCTTCGCCATGTACGACGGTTCTTCCGATCCGTATGATCATATGTTACATTACAATCAAGCAATGATCCTCGCGCGAGGATGGTGATACATGTAAGGTGTTCCTAGCCGGCCTCCAAGGGCCACCTTTTGCTTTGGTTTCATCCCAGGAGGATCGATAAACACGTTCGACGGCGTGGGCGGGTTCGTCTCTCGATGTTGTGCTCTGTCAGACAAAAAGGTAACATCAGCTCCCTCAAGTCCATCCTCAAATGGGAAGACGAGTCCATCCGGGACTTCACCGCCTTGAGGTTCGGATAAGCGGTCGGCAGTTGATGTCACGATTATGGATGCGGTCTTGCAAAACTTCAGAAGAAGCTTTGGCTAACCACCTCGTTCTTCCAATCTTTATCCCTGGACCCGCCGGCAACTATGGAGGAATTGTATCTGTGGTGATAAAATTCTCTATCTTTGGAAGATAACATCGTATACATAGGTATCATGATAACCACCAGGAGCAACAAGCCGGTGCGCTAAGGGCCCGTCAGAAACAGAAGCGATAGTGGGAGTCGAAGCGCCTCGGCGGGCAATCCAGAAGAAGAAGATCACCCCAGTTCACGGCTCTCAGCATCGCCTATGGCCAGGCTCCACGCCCCATAATTAGGACCTCCCCAGGCTTCAAATGGCCCCCACCTGAGAAGCGGTGGGACATTGGATCCCTACGATGTGATTATCATAGGGACCATGGCCACGAGACCAATCACTGCCAGAGCCTCAAATTTTTGGTAGAAAAACTGATTGGTGAGACCTCGGTATTTTCAGGGGCGGCCCACGGGACAACGGTAGCTCCCACGGTGGCGAGGCGGGTTGCGGATATCGAATATGCTTGAACCCGGCCGACCATTAACTTTATCTTTGGGATCGGTAGATGGTCAATATCAATCAACGAGAGGAGAAAAATGCTCGGGCGGCCTCAGTTAGAGCGAGTAAACATCGTCGTGATCGCGGAGATGTCACGCGATTCTCCGGTGGAGCGACCTATATCTTTCCACCTATTAACCACATCGCGGGTCGCCACACCACACTATGGCGCACTCATATTGACATATGTGATGCCCGGTTTTGATGTGCACGGGGTTCTCGTCGATCCGGGTAGTCACATTCGATTTGCTCCAACTCCCGGCCTTTAAGCAGATGAGAGTCCGTTGATCATCTCCATTCCGGTGGCGAGGGGTTTGTAAGGTTTCGCGGGCTACCACAACGTCGGTTAAGGACATCACCTTTACGTGCGAGGTCCGGTAGCTTTCGGTGAGTCTGTTCTCCGTGGTAAAGACCTAGGGCCATACAATGCTATCTTGGGTTGAGCCTGGCTACATGCCATGAAAGCAGTACCATCCACATACCACCAAACAATAAGATACCTGACTGAGTCTGGACAAGTTGATCTTCAGGGAAGCTAATTAGCCACGCGGCAGTGCTATCAACTCTCACTGTGGGAGCGTAAGCGAAGCGAATGCTCCGCTGAACCAAGCATTGAGGACTAACCCCTGTAATAGCAATCAAAATCATCAAGCTATGCCTCGGAGGATAGAGAGCCGGTGATGGGTTGATCCTTAAATCCACGTCCCTTGTGGTGAGACAGTCTGCATCTACATTAGAACCCTTCTCTTCGAGGAGGAAAATGCCCAATTACGCCAGGTGATACAGTTGAATGTTGATGTATTTGCTTGGACACATGCAGAGGATATAATAGGGATCGACCCTCACACGCCTCCACCACCGAGGCTAAGCAGCCCCCTCTACCAGCTAGGTCAGGACAAAGGGTGAGACGCTTTCACCCGGACATACTTTCGGGGTCATCCAGGTTGAGGTTGATAATCTTCTTCACAATGGATTTATCAGAGCGGTGAAATGCCGAATGGGTGGCGATGGTCAGTGGTTCCGAAGGGAACAAATGGAGAGTATGTGTGGATTACACGGACCTCAACGACGCATGTCCAAAAGATAGCTTCCCCCTGCCCCGCATAGATCAGATTGTGGATGCCTCGGCGGGGCACGGTATGCTATCATTCTGGACTCACTGCCCCAGGATACCACCCAGATCCATTACCCTCCAGAATCTTTGGCGCGTCTTTCATCACTCCCCATGGACTTTCTTTGTTACAGCGTGATGCTTTTCCGACAAAGAGCGAGGGCAACCTGTAGAGGTTGGTAACGAAAATGTTTCGACCATTACTCGTCAGCACGATGGAATTCTACATTGAGGATATGCTAGTGAAATCTAAGCAGCGCCCGGATCACGCAGCTCATCTCCAACAGACTTTCGACCTCCTTAGAGAATATGGTATGAAACTAAACCCCATAAAATGTGCCTTCGGGGTCAGCGTCAGGCGATTCCTTGGCTTTATGGTAACTCAAAGAGGGATAGAGGCTAACCCTGTGCAACTTAAGACCATCCTCTGATCGCAGGCCCCGGCTCAAGAAGGGGATCCAACAAGCGGCGTAGGCTGGCATTTCTTGGCGGATTTTATTTCCCGGTTCACGGACCGTTTGAAACCCTTCTTCGCTACCCTGAGAGGAGCAAACCGGGGCGAATGGAATGAGGAATGCGACCGGGCATTCATAGTAATCAAGCAATACTTGATAGAGCCCCCAATTCTTGTAGGCAGACTGCGATACTCTATCTACTGTGACCTCTAATATAGCATTAAGTCTTAGCCTTGTTGTTTAAAGAATGTGGGGATGCAAATTAGTAGGTATTTTTGTCGACAAATTCCTTAGCAAGCCTTGGAGGCAGATCATGCCCACCCAGCAGGCAATTTGCCTTGGCCTTACGGACACATGATTTTTACCTGCCAGGCTCGTCCCATTGTGGTACTATTTGATCTTCCATTTCGGAGCACGATTCATAAGCGGATATGTCCGGAAGGATGGCAGATGGGCGATGGAACTAGCGAATATGGCATCCGATTACAAAGCGAGGCTTTGAGGCGGGTCTTAGCCGACTTCCTTTTAAGTCTGCGGCCAGTAGACGAAAAGGGTTGGTGGACCGCTCGGTCAGTGGGACTCTAGACAATTAAATTCGACGCTTCAGTGCAGGTAACCTCCCTACGCAGGAAAGAGTTGAATAGGCAGTCCGTTGGGCTTCGTGCCTCGATAACGAGGAGTCGAGACGAGCGCCATGATGGCCGGACTTGAACTCGCACTTTCGGCTGTGGTGCTGCAGGCCTTTTGATTCGAAGCGACTCACAGCTGGTCGTAGGACAAGTCAACGCAAAATTCGAGTCCAAGGAACCCCGAATGGAAAAATATGTACAGTCAAAATAGAAATTGAAAGGCACTCTCACAGCACGGAAGTTGAACATGTCCCCCCCGAGGGACCCATTAATGAAAGGGCCGATGCCTTAGCCGCCGTGGCCGCATCTTTGCCAATAAAGGAAACTATATATCTCCCCATCTACTATCAATCGGGATCCTCCATATTACATACTCAAGTAAGCAAGATAGAGGAGTCTCCCCCATTTTGGACCCCATACGGCTCTACATAGCCACGGGAGAATTACCTAATGATAGAAGCAGGGCTCATAAAGTTCAGATTCAGTCGGCTAGGTTCTCCCTGGTAGAAGGGCAACTCTATAAACGGTCCCTGGGCGGACCATACCTGAAATATCTAACTCCTAAGCAAGGCCAGTATGTGTTGGAATTTGAATTACACGAGAAGGTATATCAGGAAATCACGGGAAGAACAGCCCGCAGGGCTCACATGCGAGGTATTGCGTAACTATGAAGTCGAGATCTTTGTTGACTCGTGAAAAATGTGACCCTGCCGCGTGAATGTCTCAATGCTGAAATCTCCAGTGCGAGATTTGGTTTCCATCTACAGCGTGGCGCCGCTCAATGGGGATTCGATATTGTGGGTGGTTCCCACGTCTGGGAGCTCAAAACTACTTGTTGGTCGCCACGGTTACTTGTTAAATGGATAGAGGCGATGCCTTTGCGTCAAATCAAAGATAGAGATGTCACGGTTCATCCCGGAAAAACGTATCTGCGATTCCAGTCCGAGATCAATCGTATCCGATATGGGCGCGAGTTTGACAGCAGAGTCTAATGGGACTTTGCAGTTGAAGATAAGAAACTTGTATTCCACCCCAGTATCCCAGCAATGTGGCGGAAGCTTCCTAACAGAGACACATTGGCCTCAAAGCGGTTGAATTCCGTTAAAAGGGAAATGGGTGGAGGAACTACGAGGGTGCTACGGGCTCTGGGACCCTGACCAGCTCAGCATCTCTCCTTTTGCACTCACCTACGGGATGGAGACTGTTATTCCTACTAAAATCGGTCTACCTACCATGGACATTACCTTAATCGAGAAAATGCGAGTCGATGATTGAAGAGAAGTTAGAGCCCTTAGTGATGGGGCTATGGGAAGCCGACCAAGCCAGGTCGAATAAGCGTCCTACAGCGCCGCTTGGGAGCCTCTTATAACAAGCGGTGACCTCAGTTGTTCAGTAGGGCGATCTAGTATTGAGGAGGTTTTGAATCACTGCCCGGACCGCGGCGGAAAATTCAATGATTGGGAGAGGGGACCGTAAGTAGTCACACGGCCGGGGGTCGGATCCTATGCTATAAACAAGCAGGCTAGACTCATGTGCACAGAATGTGGAATGCCATGCACTTGAAAAGGTATTATCTTCGATAAAATGTCTTTATTATCTACTCTTGGCGTAATAGCCGCATATCAATCTGAGAATTCGATTTCAAAGTCCAGTGGTCACCGATTCAGCGACACACTTCCGACCCGACATAGATCACATGGCTGGTCAAATTTCAAAGTCCGAGATGCGCAGTTCATTGACCTGCCGGCTCGGCGTAGATCACGCATCCTAGTTGGTGAAGTGAAATCTGGGCGGCGCGGTTCAGCGACTTGCCACGCTGGCACATAGATCACATCTAATTTGGTCAAATTTCAAAGTCAGGGGCGGCGCGATTCACGACTACCCGGCCCGGCGCATAGATCCATCTAGGCGTTGAATTTGGCCGGTAGCGATTCGCGGCTTGCGGCAGAAGCGCTAGATCCATCTAGTGAAATTGAGAATTAATCCGGCCCAGTGCGGTTCGACACCCTGCCGGCGGCATAGATCACGTCCGTTGTTGATTTCAAAGTCCGGCGGCGTAGTTCAGCGACTACTGTGACGCCGGTCACATCTGGTTGGTCGAATTTAAGTCAGGCGGCGCCCACGGTTCGCTACACCTTGACCGTAGTCCGCATCTGGCTGGTGATTCAAAGTGCGGGCGGCGCGGTTCAGCGACTGCCCGGCCCGGCCTCGATCACATCTAGGCTGGTCGAATTTGAAGTCGAGCGGCGCAGTTCGCGACTTTGCCATTGACCTATCGAAGCGACCTATGGCTTGGCCGTAGGCTCAATGCCTATGATTTCTAACAGATGCAATCGAATGAAGTACTTAACAAAAAACAAAGCAAACCTTAATGGCATAACAACACTTAAAAGTGAGAGAGTAAATTGTTTGTCTGACAACTGGAACAATATAAGTGTTATAAAAGCATTCAAATCCTAATCGGCTATGGCGTTCTCGAATACCAGGCTGGCGTAGGCGGATCTATACGAGTCACTTTATTCTGACAGTGGTCGGGCTGGTCTCCGGATTCTCCACTCTTGCTGCAATTTGGATCCAGTGGAGCGGCTGATGAGAGATGCTTGAGGAAAGACGCGAGAGGTTGCGAAAGTGCAGGGTGGCGGAATTGAAGGATCAAAGCGTTCATTAAGGGTTGAGGCTTGCTTCCCATGAAATGTTGTGGTGAAAACCTTAACAACCATAGCCGTAATTAGGCGGCTAAGTACGGCGGAATGAACTTCGGCCTCATTGTTTCTCACATCGACAGCGACCTTCTCCTCGGAATCGATGAACTCATCGCTTCCACCGGTCAAGGCGCTCAGCTGGTAGTGAGTCTCTCATATGACGACCGTCTCTTGTACGCTTTCTTACAAGCCTCCCCTGCTACGGCCAACGCCTCCCGAGTGGCTCCATGTTCGGACTCCGCCCTCTGGCGAGCCTCTTCTGCAAGCGCTAGGGCACGTTGAACCCGAGTGATCAGGCTCTATCTGTGCTGGGATGGCCCCGCGCGGCCCACCGATCCCTTGACAGCGCATCGCGACCTCGCTGACCTGCCGTCTCTCTCGGCTTTAGCTGGCGGCTCTGGCGACACCCGAATATACCATAGTAGTTTCGGACTTGTTTAGGGTATATTATAAGCTAAATATGAATTTTCGAATAAAAGATTAGAGACCCCGGAATGAATACTAGAAGACGGGTAAAGTGGTCTTTTACCACTTGGGGACATAAGCCATAAAGCATAAGATTATATGAGGAAATTGTGGAATTTGAGGAAAGATTAGTGGGTGAATTAGAATATGGCATAGTTGAATTGCAAAAAGGGAAGAACTGGGAATGAGCGAATAAGGAAAGCTTAAAGCAAAAATGGGTTTTCATGTCTTGGCAAACAGCCATAGCAAACATGGATTAAAAGACGAAATTGGTCTCATTTAAGGAAGGAGAAAAACGTGAGAGGAAGAAGAAGGAAGTGAAGAAGAGAAGAAGGAGGAGGGAGCGAGCAAGCCAAGGTATGGATTCTATGATATTTGTATGGAACTACTAACCTTGGGTATGGAACTTAGATTTTTGGTATGGATCCTTGGTTTTATTTGGTTAATGGTTTGCTAAACCTAGGGTTTGATAAAAGTTCATCCCAACATGAGTTTCTTGTTGGTAATTGATTTCTTTCTAGGGTTTGATAGGATTTCATCCCTAACCCCGAATTAATGGGAGTAAAATGGTAAAACCCCAAATGTAAAAACATGGAATCCTCCAGCACAGGGGTTGGATTCATTGATTAATTGCAAGGTAAAAGAGTTGGGTTAGAACAAACCCTAACAAATCCTTGTATTTGGTTTGTGTATGGGTCATAACCCATATTAGAGTTATTTGAGAGTAATTCATGGTAGATTTTAGGCTAAAGATAAGTATTGGAAGAGAATTGAATGAAAAGAGGTTACAAAATGAATATGAAATGGTTTTGAGGTGTATATGAAGTATGGAATTGAATTGGGTATCAAAAATATGGAAAAAGGGGGAGAAAATACACATTCTGGGCAAATTTCGGAAGGTGTACGGGTACATGAACAGTAGTATACCAGTACACCCCACCAGAAGCCAAAGTGTACCAGTATGAGCAGTGGTGTCTGGGTACACTGTTCTTCCAATTTCGACCAATTTTTGTATTTTGGCCATAACTTGCTCATTTATTATCCGATTTGAGTGATTCAAGTGGCCAATTAAAATAGAATTCAAGGAGAATCAAACCTAAAGAAATAGGAATCGTCAAATTCTGATCCTAACTGGCCTAAAAATTCGCTCAAAGTGGGGCCGTATGCAAGCGAATTCTGGTTCCAACTTTGAACATAAGTAGTGCAGGTTGTTTGGACGTAACTTGAGTTTGATGCTCGAATTGGGTGATTAAAGTGGAAGAACCTTTAGCACCTTAGCTTTAAAAAGAGTACAAAGAGATAGTGCCAAATGTAAGTTAAGATCCCGGAAAAGTAGTAATACAAGCTGTTATAGTGTAATCAGAGATTGGCAGGTAGTTTGGCATGAAAATGCCATAATAGTTTGGATGATCCAATTGGAATATAATTCCAATTTAAGTAAAATAGATTCATTGAGGGACAAGAATATGTGAATAAGTATATGAAATGAGCACATTAATGAATATGTGAATGAGTATACATGAATGAGTATACATGAATGAGTATACGTGAATGAATACGTGAATGAGTATTTATGAATGAGTATACATGAATGAGTATACGTGAATGAATATGTGAATGAGTATTTATGAATGAGTATACATGAATAAGTATACGTGAATGAATACGTGAATGAGTATTTATGAATGAGTAGACATGAATGAGTATACATGAATGAATATGTGAATAAGTATATGAAATGAGCACATTAATGAATATGTGAATGAGTATTTATGAATGAGTATACATGAATGAGTATACGTGAATGAATCGTGAATGGTATTTATGAATGAGTATACATGAATGAGTATCGTGAATGAATATGTGAATGAGTATTTATGAATGAGTATACATGAATGAGTATACGTGAATGAATCGTGAATGATTATTTATGAATGAGTATATACGTGAATGAATATGTGAATAAGTATGAAATGAGCACATGAATGATGTGAATGATATATGAATGAGCATATGAAATGAGTACGTGAATGAGTTTATGAAATAAGTACATAGATTGAGTATATCTTTGAAAGATAATACGAAAATGATTGTGGAATTGGAATGTGATATTTAAAAACCGAATGAAGGTGAAACGATAAGGGCCGGAATTCATCAAACGGAATCCGTCATAAATGTGAATACAAAAGTGAATATGGAATTGAAATGTGATATTTGAAAATCGAATGATTATGAATGATGATAAAGGCGGGATTCATTAAGCGAATCCGTCATAAATGTAATTAATTGATATATCGAGATGAACACTTTGTGGGATGCAAGCGGCATAAAGTCATGAAGGCACGAAATTTTCCAATGTCCCACTTGGCGGGAGTTGCACAAAATGACATCAGATCATGATGGTATGACATTGAAGAAATGTCCGCCGTGGGATGCCGTGATCCGTCTTATTGGCGTATAACATTTAATTGATACCACGATGTCGAGATTCGCAAGCGACATCCGTCGTGATGGGAGAATCGAATAATTGATGATACCACGTGTCGGGATACTAACGACATAGTCATGATGGGAGAATCGAATAAATAATACCACGTGTCGGGATGCACCCAAGCGACATCCGTCCTTGATGGGAGAACGAGATAAGTGATACCCGCGTGCATCAGGGATGCACCAAACGGCATCCATCATGATGGCGAATAAATGATACCACGTGTCGGGATGCACAAAACGACATCCGTCATGATGGGAGAACCGAATAAGTGATACCACGTGTCGGGATGCACCAAACGGCATCCGCCATGATGGAAGTCAAAGATAATTTAAATGTATAAGCGCATTACCGAATGATAATAAGGGTGGGATTCATCAGCGAATCCGCCGGAAATTGTGAATCGAATAGTCAGGTGAAATAGCCAGCATTAGTGAGTGTAATGGGATTGACATAGAATATATTAAATCTCATGAATTGATTTGCATGAACTGAATTGTTGCATTGAGAATGCATGATATGAGTATAGTAAATGATTTATTATAATAAGCTTGTCACGTAGATAGCATAGTATATGTGGATACAAAGGCATTATTTAAAATACATGTTATTAAGTGTGAATGTTATGGGTCTTTTGAATTTGTAAATGGTCATGTAGGATTGCCCGAAAAGAAGTGCTTCCGGCCCCAATTAAAAGGTCACAAAATGGAATAACATAAACAACATGTTTTGGAAAGATAATTGAAAGCGTCAGATCATGGGCTCCGGCAGATCCGTAACTTGGGTGAAGTCGGGATTGGTCGCGACACTTTGAAAATAAAAATTTAATAAGAGCGAAATAAATGTTTTTTTTTTTGATTGGCGTCGAATGGCGGGCTCGGCTTGGATCATCGCAAGATTAGTAAGAGGGTTAGGTCGCGACACTTTTGAAAATAGAAAATTTAATCGCAAAACTAAAAGGATTTATGGGCATCCCCGGATCATGAAATGTAATTTCTAAAGGAAGTTGATTAATGGCCGGCGTGATAATGATAAGAGTCTAATATGTATTGGTATTAGTTTGATTTGACTGCGTATGAATTAATATGACTTGATCACATTACGAGATTGCCATTGTATACGTATCAGTTTACTTTGAATATGATTTGATCTATCATGTGTATTAGATATGAGGTTACAACCTGTAAAGACATGACACGAGGGAAGTAATATGAACAAGATAATGATAAGAGGAATTTGAAAGAATAAAATCTACATGTATAATATGAGGATGAGTTAGAAGTCACATAAGAATAAACCGTTATATGCATAGCAAAATCAAATGTAAAAGATAGTGGCGACGATTTTTGTTGTTAATTAAGATTCTTGTCTATATATTCCCCACTAAAGCGTAAAACAGCATGGGTCGATCCGTGTGGAGTCTTGAAGAGGGGATAAAGAGGACAGGACATTTCACGATCTGGGCCATCGGAGATAGGTGCTGCAGTATTGTTTCATAATCTCGATGTTTGTATTAGATAACCATACATGTATAAACTAATTGTATAAATAATTGGGACTTAACATATGTGTAGAGATTTTAATGCAGATACCACTCCGGTGGTAGTTCCTTTGTATATGTGAATGACTTTTGGTTATTACAAAAATTATTTATACCCACGGGTATAAGTTAAATACGAGAAAATTAAAGTCCCGATGCTATGGTTTATGCCCGAAACCCGATTCGGTTCATGTCGGGTCGGTGGGAATCGGAAGTGATGGCTCTCGTGATTCCCTAGCCTTAAAAGCTCAGGGCGTGACATACGCCCGGTCGGTACTTCTTTAGTGAGTAGCTGCATCCATTAAACTTTCTCACTTTGAACATATAATCTTAGTCGCTCGGCGTCCCTCAGTTGGAGCTCAAACTCGTGATACTGGAGTGCCATGTTTCGAATAGCGGCGACGACCTGCAATAAAAACCCATTAGCAACTAAGAAAACGAGCAATAGCGCTAAAACCACCCGACGACACTCCCTATCTTACCAGCTCGGTTGACTGGACAAAGTTGCGGTTCCTGACTTGTATCCCGTCGTCGATAATCTGCGGAAAATCCTCCTTCGGGGTAGAGGCAGGGAGGGTCATTGTATAATCCTCGCGAAGAACCATACTCCGAGCGACTACCGACACCCGATATATGTGCGGATATAAATTATCTAGCCGATCGGCCGCGAACTCTCCACAATGAAAGGGCTCCCAGCGGCGCAGTATGTCCTTCACCTCCTCACGCCCCAGGAGGCCGGAAATGCCTCCGCTCTCGAGGCTCGGCGGGGAGGAAGGTAGTTACAGGTTATCACTGCTCCCGACCGGTGGGGGCCTAGCGATCGGACAGCATGTAGCCCGGTGATTTCTTGGGTTGCTCCTTGCCCTGATCCAAAGGCGGATTACTTGGAGTGCTCGTGGAGGCTGGTCTCATTCGGTCCCGTTGGGCTGGCCGTCGATTCACTCCACTGTTGGCTCTAGTTTGGAAGCAGGGGATGATGATGCTTGGTCCCCGAGACCACAGCCATTGATGGCGACCATCGGTGATCGCGAGCTCGGTTCCTCCGGTATATGGACGGGCGGGATTCGGCTCTGCTTGGAAATCACCTGCCGGCTTCCTCTTTGCGGGGCGGTGTAGCGATCAGCGGCCAGGTACATTCTCTCCGCGCTCTCACTGCTTTAAATCCTGAGGCTCTGCTGTCAGCAGGAACCGACACAAGTCTCCCTTGATTTGTGTGTGTCGCCCCTGTGCCCCCTTCCTCCACGATCCTTACTACTCGGGCGGGTCAGAAGGCCGCCCACGAGACAAAGCAGGCCTCTCGGGATGATCGGCTCCTAGTTCCCCAGGTTGGGAAGGGAGGGACCCGAACTGAACTCTGCTCGAGAAGTAAATGCCTGGGCGTGCTGCCAGCACCTTGCACTGACTGATGCCTCACATCCAGGGTCACACTGGGGCGCCTCCGAGCTGCGAACAGTAGGTCGCGACAACAAAAAGTGCTCCTTCAACAACGTCAGGGGCGACGAGGACGGGAATGGCCGGGAGGTTATAGGGGCGGGTTCTCTGCTACCGCGGATATGTTCTCTTGGCGTCGGTAAAACCTTCTGATCGCGCTCTCGGCAAAAACCTCCAATAATCGGCGGATCTTCTCAAAACTCGATTTCTCCACTTGAGTTTACTTGACGCTTCCTCATGAAGCTTTCCTTGTGAATGACCATAGTTAGTTCGTTATAATACAATAAACGTTGGGGTATAGGCTGACAATCTAGATCCGGCCCAACTATACACCTGGGAAGGATTGAGACAGATTAACATTAAACTAGCCTCAGGGAACCCGGTCTCATCCTGTGTGGACCCCCACTAGCAACGCCTCGTCTGGTCTTAGGCTAGTCGTATTCATGGACAACTGGAGGCGAGGGCTCAAAACAGACATGGACATCCGGCCACCCGACCCTACGCTCAGGAAATAAATAATGAAAATCTCCACTAACGAGAGATCAAGTTGGTACAGTATGGTCAAAGACGAAGCCGCCATTAGATACGAATCACGCTGGGATGGATGATGCCGCCGGGGCGCCGGTAAAATGCAAAACCGCTTAACTATGGTCGGGCATCGGTGCCGTAGCTCGACTACTAGATGCTCCCGAGTAAAAAACACACCATTGTGCTCAACAACCAACGTGGAATCGTCCGCCCTCTCCATCAACCGGTTAGTCGATGTTATCGCACCCGCACACACCTTAATTCCTCCATCGCCAGTGGACTAGAATGACACTACTTGCAAAAGGCGCCGCCTGGCTTCTTCGGACGGTGCACTCATCAGGAAGTTTCTTCCTGACCCCTCACCATTCTACAAGCAGATCAAAAGAAGAGGAGAAAACGAATATTAGACCCAGGCATAGTACCCACCGTACAAGAGCATTCAGTCCGGCAATAGCTGCCCGCGACAAGTATTAAGACACGCCCTTCTCTTTCCAAAAAGCTTTTAATACCAGAACCCGGCCACCCACCAAGGACTAACACTACTAAGGAGCGACGATAGTTACCTGTGGAATGAAAGGGCGAATGCCTACAACGATGACTCACGAATAAACGCAAGGTAGCTACTACTGGGCAGCTGGTTGGTCGCCAAGAGGAAGAAGATAAACCAAAACAACACTAAGGGGAAAAAGGTACGACTTAATGACGTTTATCTATATATCGCCGCCTAGGGCATGCAGTCGCATTTAATGCGGCGATGACTGATCGTTTGCCCGGATCTCAACCATCATGATGGTTCGCACTCTAGGGCACTGTAGACTAAGGTGGACCAAGCCCAAGGGCCTTCCTCTCAGACGGTTAAACCGGCCCGCTAACAAGTTTTATAATGATCAATTAGCCTCAGTTAGATAAAAATATAAAATATCCACACATAATTGCAATAAGGCACAAAAGTGATAAAAAACTACAATTTTATTTATTGCACACCAAAAAGGTGTTCGACAATACATAGCGATGCTTGGTTGTCAATCGATCATAATACAAATACGAGAAACTAGCCTTCATAAACATCCGAAATACTAAAGGAAAACAGCAAGGCAATCACAACACCGCCAAGAAAAAGGGAAAGATTTGAGACGGGGCTGAAAGAAGCCGCCGCGTAAGCCAAAAAGAATAGTAAGCGAGAGGACGAGTACTGGGAGAGGTTAAGTGATCCCTGCAAAATTCCGCAGGAGGTGTCCTCGAACCCTATTCAAGTTCTAGAACCACCCAAACACCCCCCGGGACATTTCCGACTACGCTCAAACCATACAATCTCTGGTCCAACCCCTGGTTAGAAGGCATGCCCGAGTAACTGAACACGATCATCCTTCATCCCATAGTCCAGGACCTTAGCAATATTCAATTATCCTACTCCGACAATGGAACGAGGATAACCAGTAACTGTAAGATAACCAATCTCCTCACCCACTTGCCTTTTATAGCTGCTCCTTAATCTCAGGATCGACACAGACAATCCAATAGCATCTAATGCAGTGACTAAAAAGTTACAAAATTTACGTTGAAAATTAAGCAACATTAATGGTAGACTATTCCCTATAATATGACGATCAACCTTGTTCTTTTTTTTTCGACCGGGGATGATCTTCTTCCTCGGTAAGAAAAAGGCACAGGTACTCGCCTAGCCCGCACCCGGTCACCGCCCAACCTAAGAGCCCCAAAGGATTGTGCCTAGAAGCCGCCGCCCAGAACACCGGCCGACCGCCCGCACCCAAGGGAAGAGGGCCTGTGGCCAGCCTACCACGAACGCCGGCCGACTCTCCGCTCGGTACCCCAAGGGGATTAGCCCGTAGGCTACCGCCACGGTCGCCCGCTAATTCGCCCGCGCCCGTATCTCATATCTTGACGCTTTAACAGTAAAGTTTACTTTCCCGATCGGGCAACTCTACTAAACGGGGTTGCCAAACGGGCCTCCATATTACAAGTGTGAGTTCACCGATGAATCGACCTCTGTCACCTTCCGATGCACAGGAAAGCTCTCTTAGCAACGATTCTAATGTGAAGATGCAAAGGGAAGAATAAGTCATCCTTCCCGAAATAAGAGCCACCTTCCCCAACATTATGGGAGGAAACCGTCCACTCTCCAAAAAAGACGGATCCTCTTTCCTCCCTCCATAAAAGAGAAGCAAGTCACACTAAATGAGGTACGAGATTCATAATCGAGATTACTATTGCTAAAAACTCTAAGTCTTCTTGAAAAAGACTAACTTCACCATCGGAGGGGCGACGGATCACCACCTTCGTCTTCGTGTCTGTTTTGCAGGTTGCAGCCAATTGGTGAATGTTCTGACGCTTCGCTGACTTTGAGAATTCAGGAGAGCACAATAGGTACATTTTTTAGCTAAACAATATGATGTTTTATTTGCTTCTTTATAGATATGACCATAATTGAAAATATTTAGATTTTGAGAAAGTCTCCAAATATCCTCCATTTGAACTAGGTGAACTATTTCTTCTATTATAACAATTTATAATTACTTGAAATCTCTTAATCTCTAAGTTTGTAAAACCATTGTAAATTGCAGCTACAACACCATCTCTCAAAGTTACACACTCCATAATAATGATCGAAGCATTGCCTAAATGTCTACTTCTTGTTAATTTAATAATTCCATTAGAGTCTCTAATGACCCAACCTAAACAGTTATATTATTTATTCTTGAACCATCAAAATTTAATTTGAATCTTTCATTAATTGGAGGAATTCATCGAATCCATTATTCAACTTTATGAGGGACAATATTTCCTTCTTTGCTAAGATAAGTGTCACTCATAAACTCATAACGACTTTGAAACGTAGATGTAGCTTTCTCAATAATGAGAAAGGGGTTGGGTTTGATTTTCCTAAACACCACTTGATTCCTATGGGTCAAAATACTCCAAAGGATAATGACAATTTTTCCATTGGTTGTTTAAAAAGTTTGCAATGGGTTTTTTAATTTTTATAAATCAATTCAAGCCGGGAAATGAAATTACCTTCATAAAAGAGAGGAGTCGAACAATTATATTTAATACGATCCCAAATTCCTTTGATAAAAGGACAAGATTTAAAGATGTGATCAATATTTTTGCCACTATGATTACAAAGATAGAAACTATTTGTAATTTCTAGTGTTCTAATAATTAGAAATTCACAAATTCACAAGTGGGAAATAGCCAACCAAAAATAAACCTTTATTTTCGGCAACAAATTTAATTTTTTGATCCAATTTAGAATTTTATGTTTGGGATAAACTAAAGGCTTTCTCATAGCCCATGTTGCCGACTTAAGAGTAAATTTTCCATTTTACGAGTAACCCCACAAAAATCTATCCTCAATAGGACTACAAGGAATAAAAATTGCTTTATCTTTGCTATTGCTTTAATATCTGTTAATGTTAATCTTAATGTAGGGAAACTAGTATTGTAGTACAGATTAGATGTTAAAGTTAACTCCTACTTGCTTGTTTGATACTTTCCTACTTTGATGTCATTTTGCCATTGCAAAAAAATACATAATAGGGATCTCTTAATATCCTTACCCTAATCCTTTCCTAAATCCTACATTCCTAATAGAATTTGTTGCTTTTCCTGTGAATTCAAATGGGTTAAACTTCTTTTCTTCTTTTTACTCTCTCTCTCAATGATTTTGGATAATTTTACAACAAATTTAATCGCATAAACTGAAGTGAACCTGGGCAATGAGAAAGCCGTTGATTCATGATAGATCCAAGTTCTTAAATTGGATTTGAAAATTAAAACTTCTTTCAAAAATTAAAATTTATCAGGGATGCCCTTCCTACATGTGGATTTCTTTATGCTAGAAGATTAGAAATTCCTATTAAATGTCATTTGTGCAACCAAAGCATTGAAAATATCTATAATGTTTTTAAGAAGTGTCCTTTTATGTTAAGTATCTAGGATCGTATCAAATATAAGTGTTTAACCCCTCTCTTTTATGAGGGTAATTTCATTTCTTAGCTAGAAATGATTTATAAAAATTATAAACTTGATGATGCTTTTTCAACTGGAACTGGGCTAGAGCGTGCCGATTTGGCCGGGCCGGTCACGCTCGGGCGCGCCTCTTTGCAAAACAAGAACAAAAGACTGAAGTGGGCTCGCCCGTTACTCCGATGCCTAAGCGGGCTTCTTTCCGGTGAAGAGAATATCAACCGCTTAGGGAATGAATGAAGTTTCAGGCATATGACCGCGCATCTTTCACTTATGGGTGGCCTGATATTTATAATGGATGATCATAACAACTTTCCTAATTGATTACGACATCGAATAGTATGTTTACTGGATGATGACACCTAATAAGATGTTTCTCATTGGATGATGATACAATATTTATCCTAATTGGTAGAGATTTCTTTCCTATTCAGCCACAGGTTTCCTGGCTGGAGGACGATACAATATTTATCCCACTCGGGTAGGATTTTCTTTCCTTATCAGAACCGATTAATAAGTGATAATTGATAGGTAATAATCGGGAAATATCTACTTTCCGATCGTGAAGATTGCGTTTTCCCCTAATATGGATTCCTCGGGCCACAAATTTTTAAAGGTGTGAATCGGGCCCTTTGTTCGTCATATTCGGGATGTCATCATGGGCCTATTGCTAGTACTGGCCCATTTTTAATCCCGCTGGCTCAAGGCTCTGGGCCTCGAGCACCTATTATTTCAAACCCCATCGCTGCCTTTCCCCCAAATTCCTCGACTGTCGAGCGTGAAAGAAGGGTCAGACGCTCGATCGGGGCGTGATATCCACGTACAATTTAGGGAAGAGTTTGACGTTTTATCGCTTCTTTTATTGTCTCGCACTGAGCTGCCAAGGTTTCTGGGCCGCTGCGCTTTCCGAACCGAGCTACTTCGCTCCCGGGCTATTCGACCTGGGCGCGACGCTTCAACTGCTTATTCGCTTCTCAAACCGAGTCGCAAGGCTCTTTAAACCGAAAGCCATACGCTCTTCGACTACTTTACCTTTTGAACCGAGCTACATGGCTCCTTGAACCGAGCCGCAAGGCTCTCCGAAACTCGAAATAAGAAGGGGCCTCTCGAACCTAAGCCATGGCACCTTGAAACCGGAGCTACATGGCTCCCAGCTACTTGGCTTCCTCGACCGCCAGGCTCTAACCGGAAGCTACCGGGCCCTAAACTACATGGCTTAGTGACTACTCGCCTTCTAGCTATTCTTCCTGTTAAATTAAGCTCAAAACCGAGTTTGCCCCCGGGGGCCATACGGGGTTCGTGGCCATTCGGGGCCTTCCCCGAGGGGCCATGCCCCATAATCCCAGCCACCAGCTCCCGAGCCACATGGCTCCAAGACCTTCTCGGGAGTCAAGCATGCTCAAAGCCGAGCCGCTGGCTCCGGGCTCCAAGACCCTTTTCGAGCAGCTATGCTCTAAAACCCCACACCGGGCTCCCGCGGGCCGAGGCCTCCCGAGCCGTTGCTTCTACAAACCGAGCCACAGTCTTCTAAGCTACATGGCTCCGTGGCTACTCGGGCCTCTCTAGGTTATTATGCCTGAGCAATTAAGCTCAAAACTCCAGCCGCGCAGTTTCGAGCCATGGCTCCATGGCTACTCGCCTTCCTCGGAGCGTTATGCTCATTAACTGAGCATCGGGCTCCCGAGCCGCATGGCCCGCGGGCTACATGGCCTATCAGCCGCTACGCTTATGACCGAGCCACCGGGCTCTCGAGCGCCCGCCCGTACATACGGCCTCGCTTCGGAGCCGTCGCGCTCTACGAACCAGGAGCGCTACTAGGCTCCTAAGCTACTTCGGGTCTGCGGCTACACGGCCTGCTTCGGTCGCTGCGCTCGCAAATCGAAAGCTACCGGGTTTCGAGCTACTTCAGTCTGCGGCTACATGGTTTGTTCGAATCGAAATGGGTTGGCTCTGCCTACTGCTCCGTGGCTACATGGCCTCGTTTGAGCGCAAGCACGCCCGCGAACTGTTACTGGGCTCCACGGATACGGCTTGTTCGAATCGGAGTCAGCAGTTCCCGGCTACTCGCCTGCGGGCTACATACCGCTCAACCGAGCCGCTGCCTGCGGGCTACATGGCATGTTCAACCGAGTCAAGTAGTTTCAGCTACTCGCCCGCGGGGTTGCTACGGCCCGCTCGACTGAGCTACCGGGCTCTCGCTATGGCTCCTCTCGGAATCGAGCCGCCGCTCTGCGGGTTACATGATCACCGAACCGGAAATGTTGGCTCGGTACGACTGGGTCTCGCGGGCTACAATGGCCTGCTTCAGTGGTTACGCCCGCGAATCGAGCTACTAGCCCCCGACATACGTGCGCTCCATCCGATTTGCACGATAAGGTGGCTCCATGGGTCTTTCGTTCGGCCGAACGCCTCGACCGCAAGATTCGAACTTACAGCGGGAAGTGCAAAGACCGGGCAGGAATGGAGAATCGATTTACAACCAGGCGTCTCCATGTGAGATCGAGCCTACTTTTACCGCTACCTAATGTGGCTGATTACCGATGTCCCCAACCTTTCCCACGCACTCCGCGATCCTCTACTGGGTCGTAAGAATCATGCCCGTGGTAGCTAGTTTCCTTCTATCCGCTCGACGAGGGCCGAGGTGTCAGTTTTCCTGCAACGGTGGTTTCGGGTCTTTCGCCCATCGTGTCTCCCCGGGGTGTCAGATTCGCCAGTGAGTTGTTCCAACTCTTCAAGAAGTGTCAAGCCGGGTGACGCCGAGCGCTCCACCTCATTCGTGGCTGGTTCAGACCGTCTTTAACGCACCGGAGGTCACCGGCCCACCTGGCCGGGGTCTCTGCGATCCTCGATGGACGTCGCCACGGTTCCGGCGATACCATCAATGAGGTCACTTTATTTGTAAAGGAACCGCTGCCCGGCCGTAAGATGCCAAATCGATGATGCTTTTCAACCTAACTCGGGCTAGAGCGTACCGGATTTGGCTGGCCTGTCCGCCGCTTCGCGCCGGGCTCCTCCTCGCAAAAACAAGAAAACAAAAAGCGGACGGCGGCCTCGCCTGCTGCCGCCTCCGATGCCTGCCGGCTCTTCTCGCGGAAGAGAACATTAACTACTAGGAATGAAGTTTTCAGGTATATGTCTCGCGCACCTTTCACTACGGCATGTGGGTGACTCGTATTTATAATGAATGACCGCGATAACTTTCTAATCGGATTCATGATAATCGGGTCAGCATGTTTCCTAGTCGGATGACGCATTAATCGAATATAGTATGTTTCCTCGTTGACGTATGATATCAATAGTATGTTTCTTTATCGAGTATGATACAATATTTCTCCCACTGGGTAGGAGATTTTCTTTCCTTATCGTAAACCGATTAATAAGGGACAATTAATGGGCAATAATCGGGAAATATCTTACATTCCCAACAAGTAGATCGTGTTTTCCCAATATGGATTCCTGGGCTGCCAAAATCTTTAAAGTGGGGTGAATCGCCCTTTCGCCCATATTCTGGGATGTCATCAAGGGCCTATCATAAGACTCAAGCCCGCTTTAACCTCGTTGCAAGCCAAGGCCTCGGGCCTCGTACTCATTATTTCAAAACCCCATCAAAACTAATTACAAATTGTTTAATAACCTTATGGAAAAGATTGACCGAATCATGTGGAATGTGGCTAACTCATAGAAACCAAGTCGCTTTCAAGAAGGCCTAATCAAACCCCCTTTTGTTATTAAGAAACTATCTCAGAAAAACCCGGTAAAAATTCCTAATTTTCCGAAAAGCAAACTGCACTTCAGTCAAAACAAAAATTTTCTGGGGATCTTGATGATCTAAACTGATTTCACCATCGGACCGCTCGAAATCTAAATACCACGTCAATTTCGCCGACCTCGAGACAATAAATTTCACGCTTTTGAAAGATCGCTGGTCGCCGGGCAAGAAAACTGGCCAGGAGAGACATGTGATGACAAAAGTCACCTACTACATGTACTCATGTGACATATGTTACATGATTAGTGAGACGATAGAGACGAATGACTTAGACAGTTTCCAATGCGGTCAAAATCCAAACCATGGACAATGATGGAATTCGAAAAGTTTTTAAATGAGTATAAGACAATGGGTCGAGAATAGTTTTCTCCAAATTCGAAGAAAACGTGCAATGGGTGTATTTGAGATTTTAGAGAGAGAAAGAGTGATTTTCAGATTTCTATTGTCGGGACCGTCTGGCTCGACGCAAGTTACAAAGCCGCATTTATGCAAGGGCTACGCGTGGGCACCGATTTTGTGGAGTTCGACAAATCTAAGATAAGAGGATCTTTCCTACTTGGTTTATTCTTCGCTAAGAGCCATTTTATGGATGGGGATTTGTCGAGGTCCGAATGGCCGTGTTTCTTGGCCTCAAACCTTGAACCGAAAGTGAAGAAATCCCCACTGCGGTGGGTCAGTGAATAGTGCCGACCGTAGGGCTTCACCGCTCAATGCGGTATCGTATGAATTTCAGGTGGTTCGGGTGATTCAAAATGAAATTGCTTGATTTGTTAATTGCTCATGAGCCAATTTTTAATATATTACGTGAATTTGAATAATGTAATTGGTGAATTAATTCACATATGCATGTAAAATATAATAGCATAAAATTGCTTCGGAATCGCATGTTTTACTCATCAACACATCAGAGATCGTATCCGGTAGGTAGAACTGAGAGAGATGTGTGAGTTATGACATGAAAATGAAAAGAAAAGCGAAAATGGTTGTAAAGGAATTTCAAGGATGATTTTCTCGAAGAATCGCTCGAGAGTGGTCTAACAAATTTCATCTCGAGGTCGACCCATGACTGTGCTTGAAAAAATGATCTAGCACCAGCTTCTGAGGGTAGTCCAATGCATTTAATTAACCTCAGAGTGTGTTTTTTGAGAACAAAAGCTTTGTTTTGAAAAACTCGTAATTTTACTCGCATTTGGCTTAGCATGTGAGTGGAGTTGAAGGAGACCTCGAGACACGGATCGCACGTACATCTCAAGAGGATCACGATTGCCGAGTGTGATTGTTTGCCATGACATGTGCACTTAGGTGGGGAGTAACCCATGTAGGAAATTATCATTACTGGGCTTTGCTCACCATGTCGAGGGATCACTATTTTAGGTATAGGGAGTGTACAGGAGGACGACGCTCACTAGAGGCCATGTTTGAGAAGAAAGCCTATCAGCTGTATTTTCGGGCTAGATAACATGTATTAAAATCAGAATTTTGATATATGTTTTGAAGAATTCAAGAGGATTTATTAACTCGACCATATAATATAGTTGGTTTGGATATATTTTATATTAAATGTACGGGCCAAAGTGGCCATTTTATCATTTTAATCAGAGGCATGGACCCTAAGCCAGAAAATATCGGGACAGTTGCCATGTGATTGGGACATGTTGTATTTTGGGTAGAGTTCTCCGTACAAAGGAGACTGTGCCCGATTCTCATGAGTGGTGTCGAGTTACTCGACATCCACGAATATTCCGCGGGTTGACAGGTTGTCAACGGGACCCCCGGGAATGGGGCTTTCACAGCTTGGTATCAGAGCTTAGGTAAACGATTACCTAAGGAGCTTGGGTTTGGGTATCCATAAGTTTAGCCCTGATACCAGCTTCATAGCTTGGTATCAAAGCTTAGGTACACACCTATGGCTTGGGGGACTTGGGCTTAGGCCATGGTCGTAAGTTGTGAGAGCACCACAATTTGGTGTGGCTCGATGTTAGAGTTTAGGTATGTGATTACCTAGCAGCCACTGGACAAGATTAGGAACACCACACGCATCAGGTTTTTATGTGTCAGGTATGAATTGTCACAGATAATATGATCTGCGGTGTCAGAACAAGACATAGGAAAAATCATAACACCAGTGTTGGGCTGGTGTGGAGAACAAGTTGTTCGAGAAATTTCAAAAATAGTCCGCACTGGGGTAAAATGAAAAAAAAAAAGTGTATTCAAGAAATTTTTTTCTAAGGTTTTACAAAGCAGGTAAAACTGGAAAAAAAAAAAAAAATTTTTAATGAATTTATTTTATTCTAATGGAGTCGAAAATATATATATATATATATATATATATATATATATATATATATATATATATATATATATATATATATATATATATATATATATATATATATATTTCCTGCCTTCCAAAGAGGGAACAAAATGAAAAAAAAAAAGAAAAAGTGAAATAAAAAAAAAAAAAAGAGTAAGAGAAGAGAGACTGAACGGGCTACCGCTCATTTTCGCTTGATACTGGGTCACGATACAACAAATATCAGACGTGACACAAATAAGGCTAGGCAAGCACCAGGCAACGAGCAGCGCCGCATGGTCAAGCCACGACACGGCCAATGGCCGCGATACGGCCGAGAGGCCTCGCGACACGGGCCGGCAGCGCGGCGCGCGGGTCCGCCGCGGGCGGCCGATACAATCATTTGTATCGCGGACAGAGGAGGCCCACCGGTATGTCGCAGAAGACGTACCACGACACGGCCCCGATATCACCGGTACGCGCCACGACATTGAGGCACACGAGTGACGCGCTCGAGGAGGCCGCGACACGACGCGCAGCTGGCAGCCGCCGCGCGACACTCCGCGCGGGTATCGTTTCCTCGTGACATCGGCCGCGACACTTACTTCGGTGAGGCCGCGACACACCGAGAGGGGAAGCCACGATACGACTGGGGGAGGCCCGCGACACTACGGGCCTGTGCGCCACGAGACACTACCGCCCAAATACAGTTGTGTGCGCACTGGCTACGTGTGTACACCGTGCACCCAACCCGCTCGACCAATGCACCGTTCCGAAACGTTGGGACACTGCTCATGAACACTGCGAGCACCTGCTCACTAGGTTTAAAAAATCAAATAAATTTTTTTAAAATAAAATAACTTTTTTTTGTTGTTGCATATGATCTAATATATTGAACTTATCGCTCAGACACTATGAATGCATAAACATCAGGTATGACATGTTCTTTTAGTGTGCGAATAGTGTCTCTGGCCGTGTTTACGCCTAGAGAGATACCGTGATTAGAATTTAACTCGCCATTTGACATGTGTACATGGCTGGGGTCGAGGGCGAGGACGCAGAGGAGTCCACGAGGTACCAGCCAAGCACCACCAGTGACTGGACCAAAGAAGCTACGAGGCTCAGGTATCGCGGGTTGCCGCTATCGCGACAAAGCAGCGCAAAGCAAGCCGTGGAGGTCCGAGTAACCTCCAGAGAGGTTTGGGGGCACATCATCCTTCGATATTCACAGTGTGGCGAGATCCGATGGCGGCACTACGATTCACGCAGGGTGTCGAGAAGGTGTTTGAGGCTAAGATTACCTCCGACACGACTACCAGGATCGACTAAATGCATTCTACCGTAGGCGAGGCCCAAGTATGGTGGAATCGGGCAAAGACCTCCAGAGATCTGTGAGGTAACGACTCGGGGCGTGAGTTCCATGATCTTTTCACGGGCAAGTATTTTCTCCTGATATCGCTCATCACGGCTACCGTAGAGTTCCTAGAGTCAGCTGGTGGGACTGACCAGATCGAGTACGTGGCTAGATCCAATCGAGCTAGCCTGGTTAGCTGATGACTGGCGTGGCCACGCTACTTCAAGGTCAGAGATTCGCAGGAACGGGCTAAAGTCAGTCTATCTCTGTGGTGGATCAGGGAGACCCACTACAGGGATACATGACCCATGGTCAGACTCCACCCGACCATAAAAGAGAGAGATCGAGATGCCTGAGCACCTCCTGACGCGTGTTGGGTGAGCAAGAGGAAGGAGAGTCGCCTTCGAAGTTCTGGGAAGAAGCCTGTATTTGGGGCTCACGAGGTTCCAGTATCGCGCCATTCGCCATGACGATCAGAGTCAAGGTCGGGCCACAGACAGGTGCTACCATCAAGCAAAGAAAATTCTGACATATGAGGAGGGATCTCCTAAAGACAGGATCCTGTGGTTTCGGGATAGCACAATCCCGCCGTGGACAGAGGATACAGATATTCCTCCACACCCCAAGACAGCTGTGAGGAGCCAATATCGCCTGTGGAGCCGCACGGCACCTCTCAAGCACGTGTGCCAGGCGGGCCGCACTACGGGCGAGGCGCATCGACGAGCCCGGCTGTGCGTGGACGCCATGGTTTGTAGTCGTGTCTACGCCGATCACACCACCCCACGCAATGAGTCACGTGACGTACGCTTATACAGTGGTACGCTTTTAAGTATCTCGCCTACGGGCAAGTGTGTTATTCGATTCGTGCTTCACATTCATTCATCACGATCGGCCAGGATAGAGCTGGCTTAGAGGTCGGGAGGCTGGAGGAGCCCTATGAGTTCTCCCCAGGGACGGTGGCGAGGATGTGGATGATATGTCGTGGTCAGGAGTTAAAGATCCTGATTCTACCATAATGACCTCGAGGGTCAAGTGGACATGTCAAAGCTCTGATGTCATCCCCGAGATGGATCACCGACAGCCATGGTCACACGATCATGAAGCGTAGGAGGCTACCGCCTACATGACCCGCACTCGTGGTTAGAGCCAGGGGGACAAACATGATATTTTTCCCCAAATAGTGTACGAGTCCACGTGGTTTTGACAAATAAGGTGGCTAGCAAGCTCACCGAGGACGAGCATGAGACAGATTTGATTCAATACCTCGAGTAAACAGGAGTATGAGGATGTTTTCCTGATGAGTTACCGAGATCGCTTCTTCAGAGGGTCAGAGACTTGGTAATCGAATTACACCCCTGCAGACTCGCTCCACTTCTAAGGACTCCGCGCATAGATGGCACTGGGCCAAGTCAGTAGGAACTCAGAGTTCAACTACAGGAGTTACTGGACAAGGGGTTCATTAGACCGAGAATCCACCACTAGGGCACCCTGGGCCCTATTTATACAGTTAAAGGACAAGACCCTTCGACCGTGCATCGACACAGCAATCGAACAGGTTACGCTCAGAACCTGCACTCCATCACGAGATCACGATTCGCTTAATCAACAGAGAAGCGCGTGAGTCTACTCCAAGATGACCTCTCAGACTAGCTGTCATTAGCCGAGGTTAGTGAGACAGATCCCTAAGACAAGCAGACGCCAAGCATGGCACTCGAAGCCATAATGATGCCCTTTCGATCGACGAAGGCTCAAAGAAAGATGACCTCATGCATGTGGTGTTCCAACCCTAATCTAGACTGGGCTTTGTCGAGTCTTCGGATGATATTTTGATCTACCCCACAGAGGGAGCATGAGAATCACTCGAGGATCAGAGATACGTTTGGCCGAGATCATCACCGTATGCCAAGTTCGGGGTAAGGCGCGAAGTTTTGGCTTACCGAGGTTGGGGATTTTTGACATGTGGTTTCGCAGACGCGGCCGCTGGACCCAAACAAGGTCGAGGTCAGTGGATGAGCTGGGAGAGGCCAAGTCATTCTTCGAGATACGCGCTGGGATTACGGGTACTATAGGAGATTCATTGAGGATTTTCTCGATCGCGCAGATCTATGAAGAGATCAATCTTAAAGAGGCCAAGCTCGATCGAGATGACCGATGCGAGAAGGCATTCCAGAGTCAAGAGGAGGCTTACTTTAGCTCCTACCTTTGATAGTCCTTATTGTGGTACACAAAGAATCAGATGACTTTATATCGGATCGGGATGTGTTTTGATGCAAATCGAGGTAGCTTATGGTTCTCAAGTAGTCGGGTTAATCATGAGAATTACCCACAAGACATGGAGTCAAGTGGCCGTAGTCTTCAGCCTTGAAGACGGCGCCACTACTTATATGGCGTGGATTTTATGCGTACCGCACTACAAAAGTTCAAGTATATTCACGCACGACTCTCAATACGAGGTAACGCAGATGGACAGTTCCTAAGAGATTATGACTTCACTTCAGATTACCATCCCGCAAGGCAAATGGTGGCCGGCGCGCGGCGCGTTGAAGTCACGGAGTATCACTAGTATAAATTTCCGGATTATGGATGCTTCGAGGACCGTGGACAAATATGAAAGCTACAAGATAAACGAGAAGGCTCAGGTACGCTCGTTGGGGAGTTTAGTGGCTAAGAATCGGGTCGCTGGAGCGAGTGTTCGAGTCCTGGCGGCAGTGGACGCAGCAGATAGTGTCCATCAGTGGACCGGCACAATCACAGTACAGACAGGGTCGGACCATCCACGCGCAGATGGTAGTCGGGAGCAGAGGATCGCAGTGGTTCCTTCTTAATTAACTGATTTGAGAGGAGATCCTTCTCCAGAGTTTCACCAAGCCTCGATTTTGTAGATCCAGTGGCAATTTTAAGATGTACCAGGATCTTCGTCGCCAAGATTACTAGAGCGAGATGAAGAGACACGTTGGGGACTTTGTTCGACGATGTCTCATGCGTTAAGGTGTTAAGGTTTAGCACCGGGCACAAAGAGGCTACCACCATCGGGAGGTGGCCGAGCGGGAAGTGGAGCACGCCACGATGGATTTTGTGACCCACTTCGCCACGGACACCAAGGATGTGGATGCGGTATGGTGACAGGACCGACTCATGAAGTCAGAGATATTTTCTAGCCGTGTATGACCTTCACATTGGAGAGAGATTCACGCTATACATTCGATAATAAAGTTACAATGGAGTACTCAGTATCCATAGTGGGCTCTGACAGAGACTCGAGAGTTTACAAGCACTTTCGGAGGAGCTCAAAAAGGTTACGTGGGCACACTACCGACCATGAGCATAACTTTCCACCTACGTATGGATGGTTAGTCGAGAGGACCAAGTACAGTGTGTTAGATGACATGTTACGAGTATGCGCCTGATCATATGTACCGGAAGAGCATTTTCTCTTAGTGGAATTCACATAAATAATGAAGCACAAAGTAGTACATGTATGGCACCAAAAGGAGGTATTGTATAGAGGGGGCCATGCAGATCACGATATGTCGTGGACCGAGATGGGAGAGAGCCCCATCACGGGTCCTGATCTGATTAGAGACACCTCCGGAAGGTGAGCTTGATATACTAAAATCACGCCTTCCCGCCTACCCGCAGCTTCATGTAAGAGCTTAGCGCCGATGTACGCACGTCGAATTAGAGCTCGGGAGGTCGAGATCACGCCTTCTCAAGGTGATGCCTAAGAGAGGAGTATCGTTCTAAGTAGCGCAAGCTATCGCCGAGGTTCATCAGCCCTCGGTATACTGAGAGGCAGGGGCACTATAGCGGCATCGGCTGGTTTCTTACTACCCAAAGCATGTCAAAAACCATGAGGTTTTCCACGCTCCATGCTCCGCAGGTACACTCCAGACTAGCTCATGTAAGGATTTGGGAGAAATCGAGGCTTCACACTAATGAGACCTATGAGGGACCGTGCATTATGGATAATGGATCGTTTTATGACGTTAAGACTGCGGAGAGGCTAGTGAGGGAGATGGTGGCGGCACCGGAGTGAAGGAGTCAACGTGGGAGCCGCCGTATGACATCATTGAAGCACCTATCCTTCTTTGCTTAAGGATGAAGGTACGCGGGTTTAGCCGCTTATCACTTAATGGCTAGCTTAAGGCGCATGGTATAGTATGCTGTATATGCATGTGAGACGTGCTATAGGATCGTATTACACTTCGGGATGAAATTCTTTTAAGGAGGGAGACGTAAACCCGAGAAAATTCTAATTTTCTCGAAAAGGGTAATGGTAATTTCGTCAAAATCCAAAATTTTTCTAGGATCTCGATGATGAAATGTATTTCACTGAATCATCTCGAAGGAATCTAGCCATCATGTCGAATTTCATCGACCCAAACAAATAAAATTTAATATACTGTGCACCGCGCTCCGTGTCGGAAAACGGTTTTGAGAGACATGATGTGACAAAAGTTACCTACTACATATGTACTCATGTGACACATGTTGCATGATTAGTGAGATGATAGAGATGAATGGCTTAGATTGCTTTATGTGTCAAAATCCTTAAACTAAGGGACAAGTGATGGAATTTGAAAGTTTAAAATGAGTATAAGATAAAATGGGAATAGTTTTCTTCTCCAAATTAGAAGAAAACATGCAGGGGGTGTGGTTTGAGATTTTAGAGAGAGAAAGAGTGACTTCTCTCTAGATTTTCCGCTGTTTCGACCGCCGCCTTATGGAGTGCGCAAAGTTGATCAATGCAAGAAGGCCACAGCACCAATTTCAGGGAGTTCACAACCCGGCAAGAGGTAGAGATCTTTCCTACTTGGTTTATTCTTCGCTAAGAGCCATTTTATGGGATGGGGATTTTAGGCTTGAATGGCCGTGTTTCTGGCCTCAAAACCTTTGAATCGATCAAGAAATCCCTTATACTCTAGTGGGGCCGTGAATAGTACCGACTTATGGCTCTAATCACGTGGTGTGTCAGATGAATTTTGTGTGGTTCGGGTGATTCAAAATGAATTAAGTTTTGATCAAGTTAATTAGCCCATGTGAGCTAATTTTGATGTTATTATCATGAATTGAATAATGTGAATTATGGACCACCAGTTAATATATGCATGTAAAATATATTAATACAAATTGAGCGAATTGGTATACGTAGCATTCCATATATGCACTGGCACCCTAGAACAATAGTGTAAAGATGACACGAAAATGAAAAAGAAAAGGAAATGGTTGTGAAAGGAATTTCAAGGATGATTTTCCGAAGAATCAGATTAGAGAGTTGCCCACCGCTCAATCCTGAGGTCGACCCATGACTGCTCGAAAAATGATTAAGCAATTCGCCTCGGAGGGCAAATTCAATGTATTTACCGAAACTCGTAGTGTGTTTCCTTAGGGAACAAAGCTTTTGGTTTGAAACTGTAATTCTTATCAGATTCTACAGACAAGGAGTAGCCTGAGGACTCTGAGACATGGATCGGGCATGTAGACATTCAAGTATGGATCACGTGATTTGCTCGAGCGTGATTGCTTGCTACACATGTAGCCTTAAAGGAGCAAACCCATGTAGAAATTGATGTCACATGGCTTTGTCACCCGTCAGGGATCACTATTTCAAATATGGAGCATGAGGACTGGCTTCATTAGAGGTCGCGCTTGGAGAGAAGAAAGTGTTGATTGTGCTTGCATTGCCAGATAATACATTAAAAATCAGAATTTTATATATGTTTTGAAATTAAGAGGATTTATTAACTTGAACCATGTAATATAGTTATTGATATATTTGTGAGTATTTATGTGGTTGGCTGGAAGTAATACTTTACTTCATTTTAATCAGATAATGGACTGTGTGGTCTTTAAAATATCAGACAAAGTTGCTATGATCGGGACATGTATTTTCTGGGGTGTTCCCAGATATGCCGAGACTCTCGTCTCGATTTCATGAGGGTGTCGCTATCCGACATCCACGACATTCTCATGGGTTGAAAGGTTATCAACCCGACCTCGTGAATGGGGCACAATCTTAATATTCCAAAATCTTCAAGATTATTTGCTTTGATCTTTGGCTTTAGAATGAAGGAAGAAATGTCCTCAAATGAGTTGAAAATGGATTATGTGATTCCTCCTATTAATGATAGACTAAGTTGAATTTGATGGTTATAAAAGCAGATATTAAGAGTGCTTCATGGTGGTCATTAGAGATCCTAATGGTATTATATAAAGATGGCTACTAGAGACATTTGTGTACACCAATAATTATTACTTTAATGCATGTCTATTAGATAGTATTTGCTGCTAAGATAAATGGTTTTTTAAACTTAGAGATTAAAGTGACTCAAAATGTGATGCCCCAAATTCCTGGTGTCCTGATCACCGGCTAACCTGGTGGGAATACCCGTGTCTCATCATGAGACCCGTATACATGAGTAAATGGCCACATTGACCTATATATATCCATACTCAATAAAAATACATCAACTATATTACCATAGTTCAAGAAAGCACATCACTCTTAATACAACATGTTTTATAAAAATGTAATCAAACCACATGTCGATCTTCTTTTCTCAAGGCCCTAATGAGCGCCGCCTTCCCGAACACCCCGTACCTGAAATATCGGATCCCGATGGGCAGGAGCAAATGCCCAAAGAGTGATACTCATGGGCTACTTCCCCACCTAAGTGCACATAAATGACACTAAAACAACACTCACAATACATGATCCTAATGGAATGTTTATATGCCCAATCCTATGTCTTGAGTCTCACCGACTTCTACACATACCTAAGCCAAATGTGAGAAAATCGCTTTCAAACAAAAGGTTTTTGTTCCTTTAAAATATACTACCGAGTTTCTAGAAAATCTATCGATAACCCTTCGGCGCGACTTGTTAGATAACCTCCGAACACCCATGGCTCTCTCCGATGAATCACGACACCCCAACCTACTCCTTCCGAAAATCTTCAATTGAAATTTTCGGGCAACTATTTTCTTTATTTTTCTTTTTCATGTCATGCACTCACCTACCATTCTAGCGCCTCGCCAAGATACAATGCATTATGCCATTTCCAAATAATTCATGCTAATATATTTTATACATGCATATATTAACAAAAATTAATTTGACATAAATCATGTTATTCAATCCATAGCATTAACATCAAAATTAGTCATATTAATAAACAGTTCACAATTCATTTTTGAATCACCCAAAAACAACAACACAAAAATCACACACAAATCACGGAACAAGAAATCCTTAGCCCTAAGACTATTCACGGCCACAATAAGGATTTTTACTTTGCCTAAACATTTTGAGACTAAAACATGGCTATCCAGGCCTCAACACAAACCCATCCAAATAAAAAATGGCTCTAGCCAAAGAATAAAACTAAGTAGGAGAAGACTCCTACCTCCTCTTGGAGTTGTCAAACTCCACAAAACCTAAGTATCCACGTAGCCCTCAGCGCATCATCTTCTGTTTCTCAGACGAGAACCAACGGTCCGAAAACCGAGAAATCTAGAAAGAAGTAGCTCTTTCTCTCTCTAAAACTGGTTTCTCTCCCCACGCAGACGCTTTTGTTCAACGGAGAAGAAGAAGGTTTTATACGTTATTCTTTCCTTAATTCTATTTGTCATTTAGTTTTGAATTCTTTCTTAGCTTTTTATTACATGACTTAATCTAAGCCATTTATCTCCATCCTTTACTAATCATGCAACATGTGTCATGCTGGGTATACATGTAGTAGGTGACTCTTTATTACATCACATGTCTCTCATGTCGCCATATTTAATTCGACACCGCTGCTCAAAAACGCGGAAATTCGACCGCCTCGTAATCTGACGTAAATTTGACGTGGTAGCTAGATTTCGCGATACACCTAACTATGGAAGTCCTTTCTATAATCCGAGATCTAGGAAAATTTTTGGATTTCACCAAATTACCATTTTACCATTTTTCATAAAATAGAATTTTCTAAGTTTTGCTACTAAAAATAGCAATGGACCCGGTTTTAATGTAAGAGGATCATCAATTTATGTTCTATGTTCTATTAGAGTATTATTATGAAGATATTTAAGTTATCGGGAATTTAAATATTTACCAAGCTCTTACCATGTCTATAGAAGCTACTAAATTGCGGATTATCTTATCGGGGAAATGTATTGGTATTCATAGATTCAAGAATTTGACTATCAAACTTTCCTTAAAATGTTAAATATAGTAGCTTTGTAGATCATTGCATCTTGGATTTTTATCAAATTGCCTTTGTAAGATTAATGCTTTGTAGTTTCCCTTCATTAAAAAAAAATCACATAAACTGAAGTTTACAAAGGAAACTTAAAGCATCTCTAATAATGCTCTATTTTTTACTCTATCTCTATATATAGAGATTTTGGGACAAAAACCACACTCCAATAGTTCTCTATTTTCATATCTAAAATAGAGATGTGAATATATAGATAAATTTTCATCGAAGATTCACTATTCAAATATCTAAATATAGGGGATCCACATTTTAGTAAACACTATTATCCTATTGTTTTATTATTATACCACTATTCTTTCATTTTTTTATTATTATAATAAAATAATTATTTTAATAATAATAATAATAATAATTTATTATTTCATTAATTTTGAATTATTTTTCATATACAATATAGTAAAATGATTTTAATATATTCATTTTAGTATTAATGTTTATTTTTTAATAATTTATAATTTTCTTAAAAAATTTTTAATTATAAATGTGTATGTGATATAATACATTTTTATTATTTTTCATTTATATTGAAAATGGTGTTGGTTGAGGTTAGATAATAAAACATTAATATTTTAATTAATTAATGCAATAATTTTTTAGAAATAAAAATACAACTTTAAATCGAAAAAAAAAGAATATAGAAAATATGATGTTTTGCACATCATTTACTTAAATTAATACACTAACTACAAGAAACATTGTTGCTATAACTTTTGAAAAAATAACATGCAAATCCCAAACAAGTGAATTAAGTAGTTATAGTGATGGTAATTTTAATGAATATGACAATTGAAATTATAGAGGTGATTTACCACTTGGAAATCACATCATTTACTTAAACTAATACATTAACTACAACAAACATGGTTGTTATACCTTTTGAAAAAGCCGAAACACTTAAGTGTGAAACCAGGTAAAATCTAATTTTTCTAAAAGGTCAAAATGGTAATTTTGGTCAAAATAAAAATTTTCTAGATCTCGAGATGAAGAAGCAGGACTTTAACGTTGGAATCGTCGCAGCGAAATCTAGCTACCACGTCCGAATTCCGTGGTCGAGAACGGTCGAATTTCCGTTTCTCGAGCAGACATCGGGTGCGTAAGCCCGGGTTTGTGAACATGTTGTGACACCCCATTTCCGGTCAGATTGACTGTCGACCCACACGGGTCTGGGTGGATGTCGGGTTGCAGCGCCACTTCGAGTCGAGGCGAGTCTCCTTTGTGCGGGGGCTCTACCAGGTAAAACACACGCCAAACATCTGGCAGTCAATATAATTACAACATGATAATACGATACTTGGGCCGCATAAACAATACCGATATACATACCCGACTATGAATCGACTATACCCAATGGCAGATTCTGAAGTTAATATGTTTTTACTCTTCATGCTTGTATATCAAACTTATGGGTTTTAATACATGTTTAAATCGAACCAGCCACAACTACGACTCCTTCCCAATCCTCAGTCTCTAGGGCGAACCATCCCCTACTTACGCTCCTGTACTGTAAAATAATATCCTACGACGAAGTGAGCTAATGCTCATTAAGTACCGGAATCAGCCTAAGTGGGCTCTCTCCGCCCAAGTGCAATGCGATGTTCGAAATAAGCTAGCGCGTTGACGAATCGTGATCTGCTGAATGTTTACATGACAACTTCAGGATCCAGAGTCCTCACTTAGACTCCCTCACACTTGCCTAAGCCTCGTATGAGAAAACTAATTTCAAACAAAGTTATTTGTTTATATTTGTGGTCTACCCTCCCGATCCTAAGAAGTAATTGGTTGTCTCAGATGTTATATTTAATTGGACTACCCTCAGAGATATATCAATTAGGCAACTCCGACGATTGATATTGTTTGTGGACTACCCTCCGATGTATATCAATTGGGCCGTCTCCGACGATTGATATTTTTAATTTGGACTATCCTCTGATAATTAACATTTTTAGACAACCCTCCGAACCATTTTCTCTAGACTCATCTCATGCACTCACTCCTATAGTCCTAGGGTGTTCCAGTGCATATGGAATGCATGTATGCCAATTCCCGACCTGATCTAATTCACATGTAAATATATAAACATGCATATATTTACCAAAACATTCAATTCACACAATCATGTCATGTAAATTCTCATTTCACTTTGTCCCAAAATTAGCTCATTTGGGCTAATGATCAAACACGAGCAATTCAACTTGAATCGCTCGATCCGAAGCATTTTCACCGCAATATATTTCGTGTCACTATTCTGAACGATAAAAACCTAGGTTTACGGTTCAAACACACATCCATTCATCGGTTCACTTTGTGAACCGCATTTCCATGACCATTCAGGCCTAATTTCAATCACTACATGAATTTAACATATAAACACACACAATTCCACACCCAGCGGCCGTGGTCGAGTCACGTATACTGCATTTGGTCACAAAATTTTATATTAATTAGGTTCCAAGGTTTGGGGCCCAGATCAAATAACCTAACGGCCTGTCGACTCAAACATTCGTAAAGTACTTAAGAGAATAAAACACTGCGAGGGCTGCCCTACCTCTCGGAGTTTGTCGAAAACTCCGCAAATCCGGTGTCACGCGTAGCCTTTCTCCGAAGCGTAAGGCCGAGTTCTCGCTTCACTTGTCCGGCTAGGCGGTCGGATTGCAGTATTTTTTGAGGAAAGCTTCACTCTCTCTCTACAAGCAGCCCAGGCGCAGCTCCTTTGTAGTTTGCCCTTTCCCATTTCACGTTTTTGTGTTTTTAACTTTTGGAAGGCAATCCAGCGTGGCAGTTTTGTCTTTTAGTTCGTTTAATCAATTTAATTAATTAATTCCTTTGCTTTTCTTTCTCGGGTTTGACCATTCGGCACTGCTATCTCGTAGATCCATTCATCATTTCTCTACTCATGCCACTTATGGCATGAGTACTTGTTATATATGACTTTGTGCATCGAAAATAGTTCACCTGACACCCCGACCAGCGTGCCTCGGCGATGTCAACTCAGACTATTCGAATTTTCGCAATTTCACGTGCCAGCGGATTTCGCGAGACAGGATTCCAACGGTGAAATCGTTTGTCATCCAGATCAAAGAATAAATTACGGGTACAACGAAATTAACAAATTTTAATCGAGAAATTAAGATGCCATTTTCCACGAAATGAGGCTGGGATCTGATCCTACGTCAAAATTGTCCAAGTGGAATTCTGATCTGTTTCATCCACATATCTGGCATCTTGTATTATCGTCACGCCAAGCGATCGTTCGTCTTAACGACCAAACGCTACGTGCTTCATCCACCTATTGAGGGATAGGTGGCGCATCGCGTCTCGGCATTTCCCACGTTGAAGCTCCTCCGCTCCATAGTGCCTCCGTAGTACTCTCAACTAGCCTCGTCTTTGAAGTCGCGAAAACGTCCAGCGGTATCGACAATGCCTGCTTGGTCCTATCGAGAGGATCCCATCAGTGTTAACTGCAATGTACTGTTCCTGTGGTGGATGCGGGTATATTTAGAGCAGACTGTTAACATGTGTGGGACACCGACATCTTTGGGCGAGTATTATTCTTGGAGTGCGCAGGTGCTGTTTTTCTCTCAGTATCTCACGAAAGGTCCAATGACAGACCTGGCGACCAGCTCTGAACTATAGAACGAGCACTCCCTCTCTTAGGCATCACCTTGAGGGCATGATCCCCCGATCCTAGAACTCTAAGGTCGGCGTTGCACATACGCGAGCTCTTACATAGGCTGCGGCGGGTGAGAAGGCTTATTTGTGGATCAAAGCTCACCTTCTCGGAGGGTAATACTCTAATCAGATGGGGACCGGTGATGGAGCTCTCTCTCCCACCCTCTGGGTCAAACATAACGGTGATCTCGCGGCTCGCCACAATGCCTCCTTACGATTGCCATCGTATACTTGCTGTGCTTGTTGATTGGCCAGGTGAATTCACCCAGGGGAGCAAATGCTCCTCCCGGTGCCCTTGATCAGGCATGCTGTAACATGTTATCCTCTCTATGCAGTATAGTCCTCTCGAGGCCGACATTACCATCACAGAGGTGGGTGTATTGTACTCATACGTCGACCAACGTGCCCACCTTTTGAAAACTCTTCCAAAAGTGTCTGCGTAAATCCTGGGTCCCCTATTCGGCACTATGAATCTGTTTTTCCATGTGGGATTATCTCTTAGGAAAATATATAGCAGGCGGAATCTCTGCCTCCGAGCCCGGCGTCATCCGCATGGCTAGAAAATATCTTTGCCTGAACCGTGGCGGTCGGCACTATCACGATCTGTCATGTACTTCTGCTGTCAGTGACGTGGGTCTGAAAGTCATCGTGAAGTGCTCACCGCTGCTATAAACCACTTCCACTTTCGGCGCCGGCACTGTGGCTGCGTGAGATATCGGTGACGAGTCCCTAAGGTGTCCATTCATCCCTCCGAGCCAATGCGCGGCGAAGATCACTGGCGCATCTTGTGCCACTGGATCATTGCAAATCGAGAAGCGGTGAAACTCCACGAGAATCTCACTCTCTCAGGCCGGTCAAGCGTAGGGAACCACTACCATCTATATGAGAAGATTCTCGCATCGTGACGGTCTAGCCTCTTTTAGATTTTTCGCGCCACTTTCTGGGTCCACCTGGTGGACGCCCCTCCTGCGTCTGCCTTCGGGACTCCGATACTCGCTCACGCAATGAAGCGGATGTATCACTAACTCCCAACGTGCACTGGTTTGTAACTCAAAGCTATCTTTGTAACCCCATTGGCCTCCCACAGTCTCGGGCATCCACCTCGAAAGCTATACTAGCCAGTCTTTCTGCTCTTGACTTAGGCCGAGTCATCAACCCCGCCCACATTTACTTCGCACGGGATGGTAATGCAAAGTGAAGTCATAATCTCTAGGAACTCCATCCCATCTCGCGTTGCCTCATATTGGTCGTGCGTGAAAATATAACTGGAACTTTTATGGCATTTGCTTGGTACACCTCGAACTCCTCGCGGAGTATAAGTAGTGGCGCCGCGGGTCTTGAGGCGAGAAATTCTTGCGTGCCGACTCGCGTCATCGTGTGGCGAGGATGAAATTGCACGCTCATGATTCTTCCAATGGCGAGGCCATAGCCTACCCTCCGGGTTTGCATCAAGCCCACATCCCAAATCGGCTCTCGAGGCATCACAATACAACATATGCCCCACATCCTGTCAGGAACTATCGAAGATGGGGTAGTAAGTCTCCTCTTGACTCTGGAATGCACTCTCACATCGGTCATCCAGCCAAACTTAGAAGCTCCTTGGGTCAGCTATAGTCATGAATATTGCTATCTGGAGGAAGTCTCGATGAATCTCTGGCCAATACCCGACCAATCTAGAAACTACGTATCTTTCGGCCCGACTTGACTCTCTGACTCATTACTTGCCTCGACTTTTCTCTGGGTGTGCAGCGCTCTGATGTTGACACCGTGTCCCCAAGGAAATCTCGCCTGGAAGTAGGCTGAGCATCCGAACTTGGAGGGCTCCTAGCCCGATGGCCTCGACAAGCGTAAAGCGATCCTCAAGTGATACTCATGCTCCCTTTCACATTTGGGAGTAGATCGAGAATGTCATCCACGAGAAGTACGACAAGCGAATCTAAATAGGGTTTGGAATATATCTATGTGAGGTCAGTCTTCTTCATTTTGATATTCGTCAATCGAAGAGCATCATCGTAAACTCAAAGATTTCGCCCATAGCGGCGTCTGCTTCAACGTCTTGGGGATATGTATCCCTAACCCTCCCAGTGATAATTAACCCGATTTGAATTACATCCTTTAGAGTGAACTCGGCGCTCCTCTCCATTTGATCAAACAAATCATCAATCTCGGTATTAGTGCCAGATTCTGATCGTAACGGGTTCATTATCTGTAATCAATGCACGATCTGAAGGTCTTGTCCCCTTCTTCTTCGCAAAGTAAACGGGCGCCCCATGTTAAAGTGCTCGGTTTAATGAACCCCTTGTCCGGTAGCTCTGGCCAGGCACGGACTCGAGTTCTACAACTCAGCAGGTGCCATCTATCGCAGAGTCATAGAGATGGGTGAATACGGTGTAACTTCGCTACAGAAGTCTCGACCTATGAAATCCCGGTGGCTCATTTGGAAAAACATATCTCCGCGCTGCTTCGAGGTGAATCTAAGTGGCGTCACCTCGTCCTGCAGGGTAAGGCTCGCTAGCCACCATGCCCAGTCCACGACCACTGGACTCGTGATATACGGCGTGGGGCGAAATGTCATATTTGTCCCACAGAAGTACCACCGAGTGCGAGTCCTGCGTGTGGCGGTAACTCTCACATGCTCTGTTCCCGGTACGACCTGTAGCATTTGTCAGCAATCCATCGGGATGACATCGAACTCGACATATCCATGATCCTCGAGTCCACCAGCGAAGTGAGTCCCAAGAGATCTTTAAGTCGCCAACCTCGACATAACATCATCTGCATATTCGCCTAATCCCTAGGTGAGAACTCACTTGTATAACGGCTCCTTTAAGGTCTCAGCACCACCTTGACTCTCTACAGCAATTGATTTGATACACCATGGAATCCATATCTTGTGAAGCTAAGATCCTGATCCCGGCGAAATGGTGACTTGGCCCCCATTCTCAAAATCTCCTAACTTTATTGAAGTTTGGCCCACGTGGTCGTCAGAATCGGGCTAACTACGTGAGATCTAGCTGCAGTAGTCGTCTTGATCATCGACCACCTTTCGACTTTGGGGAACTCCCGAGCCTTGCGCCTGTTGTCTGAAAGTACTCTCCCATGAGCGACTCTGAACTACGCCCGTGTCATCGCCTCTGGGTTTCTATGGGGTCCTTGCCGGTTCCACCATATTTGGGCCTCACCCTGCAGGCCCGGAGCGCCCAGCTAGTCTGGTCGAGGGTCGTGGAGGTAATCTCCCGACTCCCAACACTTTCTGAATCACAGCCACAGAACCAATGATGCATCTTTCCGCAGAGGATCTCCTCCCCACAGCAAAGAGATATCACGGAGGATGATGTGCACAAACCTCTTAGGAATTTACTAGGATCTTCTTGTCTCTGCACCACTTTATACCAGCACATTGAGATAACATTGTTTGTAATACTCCCTGACCTCATCAAAAGTCTTAATCAAACAGCGATGGTGCACGACCAGGTACCCAGCCCGGACCATGCTACGTCCTCTCGCGTCCTACTCCAAATGCAGCCATCATCTGAGTTCAGTAACACAGTTCAATTTCAATTCAGGATCTCCAAGGCATAAACACCGCCCCGAGACACTCTTCATACACATAAATCAGTGTATATATATCAAGTCCCTGCATTTATGAGGCAATGCAGGACATTTTATCTAAAATTTGAATCATTTTGATCCACAAAAATTTTATTTTTGAAAATTTTATTTTTCGAAAATTTTGTCAAATTTTTATTTGATTTTTATTTAATTTAATAAATAAATAAATATATTTTTTGAAAATTTTTGTGATGAAACAGGTGTTCCATGGCAGAGTTCCACGAAACGATAATCCCGAAAAGAATTTGACTGGGGAAAAATAAGTCGACCGGGCTAAATGGTAGGAGTGCGCTAAGTGCTGCGAAACCACACACAGCGGCCCGCCCATGCGCCAGCTGCGCGCGCCCTATTCGCCCCCGAAACCCCGTACGTTCACGCCGCGCCGCTTTCGCATCCGCTTCGCCATTTTACGCGCGCGCCCGCGCGCCACGCCGCACACTGCGCGCTACGCGCGCGCCGCCCCGACCCGGCCGCTTTCTTCACGCCTAGCTGCGCGCCCGGTGCCGTAAATGCGCCGATGCCACATACCGGCGGCGCCCGAACCACTATGACCTACGTCGCGATACAAAATTTGTATCGTGACACAATCTTAAGCCAGCCTCTTCTCTTTTATATTGCATTACACCTTGACCGCGTTACTCGGTGTTACCAATACAATCAGAGGCATGAAATAAATACCGACCTCATTTGCAATATGATATCACCTCTCCTGTTACATTTTAGCCTTCCATTTGCAATACAATTTTGTATTGCAGCTCAGCTCCTAGACTACTCACGCAATACAATCCAAGCCTTGCGACCTACAGAATCCTGTCTGATACAGATTACATGTCTGACTCGGCCCTCTTCTCTTGATACAAACCGGTATGTTACGGCCACTTCCAGCCCGTCCTGAAGTGCCTCAGCACAATACAAATTCTGCCATTCGCGATACAGTCCCTTTCTTCTCTCTGTTTCTTTCAATACAATTTCAATATTACCTTTAATTTTTCTAATTTAATTTGGAAGGCGTAGCCTTAGCAGTTCTATCAATTTTTTTTTTTTTTTCATTTTTTTCATTTCCTCATTGATTAAACTGTATTTGGAAAAATCACTAAAAATCTAATTTTTTTCATTTTCTTGAACCTCAATAAATTTCCCATAAAATTTATTTTACCTCTTTTTATTTCCAATTTTACTACTTGGCAAAATCTTAGAAAATTATTTTCTCCTTCTCATAGCCAAATAAATTTTATCAAATTTATTTTCTTTGCTAAAATTTTCCTTCCTGTTTTCCAACAACCAAATAAATTTAGTAAAATTTATTTTGTTAATTTTCTTCAGTTTACTGTGGAAACCTTAAAATTAAAATTTCTTTACCACCTCTAAACCAATTAAATTTATGAAATTTATTTTCATTTCTTCTCTTCATTCGGATTTTTACACCGTAGAAACTCATTTATTTAACACCTATGTGCTAACCGCCCAGCACACAAACATTCTAACACATACAACATAAGTATACACACAATTTCATCAACATTCACATGTTAACATCAATTATCAAACAATCACCTAAAACACATGCATGTAGTGTCCTAGTTTACATCACGTGATTTTCCTAAGGTAATCTCGTACCTACACTTAACATCGAACCACACCTGATCAGTGATGTTTTACTCGGCTTGATGGCCTAAGCCCAAATCCTTAATCTCTAGGTTTCCATATACATATACTCCACATGTCGAACCACTGAGTGGTGACGGATGCAAGCAAGGCTCCCTAGGTATTCGTGTATACTGGCTACGATACCAGGCGACGCCCCATTTCGGGGGTCCGTTGACTACTATAGTGACCCGTGAATACAAAGTGGATGTCGGGTTACCAGCGCCATGAAAATCGGGCGAGTCTCCTTTGTACGAGGAGCTCTACCCCAGATAAAACACATGAAACTGTCCCGAAGCGGAGTCGATATAATTACAACATGATATCTGACAGGGCCCGTAAACAATACTCGATATACATACCAACTATGAATCCAACTATATGCCCAATAGTTACAAGAGTTAATATGTTTTTACTCTTATACAACATATATCAAAAACTTTATAGAGTTCAATATGTTTAAATCGGGGCAAGCCACTGACAGGCACGGCTACAAATCCTGGTCTCTGGGACCAGGCCAGCCACCACGCTCCTGTACTGTAAATAATATCCCCTCGCAAAGGAATTGGAGCTAATCACTGGTAAGTGGAATCGCCTAAGTGTGGGCTACACTCCCTCACCTAAGTGCAATGTGATGTTCAAAATAAACTACACATTAGAGCAAATGCATGATCTACTTGAATGTCCTGCATGACGCCAGCTTCACGAATCAGAGTCATGAGCTCCTCCGCACTAGCTTCCATTGTGAGAAAACTAATTTCAAACAAGAGTTATTTGTTTATATTTGTGGTCTACCCTCCGTCTAAGTAGTGTTTGCATACCAGATGTTATGTTTAGTGGACTACCCTCAGAGATGATTGGGCAACATAACGAGTCAATGTGTTGTATGGACCCCACCCCTCCCGATGTATATCAATTGGGGCGTCTCAGACGATTGATATTTTAATTTGGACTATCCTCGGAGTAATTAACATTTTTAGACAGCCTCTGAGGTGAACATTTCTCTAGACTCATCTCATGCACTCACTCCCATAAGTCTGGTGTTCCGGTGCATATGGAATGCATGTATGCCAATTCCAACACGATGCAATTCACATGTAAATATATAAACATGCATATATTTACAGAAAACATTCAATTCACAATCATGTCTGTAAATTCTCATTTTCATACATCAAAATTAGCTCACTTGGGCTAATGATAAAATGGTAATTGACTTGAATCACTTTCGATCAAGCCTATTTCACACGAAACACTATTTACCGTTGTCACTATTCACAGGAGCAGTAAAAACTGGTTGCTACGGTTCAAAACACACATCCATTCATCGGTTCACTTTGGCGAGCACTCGCGGCCATTCACAGGCCTAATTTCAATCACTACATGATTTAACATATAAACACACAATTCACACGCCCAGCCGTAGTTATAAGTGGAGTCACGGCTGCACCATTTTGTTCAAAATTTTTATATTAGTCAGGTTCCAGGTTTTGGGGCCAGGTCAGCAACCCCTAACGACCTCAATCGACTCATGTTAGTAAAAATAACCCAAGAGGAATAGCACTTGAGTAGGAAACTACCTCTCCAGGTTGTCAAAAACTCACAAATCCCGGTCCACAGCTGTAGCCTACTGTGAAGCGGAGTTCTCACTTCTTGTCGAGAAAGGCTTCACTGGGCGATTAGGATGAAACATGTTTCTAAGAAGCTTCACTCTCTCTCTCTAAAGGCTGAACTACGACTCACTTTGTAAAGTTTCTACGCACCAGATGTACTAACGTTTTGTGTTTTTTAACTTTTGGAGAAGAACAATCAGCGTTGGCAGTTTGTCTTTTTAGTTTATTTAATCAATTTAATTAATTAATTCCGCTTCTTTCTCAGTTTGACATTAAAGCGCTATAAAAGTGTCCCATTTCCATCATTTCTCTACTCATGCCACTTATGGCACATGAGTACTTGTATATGTGACTTTCGTGCATGAAAATCGATTTTACGGCACGACCGCGATGCCTCAGCGTGTCCTTCCGAACTATCTCGAAATTTTACGAAATTTTGCGTGCTAGCTAGATTTCGCGAGACGATTCCAACGGTGAAATCCGTTTTGTCATCCGAGATCTGAGGAATAGAATACTGATTTTGTCGAAGTGAATTTTTAATCGAAGTACGATTTTGCCATTTTCCGAAATTCAGGTACAAGTTATACCATGTGATGTGACAAAGTCGCTCACTAAATGCACCATGTACATGTTGCGCAATTATAGAATGATAAGATGGATGGCTGAGATTGTGCCAAGTGTCAAAAATCAAGAAAAGGGACACATTGAGAATTTTGGAAAAGAATAAATGAGAATAAAACAAAAAGGGAATAGTCATCTTCTTCATTTTTGAAGACCAAAAATCGGCAGGAGATGCAGTAGCGTGGGTTTTCATTTTTTTAGAGAGAGAGAGAGCTCCTTCTCTCTAGATTTTTGGTCGTTCGGACCGTCTATTCTCGACGGAGTAAGAAGCAAAGTCGATCTGGCGTGGACCTGGAATTTTTTTGAGTTAGGCAACTCGAAGGTAGGGATCTTTTTCTACTTGTGTTATTCTTTGACTAAGAGCCATGTAAATGGTTGGGGATGTTCTGAGGCTTAGTTAGTCGTGTTTTTCGGTCTCAGCTTTGAGGCAGAGTGGAGGAAAATCATTGTTACGTGGCCATGAACGATTATGACCCGAGAGGTTTCTGCATTCCACATGAATAGTGACGTGATTTTTGGTGTGAATTTTTATGATGTTGAGTGATTTAAAAATGAATTGCTTGTGTTTGTTAATTAGCCATGTGAGCTAATTTTGGTGTTATTGATTGAGAATCGAATAATATGAATTATGGGAATTAATTGTGTTAATACGTGCGTGTAAATATATTAACATGAATGGCTTAGGTGTATGATAATTAATATGTTAATACATAGCAATTAAATGTGTTAACATGATGTGGAAGGAATTATATAAAAATACTAATTGTGTGTAAGCCATTGGAAATAGTGTAATTAAGCTCAGTGAGCTAATTTTGATAACCATGATATGAATTAAATAACATGTGGCATGTATGTAAATTTTGTTAATATATGTGTAAATGATATATTGGCATGTGTGGTTTGAGAATGGCATAATGCATTTCATATGCACCGGGGGAACCTAAGAAAATTTGGTATGAGTGCACGACATGAAAGAAATAAAAAGAATATTTTACTCGCATTCGGCGTAGACATATGTGAGAGAGTCGGTGAAGACTCGGGACATGGGATTGGTCATGTAGACATTCGAGTAGGTTAATGTAATTGCTTGGATGTGATTGTTTGCCATGACATGTGCATTTAGGTGGGGAGTCACCCATGTAGGAAATTATCCTCTTGGGCTTTGCTCCTGCATCGAGGATCCGCTATTTCAGATGAGGAGTGTATAGGAGGACGACGCTCACTAGAGGCCGTTTTGATAAGAAAGTCGGATTGTGGCTTTGGTATTTTCATTTTGTATAACATGTATTAAAATTGTAAATCTAATATATGTTTGAATTAAGAGTGATTTCTTAACTCTTGAACTATGTTATATAGTTGATATGTATATTGTGAGAGTATTGGGGCATCAGACAATGAGGAACTAAAAATCGGATTTTGTGGGTTGCTCGGCGAAAATCGGTTCCGGAGGCATGAGGAAGCGATTTTAACAAAATAAAATCGAAAGAAAAAATATCGGCAAAAAATCGAGAAAAATCGCCGATTTTTCCCTGTTTTTTCCCTGTTCTGGATTACCTCCTCTCGTGCTCTGGCACTTACACTACCGGAAACCGAAAGACCATCTCGTAGAAGAGCGGCGACCATCGCCGCTTTAATTTCATACAACATTTCGGATGCTACAGATTCTTGATTAAGTGGCTTTCGTCTGCCAATCGTCGAAAGCTCATACACGAAATCGCCGTCGTTGAACGGGTTAGTTCAAGTAAGAACGAAAAGCGGGGAAAGAAAGGAGGAGAAAGGGCTCACCGGGTCGATTGGTAGAAGCAGTCAGAAATTTGGGTTTGGAAAGAAGCATTTGGGTGGGTGGGAAACATGGCGGAAGGCAGAGTGGAAGCTTGACGGCGGCGGCGGCAAGTAGAGAGTGTATGGTGAGGATGGAGAGAAGGGTTGGAGAAGGGGATCAGTTGAGAAAAGAGCTACTGATTTTCTTGGAAATGAAGTCTTGACCCCGATAGTTGGAGAAAAAGGTGGGTTTTAGAATTTGCATTATTTTTCTTCTTCCCTTTACTATAAGAAAAGCTTTCTTTTTATTATATTTATGGATAAGCCAAATTACAGTGTAAAGAAAAAAGGGGTAGTTTTGATCTTCATCATCAGGACCATGGAACTAAAAATCAGATTTTTCGGCCAATTTATAGGAGAAAAATCGGTTTTCGGGCGACATGGAAACGATTTTAACAAAATAAAATTGAAAGAAAAAAAATCCGATTCTGAAGGGTTTCGAACCCACCCAAAATGGCTGGAAGTGGCACCCTCTAGCCACCAAGCCATTGATTGCACTTATTTAATATAGTGCAAACTTTTTTTTATATTATCTTATTATTTATTTGTTCATAATCCCTTTATAATATTTTATATTATTCTTTTACATTATAACTTATAATATTTTTAAATCAAATATTAATTTGAAAAGGAAAAAGAAATAAAATAATATCATTTAAAAATTTAAAATTATAATATATAATATTTTGAATCTCCTCTATTATCTACATAATATTTATAATAATAACAAAAACAAACAAATAATATATCTTTAACATAATAATATACGAATAATATATTAAATATAACATATTTAATTTAAAAATTACTAATCCATTTGATTTTAATCTACCTTAATTAAGATATGAATCATTTCTCATAATCTATATATCTATTCATATCTCCTCATTATCTACATAATATTTATAATAATAACAAAAACAAACAAATAATATATCTTTAACATAATAATATCTGAATAATATATTAAATATAACATATTTAATTTAAAAATTACTAATCCATTTGATTTTAATCTACCTTAATTAAGATATGAATCATTTCTCATAATCTATATAATTAAAATATGAAAAATTTTAACATAGCGCGATATTTTTTGTAAAAATATCCGCGGAGTATTTTACCGTTATTTACGATATTCAGATATTTCATTAAAAATCAATTACCGATATATCCGTGTTTACCGTGTTTTGATCGGCGATTTAAAGTGTGTTTTCGCATGTGGACCCGTTGTGGTCATTGTAAGCGTTTGGAACAGTTTGTATTTGGGGTGAAGCTCCTGGTACAAAGGAGACTGCGCACAGATTTTTCATGGTAGTGTCGGGTTGCACGACACATCCTGAAACTATTCCGCGGGTTGACGGGTTGTCAACGAGACCTGCCCCATTTTGGGGAAAATATAACGGTATCAGAGCTTAGGTATACGAATACCTAGGGCTTGGGGGACTTGGGCTCAGGGCATAATCATTAAAGTGTAAAAGCATCCAGCGGTAGTACTATATTCGATGTTGGATCTTGGAAATTATAACAGCATTAAGTAAGTTAGGTATATGGTTTACCTAGAACTTGATGGGAAGCTTGGGGCTAGATCATGCGTCGCGTGCGTTTTGGTGGTGTGAAATGTGGTAATGTGATTGAATTGTGTGTTGTATATGTGATTGGTGTGTATAACATGAGTGATGTGTGATCATGTGTTTTATGAATTGTGTGATTTGTATGCTTGGTGAGTAACATAGGAGAAAACGTTGAACACTAGGGTCGAGAAAATATAACCTTAGGTGTTCGAGAAAATTTTTGGCAAAATGGTCCAAAATTGAACGGAAAAAAAAAAAAAAAAAAAAAAAAAATATATATATATATATATATATATATATATATATATATATATATATATATATATATATACTCTTATATATATACTATACCTATATATATGCTATATATATATATATATTAATATGTATTTTTTGAACTCAGGAAGTACTCCTAGTTTTTGCACAAGAAAAAGGTTAAAATTTAACTCATAAAAATTGAGTTGTATGAAGTGTAGGGGTCTAGGCTACTGCAATTGTGGAATAACCGGGAAATGCGGAGATGAAAAAAAAAATGATATGAGGAAGAAATTTTTTCTAGGTTTTTATAGGTATAGTAAAACTAAGAAGAAAAATAAATAAAATAAATTTTAATAAATTTATTTTGTTCTACTGGAAAATGAATATATATATATATATATAATAAATTTTTTTTGGGGTTTTCCAGTAGGTGAACAAATGAGAATTAGATGTGAAAAAAAACAAGCGTTGTAGGGTGGGCTCTTGCCCATACGAGGAGTCACGTCCTGATGGATTGTATCGTGACACGAGCTGAGGGCGGCACGGGCCGCGAGGACTCGGTGTTTGTTGTGAAATTTGGGCCCTGCGCCCATCGGAATCCGCGCGATACAATGGATTGTATCGTGACACGAGGAAGCTGAGGAGGCGGCGGGCACGAAGAGGACTCGGCCCACGTGCGACCACCGACTCTGTTTATGGCGCGACACCGGTAAGAGGAGCTGCGTGTGGCACGGCCCGGGAAAGTCGCGATACAAAACTTTGTATTGTGGCTGAGGGGCGACCTTGTGTCGCGATGATCGACCGGGGTTCTTAGTAAGACCTTAGAAATTCGATTTATGGAAAAATGGCAAAATCGTAATTTGGTTCTGAAGTGTAAATTTCCAGTTAAAAATTCGAAATTTATTCTCTGGATCTTGGATGAAGAAACGGATTTCACCGTTGGAATCATCTCGCGAAATCTAGCTAGCATGTTAAATTTCGTCGAATTATGAGACAATCAGAATTTACACGTTTTTCGAGGCATTGCATTTCGGGTGCCGTAAAATGATTTTCGATGTGACGAAAGTCACATATAACACGTACTCATGTGCAATAAGTGGCATGAGTAGAGAAATGATAAAATGAATTCTTAGAGATAGTCTTAGGAATGTCCAAAAACTGGGGAAAGAGGGACGATAAAATTGGCATTTTGAAATTGTTAGGATTGGATATTAGGATAAAGGAAATGAGAGCCAATTTCTCTTCTTCTTTCAAATTGGAAAGAAAGGACAAAACGTGGGAGGATTTGCGGTGGCGCTGAAACTGGGAATTTAGAGAGAGAAGGGAGCACCTTCTCTCTCTGGGATGCCGACGTCAGACGATCGAGAATTCTTTGGGACAAAAGAAGGAAGAGGCTGTTCTGCGACGGAGGGGGCCTACAGCCGTGGGCTCGGTTTTAGGGAGTTTCGTCAAACTCAGAGAGGGTAGGGTTTCTCCTGCACTTGGGTTTTTTGTCTTTTATTTAAGAAATGCTGTTAATGTTTGAGTTAGATAGGCGTGAGGGCCATTTGATCGATCCCAAATCTTGGGACCGGGTGTTATAATTTTTGGGAAACCTCAAATGTCTGGCCGTCTGATCCACAGGACTGTTTGTGTTAATGTATGTTGGAAATTATGTAATAAATGGTGCTTTGGTATGTATAGGGCCGGTAATGGCGTGAAATTCGGGTTCACAAAGTGAGCAGAAGATTGATTTTTAGGAATAATGCTTAGGGTTTCACTATTCTAGAGAATAGTGTTCACAAAATAAATTTTGTGAATTAATGTATTTGGTCTAGTAATTCATGTAGAATTGCTCGTGTTTGATCATTATTATCATGAGCTATGAATTTTGATGTGATAAAATACGAAATTACATAACATGATTGTGTAGATTTAATTTTTTATGTGAATATATGCATGTTTATATATTTGCATGTGTTATAGGTTATGTGGAGTTGACATCATGCATTATATGCCTTTAGGACTTTCTAGGACGATAAAGGAGTGAGTCATGAGATGATACAGAGAAAATGGTTTCGGAGGGTTGTCTAAAGTAAATGGTATCGGAGGGTAGTCAGCACCAATATCAATCGTTGGAGAGCGGCCCAATTGATATACATCGGAGGGTAGTCCGTAAATAATATCAATCGTCGGGCGACCCGGTGATATATATACATTGAAGGGTTGTCACTGGAAATAAACATAATAATTTTTCATACGAGGCTGGCGAGTGTGAGGGGAGAATCGGTAGGACTCGGGGTATGAGATGGTCGATTAGACATTCAAGTAGGATCATGCATTTGTGAATATGTGTGTTTACTTTAGAGCATTGTACTTCACACTTGGGTGGAGTAGCCACGGCAGAATTTAGAGTCCACTGCGAGCATTGAAAGCTCACTGCAATGGGGATACTATTTTACAGGTACAGGGAGCGTGCGAGGAGACGACTCGTCCTAGAGACAGAGGTTTAGAAGAAATCCGGATTGTGGCTTTGATGATTCATAATATTAGAAATTGTTTAATTTTTAATATATGTTGTATGGAAAGTAAAAACAATTGAACTCTGGAAACTATTGGATATAGTTGGATATATATATATATATATTGTTGATAGTGTTGTATTGGGCCCACGGCGTTATTTGTACTCATGATGATGTTTGGGACAGGTTATATGAGTTTTGTATTTGGGTAGGCTCACGTTACAGGGGAGACTCCTGCACTGATTTCGTGAATGTGGTTGCGACATTTCGCGATGTAAGTAGGTTGGCCGGGTGGTAGTCAAGGACCTCGGGTTTGGGGCGTCACATGCAGCCGTGGCGCCCGGCGCCTGCACACATTTCGCCAGATGCTGCGACACGCGCCAGCGGCGCACGACACGACGTGCGACAAGGGCCTGTGTTGCGATACAAAGTTTGTATCGTGACAGGGGGCGACGACAGAGAGGCTGCGACACGGCTTTGTGTCGTGATACAATCTTGTGACCGCGACCGGGGGAGGCTGCGTCACGACCCGCGATCTTGTAGCGAGGCGGAATCGGGCCTGCGACCGCGATATGCGGGTTCGCGACACGGCCGACCACAAGCCGACCTCTGGTAGAGACACGGGGCCGCAACGAGGCAGCGACTCGCGTGACGATGTAGTGCCACCCGGCTTTGTCTGCGTAGGTTGGGCGGTGTGCGCTGGTGCACTAACCCGATTTTGACTGATTGCATTGTTAAAGTCCTTTGTTTGAGACTGCTTGTTCATGAACAGCATTCACGAGCAGCGTTCACGGTTTTCAAAAAAAAAAATCAAATAGGAAGCAAACCAGATAAATATTTTTTAAAAATAAAATGAAATTTTGTTGAAAATGATTTAATGGAATTATTAATCTTGCATTACCTAGGAATATGGACCTAATATTATGAAATATTTTTAAATGTATGAATAAGTGGCATCTTGGGAACATGATTAAGCGCGAAGAATCTGCATTAGAGCCCACACACTTTGCCGACGATATGTGTGGGCCGGCTGAGTCGAGGCGAGGGCGAGGGCGTGGTCGTCCGCGAGTGCGCGTTAGGCACCATCGGCGTTTGACCCGACCCGCCGACGCACGTCAGCCGAGAGCTTTCGCGAGAGTTTAGTAGGTATTACAATTTCTTCGCTATTGCACAGGCTTCAGTGTGTAATTAGCCGGTCGGTAACCTCGGAGGTTCAAGGCACATCATCCTCAGGCGTGCGTAGGGAGGAAGTCGATGGTGGTAGACCATTAGTTCATGCGGAGTTGAGAAGGTATTGGAGGCTATGGAGATGGCCTACGATATGACTGGATTAGACTAGGCGCATTCCGGCTAGAGGTGAGCCCGAGCTGTGGTGGATTGGGCAAAGACCTCTAGCCGATCCGGGAGCAATGACTTAGGCGAATTCCGTGATCTTTTCGCCCAGGCAGAGTATTTTGGTCCAGCGCTGAGACATCGCAGGCCCCGGGGAGTTCCTAGGTGAGACGAGGAGCGATGGCAGGTGATGGTGATATGTGGCGGAATTCCACTTGGGGTTGGCACGTTTTGGCTGATGACTGTGACAGGACGTGGCTAAGGTCGGGGAGATTCAGAATGGGTTAAAGTTACCCATTCGGATTGTAGGACTTAGATCTCACGAGGACATGGACTATGGTTGGGACAACCACGACCATAGAGAGATAGAGGATGTCTGGTGTCGGGTTGCGGATCTTGGTGAGAAGAGGGAGGGATCCAACCTTTTTCCCTAGTTCGGGAAGGGGCGGAAGACCTGCTTCACACGAGTTTCAGGACCAGGGCTATAGGATGGGGCATTTAGTCAGGCAGGGTAGATGATATGTTATTTCTTGTGGCTGGGCATGTGAGAGCGAAGGATTGCCCCGAGACGGGGATCCGAGTTTTTGGGACAGCACGGAGTCTTGATTGGGGCGCAAACCAGAGTATACATTTCGTTCACTCCAGCGCCTTTAGTATGGGTCGGGAGGAACCGGAGTTTGAGTCTCGGGGTGCTATCTGGCACCGGCGACCTGGATGGAGTCGAGAGGGGTTAGAGCCAGTTGAGGTGGTACGGGACTCACGGGGCGGGGGAATTCTAGTCGGGCGGGGCAAAGCGATATATTATTTATGTCGGCGACTTGGGCATATGAGGCAGTTGCCACCAGGAGGCCCGGAGGTCTGTGATCGCTAACGGGTTGAACATCTGAGCAGCTGGAATCAATGCGGAATGCGTTTCTACTCTTGCACTTGTTGACTAGAGTAGCGTTAAGTTGGATCATCATATTGACCATTTAATGACCACATCTTGTAGCGGCGAGTTCCGGACTATAGGTTGGTGCTTTAGAGAAGCCATGGGTGGATGTTCCCCCCCAGGATGTAGGGTGAGAGTTAACGACAAATTCGAGTTGTGAGTTAGAGATCTCAAGGTGTCATGGTGGACCCCGGATCTCATTGAAACGGTGGCGGGTGCAAGGTGACATTGTCGAGTCGAGTGTGGGTACATGGTATGGTCATTCACCGCTCTTGGTGAGTGTGGGTTAATTTGTCTTGGGACTACTTGTCAATGAAAGCTCTCTGGTTCAAGTCTGAGGAAATGAAGAGTAATTAATGTGTGTTAGGCTTCAGAAGCAAGAAGGGCCGTTAATCCTCTCGGTGAAAAGCACAGGAGTTAGGGTGAAGGAGACCGGCGTAGTATTTGAGGTCTGTGTGGGTGTAAGGGCAGGGGAGCTATCAGAATTCACGATATTGGAGTGTAAGAGACAGGGAGCTATCCAGGGTACACGTATTGGGTGTAGGGCAGGGAGGATCCCTAATTTACGTATTGGGTGTAAGAGACCGGGAACATCCAATTTTGTGTTGGTGTAAAGACAGGGAGCTATCCCAGAATTTACGTGGGTGTAAGAGACCGGAGTGGAGTTATCAAGGCTCTACGTGTGGGTGTAAGAGACACGGGGAGATATCCCAAATCTTTGTGTGGGTGTAAGAGACTTCCTTTGAGGAGATATCCCAGAATTTTACGTAGTGGGTGTTAGAGACAGGAGATATCCGAATTTACATTAGTAGGTGTAAAGAAGCCGAGTGGAGTTATCAGAATTTACGTATTGGTGCCAGGGCAGTGGAGTTATCAAGAAATTTAATGTGGGTGTAAGAGACCGTGGAGATATCAAAATTTAAGTAATGGAGTGTAAGAGACGTGGAGATATCCGAAATTTTGTGTGGATGTAAGAGGCTGCTTGATGTATTTTAGAAAATTTTGATTGCGAGATGAAAACACGGTCATGGTTATCGCGTAGACTTGGGGTTGAGTGATAGAAGTCGGGGAGTGACTCGAGATGAAAACCGTAGATCAAGGATTATCACATAGACTTAGAGTTGGTGGAAGTAGAGTCGGGAGTGACTCGAGGATGAAAACACCTGCGGTCATGGTCATCCGTAGACTAGGTTGAGTGATAGGAGTCGGGAATGACTTGAGTTTCGGATACCTATTAGGTGTGGGTGTTGGCCCGAGCCGGCAAGGGCTCGGTATATGGATGTCATTCATGACATGGATTAGGTTGAAGGAGTCATTGGGTTGTCAGTGATTGTGACCTTGGGAAGGTCAGCGTTGCACACTAAGCAAGGATTGTGTAGGGTTACGTATGCACGTGGTTGGATGCGTATGTACGTGGAATTTTGGGACAAAATTTATTTTAAGGGAATGTGAGAGCCAGGAAAATTCTAATTTTCTGAAAAAGAGCAAAATGGTAATTTCGGTCAAAATCCGGAATTTTTCTAGATCTCGGATGATGAAACGGACTTCATCGTTGGAATCGTCTTGCGAAATCTAACTACCACGTCGAATTTCGTCGAATTCCGAGATAGTCAGAATTTCATGTTTTTCGAGCATCGGGCATAGTCTTGTAAAAAAAGCGGGTTTGAACATGTGATGTGACAAAAGTCACCTACTACATGTACCCATGTGACACATGTTGCATGAGTAGAGAGAGGATAAAATGGATGATTGAGATTGTGCCAAGTGTCAAAAATCAAGAAAATGGACACATTGGGAATTTTGGAAAAGAATAAATGAGAATAAAACAAAAAGGGAATAGTCATCTTCTTCATTTTTGAAGACCAAAAATCGGCAGGTGATGCAGTAGCTTGGGTTTTTATTTTTTTAGAAAGAGAGAGAGCTCATTCTCTCTAGATTTTTGGCCGTTCGGACCGTCGGTTCTCGACGAAGCAAGAAGTAAAGTCGATCTACGCGGCGAGGGCTACGTGTGGACACCGATTTTGTGGGTCAGGCAACTCAAGAGGTAGGGATCTTTCCTACTGTGTTATTCTTTGGCTAGGCCGTAGCAAATGGTTGAGGATGTTCTGAGGCTTGGATTAGCCGTGTTTTCGATCTCAAAAGCTTTGAACTGAGTGGAGAAAACTCCCATTGTTGTGGCCGTAAACAGTGCTAACTCGAGGGTTTCACTGTTCATGTGAATAGTGACGTGATTTTTGGTGTGAATTTTTCTGATGTTGAGTGATTCAAAATGAATTGCTTGTGTTTGTTCATTAGCCATGTGAGCTAATTTTGGTGTTATTGATTGAGAATCGAATAATATGAATTATGGGAATTAATTGTGTTAATACATGCATGTAAATATATTAGCATGATTGGCTTGGAATTGTATGAGAATTAATATGTTAATACATGTAATTAAATGTGTTAACATGATGTGAAATTATATAAAATATGGTATTGTGTAAGCCATTGGAAATGGTGTAGTAGCTCAATGAGCTAATTTTTGATGTTATTGATGTGAATTAAAATAACATGTGACATGTATGTAAATTTTGTTAATATATGTGTCAATGATATGGCATGTGTGGTTTGAGAATTGACATAATGCATTTCAATACTTGCAGGGGGAACTTTAAGAAAATTGGTGCTGAGAGTGCACGGCATGAAGAAATAAGAGGATATTTTACTCGCGTCGACTTGGGCATATGTGAGGGAGTGGGTGAGGACTCGGGACATAGGATTGGTCATGTGACATTCAAGAGTAGGTTCATGTAATTGCTTGGATGTGATTGATTTACCATGGCTTTGTGTGTTATACCTTGCTTATGTGAGGAAGTCGCCCCATGTAGGAAATTATCCTTCTTGGGCTTTGCTCGCCCAATCGAGGATGCTATTTGAAATGCAAGGAGTGTCTGGGGGCCGAGCGCTCACTAGGCCGTTTTGAGGAAGAGAGAAAGCTTGATTGGCTTTGGTATTTTCGTTTTGTATAACATATGTCTAAATTATGAAATCTTAATATATGTTTTGAATTAAGAGTGATTTCTTAACTCTTGAACTATGTTATATAGTTGATATGTATATTGTGAGAGTAGTGAGGCATGGGCCCCAATAAGCCCAATTTGCTCTTGTGTGGACAGGTGTGGTCATTATGTATTTGGGACAGGAGTTGTATTTCGGGGTAGAGCTCCTCGTGCAAGGGCTACGATTTTCCTCATGAGTGGTGTCGGGTTACCGAGCATCGCGAGTATTGGTTGACGGGTTGTCGGCGAGGGCACCTTTGGTTTTTGGGGCGTCCTGTGAGAGTGGATTAAATGATCTGAAGTAGTAATTTTGGCCAATTTTAATGAATATAACGATTGAGAAAGTACCAGGAGTGAGTTTATCATCATTATTGGTTTTTAACTATTTTTATTTTAACATTTGGTTATAATTTTAATGTAATTTCATTATATGGATTTCAATGTTTTGTACCTAAGTAATATTATGCTTTATAATATAATTTATTAGTATAAAAAGCATTTAAAGGTTTTTTTAATCTGTTTTTATTTATTATAATTTTATTATATGTAGATAAGAGTTTAAACAATAAAAGCTAACACAGTCTCCTCAGTTACCTGTTATATATAGCAATCCAGTGACATCCCCAGCATGTCGACAACGCATCCATGTTCCACTAACGCCCTCCTGGCTTCATGAAATTAACGAGATAAGTGGAGTGTCGAGACGCTGTTATATGGATTGAAACACAAAGATATGTGGGAAACTTAAACTTGTTGCAGCAAAACTCTCTTGTACCGCCTATCTGAAACTATCAAGGAAGAAGCAGAACTCACCTATTATGAAACTTCAAGATACAAGTATATGATTTTGGGTGATGCCAGTAATGAAACATTCTCCGACCATGAGAGGAGTTTTCTACTATCTTTAGTTTCTTCATATTAACTGTTATTTTTGTGAGTTATCATCTTATCTTTAGTTGAACTTTATAGTGATAATCTTCTTGCACGTAGGCATTCTCTTCTAGGTGACGTGTTTTCATCTCGCTTTTGTGCTCCGCCTGTTCTTTGTCTTTGATTGTCATCCTCGAAATTGTCACCGGACCATGCTCTTCAAAAAGCATATTACGATTATAGTGGTTGTGTTTATTGTGTACACGTAAATGTATCAAATTCCACGATTGCAAGGTTGCCGGAACCATGACCTATCAGAGACCACTTGGAAAAATGAGATTACATTTAAGGGTTAACAAAGCCTTCATTATTTCACTTTTTCATCTTTTTAAAGCCAATCTTTTAAACCTTTTTCTTTTTGTCTGTATGACTAGGCGGTAATAGTTGATCCAATTCTATTATTTTGTAAGTCATCATCCTATGTCCTCTGAGCTTTAATCTAAGAACTATCATCAATTGTTGGATTTTAGTGGGAAGCTGACAGTTCTTCTTATCGTCTGTAGACTCTTCCCTAACACTTAGCTTTTATGCCCGATAAACAACCACGGTCTTTTGTCCATAGGTTCGTTTAGTAAATACCCAAGATTTTTAGGTTTCCCATGTTTTATATTCTTGTTTAATGACATTGTTCATTATAAATGAGGTGATATGCTTCAAGTATTAATTATATCTTCAGTATAAATGCAGAGTGATACGAACTATAATAATTTTGTGTTCCTTATTGGATTATTATGTTGTGTTGCGAGTGTCCGCTGGGACTGCCACTACAAATCAGAACTCTCAAATGAATTCCAGTCTACAAGCAAGAAATCCATGGCATTTTGAATAAATATATGATCAATTTTTTTATTTTATTTATTATAACCCTGGGATAAATTGACTCGAGTGAGATTTGTGTATCTTGAATCATTTGGGTTTGTTATGAATGATTCAGAGAAAAGTAAGATACTTTATCTCTATATCAAATAAGATAAATATTAAACAAATTTACTTGATATTGTTTTCTTGTGAAACAAGAAAATGGAATTTTCTAAAAAATGGTGAAACGGTAAAAATTCAGGATTAAAAATAAGTTTTTTTTTTCTCTGAATCTGGATGACCAGAGCAAAACTGCAGTTGGAATCATCTGTGTGAAAGGAAAATCTAGCTAAGTAAAATTAAATTGGTGATTACGACGGGTAAATTTTCACGTTCTTGAGAGCATCTAAGGAGTGTGCGTGGCATTGTGGCAGTGTGATGGCTCTACGATGAGGGCGGAAGTGTTAAAGACGTAACAGATGAGCCAGCGAGTATGGGCTGTGGTGACGCGACATCATATGTTGGAGAAATCCGGTGATGGGATGAGAGGACCGGGGAAATCTAAGAAACCACGATGAGAAAGTGGGCGTGCAGTGAAGAGGTGACTCTGTAGCCGTCGCCGGACTGACGGTGGGATGGGAGAAAAAGAAAACGAAAAAGAAAGAGGAAGGGGAACGAAGAGAGAGAATCCACCTTCTCTCTAAATTTCCAGACGATCGGACCGGCGGTTTCGAGGCGACAAGAGAGGGTTGAGCTTTCGGCCGAGGCAGCATAGAGGCAGGAGTTGGAGTTTGAAAAAACTCAGAGGTAGGGTTTTTCTCTACTTGGTTTAATCCTTGTTTAAGGGACCCATTCAAATATAGCAACCCCAGGTTATGTGAGCGGGTGAGTGGCTGTGTGAGGCAGTTCCAAGACTTTGGGAGAGTGTGCCAGATTTCCGGGATGTTTCAGGGATCAGGGAGGTGATGTGGGACCCAATGATGTGCCTTGTGTGCATTTTTATGTGTTAAAGTTAAAATGAATGAATGGTCTTGGTTGTCTTCTTCTAAGAAGTGTTTGATTTGTGTTTGAGACCACGGAAGCTGCCATATTGGTAGTTACATTAATCGAGTTTTAAGAACTGGTTTTGGAATTTGCAGGAAATCAGGGATTTTGGTAGTGAGTCGTTCGGTAAGTGTAAAATGTCGGTGGGAACTTGAATTTAGGCACTGATTTCTCAAATCAGACCTCCCATTGGCAAGTTATGGTCATTTACCCTGAGGCGGTCTGATGGAAGGGCTGTCGTTTGGGATTCGCTCATTTGAGTTCACCATTTGAGTCACCAGAAGGCCCAGATTCTGGAATGGGTTTAGATCCTGCTAGGATCTGTGACCTCCAATTTCGAGAAGATCATAACTGCCGATGCAATTCCAGGTTGGGTGTTCTAGACTCTATGAAAAGCTGTTAGTCGAGTTTCCGGTGGATGCGCAGGAGGCGGTGGGTGTCGAACCAGCCGGAAAGGGCGTTTGGGCCAAGTAAGGTGGTTGCACAGGTGATGCTTAGTCATGTGACCTCCAGCGAGAAGGTCATAACTTCTTCGTCAGAAGGGCCTTTCAGTTGGGTGTCTTCAGACTCTATGGAAAGCCCATTGAGTCAAGTTGCCATCCGCATGCCTTTGGAAGGCAGTGGGTGCTGGAGCCAGCCGGGAAGGAGCGTTCGGGTAGGTAAGGTAGGCTGTCCGGGTAAGGCTGCCTAGTTATGTGTGACCTCCAACTTCGGAAGGTCATAACTTCTTCATCCGAACTCCGATTTGGGTGTTCTTGGACTCTATGGAAAGACCATTGAGTCAAGCTTCCAGATGGATGCCTTTGGAGGGAATTGGATTCTGGAGACATCAGGAAAAGGGCGTTCGGATAGAGTGGGTAGGCTAATAGGGTAAGAATTTTGCCCTAGTCGTATGTGGCCTCGACTTCGGAAGGTCATAGCTAGCCGTCTGAATTCCAATTCAGGTGTTCTTGGACTTTATGGAAAGCCCATTGAGTCAAGTTTCCAGCCAAATGCCTTTGGAGGGCAGTGGATTCTGGAGCCAGCCGGAAAGGAGCGTTCGGGCAAGTAAGATCTAGGCTGCTGGTGGAGCGCTTGATCATTGTGTGACCTCGACGAGGAATGTCATAACTATTACCGTCGAGACTCCGGTCGGGTGTTCTTGGACTTTATGAAAAGCCCTTGAGTCAAGTTCCATCCGAATGAACTGGAGGGCAGTGGTGCTGGGCCATCAAAGGAAGGGGCAGTTCGGGTGGGTAAAGGTAAATTTGTCCAGGGTAAAGTGCCTAGTCGTGTAATGACCTCTGACTTTGGAAGGTCGCAGCTGTATTCGAATTGCGTTTGGGTGTTCTTGGACTCTACGGAAAGCCCATTGATTCAAGATTCCAGATAGATGCATGTGGATGTCATTGGGTGATCATAACCTTTATGTGATGTTTTTACTTGCAAGGTGTGCGGGTTACAACTAGTTGTGTCAAAGTGTTGAATAATGGGTTTAACACTGACCATTGCATGGCGTATGATGAGTTGTTTGTAGACTAGAAATTAATTTGGAAAAGGGCAAAATTGTAATTTAGATTCACAAAGGTATTTCGGTTAAGAAAAATCCGAAATTTATTCTCTAGGTCTCGGATGACAAAGCGAGTTTCAGCATTTGGAATGCGTGCTGAAATCTACTTCTTACGTAAAATTTGTTAGAATTAGAGACGGGTTAGGAATTTAGTTTTTGAGACATTGCAGTTGGTGCCAGCAGTTCAATAAAGTCACATATAACACGTACTCAATGTGCCATAAGTGGTATAGTGAAATGATCAAAATGGACCAGCCGAGATGATCTGGGGAATCATGAAGGCTGGGAAAAGAAGGGACAAAATTGGCATTATGAATTGATTTAGGTCCTTTAAATGACAAATTGCTACGTTGTCTCCCAATGTTAAAGAAACAAAAAACGTGAAATGCGGGGAGAACCCCAGTGGAATCGAGGAGTGAGTTTTAGTGAGAGAAGATCAGACTTTTCTCTAAAATATGATCAGGCCAGATCGGAGTCTTGGGACAAGAAGAAGGCTGCTCTACGGGGAGGCTTAGCATTAGTGGATTTAAATTTAGACAAACTCCTTGAGGTAGGGGTTTCTCCCTACTTGGGTTTTATTCATTCTTTAAGTACTTTACGAATGTTTGAGTCGATTGAGGTCGTTAGGGGCCGTTTGATCGGTCCCAAACCTTGGAGCAAAATTAACACTGAAATTTTGAAGTAAAAATGGTGCGGTAGGTAATATTTGACCACCATTTGCTTGGGAAGCGAAATTGTATATTTATATGTTAAATCATGTAGTGATTGAAATTGGTAGGGAATGGTAGTCAAAATCTTGGAGTTTACAAGGTGAATGATGATTTGTGATTTGTGAGAATGAGGTTTTGCATTTCGAGAATATCAGTCTGAAAATATATTTTTGTGTGACGTCATATGGTCAAGTGATTGAGTCGAATTGCTGTTGTTTGATCATTAGCTGAAGAGTGAGCTAATTTTGATGTATGAATTGATTAATTGTGTGGCCTTGATTGTGTGATTGGATATTATGTGGATATGTGCATGTTTACATATTTGCATGTGATTAGGCTTGTATTGGAATTGGCATACATACATTCCATATGCCTTTGGAACACCTAGGACTATAGGGTGAGTGCATGAGATGAGTCCTAGAAAATGGTTCGGAGGGTTGTGCAAATATTAATTATCGGAGGTGTCCAAATTAAAAATATCAATGTCGGAGGCGGCCCAGATTGATATTCATGGGGTGATCCCAAACAAATAATATATCAATCGTCGGAGCGACCAATTGATATATATACATCGGAGGGGTTGTCCACTAACAAGGCAATAGATTCTCATCTGGGAAGCAGGCGGGTGTGGGGAGGAAGTCTGATGATGACTGGGATCGAGTTGGTCATGTAGACATTCAAGTAGGATTATGCATTTGCTTGAATGTATGTTTATTTTGGAACATTGCACTGCACTTAGGTGGAGAGTAGCCCACTTAAGGCGATTCCACCCTGCAGGCATTGGCTCACCACAACCGAGGGATATTATTTTGAGTGCAGGGGAGTGGGGGCTGACTCGTCTGGGATTGAGAGTTAGAAGAAAGCCCAGGGTTGTGGCTTTGGTTTGATGATATATGTATTGAAATGTCTAATTTTAATATATGTGTGTATAAAGTGAAAATATTGTAACTCTTGTAACTATTTGGTATATATAGTTGGATTCGAGTTAGTATGTATTATAGTATAGTTTTGTAGACTAGTGATTACAGTATTACTCATGTGATTGGATATATTGGATATATTGGATCTTATTGCCTTTATTTGGAGACGCGTATATGCGGAGTTTTTGTGGTATTTGGGTGCGAGCTCCCGTACAAAGGAAGCTATTTGCCCAGATTTTAAATGATGTCGGGTCACGGAGCATTCATGAGTGTTTAACGGGTTGGCGGGTAGTCAGCGGACCTTGAGTTTAAGAGTACAACTTGGTATCGAACGCCAGGTATCATAATACCTAGAACTTTGGGAAGTTGGGCTTAGGCCATGGTTGTGTAAGAACATCACCACTAGGTGTGGTTCGATGTTGAGTTTAGGTATGAGATTACCTAGGAAATCAGGACAAAACTAGGACCTTTGCATGCCGTGTTTGTGTTTTATTGCGTTTGATGAAATGTTGTGTGAATGTTTGATGAATGAGTATGTCTACCATGATATGTTATGATGTTGGGTGCTTAGGTAATTAGCACTTATTATGTTGGAAACAAATCTTAGGAGTTCCTGGTGTAATATGGCGGAAATGAAATAAATTGTAATCAATTTATTTGGTTTTTGGATGGCAAACTAGAATTTTAATAAAAATTTTAAGGTGTTACAGAGCCACTTTGAGGTTTACAGTGATCTTGAAAAGAAAATAAATAAAAATAAATTATAATAATAAATTTATTTGGGAGAGAAAATAAAATTTTAATAGATTTTATAGTAGAACTCGCCAAAAGTTACGAGTTGTGTGGATGCGTATTTAAGTTCTTTGTGTAGAGGTAACAAGGAAGGCTACTAATGGAGGAAACGAAAAAAAAAAAATGAGGGAAAGAATTTGGTTTTAAGTTTTACGAGTGTGTAAAAGCGAAGAAAACTAGGATAAAATAAATTTAATAAATTTATTTAGGTGTACTGGAGAATGAAAAAAAAAAAACATGGATAAGTATTTTTTTGTGTCTCCGGTAGCAAATAAATGAGAAAAAAAAATGATCAAGTGAAGAAAATAAATTTCATAAATTTATTCGGTTATGAGGTGAAGAAAATAATTTTATAAGGTTTTACAAGTTGTAAAATTGAAGAAAATGGAGTAAAATAAGTATTTTTGAAAAAAAAAAAATCAAATCAAATAAAATTAGACAAAATTTTCGAAAAATAAAATTAAAAAAAAAAAATGAAATTTTCGAAAATAAAATGTTTGTTGAAAACAATATTTTTAAATACAAAGGTGATTGCCTTGCATTACACATGCATCTGTGAGACGATGTGTATACAACGATTTATGTGTATGATTAGTGTCTCGAAATTTTTGTGTTGCATGCCTTAGAATCTCTTATGTGAAATTCGCGCCATGTTAATTGTGTAGATGGCTAGTAGAGGACGAGAGGACGTGGGGGCGTCCGAGTGCCCCAGTCGGGCACCATGGTGTTGACCCGGTAGCCGAGGTATTTAATCAATGACCTTTCTTTGAGGCTGTAGGTGTTGCGGTGTTTCAACTATGCCTGCCAGCATATGAGTAGTCGGGGAAGACTGTGCCTCGGAGAGATTTAGAGCGCACCACCCTCCCAGAGCATTCACGGGAGGAGGCAGATGGTGTGAGACCATTGGTTTATGCGGTCAATCTTGCAGGAGGCTATGGGATCACTCCAGATACGACGGGATCGGGTTAATTTGCATTCCGGCTAGAGAAGGCGGGCCGGTATAGGTGGGAATGGGCTAGGACTTCCTAGAGACTTAGAGGTTATGACATGGGCGAGTTCGGGAGGCTGTTCATGGGTAAGTACTCAGTGCGAGGCATGCGAGGCTCGAGGTTCCTATCGGCGACGGGGGGAGAATGAGGCGCTGATGGACTACGTGACTAGATTCCGCGAGTTAGCTCGATTTCGCGATGGTGCGTGGCCCACCGACACGGCGCGAGTGGGGTCGAGAATGGGTGAAGTTGTCCATTGGGCCCGGGGTGTAGGACTCGCCTACGGGATATGGATTCCATGGTTGGGGCGTACGACCATAGAGAGATGGAGGATGCTCGGAGCTTTCGGGATGCGATCGATTAACTTCCGATTCGAGGAAAGAGTGACTTCTAGTTCATGAGGGTTCAGTGTGACCATCGGTGGTGTAAATGAGAGTTGCCGGTCGGGAGGGACCAGGATGGTGTCTTTACCATTGTGTCGACCCCCCAGACACATGAGACGGGATTGCCCACCCCCAGAGGCGGGGATCCCGGGGTTTTGGGACGGCATAGTCCCGATTAGTAGGCGAGAGACGAGGAGAGGATACAATCACGTTCCTCCACCGCGGCCGCGGTCACGGGCCCGGGGAGCCGATCTCAATTTCGGGAGCTGCGCGGGCACCCCACATTTCACGGTAGGCAGGGGCGGTATGGAGTAGAGGCGGAGGATGAGGCCACGACGGGGACATCGGGGGTCCCGAGGGCGTGTCATGCGAGTCTGCCGCGGTGAGTCGGTCGACCCGGAGTTATACGGGAGGTCACGTTTTTATCTCGCTATGGGCTAGAGTGTTATTTGATTATAGTGCCGCGACATTCATTCTTTGCATCGATCGTGATCGGGTTGGGCTTAGAGGTTGAGACCTTAGAGGCCTTTGTATGTGAGTTCTCCCCACAGGGATTAAGGCGAGAATAGGGATGATATGTCGGGGTTGTGGTTGGAGATCTTCGGGGGACTCTACTTCTGATGGACACGAGGATCATGGACATGTCGGAGTTCGATGTCATCTACGGGGATGGATGGGTGACCGACACGAGGTCGTTGTCGATTGTGTGGCCAGCGGGGAGTTCTGCCCCCTGCAGCAAGACGATGCTACCGTGTGGTATTTCGGGAATGAGCAGATATTTGCCCCGAAGCGGTATATGGTCAAGTGTCGGGGACGGGTTGGCGGGTTAGTACTTGAGCCTTACTGAAGGGACTAGGTGAGACCCGGACTTAGATCTACCTCAGTGGTTTGCGGTATGCGGATGTTTTCCGGATGAGCTGCAGATTACCTCCGTATAGGGATGCAGACCCGGTGATGAGTTACACCACGGTACTTCACCACGTCTCTATGACTCGCATAGGATGGCACGAGTTGAGTTGGGAGCTGAGAGTCATTCTGAGAGCCTCTGCAGACGAGGAGTTCATTAAGCCAGAAACACTTCACCATGGGGCGCTCCAGTTCTGTTTGCGAAAGAAGAAAAGCCAGAACCGCCCCATTTGCGTGCGCCGATTAGGCAGTTGAATAGGGTTCACGATCGAGAATCGGTACCCGTGCGAAGTTAGATGATTTGTTTGATTAGTTGAGAGGGCGCGAGTCTACTCGAATGAGACCATAGCGGTTACCATCGGTGGGGTTAGGGATATAGAATATCCACCGACGGCGTTGGGCGGAGTTATAGACGCATGAGTTCTGATTGATGCCGGATTGGCAGTCGCCCGGCGACATTCATGGATCTCATGCATAGGATGTTCCGACCCTATTTAGATCGATTTGCCGTGATCTTCGTGGATGACATTTGATACTTCGGTCGAGTGGGGCGGGAGTACTCAGCCCGAGGATCGATTTACGGTTGTTGAGACCATCATTTGTATGCAAGATTTGGTAAGTGCGAGTTTTAGCTTGCGAGGTGAGATTTTGGGACACGTGGTGTGCGCATCGGAGTGTCGGTCGACCTAGAGAGAGGTCGGGGCAATGATGAGTTAGGAGAAGTACGTCAGTCTTTAAGATGCGTAGTTTCTTGGGATTGGTGGGTATTGGAGGTTCATAGAGGATTTCTCGGATTAGCGGCGCTATGGCCAGATTGACGGAAGGAGGCCAGTTTGGAGTGGGATGGCGATGCGAGGAGGCATTCGAAGGTGAAGTGGAGTCTTACTTCAGCTCCATCTTGATAGTCCCAGTGAGGAGATGAGGTGCCACAGTGTATTGTGATGCCTCGAGGGCCGGATTGGGATGTGTTTGATGCGGTTCGGGGTAGTAACATAGTTCGTCGGTTGAAGAATCCACGGCGATTACCCCACGACATGAAGTTGGCGGCGTAGTCGCCGCCTTGAAGATTTGGCTCCACTACTTATATGGCGAGGAGTTCGAGTGTCTCGGACCATAAAGTCACGAAGTATATTTTCACGGCGGGACCTCAACGAGGCAGCGCGGGTGGATGTTCCTAGAGGATTCACGACTTCACTTTGCGTTACATCACAGTGACAAATGTGTTAACGTCTGCTCCAGTCGGAAGTCACGAGGCGTTGGCTAGTAGCTTCGAGTGGAGGATGCTTGAGGCTGTGGGACGGTTTGAGGCTCTGATGCGACGAGCTCGGGGTACCTTGGGGAGTTTAGTGGCTACACTTTCTCTGAGTAGAGTGATTGAGTCGATGTGTTGACCAGCGAAGATAGTATATCGAGGCAAGAATATGTAGTCTGGTGTGAGATTGGACCGTTCATATAGATGGTAGTCTTGATGAGGCGGTAGTGGTTCCCCAGGTTGACCCGATTTGAGAAGATTCTCGGGGAGTTTCAACGCTCTGCGATTTTCCGTGCATCGGTGGCACGAAGATGTCTTGGATCTTGATCGCCGGTACTATTGGAGTAGGATGAAGAGACGGGACTTTGTTAGGTCGATGTCTCACATGTCCGGCGAGTTAAGGCTGAGCAAAGGCACTTCAGCCGTGGAGGTGGCGGGTGGGAGCATGTCGGGTGGACTCTTGACCAGCACCCGCAGGCGTAGAGGCGCTGGCGGTATGGGTGATGGACCGGCTCGCCGTAGGCACATTTTCTAGCGTGGATGACCGCCACCTTGGAGAGATTACGCGGTTGTACATTAAGATAGTCTCTTACATGGAGTACCCGGTATCCGTAATTAGCCGGATAGGGACCGAGGTTTGGCGCCTTGCGAAGGTTTCCCGAGCTATATGGGCACATAGGCGTGATGACTCTGACTTTCCTGCCTCGAGACGGATGGTCAGTGCGAGAGGACTATCTGGTGTTAGAGGACATGGGCATAGTCTGGATCATAAGGTGGTTAGGAAGGCGCACCTTTAGTGGAATTACTCTGACAAGCGGTTACCGGCGAGGTATACGGATGGCAAGTATGGGCGTTGTATTGGAATATATGATCACATTATGTTTTGGACGAAGGGTGGGAGAGAGGCTCCATCAGTCTGATTTGATTAGAGACACCCTCGAGAAGGTGAGCTTGATCACAGCCAGCGTCTTCGTAGCTGGGCGGCAGAAAGTTCCTGCGGATGTGCGACGTGGACCCTTAGAGTTGAGTTGGGGATCATGTCTTCTTGAAGGTGATGCCTAAGAGAGGAATGGTCCGGTTCGGCAAGCGAGGAAAGCTATCGCGAGATTCATTGGGCCTTTGAGATACTTTCGAGAGGATAGGCAGCATTTGCGTCTGGAGTTGGCTTTGTGTGACATGTCGGTGTCCACGAGGTGTTTCACGTCTCAATAGCCGGGTACACTCAGGATCCGGCTCATGTGGTGGATTGGGGGCGAATAGAGGATTGACACGGATGGGACCTTCGGAGGACAGTGTGCATTTAGATAGCCGTGATCAGGTTTTGCGGCCTTGAGCCAGTGAGGTAGTGTTGAGTCTTTATGGCGTCGTATGGAGTGGAGGAGTCACGTGGGAGGCGCGGAGAGGACACGATGCGGGTCCTATCCTTCTTGTTTAGGGATGAAGGTCACGTGGTTTAGTCGTTTAAGATTTAAATGGCCCATTTTACGTACGTGGTAAGTGCGTTGTATATGCATGTGAGTGATTGCTGTGTCTGAATTTCGGAATGAAATTCCTTTAAGGAGGGAATGTAAGATCCAGAAATTCCAATTTACCGGAAAAAGGGCAAAATCGTAATTCGATTACAAAATTGTTATTTTGTTAAAAAAATCGGAATTTATTCTCTCGTCTCGGATCATAAGCCAGTTTCAGTTGGAATCGATCTCTCGCGAAATCTAGCACACATAAATTTGTTAGATTAAAAATTGATTGAGATTTATTAAGTGATTAGTCAAATAAAACCTTCCATCTAGTAAATCTTATATATATGTATTCATAGGTCTTTGTGAAATGAAATGATAAATAGATGTAGAATAATGATAATAACTGGAAGAGATAATTGGCATTATAAGATTGATTTAGTCACTAAATGACAAAAAATTGCTCTGGTGTCATCTCCCAATGTTAAAAAAGCAAAAAACGTGAAAATGCGGGAAAGAACAGGTAGATCGAAATTTGAGTTTTAGTGAGAGAAAGTGAACCTCTCTCACAAATATCACGCGATCTAGCAGTCTCGGGACAAGAAGGAAAATTTGCTCCTACGAGAGAGGAGAAGAAGCGGCGTGGGTACGGATTGGGAGTTTAGACAAACTCAGCGGGGTAGAGTCTCCCTACTTGGGTTTTATTCCCTCTTTAAGTACTTTACGAATGTTTGAGTCGATTGAGGTCGTTAGGGGCCGTTTGATCGGTCCCAAACCTTGGAACCGAATTAATATGAAATTTTGAAATCAAAATGGTGCAGCCGTGACTGACCACGGCTGCTTGGGGCGTGAAATTGTATATTTATATGTTAAATCATGTAGTGATTGAAGTGGTGAGAGATGGCGTGAAATCTTGCGAGTTCCTGAGGTGAGCAGATGATTTAATGATTTGTAGGGAATGATGAGGTTTACTATTCAGGAATCTTCACAAAATATATTTTGTGTGAAAGGTATAGTCGAGTGATTAGTCGAATTGCTCGTGTTTGATCGATGGCTTCCAGTGAGCTAATTTTGATGTATAATTGATTAATTACATGACATGATTGTGTGATTGGATATTATGTGGATATGTGCATGTTTACATATTTGCATGTGATTAGACTGTATTGGAATTGGCATACACTTAGAACATATGCCTTTACAGAACACTGCTGGAGTATAGGATGGTGCATGAGATGAAATCTAGAAAATGGTTCGGAGGTTGTCTAAAAATATTATCGGAGGTGATTAAAATTAAAAATATCAATGCGTGGGAGGCAGCCCAATTGATATTCCATCGGAGGGTGATCCTGAACAAATAATATATTGTGTGTCGTCGGGCGACCCAGTTGATATATACCATCGGAGGTTGTCCACCTAACAAAACAATAATTCTCATCTGAGGGGCTTAGGCGAGGAGTGTGAGAGGGTCGATGATGACTCGGGATCACGAGTTAGTCATGTAGACATTCAAGTAGGATTATCTGTTTAGCGAATGTATGTTTATTTTGGAACATTACCACTGCGGCAGGTGGAGAGTAGCGTAAAGGCGATTCACTAAGGCATTAGCTCATTGTCGGGGATCATCTATTTGGTCTGGGGAATGATGCGAGGGACGGCTGCGTCCTAGGGATTGAAGAGGATTAGAAGAAAGCCCGGGTTTGTATTTGGTTGATGTCTATACATGTATTGAAATGTCTAATTTTAATATATGTATTGCATAAGTAGAAAATATGCTCTTGTAACTATTTGATAGTTAGATTCATAGTTAGTATGTATTATAATTATCGATTGTGGGCCCAGTGGCCGTATTATATGTGATTGGATATATTGGATATATTGGATCTGTACACGTTTAGGACGGGTATATGCGGGTTTGTATTTGGGTGAGCTCCCAGAGTACAAGGCAGCTGCCGTTAGAAATGTCGGGTCACCCGAAGTCCCTCACAGTGTTTAAGCGGGTTGTGGGTAGTCAGAGATCCCCCACAGGCGTCACATTTTGGTTGGTATATGGGACATTTGACTGGAAACTGAAAGTTTCTAGGTTTTATGGTTGTTTGATGTTTCATGGATGGTCAGAACCAAGTGGTTCATGATTGTGAAAGAAGTGGTAGAGATACCTGTTGGATGGTCCCAGTGTGACCTTGTTGTGTGTTATAGCTTGTGTGTGAATAACATCGGGTGAATCATGACATCATGGTATATCGCATTATGATGTATTAACATAGGTTTGTGCCGCGGAAGAGAATTATATATTATCAATTATAATTATCCATGGTGGTATGTTGATGTTGCTTTCGTTAACATATTATGCATGCGCTGATATATTAACATGTATGATGATTGTGGATAGTGGTTAGTAACCATGATTAATATATTAAAATGAATTGTTGTGAAGCCAGTATTGCATTCATATACCTGCGCGGGAACCTAAGAGTAATGGTGGCGGTGCGCGATATAAGAAGAAAAAGGAAAATGGTTTATTAAAGGAATTTCAAGGGAAGATTTTCGAAGAATTGCCTTGGAAGTTGTCGGCAGTTCATCTCGGCCGACCCACTTGGTTGTTTCGGAAAAATGATCCAGCCCGGTCGCCTCGGAGGGTAGTCCGATATATTTACGAAGCTTCGGTATGATGTTTTCAAGACCAAAACCTTTTGTTTGAAAATGGCGTTTTCTCATTTAGCTTGGGCGCCATGAGGAGTTAGTGAGGGCTCGGAGACTGCTGGGAGTGGGTGGGTCACATTCTCATCCATATCATGTGGAACAATTGGTAGAACATATATCTTTGCTTGAATGTTTGGTGTGCCGTGCTGCATGAGCGCCCAGGTGGGGAGTAACCCATGTAGGAAAATTTCCTCTTGGGCGTTGCTCACCCGTGGGATCCCTTTTTAGTGCGGGGCGGAGTACGGGACGGTGCAATAGAGCGAGATTATGGGGCAGCGTTGAGGCGTAGGCGAAGAAATAGCGAGCGGCCTTATTTAAAGTATTTTAAGTGCGGAAGACGATCGATTTTGTGTAAATTGAAATTAAATACAATTATAAATTAACTCCGTTTTATATAAAATATACATTTTTGTGAAGAGTATGGATGTAGCAGGGCGATGTGGCCATTGCTCATCTTATAGGTCTACCGTGACATGACGCACAAGTATTAAGCGGTTGGCGGTGCAGTCCAGCGGGACACCAGGGATTTGGGGTGTCACATTTCTATTTTTTCCTCTAGGAAAAAGAGGATATCATCTGAATCTTCTCCTTTTAAGAGGAGTTTGTCCTTTGAGGGACTGTTATCTCCACTTGGGAGGTGTTTGTTTTTTGGAAGACTGTTATCTTTCAGGCTTTTATCATTTTGAAGGATAGACATCTCTTGAATACCTTTTGAGATATTTTTATCTTTTGACAAGGATATATCTCCTATTCTAATGTTATCAGCAATTGCTGTTGCTTGGCTTTTTCCCAAATGGGACGACATATCCAAGCCTACCTTATTGATGTTTTTAGTCTCTAAGGGGACTGAGGGAACATCTTCTGACCTCATTATCATTTCTCCTAATCTTTCAAAACATTTTTCAAGGAGATTTTGTGACATATATGATTTAAATCTTATATTATTGATATTTTTTTTGTAAATTTATTACTTTTTCTTCAATTGGTATTAGATTATTGTAATTTTCAGCAATTGTATTCATCCCTTCAGCCATATCGATGGCAATTTCTCACAATTCTCGGATGTTATTTGACATTCTTGCTCAAAAAGCCTGCAAGAAAATTGTCAATACCTTTTATATGAACAATTTTGAAATTGTAATAACTAAGAAGAGTTTTCCATTTAGACAATCTTCTAGCCTGTACTTCTTTTCCTGTGTTATTTCTTATAAATCCCAAGTAACTGAGTATTATCGCTTTCTATTATAATGTGTTTAGGTAATAAGAATGCCCCAAATTTATTAATTCATTTTATTATTGCAAGTAACTCTTTTTCATTATCATCATAATTAATCTGATTTTCATTAAAAAGCTGTACTTGTATAATGGCATATTTCTCATAAACTGCTTTTAAATACGCCCAATACTCTTCAAGCACTATTCGTATTAAATTGTCATTTCTATTCGAAATCTTAATTTTTGCAAATTTGAACATATATCTTTTAATCTCTTAACTATTATGGTATGTTTTTCACTCCATCATGTTTGGTTTTTCTTTGTTAATAATTTTTGTAATTCTTGTCTTTCTTTTGCTAAGTCTTTTATAAAATAAGAGGAGTAATTTAGACATCCTAAAAATTTATGTATCATTTCTTTAGTTCTCAATTCATTAGGGAAATCTTTTATTTTTTTGGCTATATGTGGTTGTAGTTTTATACCTTCAAAATCTATTATCATTCCTAAAAATTATATTTCTTTTTTCTTGATATCAACTGTTTTTTCTGAAAGAACTATACCTGTTCTTTACAGAGTGTTATGAAAATATTTAAATGATTTTCATGATCTTTCTCATTATCAGAGCAGATTAGCATATCATCAATATATACTATAATAAAAGCTGAATAATTAGAGAATATTTTATCAATTTTTATTTGGAAAACTTGAAGAGCATTTTATAATCCAAAAGTCATAACCATCCATTCATAATGACCTCTGGGTGTACTAAAAGTTGTAATAGGTATACTGTCATTATCTATTTTTATTTGCCAAAATCCTGACTTACAGTCAAATTTACTGTAATAGTTTTTTCCTCTTGCTAAATTTATTGATATTTCCTTATTTAGGATATAATATCTGTCAAATTTAGTATTCTTATTCATTTCCTTATAATTTATCACCATTCTTGCTTTTCCTCTTCTTATCTCACTATGTTTTCTTACCATAAAAGCAGGGCTAGTATGTGGGCTTTTACTTTCTCTTATTAGTTTCATTTGCATTAATTCATTAATTTTTATTTTAAAATCTTCTATATCTTCTTGTGAATATATCATTGGTCTTATTCTAATAATTTTATCAGGATCTATCATTTCTAATTTACAAGAGATTTTTTGTTTTTCCTAATATTTTAATAAGTTATTAATAAAATTTTCTTTCAATTTTTCACATGTGTCATGGACGGTTACTTTATAAGTAATAGATGTATTTATTTTCCCACTCCTCCATTTTCTAGCATTTTGATCATAATTTATCCTAAAAGGTGTTAATATTCTAGGTACTCTTATAGAATAACTTATATAAATGTGATTGTAATGGTAATGGTATTAGAGCTAAGATAGAAAATTTAAGGACTAAGATATACCTGATGATAATAACTTTGGAATTAAATCTAGTAAACAATAATATTGAAGAAGCTTATAACCAAGAAGAAGATCTAAGTGAAATATTTTATAGCAATTTAAATAAAATAGAAACTCTAACATACGAAGATTTTGAAAATCTAAATAATGAATAGAATGACAATAAAAACGTTTGTGCAAAAAAAGAAAAGAAAAAAAAGACAAATATCTAAAAAAAGACAACATTTATGTAAAGACTTTTGTGACGCCCTAAAATCTAGGGGTCTGTTGACCAACCGTCAACACATGGAAATACCCGTGGATATCGTGTGTCTCGATACCATACTATTCAATCACATCTATCGGGATCCGTTTATTTATATTCAATGAAAATTTTAGGTTATTTTCAAAACATATTACTATGAGTTTAATTACAACCTCATACAATCATATATTACAAACTTGTTTGTCCATTACTTTTACAAAAAGGTTACAAATTAACAATCTAGCTTTCTTCACAATTTCGGTTCCTAATGAGAGCCGTCCACCGGTGTCTGCTCTGCACCTAAAATGTTATCCCATATAGGGTGAGTCACGCCCAGTAGAGAAACTTCCTATAGAGGCTACTCCCCACCTAAGTGCACATGCAATGTTAGCACTTGCATTCACATCAACCATTCCATACAGATTATGCAATTCTATCATGAAATTCTATATGCCATATTATGAAATGAGATGAGACTTATTCATGTACCATGCTTCGAGTCATTACCGACTCCATTACTTAGTGTGATGGCAAAGAGTAATAAATTCCGAGTCAATCACCACCTCCTATCATACACCACAATGCCCATGCGTGATAAAACCGTCATTGATTAATCACATCCAATGATCATTTCAAACAAAATTTCATTTTGTTTATAAACCAAAACCTTTTAGATGTCATATTCTAATGACTACTTTCTTTTACAAAATCAAGTGTCTTTTGTGGGTAGCGAATTTTCGGGGTCTTACCGCAGGCTTTGCACGCCTTCCTACACTTTCACGAGCTTCACGTTTGGACACACATACACCAAAAAATACAGGTCTTTCACTGTGGGTGTATCTGCCCTCGCCGCTATTTCTAATACATATTGTCATGCTCTATAATAGCAACCACGAGCTTCGTTCAATGTATCGAGCCCACTCATCAACCACTAAGGATGGTGTGTGATGGCACCATGCACTTACACCCATGAAATGCAATGTCTCGTTGCATACATGCAGCCGATTATGCCATTTCATATCAATTCCATGTCTCATATGTAATGAATGCCATATGGACAATTCCAACATACAATTTATCATGTATCATGGATAATTATATCAGAAGCATATAATTTCCAAACATTTTATCCAATTGCCAACATATTAAAACATATATATTAGCAAGAACACCGCGCACATGTTGGTCACAAATCACAATAACACTTTAAAACACCCATACTATCTTCACAAGTCGGCCATAATAGACCACAAAAACAAGGCATAATTAGTCCCAAAACCATGAACCAGTCCCGTTTCAAGCCACCAATTGGTCATTAAAAGACCACCAAAATGGTCCATGACATCAGTATGAAATTTGCACCGAAATTAGTTCAAAAATCCGGACATTAATAAATAAAACAAATTTAACCGTGGTGGTTCGGGAAATGGACCATAATCAAGTTATGAGGTCCGATTTCAGATCTAAAGCCTACACACAAGCCCACTGATGCAAATATAATTTACATGAAGACTAGTCCCTGGGTTTTCGCGCCCTCGAACTCCAACCCAATTCGACCCGACGGTTGAACGACCTGTGGGACACGGGACTTCACTAAATCCATTTATTTCAGAAACATATTTATATACTTATTTTCGATGGGATATTTAATATCCATTTAAATCATATTTATGATATGATCTCATTACTAATACACATTATACATAAAAATATACATCAATCATGGTAGAGAGCCTATCATTTGCTCAATTCCCACATTTATACAAGACAACATTTCTTGCACTTTTTAAATCATTTACAAAACATTGTAGTTCATGTCTAAATGTAAGTCAAAATATACTATTTCCATGAAGATTTATACATCTTTGTTTGCAATGCTAAACAATTACATGATTTTTTTTTGAAATGAAATACAAAATGAGACTTTGAGCATTTACTTATACTCAAGACGATTTGACAATGACTCCGGCTCGGTGCTCCTTGATCTCGCCTTCTGGTCTTCATTTGGAATCTGAGCGTGATAAAACAACGCGCTAAGCATTTTCATTTCAATCAAACACAAAATATGTATCTTTTCAAAAACAACATTTTGGCACATTTTCAATGGTCAATTGAATAAACAATATATATGTTAATTTTTCATTCAAACTCAAATTATGCATTTCACACATTTACTTATAAGTTTGCCCTTAAATGAATTTAACTATGACTTTCGATGCATAGGTGTAAAGACCAATTTTTCGACACGGCTACCAAAGACTAACTAAAGTCTCACACCATACCAAAATTTGTAAAGCACTAAATGATGTGGTTATATGAAAATAGGTCATGATAATGTGGTAACATCAAAACTGATTTGAAACCAAAGTAAGTGAACTCAAAACTAAAATGAAAAAGGCATTTACCGGAACAGACTTATCCCCTTTCCTATGCACGGGTTAGAAGTAACAAATGGACTCATGTCCCATATCAAAATTCATCAGGACGAGGTGTTTTCCAATTACAGAACTGGCACCTCGATTACAAGGCTCTTCACTATCTAAGCTTACCCCAAATAGATATATGAATAAAAACTCACTCAATCAAATAAAAATTGATTTAAAACTAATCCAATTTCGAAAATCTTATTAGGTAAACAACTACTAAAAAGTCTTAAATGTACAAGGAAGAGAGGCACTAGGGATGGTGATAATCATTTAACAAATCACTGCATTTCCTCTGATACATTCAGAGTTTAATGTCGGATTTGTCCAAGAGCAATGTAGTATAGCTTGATCACGACTTGGTATGATTTCACTTCACTAGAGAATCAATGCTCCTTCCAAATACATAATGCACGCTACTGAGATAGCAATCATCTTTCTAAGAATTTAGGTATTTTTCCCTTTCCACAGATTCCACACCATTGAGATCAAAGACCGCCGCCTCCAGACAGTGATACTTTGTCTAATGTAATCGTATCATAGCCATCAAATCTGAACAAAGTTTTCTCCCATCTATTAGATCTGTTAACACTCATCCTTTTCTCATGCACGGTCATAGGTGCAGACAAAAGTGGACTCCTGTGTCCTGATATCACTACCGAGGATCGAGGTTTCCTAATTGGAACTCGAGTTAACTCGACATAAAGGGCTCTTCACTATCTAAGCTTAACAAATAGGATGAGTGAACAAAATCAATTTAACTAAAAAATTTGATTTAAAACTAATCAAGTAATTTTAAAAATCTTATCACAGCAAACAACTACTAAAGTCTAAAAATGCAGAAGAGAGGCACTAGGATAAGATAATCATTTAATCAATTTGCATTTCCTTGAAAGTGCAAACATTTGGGTAGCTGAATGTTGGATTTGTCTCAAGAGCAAATAAGAGGTATAATCTGGGATTCTCAGTCGCACCATACATTTTTCACTCTCTATCAGAGAATCACAGCTCCTTCTTCCGCATATTGCTTGGCAATTCAGTCATCAGAGATATAATCCTCTTTCAATTTTGAGTTATTTTCTTCTATTTCACAATCATTTTCTTAGGACCCGCAAGACTACTTGCCCCAGACAGTGATAATGCAGCCCTCTCTCACTCATCAGATTCTCACTCCCACTCAACCCAGCAAAGCTCTTCCTCCGATTAGATCTAAGCTAACATGGGATCATGTCATGGGCTCTATCGATATGGTGAGACCTTCTAAACATTAAACCTGATACATCATCTACCATCCTCACACCGCTTAGGCAAACAGCGTATCTTATCAAAGCAATACTCAGAGTTCATTAGTTCCATGAATATTGTTAGCCCAATGACACCCCCAAGTTATACTCGTTTCTTACTCAAAGAACTTTTCCATCTCCATGGTCACTAAGAGGGCCTTCTTGAAAAACAGAGAAAGAAAATGATGTTGTTTCTCTTTCTCTGTGTAGTAAGCCAATAATATTCAATCACACTATATGAATGCTGACCACTATATAAATTTATATTCAACTAATAAAATAACCCAGAATCTCAAGAACATGAATATTCTAACACTAACTCACCTTTGTAGGGTAGTTTAATGCTTCACATCGGATTCCCATTCATCAACAACTCAAACAAAGAAATTAAAGCTGGTGCAGAAAATCAACAGATAAGGAGGCTGAGAGAAAATCCATTTTAGTTTTCACCTGTCCTAATGGGGCACAGAAATCGAACTGGAAGTGTACACTCACCACCCAAATCTCTTTAATATGAAATGAAAAATATGCTCAAAACTCACTTCAAGACACCTACTTCAAAAATCAAAATCTACAGAAAAACTCAAGAAAATGGGCAGCTAGAGAGAGAATCCCATGAGAGGTGCTCCTCCCACCTCCTCGCTGTCTAAAAACCTAAAAAAATGAGTATTTATAGTCATCCCCAGAAATGGGTTTGAAAAACAAAAATAGTAGTTTCTGGGTTTTTTATCGCCAAGTGTTTGTTGCCATCGCCGCCACAAACCCTAGCTGCATCGCACGTGAATGCATCAAGCAACTCCTGCTTCACACAAAATTTCCTGCCTCTAACTGACTTGATTCTCCTTTAACTTTTCATTATTATTAACTTTTCTTTTGTCTTCTAAACCCTGATTTGATCGCAGGTGTCGCTGAGTTTTGAATGTGAATAACATGTAACCATGTAATTTTGAAACCATCTGATGTTCATCTAGTATGAGAGAAAATTCATTCTCCACTACATGGAGACAATCATGATCTTTCTTGAAATGATATACTACGCTAAATCACTTGTTTTTCATTAATCCTAATAAAACCAAGTTAAGAGAAAAGAAAGAGCGAGTTTTAAGGCTGAATATGACATAAATGCTCAAAATAGCATGTGAAATGAACTCAAAACATAGATGAGTTTTCACACTCATTAATAGGGATAAAGGAATCACCTATTACCTGCTTCTGACCGTAGGCTAATAAAAAAACATTTAATAACACAAGATAGTTTCACTAGGTCATGATTGGTTATTGGCTAAATTCATTTTGTATATACTACTGATATCACACATTACATTGATCGATATGCTACTATAAACTATTTCTTGCTCATAAAGATATTTACAGATGGACCTATCAGATACCAATCTATCCTTAACTCGAATATGATTGATAAATGACTTTCTTATGGGCATTAATACTGTATTGTAGTAAATTACAATATTTATATAAATATATATACCTAATAAACACATTTTGACTCCTCACAGTTTTCATATGCAATCCATTTGGCAATAAATTTCCAATCACTTAAAAGACAAATTTGTTTATGGTTAAAAGCAAAGCACACATACAATTTTCTCCCATGTAAATCATTTCGACTCGACTTAAATCCAATACAAACAGACAAGAAAAGAAATGGAGAAGAAATCAAACCAAAAGGTTGTTGCTCTGACTCATGTCCTGAATCCATCTTACTCGGTTTCCTCGTCACCAACTCCTAATCCATCACAAAACAGAGAAAATATCTAGTTGTCAGATGCTACAGCTGGGTTAAGGTTGATTTCACCAACACATCCTTCACTTGTAAAATTTTTCTCGAGGACCAGAAATGAGCCTATATTTTTACCCAACTTCCTTTCCAAGTCTATTGTTCAATTCATAAATCTATTTTGTATTTAGGAAATCGAATGAACTTGTCTTGAGCTGACCAAAACCTCAAGATATGTTCTAAACAACCGAGACTACTCTATTTTCAAAACATAACCAGAATTTTCTCCTATAAACAGCTTCCTTAGACTTAATTCCTTTGGTGCTAATGGGTCTAAATTTAAATACACTTTATTTCAAGAAAATTTGTTCTCCTAGAAATCAGCTCTACCTAGAAATTTGAATCACAACTCGATGAGTGAAACTCAACTTTTATGGCCTAAATACCAAACTCGTAATTCAAAACACAAGAACCCGGTACTCAAACCGTAAACTACACTCTGCTCGAAACAGCTTCTCACTTTAACGTATTTCTGGGTCCAAATTTGAATACGCTTATTTCAAGGAAATTTTTTTTCCTAGAAGTTTAGTTTACCCAAAAATTTGAATAACTCAATTTGGATGAGTGAAACTCAATTTATGGTCTAAATACCAAAACTGTCACAAAACACCAAAACTGTCCCAAAACACCAAAATTGTACCAAACCATAACCAGTATTTGCCCGAAAACAGAGCCTCAATTTGACGAATTTCTGGGTCCAATGGGATCCAAATTTGAATACACTTATTTCAAGGAAATTTGTTTCCCTAGAAGTCTAGTTTACCTTAAAATTCTTGAATCACTCAATTTGGATGAGTAATGACCAAGTTATGGCCAAACAAAAACATGTAAGTTTTGGAAAATTTTTAATAAAGATCTCCTAAAACTCCACCATTTCCTTTATACAAAAATTCTTCAAAAACGAATCCTAATCAAAGAAAAAAGGTCGCTTTGAACTCAAACTCAAACATATATATATACAAAAGTAGGTTTTACCAAACTCCAAACACAATATAAGAGGAAGTTAGCTAGTTTTTACTTACCTTAAATCCTTTCAAGCTTCAAACCCTAGCTTCTCCTTCACTTAGTCAATAAAAACTCGAGAGCAATAAAAGCCAACTAATTGCCTCTTCTCCTCCACCTGACATGCCCTCGGGTTTCCTCTTTGCCACAAATGAGAAAAATCCCTCGTTATTCTAAGACCAAATGTGGTCTTAACCCCTTTGTCTAAGGTCAGCTGACTTCTCCCACTTTGCTAAGTTTCCCATTTTTGCATTTTGTGATGCCCTAAAACTGGGTGTCCGTTGACAAACCCGCTTCAACCCACATGGACAGGCTCGTGGAATACTGCAACCGACACCACGAAAATCTGTAGTCCCTTAGGCCAGAGCTCACTTCCAAGGTACAACCTGTCCCAAACAAGTTTACAATGACCACACAGGGTCCAAATGCGAGTAAAGTAATGGCCACTTGGGCCCCTGCATTAATACTCACAATATAAATATCCCAACCATATATATATCATGGTTTAAAAGTTTTTACATTACTCTTAATACAACATATATTAAACCTTAGAATTTTAATACATGTATACAAAATAACACCAAAGCCACAAGTCGGCTTTCTTCTAACACGTGGCCTCTAGTGAGTGCCGCCTTCCCGATCGCTCCCGTATTCTAAATAGTGATCCTCGACAGGTGAGCAAATCCCAAGAGTGATACTTCCTACATGGATTACTTCCCACCTAAGTGCACATGCATGACAAACAATCGCACTCAAGTAATTTCATGAACTCTACTCGAATGTCTACGACTAACCCATGTCTCGAGTCCTCACCGACTTCACATATGCCTAAGCTTTAATGCGAGTAAAATCATGGCTAAAACAAAACTTGTTGTTCTCTAAACACACTACCGAGTTTCTAAAGTATTGACCACCTCTCCAAGTACGATCAGGCTGGAGAACCTTCCTAAACAATTCATGGCTCTTCATTAGTGATTCGTACAATAAAGAGGCCGTAGCTAAAATCAACAAATTTATATACACCTAGCCTTACCACGCGTAGTCAAGTTACCGCAGTATAAGGTTCAGATCGAACACTAGATGGGTTTTCATCCTAAAAAATGGTTTGCATCGTTGCATGAAGGTAAGGTTTATTCGACTTTGGATTTGGGCTCTAAAAATAGTGGGAATGGTTTGAAATCAAAATTTGTAAACTAAAGTTAAAGTGTGAAAAGCTTAACTTTGAAGAATTAGGTCACTAACTTGGCAAGTTAGTGGCAAACAAGTGTCCTCAAGCTATCCTCATGACATGCAACATATAGTCCATGGCATAACCGGATCTATATTTAACTAGCAAACCTCACCCATGAAACATCTCCTATTTGAGTCAAAAGTAGGTAGCATGCAGTTATGGCCCCTTTTAGTTTAAAACCCTAACATTAAATTATCATTTCGTAGGCTCAGAAAGACCATCTAGCATCAACAAGGCATCTCTCACCCGAGCACGTAGATCCTAAAAAGGTGTACAGCAGTCACAAAATAATACCGCAAATGTTATTTAACCCTAATTTGAAGAACCCTAACATGTAAATATTCATTCCCGCAGGCTCAGAAACCATCTAAAAGAACAACAAAATTCTAAAGCATGGAGAGACAATAAATCAATAACATCCCATGTTATGCAACTAAGTTTTGAGAATAAGAGCCATAAATACACTACCCGTAGCTTTTAATACAAGAGGACAACATGGCATATGCCCCACCACCAAGCTGCCTCTTCCTCTTCAAAGAAAGGCCAGGCTTAGCCAAGCATCTCTGAGTCAAGCCATCCTCAAGAGGTGCTGCACGGAGTGGGAGAGAAAGAAGAGAGATGAAAGAGAGAGAAAAGAAATAAAAGCAAAACCTAAAAATAAAAGACTTTATTTACAAAAAATAAAAACTTACAAAAATATCTTTCCTACGTATTGTTCACCACCACCACTTTGTTACAAAACAAAGAGGCTTATATAGCCTCCTCAAGGTATGAAAATACCAAAAAACCTATGAAATTAAGGTTATTGGACAATTACACACACCAAGCTTTGGAGGCGTTGGCATTAATTACAAAGCATGACGAGGCACTCAATTTTCGCTTGTCGAGGAATCCCTCGCTTAACTAGCCAAATCAACAAGTCTTAGCGAACATGAAATTTCTATGAGCAGCTTAAATTTCGCTTAAGCTACGAAATTCTGTGTGAGTAGCTTAAATCAGGTTTTTCGTCATGAACAATAGCTAAATTGGGATGGTCTAGCGAAATTTGGTGTTTTACAGAGTTGTAGTGAATTTTCGCTACAAGGCAAATTTTCGCATCCTAGCTTAAAATTTTCGCAAGCTTAGCGAAAATTCCAGCCTTTGTTGATCCTTTTCACCGCATTGCCTCCCGTCTTCAACCGCATCACATTTTCTTCATCTTGCCTTGGTTTTCTTTGATTCTTGGGCCGATTGATGGTCGAGACTTGAGTTCAAACTTCATGATCTCATCATTCATCTCTCGACATTGAACTCCAAAAAGAAAAGCCCCAAGTAAAACACCAAAAATACTCTAAATGGCATAAGTATACTAAGAAGACTAGAACACTAATTGGTATATATATGACATGATTAATGCAAAAAGCACTCAAACCTATCTAACATGTAGGTTCAAAAATTGCACTTTTGGGCATTAATCACACCCCCAACCGAAACGCTGCTAGTCCCTTAGCAATGCAAAATAAAGAAAAAGGATGCATGTGGTGATTTGCAAAAGGTTATGATTCAAAAAGGGTTTATGATACATATATAAACATTACCTTAACTTGAGAAATCAAATCAAGTTGAAACCGATATGAAAGAATCAAACCATACAAGAACAATTCGAGGTCATATTGATCCATAATTTTCAACTCTCACTTCACCTAAGTCTAATGGTTTCTTTTGTAACCGCATTAAGCCAATAAAACCAGAAAATTGCCACCTCCCCCAAATCTAGCAATCGACATGGCCTTTGTTGTTGAACAACCTAGATAGGCTAGTTTCATGACTTTTCTTTCTTTATTCATCTACACTGTAGGTGCAATGCTTAAAATCCAATTTCACCAAAGTTCCCCGTGGTAATCTGGGTCCACCGATGACTCCCAACCAATTATGCTTAGGGCATCAAGCCAAAAGGATCAATGACCACTAACTCTAAAGGCTTCCACCCCCGACTAAATGACTTCTCAAAATTAAGCACCCACAAGTCATTAAACTTCACCTATCCACCCATGTAATCGAACACAAAATCGGAAGTGACCCTGTACCCAATTAAGGCTTAGGGCATCGGGTTTCGTATGCTTTCACTGATACACCTCTGGACTCATGTTTCCCGGTTTCTCAGCAAGATTTCACGACTTTATTTTTTCTTTTTCTTTCTTTTCTTTCTTTTCTTTCATTTTCTTTCTTTTTCCTTCGGGAAATATCAACATTGGTCTTCAAATAGGTAACTCCAAAACTATCCCAGTAGCCAACATACCTAAGGCCTCGCTTTGCAAAGCTGAAAGAAGCGTACACACCGCCAAACCTATTGAAACAACTGAGTGCAAGGTGTGAATTAGCATAAGTGAGAAATTTCAAGTCAGCATGCAGAACTTCAACACCAAAAATTGTTCCTCGCTGGAATTTGTCCTTAGCATATAAGTGACAAATAGTGATTCAATTTTCCAACATGAGCGCACCCAATTGTCCAATTGTAGCACCAATCTCTGTTCAATCGGAAGAAAACACATTTAAACCTAGTGGAGGCACAAACATATTATGTACAAAAAGTCGATATATATAAACCTGGTCAGCTTTTGATATGTACCAAATGGCTAATACTTGAATACAAAGCTAAACACAAACCACACCGCCACTATGGCTAATACGCATAAATCCTAAACGAAATTAGTAGCGCTTGATAAAGTCGGTAAATAAACAAAAATCTCGCAAAAAGAAACCTAACCACCTCACCTGTCAGGTGTGGTGGTGGTGGGGCTCGAACCGGCCGCAGCCGCAAATTAACATCCAATGAAGTCGCATCGCAGGGGGCTCCTCTCGCCGTACCAAAAGAACATGAGGAAGACCCGTGGGTCATAACTGAGTCACATAGGAATTAGTACCGGGCCAAATCTCTCGATCCTCAAGGCACTGTGTAGCCGCAAGGGCGATAGACCATCACACCAGCTTATCTCCTCGAGTCAGCATGGATGTACCCGGCACAGATGTGCCGAACAGGAAGGCCCTCGAGCATTCGTCGCAGCTCGTCGATGTAGTATGTGGAGGGAGATGGAGGTGAACGATTCGAATGGGAGTCCTCTGCACTCGCTCGTGACGCATATCATCCGTATGGTAGTCCTCACCTCCCGACCCAGATCTCCTCCCCGGTCCCTGTGGTCGTATGTTGAATGAGACGGGCATAGTCATAACCCGGCCCACCGACACTACATGAAGGCATCTAGCCTCATCTCTAGCTCCGGGCTCCTCCCCGAAATCCCATCCCACAGAACGATAACAGCAGAGTCCCCTACATCGCAGCGATGCCTCCCGCCGGCCGCGCCTTTCGATGGACCTTCTCCTCAAAATGCAAAAGGGAGGCCATCACCACTCTTTAGGCTGAACCAAAATCCCCCGAGATCCAGAAAGTGCCTCCAGGATTTGCCCCCTCCTCTCAGACATAATGCTGCAGGGGAAATCAAGCCGGCACGTAAAGATGGTCGGATGAGCGCATCCGAGGCGGCAGCCCGCCTCCCCGTAGAACACCGGGACCAGCCAGCTGATGTTCCGCCGCGTCTCACCCCATCTCCCGTGAGGCTGGGGTCCAAGCTCTATAACCCGAATGCGCCGCGCATGCGCAACCCAATACGCCTGGGAATATCTACGGGCCCGAGTACAACAGGTGGTCATCTATACCGAACTCCGACCCTAGGTGGACCGCCTCGTCTCTGATGCTTCGTGGAGTGGTAAAACCGCCGTACCACTCTGGTAATAAAACTCCGGCTTCGCGGAGTCATGAAGGGTAGAGTGAATACCCTCGACTAATCCAAAGACTCTCGATGACCCGGGGCCGCCTCACGTGAGATGTCATAAATGACTCCCGATGAAACTCTCTCGGGCCGTGGAGTCGCACATTCCCTGAACAGCCCTTACAAATAGTGGCCTCCCGATCCGACGTCGCGACACTGTAGATGAAGTCGCCTCCTGTAGCCGGGAGAACCGAGATGGCGGGGCCCGTGAAGATGACTCGCCTCACCCGATGTGCGGGCCCGTCGGAGGGCCTGGCCCCTCCGTCCTCCTCCGTGGTACAGCGATGGGGCCCTCAGGGTCCCATCCGAGTTCCGATAACGGCCTAAATCCCCAGGCCCTGAGGGATCGCCTCGGGACCGTGGATGAGGCACAGAGCCGGACCCGAGCCGGGGCCACTCTCTCAGCGTGCCGACCACCCGAGGTCGAAGACGGACCCACCCAGTACGAACCATATCTACATCGGCAAAATACCGAAAAGGGCTCGCTAATCTCACTGAAATAAATCCGCCAGATCAGAAGATCGAACCAGAGTTTCGAGGCCACCGAACCACCCTCGAAGCAAGAAAAAACCGAACCAGTGGTTTCTAACTGACCGTAGTCGGAATGGCCCCGAATCAACCCAAACAAACGCTCTGAAATGGACCTGATGCCGAGGTGCAGCACCAACGCATCAACCGTGGGCAATGTGCCAGCACGTGGCTCAGTCAGCAAAGAATCAATCAGTGGCTCTGCGGCACACAAAGGTGGAAGCTCACCCAAGGCTCTACGTGGTCGGGTGCGCCAAGGTGACTCGAGGATGGCTAAGGGCTTCAGAACCTCAGGCCAAAAAAGCCTGGGTGTGGGTCGGCGCCGCCAGCCGACACGAACCCTGCCAGTTGGAGCTCAGAGCGTGGTCTCCGCGGTGGCGTGACGCCTACGACTCCACAGATCGGGACTCGTGGTTTTCGCTGGGTCAGTGGCACTACTGGAGTGGGGAGAATGTGAAGTGGCATTCTAAACCAACCCTCCAGTTTATATAAGCATCCAATGGTAGCCGAGAAGGGTCTTTCTCAATTTTTTCTTATTTTTAGCTTAATTCTAGCTCACACCCAAGAGCTACCACCCAAGAGAATTCAAATTTTCTTTATTAAATGAAAATTAATATATTACTAAAAGTAAAATTAAAATTAAAATTAGGGAAATAGAATATATCTAAGAATTTAATATAAGATTATAAAATACTTAACAACTTGGGTAAAATGAAGTTTATAAATTAGGAAACATACTCAAAATAGCTAAAAAATGGAAATTGACTAAAATAAACAAAAATTGTTGAACCGCAATTTGGTTTTTCGAGAACACCAAACCGGGGCTCAAATACCAAAATTACCTCAAGGAGGGTCAAGGAGGATGATCTCTCCCTCAACCCATGCAGCTGTAATGGCTAATTCCATGGTTTCCTGCGCCCAATCATGATGGTCCTTTGCCGATGGCTTTGAATTGATCAATTGGTCTGGCATTGTGTTGTTGGCAAGACCAATATATCTTCATCTCCATGGGTAATTACTCCTTGCATTTCCTGGTCACTGTGTTTTCCTGCACACTGATCAATTGAAACAACCTCAGAAATTTGATTTTCAATTTCTAAGAACTCACGTTTGTTTGCTCAAATGAAGATATTCAACTCCATAGTCATGTTACCAAAAGTTAATTGCATGACTCCATTCCGACAATTTATTATTGCATTGGCAGTGGCCAGAAATGGTCTTCCTAAGATGATTGGTACATGATTGGGTTCACTAGCAATTGGTTCAGTGTCAAGCACCACAAAATCTACTGGGTAGTAGAATTTGTCTATCTTCACTAAGACATCCCTCAAATTCATCCCCTTGCGGATTTCGCCTGACCTATCGTCAATGAGAGTGTGATGTTGGTAGGTTTAAGTTCACTCTTAAACCTAGTCGCATAATTCAATACGCATTAGTTCACACCGCTCCTAAATCAAGCAAGGATTTTTCTATGCAATTTCACCAATATTGGATCGAATCGTGGGAGATCCAGATCTTTGTATTTGACAGTGGTATTTGCTTTGAATTATGCAAGTAATCGATATGTTCAAGTGAGAAATGTTTTCTTTCTCCTCAATGCCTAACTCCTTTTTGATTGTGCAAAAGATCTTTCAAAATTTCGCATGCTGTGGACTTCACTGATTAGGTCCAAGAAAGGTATATTAACCTTCACTTGCCTTAAACCTCAAGAATTTCGCTTGTCGAGTTGCCTTCTTCTTCCCTCTAAGTGCTTGTGGAAATGGAGGTGGTATGCGGTATTTCATTGAATCCTCCTCTAGGAGAATATGCTCTGTGCTGCAATTCTCCTTCTCCCCGCCTAGGTTCTTCAATGTGCTCGCATAGCCGATCAACCCTTTCCACTTCTCAAATGGTGATTATTGCCTTTAACTTCATCCATTCCCCGACTATTTGATGATCCTACCTCATGAATTCCTTTAGATTTGGAACCTGCTTGTGATGGAAACCCTCTCTCTTGTACCTCTAGCAACTTGTTAATCTTTGTGATTGAATACCGTAGGGTTATCAATTTTCAAGTCGTAGATTGCCTCGCCCATCTATTCTCTTTATTCAATGTACTTTCTGGCGCATCAACTTTGTGCCGCTTATGATTAATTCCTTTTTGCTCCTCAAACAAGCTATTCCACCACCTACTCAAATTCAATATGGCTTGCTCTAATCGGAGAAGAGAGGATGGTCAGGATCAAGGTAGGGAAACCAACCGAGGTTTGGCACCCGGGGTACATAAACAGGGGGTCGGGGTCTCCATGCAAGTGATTAAAAGTAGATTCCTCCTAATTGGAATTTTGTAGGTGCTTACCGATATGGAGCATTGGATTGTTGTGGCTTGTATCGTCCTACGTTGCTCGCATTATCGTGACATCAAATCCTTCACCGTTAGCCATGTAGACACTCTGCTCGCTGCGTGTGGATTGGAAATCGGGTGCAAGGATTAGATCAGGCAGATTTTCGCCACGTGATGCACCTCGAGTCGTGCTGGCCTCTGCCTCCCACTTTCCTAGCTAGGCTGGAAATCCTAGCCCTCATCTCTATTTCTTCAGCAAAGGCATACATCCCACCCTTTGGTCAGATCGTGGGTGGTTCATCCTATCCGTTTCTCAGGTTAAGCCTCATCCCAACCCTTAGAAGTTTCATACCACGTAATTTAAGAAATCCATGGCTTCATCAGATGTTTGCTTAAAAAGTCTCCCCCACACATGGTTTCTAAGAGTTGCCTCATGGCAGGAGACATACCACCATAAAAGTGGTTCACCAACATCCATGTGTCAAAAACCTTACGGGTGTGGGACACGACGATGGTTTCCCATAAATCTCTCCTAACACCGGTAAAATCTCTCACCATCATGAGTCGCAGTGTAGATTTGTCTTTTCAAATTATTGGTCTTGTGAGCACCGAAGAACTTTTTCAAGAATTCGCACTCCTGCAGCGTCTTCAGCCCAATTTCTAATAGTTCTGTGCCCTCAATGAGTCGGGTTTCTCACATTTTCCTCGTCTGTCTAAGAGTCACTGGAAATGCCTTAGCTTCAAGAAATCCATGTCCATCATACCTTCCTTGAAGGTAGTGCAAACCTCCTCAAAATCCCTAATATGAGTGTATGGATTTTCATTTTCCAGTACCATGATATGTGGGGAGTGTGGGTAGTTCAAATATGGCCTCACTCAAGTACATCTTCGCCAGAGGAATGATACAGATGGGGCACCAACCTGTGGAGGTGACATCCCTCATGGTTCTATAGGCATTTGGATTCATGGGGGTTCCCCGTTGGCTCAAGTATCCTCAAAGCGGGGGATCCATGGTATCGCTTGGTACACTAACTTCACTACGGGTTCAATTCAGGTACCTATCCTATTCAATCTACCCGAAGTATCTTATCCCACCGTTGTATACACGCTTGTGCCACACAATTAAAGAGACACCAAAGAGCAACAAACAACCTGCAAAAAGATTAAAATTAACTTAAAAATAAAAACTGACCAATGAAAAACCGAAATCGAAACAGCTGCAGCTATCGCTAAGTGAAGCAAACTGGCGCTCGCAACCGAGTCAAGAAAAGAGGTAAAGTAGTTACCTTCACTCTGTGATGTGGATCACAAGTACTCTTCAACTACCATTTGTAGTTTGGCACCATCCCCTAACGGCGCGCCATTTTGATTCGTGCCACAGAGGGCCGAGCTAAAATCAACAAAATTTTTATATACACCTGTTTCCTTACCACGTCGTAGTCAAGCTTTATCGCAAGATAGTGGTTCAGATCTAACACTCCGGGATGGGTTTTCATCCCTAAAAATGGTTTGGCAGATTAGTGCATGAAGGTAAGGCTTTCTATTTGGACTCTTTTTGGATTTGGGTTTCAAAACAGTGGGGAATGTTTGAAAACGAAAATTGTAAAACTAAAGTTAAAGTGTGAAAAAAGTTAACTTCAAGAACCAGTCACTAACTTGGCAAGTTGGGCAAACAAGTGTCCCCTGCTTATCCCTCGCTGCTATGACATGCAACATATAGCTGTCCATGGCATAACCGGATCTATATTTAACTAGCAAACTCTCACCCATGAAATACTCCCATTTGAGTCAAAAGTAGGTAGCATGCGTAGCTATGGCCCCTTGTTTAAAACCCCAACATTAAATTATCATTTCGTAGGCTCGTGAAGACCATCTAAAGAACAACAAGCAGCATCTCTCACCCGAGCACCGCATCCTAAAGCAGAGTATTGGCCAAAATAATAATAGTAAATGTTATTTAACCCTAATTTAGCAAACTCTTTAACATAAAATATTATCCTCGGGAGTTCTAAAACCATCTAAAGAACAATGTACCCTAAAGCATGAGAGTATTGGCCAAATCAATAACATCCCATGTTATGCAACTAAGTTTTGAGGAATAAGAGCCATAATTACACTACCCGTAGCTTTTAATACAAGAGGGACACACATATGCCCCACACTGCTAGCTTCCTTCCTTCAAAGAAAGGGAGGGGCTTAAATTCTGGGCATCTTCAGTCATTACCCTCAAGAGGTGTGTTTCATGCCCTAGAAAGGAGAAAGAAGCTATAGAGAAGAGAGAAAAGAAATAAAAGCAAACCTAAAAATAAAAGACTTTTTATTTACAAAAAATAAAAACTTACAAAAATATCTTTCCATTGCATTGTTCACCAATTGTTCACTTCTCGTTACAAACAAGAGTGGGCTTATATGTGCCTCCCTCAAGGTATGAAAATACCCAAAAAACCTATGAAATCTGCTTATTTGACAATTAAGTAATACACCAAGTTTGAGGCGGTTTGGCATTAATTACAAAAGCATGATCGAGAGCATCAATTTCGCTAGGGTCGAGGAATTAACCAGCTTAAATCAACAAAGCTCCAATGAAAACATGAAATTCCTCGCTTTAAGGATGGAAAATTTCAAGCATACGAAATTCCTCGCTAAGCTAGCAAATTCCCAGAGTAGCTTAAATCGTTTTTTCGCTAAGGAACAAGCGAAATTGGGATTGGTCTAGCGAATTTGGTGTTTTCGTTGAGTATTATGGCAGCTAAGGTTGCGAAATTTTCGCAATCCTAGCGAAAATTTTCGCAAGCTTAGCGAAAATTCCAGCTTTGTTGATCCTTCACTGCATTGCCTCCTGTCTTCAACTGCATCACATTTTCTTCATCTTGCCTTGGTTTTCTCTTTGATTCTTGGGCCGATTGATGGCTGAGACTTGAGTTCAAACTTCATGATTCATCATTCATCTCGACATCAACCCAAAAGTGCCAGTAAAAGCCCGCAAAACAGCCAAAAATACTTCTAAATGGCATAAGTACTACTAGAAGAAGACTAGAACACTTCAATTGGTATATATGACATGATTAATGTGCAAAAAGCACTCAAAACCTATCTAATATAGGGTTCAAAATTGCACTTTTTGGGCATTAATCAATTAGTACTCAAAAAGTGCTATTTTGAACCCTATTTATTATAGGTTTTGAGTGCTTTTTGTGTACTAATCATTCTAATAACCCGATTGCACATTATGTCCCTACTATTCTACCGGGATCGCATTTTGTGGCAAATTCTGCGCTACGAGCTAATTATGCCAAAATTGTTGAGTCGATCCAAGCACGTAAGAATTCGAGTCAAACTCAAGATTGGCAGACAAAAAGACTGTGGGAAAGAAATAGCAAAAATGTAAGAAAATGGAGCATTATAGTGGAATGCTTTTCCCCAAGCAGCACCGTGCATCTCGCGAAAGAATCGGTTTCATCCAGCCACCACTGCTCACCCGCTTGACGCCCTGATTTTTGTTTCAATTTCTTGTTTCTTCCCATTTTCATTCCTGTGAATAGCTTTAGCTTCGCTTTTGTAATTTCCCTCGTCTCCGAGCCGTATATAAGCTAGAGTCAAGGTTTGTAACAATCAATCACTTTCGTAATACCTTTGGGGGAGAAGCTTTCTTCCTGCTGCCAGGCTTCATTTTCTCTCATTTTCTTTCATTTTTTCCACTTTTCTCTGCTGCACTAAACACCCCTCTGAGGATGACAACTCAAGGGATGGTTGGCTAGAAACCTTTCCCCTCCTTGAAGGGAAGGCCGGGTGTGGATCTCGACGGCAGTCGAGAGTTCCATGGTTTTCATGTGTACTCATGGGCGCTTTGTGTTTCCCCAATTGGGTGGTATAAATCCTTTAGATTCACCTCGAATAAGTTATTACTTGATAATCTGGGCTCATCGATGCTTAATGTGCCAGATCCATTGATGCTCATAGTTAATACTATGATCCCTTTGTAAGGTGAGCTCAAGGAGAGTCGCTTCACCGGTCTATAATCACTAATGCTCGTGAGTGCCCATTTTTCAAAGGATACTATTAAGGGTTAGGTTTTATAGCTAAATGAAGATCCTGCTCGAGATGACTATAAAATCATCCTCCCCAACGTGAGGAAAAGGACCTGAAACCTCGCCTGCTCTAGGAATTCAACCTATGACCTAACACTTCAAAGGGAGTTATATTTTACATTTTAACTTGTTTTGTTCACACCGGTTTTAAACCTGGCTCTTTGTTTTACCAAACCTAAAAATCTAAATTTAATTCACCAAATTGAACCTCCTTTATTAGTCATTTGTCTGAAAGAAAACCCACTCCACGAGTTCGACCACAGAGCATTTATCTTTGCGACAGCTTTGATCTGACGGTAGGAGAATTTAGATTCTGAATATTGTTGATTAAGGTACCAGCTTGTGTACCGAATCCAAATGGCGGAATTAGCAGGGATGGTGCCACAAGTGCAAATGATGACCTGATGAACACTTGTGATCCTCATCCGCAATTGAGTGAATTTCTTTACGTATATACTTTCTTTGGTAGTCTTTTTAGTTTTAGTTCCGCAGTTTATATTTTTAAATAACCCCCAACCTTTTAGAGTAGGATTGTTTCTTGATTAGTTGGGTGTTTGCCTGTTTTGTAATTGCATGTCGATTGAGTTTGAATTGTGACAAATGGGAGAGGAGAACAATACGATGAGTACCTTGTGGAGAAAACCTAGAGCATATGTCACGAGGTATTCTGAGAACCTTCCATGGCGGGGGTCGATAACTTATGGAAATCCAAACTGAATAGATACATGAGGGTTATGAGACAATGGATGGAGTGCCATCTATAGTGTTCCCTCGACTTATGAACCTCACAGCTTCTCCATATTATGCCCCGGCTTCTCGCGTGGCCGACCACGGCCTCATCTGCTGTTGAACAAGCCATCCTGAATCTGAGCAAACTAATGGATAATTTCATAGAGGGCCAGGAGGCGTGAATGTTCGGTGTCGGGAAGTGAGATAGTGGAGAGCTCCCTGAGCAAGGAATTGGATGGGTTCGATAAAAAATTTGACATCCTGTAGAAATCCATCTCACATTAAGAGGAGGAGAATCTGGAGGAAGAGTGCTTAGGCGAAGCTATTTTGGTGAGGCTCCTTGTAACAGGAGGTGAAAGGAGACTAACGAAGCTCTGAGGCTGCGGGATGCCCCGAGAATCATGTGTTGTCTATGGGCCATGGAGAGAAGAAGAAATCCTTTCCCTTGTTGGTGAGGAAGCGGAAATGGAAGGCGCAGAGACCCGCGATTACCCACCCTTTATTAACTTCGGTGTATATCTTGCGGCCCACACTGCGGCCTCAGGCCACTGAAGCACCCCATATAAGGCCACCCCATCGCGCCTGCCTGCCCAAACCTTAAGAACCTAAGCTGACGTTGTTCAAACCTTCGTCCTACCTCAAAGAAGATGGTATACACTTTCATGTTGCATGGCGTAGTGGATGGTTCGGGTCTTTGGTTCGGTTGGAGCACCGAACCTCGCATTTCTAACCTGACCACCCCCTGCTGCCGGCGGCGGCGTCTTGACCTCCATAGAAATCTGATGATTACCTCTTAGTAGAAATCCTGTGAAGCGAAGCGTATTGCTTGCTTAAACCTCACATAGAAATTTTCTTTTATTTATAACTTAGGATTTGGCAAAATCTTACTTGTGGAAAACCGGCATAATGGTGCACATAGTATAATTCCAAATCCTGTATACATCCAATTTACACTATATCAAATATAGCGCTTGACATACCTACACATTCTCACAAAACTACTCTATGTACATACATATGTTCCATTATACATATTCAAGTCTTTTCTTACATAATATTCTTAATTTACAGCACGTGTACAATGTCAGGAGAAATCCTATTGTGGCTCCCGGCGTGTGCGTACTGTACTGGAAAATAGTTTTAAAACGAGAAAATAATGAGCTAAGCAGCGAGCTCGGTGAGTGTATACTTGCATAAACGGTTTGCTTTTAAACACCTCAAAGCGTAAAACTTTCTTTTCTGATATTTTCGGAAGCTTTACTGCCTTTGCTTGCTTTAAAAGTTTCTAGCTTTCTTTGCTTGCCCAACTTTTATGCCTTGCTTTGCTTCTTTTCTTTAAAAGCTTGTAAAACTCTTATTTCTTGCTTGCTTAGAAGGTTTATAAAACTTCTCATAATTTTTCTTGCTTGCTTGCTTTATCTTGCTTGAAAAGTTTCTTAAAACCTTTCACAAACCTTTGCTTTAAAAGTTTCTCAAAACTTTTCATAAGCAGGGCACAGGCTCAACCACATGCTTTGAAAATAAAGCGAGTGCAGATAATAGTTTGCTTTAAAAGTCCACGGGAGCTTGGCTCCGGCCGTCGTTTGAAATCTAAAGCGGGACACGGGCTCGACGTTTTACTTTAAAACTCTCACGAGGCCTGGGCGGCCAGGGAACCCGATGGTTGATTTCAAAGCGCCTTATCGTAGCGTAAAACATGTCGACCCTTTGGAGGCTTTATTACCTTCGCGTACTGGTGAACACGCGAACTTTTGTGCTTTCAATGGAGTGCTTGGTGGAAGGACCTTGTCGCATCACCTTTCAGGTGAATATGGGCGGAATTGACCTGCGTGTCGCCATCACCATACTTAGTTAGGAAGCTCTTAACCTTATACCCCTGTCGTGCCACGGTCTCCTTTAAATGCATGATGTATGTCCTAAGTTTCTTGAGCCGAGGCAAAACTACAATGCAGCATGTGGATCTAACACCCACCAGTACACGTCACGGAATACCTCACAATAGGTTTGCTTGCTTAGAATTAGGGAAGGCCTTATTTTATAAATTTTCTTTTTGCTTGCTCTTTGTAAAAATGGTTTTACAATTTAAAACCATTGCTTTCTTGCTGCTTGGCAGAAAAATGGTTTTACTTATTAAAACCATTTGCTTGCTAACTGCCTTGCTTGGAAATGGTTTAACTTTTCAAAACCATTTACTTACTTCCCTTAATTATGGTTTCGAATTTAAAACGATAGCGCTTTTCAAAAATGGTTTAACTCAAAACCATTTGCTTGCTTTAACTCATTGCTTGCTTCTTGAAAATGGTTTGCATTGAGACCATGAAATACCGGGTATAAGCGGTTTATAATAATAATAATAATACCTTTAGTATTTGGAAAATGAGTTTAGAACACTCACCTCTTTGCTTGCTAAACTTGAGCACAGTTCCACACTTTTCCCCGCCTTGGCTTTTAACCTACATCCTCAACCAAATACGGCAAATATTAATTGCTTACGTAACCGCACAACTTAACATACTTCCTAGCACTTATTCACGCTCAACGAATATCGCCGAGGTACACTATGTTTTCATCGAGTCCCAATCTTATTCGAACCTATTTTAATCATTTAATAAGGTTCCTAAACTATCGGTGTATGAATTCGGGCTTAATTACAAAAAACATAGCGTGCACGGGCATTTGGGGCACATGTGTCTGGCCACCCCGGTTTGTCTGGGGTACACATTGCGATGCAATTAAGTGTCTTAAGTACACCACACGAGCGTGTCTGCGGTACACATTACGTGTTGCAGGGTGTCTGGGGTACACCCTAATGCTCTGTTTGCCAGAAATTTGCCCAGTTTTGTTGTTTCCCCCTTTTGATACCAATTCGCCTTCTGACTATAATTCATAACACCTCCAAAAATTATCATGGGTTTATCTTAAAACAACTCCGCAACCTTGAATTGGTGTATAGAACCTCGAACCTCATGCTAGGTGAAAAATCCAAGAACTCTACTAAGGTCCACGATTCTTTATAAAACCACATAATTGTGATGATTCATGATTTTCTCCCCGATTGGGGTTTACTCTCACCAACAACAATTCAAAGGTTCATGTGCTCTTTGCCTGAAAACCTAGATCAAAGGAGCATCTATTCTCCTTGCAGAAGTCCACAGAATCAATTACTATGGTTACAAGGCAAAGACATCACTTGATTTTGGACTTCTCCTCCTCCTTCTTCTTCTCTTCTTCCTCTCTTGGCTCTCTTCTCTCTCCCTCGTGAACCTGGCTTTTTGGGAGACGAAATATGATTTTGGCTTTATTTTTCACGTTCACATATTTTTAGCATTTCGGCTTTAATTCTGATAGCCCTCATCTCTTTAATTTTGCAATTGTAACTTGACTATTTGTATTGTGGCCCGTCTACACTTAATGATTTTCATATTTATATCTGTTGCTAAATGACCATTGTACCCTTGTTCTCATACCTGATTCAGGTTCCATAATTTATCATTTCCTACTTTAGTGCTCCCGAATACTTCTGATATGACACTTAGTGCTCTTATACACCTTCTGATATCATGTCGCATGGAGCTCTCTCAGGGCGGGGTGTTACAATTTCTAAGCTCAGCAGTTCAGCGGCCTCGAAGCAGGAATTGGTTTGGGGGAATCTGATCTCCCCCTTTTTGTTGCCTGATCTTTTTCTTATTTTATTTTATTTTATTTTGATTTCTTTAATTTTTAACTGTAGATTTTCTCTAATTTTTAGTTAATATTTGTTTTTAGCTTAATTTTCAAATTTATGCATTTTTTCTTAACTTTTTAGGTGTTTATTTTTACAGTTTTGGTCAAATGTTTGCGTGAGGAGCTCGCGGAAAGATTGCGCAGCTTGCGAAATTTCGCGACACCCAGTTCGCGGGTTGCGAATTTTAAGCAACTGCGCTATTCAGGTTAGAGATTTTGCTCCTTCATGCAACTTTGTGCCATATTTTGTCTTATATGATATATGTTAATATTATTATATATATATATATATATTATATATATATATATATATATATATATATATATATATATATATATATATATATATATATATATATATATATATAGTATTAAAAAATTATATTTTGTCTCACACAAGGCAAAAGAAATAAAAATTTTTTATTTATTAAAAAAAATTCCCTTGATGTCTGAAATTTCATGACTATGATTGTAGGCCAATTTTGTTTTAAGTCATAACTTTTCATTCAAACTCAGTTTTTGTCTGTTTTGATCTTAGTTGCAAGCAGAAAGTGTAGAATCCAAATATAGCCAGAAAGAACACTTTTGAAATTATTATAAAAGTGTAATTTTCAAAATTCTCTAATTTATTAAACTTTTTTCTCTCTTTTAACACTCCTAACTTGTTTATTTGAAGCCCAGTAATTGAAAAGGTGTCGATGGAAGCTTGCGAAAGTCTCCTATCGACAATGAACATCTTACCAGGACGTAGCACTTCCTTCTCTAACTTTCCAATCGAAGCCCATTGCGAGACGATGTGACATTTGGTTGGGGAAGAGTTGGCAGAAAGTAGTATTTATTCATGTTTTTGTTATTATTTTGAGCAAGCCCTTTTTGTAGTGTTGATGGCTTCTTTGGTTTCCTTTGTGTTTGTTATACTATACAACCTTTTCCAAAAGTGGATTCATTTCTACACCCCGGAGATTTTTTTGTGTTACCTTAACACACGTAGTTTGAAAAAATTGAAACTTTAATAATCTATTGATGTTAGGTGGTTCCCATGCCCTAGTTAGTGGATGATTAGTTGAATCCTTGTTGCTTTCGACCTTTTTCTTCCACCTCTAGCTAACCACACCTTTGTGCACATTAGGTTTCCATGATAGGGTGAAAAATTGCACCTCTAAACATTGTAAAACCTACTAGTTTCGTTGACCACCTTTAATAGGTTAGGACCCCCTTGAATAGAAAGGCGATGTGTCTTCGAAATAAAAGAAGAGAAAAAGAAAAAGCAAAGAAAAGAAAGAAAAGAAAAATTGCAACTCTTTTCCTTGAAGCAGGAGCACGGTCAGGGGTATATGGCGAAAGCCTTTAAAGCCGATTATACTAAGCGGTAGGTTGAGAGCCAGAACTTAGTACTCTGCGGGTGGATAGGTGGAGTTTATGATTGGAAAGGTCTTGATCCTCAAAAATAAATTGGTCGGTGAAACCTGAAGAGTTAGTGGTCGAACGACCCTTATGACTTAGTGCCCTAAGCCTTAATTGGTTGAGAGTCATCGATAGATCCAGATTACATGGACTTTGGTGGTCGATTCCTCGACATTGCACCCCCACAACACAAGAGATTGTGGAATAAGAGTGGGTCCTGATCTGTTTAGGGTTGGTTAGCATGCTAGGTTGTGATAGTAGCTAGGTTGGGAGAGTGCGGTTGGCGAGTTTATTATTGTTGAAGCCCGATCAAACAAACACTTAGATTTTGGTGGAAGTTTCTGGTTGATCCACTGAGATGGAGGCTCTTTTGATACTCAATTTTGTATGGCATTCATTCTCTCAAGATAGTTATTGGGCAAGGGTTTGATGATTCTTACTTAGGGTTAGGCGTACTCATTCCCCAACCTTTTGAAATAGCATTTTTGGTGAACATAATTTTGTTATTGTTTTGTATGCTCTCTCTTTCTTTCTTTCTTTCATTCTTCAAGGGGTAGCAATGTGTAGGTTAAGAGGGAGTGTGATTAGTACTCAAAAAGTGCTATTTTGAACCCTATTTATTATAGGTTTTGAGTGTTTTTTGTGTCTTAATCATTACAATTAACGATTTGCACATTAAGGTCCCTCTTATTCTGATCGCATTTGTGGCAAGTTTTGCGATTTCGAGCTAATTATGCCAAAATTGTTGGTGATCAAGCCGCAGCGAAGGGCTGGTCGAGCTTAGCATTGCGGATCAAAGACCCGGAAAGAATAGCGAGAAAATATAGAAAATGGAGCATTCTGGGGAATGCTTTCAGCGAGCTTTAATAAATCCTGCGGTACTTGTTAAATCCAGCGACCCTTTGTTCACACCTTTTGACGCCTCAGATTTTGTTTCCAATTTCTTGTTCTTCCCATTTTGTCCTTGTAATAGCTTTTAGTTTCAGTTTTTGTAATTTCCCTTTATACGAGGCGTATAAGCCCCAGAGTCGAGGTTTGTAACAATCAAATCGCCGTAATAAATTTTGGGGCTTTCGGCTCTCCCGTTTTACCTTCATTTTCTCTCATTTTCACCATTTTCTTTTCCACTTTCTCGGTTGCCGACCCTTGAGGATGACAACTCAAGGGATGGTTATTAGAAACTCTTTCACTCCTTGAAGGAAAGTGATTTGATGCAGTTGTGTGGTGAGGATTCCATGGTTTTTCACGCGGGTACTCATTGGCCAGTTTGTGTTTCCCTCACAATTGTAGGTTTTAAATCCCTTAGATTCACCTTGAATGGTTATTACTTGATAATCTTTTGGGCTCATTGGATGCTTAATGTTAGATCCATTGATGTTTATTTAGTTATCATTGTGATCCCTTGCTTTAAGGTGAGTCGAGGAGAGTTGTTTTCTTGTTGGGGGCCGCTCAATGCTCAATTGAGTACCATTTTCAAGGATAATTATTGAGGTTAGGTTTTTTATAGCTAAATGAAGATCCGGTTCGGGAGATGACTATATGTCATCCTCCCCGAAAGCCGAGGAAAGGATCACAGAGAGCACCAGATTGCCACACAGGAATTCAACCACTGGCTGACCCCAACACTTGAGTTATATTTACATTTTAACTTGTTTTTTATTTTCAGTTTTAAACCCCCGAAACCTCAACTGTTTTTACCAAACTGAAAATCCAAATTTAATTCACCAAATTGAACCTCAACTGTTGTCGTTTGTGTGAAAACCGTCTGCGAGTTCGACCTAGAGCCCAGGTATCTTGCCGATGGCACGCTCTGGCGGTAGGATAATTTGAATTCTGAGTATTTGTTGATTTCGGGTACACTGCTGCGGCCACGAATCGCTCCTCAGACGTGTAATTGAATTGTTGGACCATCTCCCAACCTGATTCTCCGGGAAAATCATCCATTAAAAATTCCTTTCCTGACCATGTTAGATTTTCGCTGTTTCATGTCATGCCTGCGCTAATATTCTGTTTACTTGCTAGTCGTATGGAATCGTGATGCCAATTCAATACATTCATGCTAATATATTCACATGCATATATATTAACATAAATTAAATCACATAAAACATGTTATGCAAATTCACAATCAATTACGAAATTAGCTCCACATTGAGATTAACAAACATGAGCAATTCATTTTGAATCCTTTCGACCAAGTACATTTTCACACAAAAATTTATTTTGATGTCACTATTCATGTGAACAATAAATCCTCGGAGTTCACCCCATTCCACGATCACTCAAATGAGAATTTTCTCCACTTGGTTGAAAGCTTTTGAGAAGTAGGAGTTTATAGGTATAAGCCTCGAGAACATTCCTAACCATTCTGTGGCTCTTAGCCGAGTGCAAGTAGGAAAGATCCCTACTTCTTGGAGTTGTCGGAACTCCACCAAATTGAGTGCTGTGCGTGATGCTTTGCGCGTAGAACAACTTTCCTTCTTGCTCAGTCGGCGGTCCGTCATTGTAATTCTAGAGAGAAGGTGCTCTCTCTCTCTCTAAAAATATGAAAACCCAAGCCATTGCATCCCCTTTTGCTCTCTGCACGTTTTTGCCCATTTTTGCCTCTAATTGAAGAAGACAACACTATTCATTTTTTTGTCCTATTATCATTAACAATTCAAAAATTCCCATCATGTCCCTTCTCTTGGATTTTTGACACTTGGCACTATTTAGGCTGTCCATTTCCATCATCTCTCTACTCATTCAACATGTGTCACATGAGTATATGTTATAGGAGACTTTTGTACGCGTACATATCGTTTTCTGACTTTTGATGCTCGGTACTTGAAAGACATACAGAAATTCATTGTATCGAAATTCGACGAAATTCGACGTGGTAGCTAGATTTCGCGAGACGATTCCAACGGTGAAATCCATTTCATCATCCGAGATCTAGAAAAATTTCAGATTTTTACTGAAATTACGATTTTACCCTTTTTTCGAAAATTGGAATTTTCTCGAGTCTTACATTCTCCCCTTCTTAAAAGGAATTTTGTCGAAGTGCATGCAATCACCTACGAAACACATGCATATGCAACATCTGCTCTACCGTACATGTAAACTAGTCATTAAATATTAAAAAGCGACCCCAAACTCGTGCCTTCATCCCACTGAACAAGAAGGGATAGGTGGCTGCGCATGTCGTGTCTCGCTCCCCGCGTTGACTCCTCCACTCCCGCGGTGCCATAACATAGCTAGCCTCACGGTCTTGCGTCGCAAAACCTACTCCTGGCTATCCATAATGCACACTGGTCCCTCATCGAAGGTCCTATCAGTGTCAACCTCAATCTCTCCCCAATCCACTACATGGGCTGGATCTGGAGTAGACTTCCGGAGCATGGTGACGTGAAATACCCTATGGACATCTGACATGCTGGGCGGTAAAGCCAATCGACGCGCTACGATTACTACCCTCTCGAAATTATCGAAGTGCAATAGGCTTAGGAGATAAAGCTTCGCGCTTGCGGGCGACCCTCTCTCTCGGGCATCACCTTCAAGAAGGCGTGATCTCGACCTCGAACTATAAGGGTCGGTGGCGATGCATCGCTAACTCTCTGCTTGGCTCTAAGTCGTGAGAAGACGTTGTTGTATCAAGTTCACCTTCTCGGAGGTGTCTCTAATCAGATCAGGACCAGTGATGGAGCTCTCTCCCACCTCGGTCCAACATAACGGTGATCTGCATGGCCTCCCATACAATGCCTCATATGGGGCCATCGTATGCCTAAACGATAAGCTGTTGATGTGTGGATTCATTAGGGCAAAGTCTTTCTTCCGAAATTTCTGTATGATCGGGATACGTACTCGCAGCATGTCATAACACTTAGTAATATAATCACACAACATGTAACCACTACAGCCTGGCAGTGTGTAAACATCATTTTCCCAGGTCACAATCACTGACAACCAAATGGGCCGTCAACCTAATCCATGTCATGAATGACATCTATATACCGAGCCCTTGCTGGCTCAACAACACCCAATGCAATTTCCAAAGGGGTATCCAAACCTCGAGTCACTCCCGACTCCTATCACTCAATTCTAAGTCTACGTGATAACTATGACCGTGTGTTTTCATCTCGAGTCACTCTCGACTCCTATCACTCAACTTTAAGTCTACGTGATAACTTGACCGTGTGTTTTTATCTCTCGGGCAACAAAACTTAAACTTACCTTCTTGAGCCTCTTATAGCCACACGGAAATTTCGGATATCTCCACGGTCTCTGCCCACACGAGAAATTTCGGATAACTCCACGGGTCTCTTACACCCACACAGAAATTTCAGATTTCTCCCCGGGTCTCTTACACCCACACAGAAATTTGGGATCTCTCCCCGGGTCTCTTACACCCACACAAGACCTTTCGAATACTACCGTGGGTCTCCTTCACCCTAACTCCAGGCTTTTTCACCTAGAGAATTTGCTTGGCCCCACTTCTTGCTTTATGACACGTTATTGTTCCTTTTTCATTTCCTGATTCGAACTATGAGTCTTCATTGGACGTAGTCTAAAGGCAGACTCAGCCCACATTCACGAGAGTGGTGAATGTCCATACCGATGCACCCACACGATTTCGATCATTCTCACCGTGCACATGAACATAATAATGCCATCTTTTGTGACACACCCGATCTGGGAGTCTGCCATGATGACTGGAGTTATGCTATTATGATCAAAGCCTATCCGTTAAATACTTTCTACAGGAAGAATATCCACATGGCTTCTCAAAGGCCTTAACCTCTAAGCCGAATTAATCACCTGAATCTGTGATGAATGAATTAATTATCCAGTTAATCTTCTCTAGTCAACAAGTGCGAGTAAACGTACCTGCATATTCGGCCCCAATCTGAGCGCTTAGTCCACGTACCATGAGGCACACCTCCTAGGACAATCTAGCCTCTTGTGCGAAATTTGGTGGCCCGATGGTAACCGCGTCGTCTACCCGACATGACTTGAGACTCTAAACTACGAATCCTATGCTCGACCTCGACTGTGCTCTGGCCACGGCCTATGTGACCGTCTACTTGATACTAGGTGCTGGTGCGACACCCTGGAACTGATACTGGTTCCCCTGACCCATACTAGGGGGTGGAGGAACAAACAGTGTCCTCTCTTATCCTATTCTTTGAATGGAAATTTGTGTTGTCCTAAAACCTTAGGATCCTTTGTCTACGGGTAATCCTCTCCTCATATGTCGGCTGCGGCAATGGTAGCACACCATGCCATCCTAACCTTGGTCCTGTCCTGAATGTCCTTGAAACGAAGTCATACCCTTCTTTCTCGGAGTTGGAAGAAGATGGATCTTCCTTCCTCTTAGTACGACACCCATATCTGGATGCCGCATGTCCATCTACTTCTCCCTCCGTGGTCGCCGTCGACCTGGAAATTACTCTCCTCTAACCATTGGAGGGCGATTTACTTCTAAGCGGCGGAGGTAGTTTGACCTGCCACGACTACTGCTGCACTAGCTGTCTTGATGGTAATAACGAAATCCCTACGACCTCTCGGCAAAGCCTGTGATCAAATCTTTAGTGGTGCTTGGCTGCTTTTCGTGGGCCGCTCGTCCTCGCCCGCCATTCAACCATCTACACGTAATCGAAATGACAAGTTAATATTCAACGCAGTATCTCCAAGGCGTAAACACAACCTCGAGACACTATTCACATTAGTAAATTACACTTACTATATCACCATTCGTAGTTAATGCAAGACAATAATTTCATTTTATTAAATCACAATCAACATCAAAAATTTTATTTTAGAAAATTTCATTTTTTAAAAGATTTTATCGCATTTGATTTGATTTGATTTGATTTGATTATTATTATTATTATTTTTCATTCGTACTCTTTGAAAACAAACTGCAAAAAAAATATATTTATATATATATATATATATATATATATATATATATATATATGCTATATATATATATATATATATATATATATATATATATATATATTCTCATTTTCAATTAAGCAATAATAATTTATTAAAATTTATTTTATTCATTTTTCTTCGATTTTACAATATAAAACCTTAGAAAAATTTCTTCACACACACACACACACACACACACACATATATATATATATATATATATATATATATATATATATATATATATATATATATATATATATTTTTCATTAATTAAACCAAATAATTTCTTAAAATTTATTTTTATTTATTCTTCTTCGATTTACACAACAACCAAAACCGAATTTTTCGACATCATTTTTCTTCATTAAATTCTGGACCATTTTGTCCAAAATTATCGAACACCTAAGGTTATATTTCTCGGCCCTAGTGTTCAACATTCTTTCCTATGCTATTCACCAAGCATATAATTTCAATCACAATTCATACACAACACATGATCACACATCATTCATGTTATACACACCAATCACACATAAAAACACCATCAGTATGTAGTGTTAATCTGTCAGTGATTTCCTAAGTAATCACATACCTAAACCTAACATCGAGCTACACGGCGCAGTGTCCTTATACCTTATGACCTTAGCTCAGCCCAAGTCCCTCAAGCCCTAGGTTTTCATATACCCTAAGTTGCACTCTAGACCGTGCTTTAAGCCCAGTCCTCCCCCCCAGCCACAGGTATTTGTGTACTAGCTTTGATACCCGAGCTGTGACCTTAAGCGGGGTGTAGTTGGCCATTTCCGTCAACCCTTGGAATACTAAGTGAATGTCGGGTAGCCCGAAACCACTCACGAAAATTGGGCAGAGTCTCCTTTGTACGGGAGCTCTGCAAGGTACAACTTTAATCCCAGACAAGTTTGCAATGATGCACTGAGGATCCCGAATGCAGTAAAGTATTAGCCATAGGCCGCTGCATCAATACTTTCACAATATAAATAATGACAAATATATATCATGGTTTAAGAGTTTTTACATTACTCTTAATACAACATATATTAAAACTTAGAATTTTAATACATGTATACAAAATAACACCAAAGCCACAAGTCGGCTTTCTTCTAACACGTGGCCTCTAGTGAGTGCCGCCTTCCCAATCGCTCCCTATACCTAAAATAGTGATCCCTCGACAGGGTGAGCAAATCCCAGTAGTGATAATTTCCTACATGGGTTACTCCCCACCTAAGTGCACATGCATGACAAACAATCACATTCAAGCAATTTCATGAACCTACTCAAATGTCTACATGACTAACCTATGTCTCGAGTCCTCTGACTCCCTCACATATACTAATTTGAATGCGTGAGTAAAATCACCGATTTTCAAAACAAAACTTGTTGTTCTGAAAACACACTACCGAATTCGGTAAAAGTATTGGACTACTCCGGCGAATGTGTTGGAGAAGCCATTTAAGCAATTTATGGGCTCCTCCGACGTGTAATTGTTGGACCATCTCCCAACACAATTCTCCGGAAAATCATCTATTGAAATTCCTTTCGCAACCATGTTCATTTTTCTTTCAATTTCATGTCATGCACTCTCACATAATATTCTAGGCTGCCCCAGTGCATATGGAATGCATGATGCCAATTCCAATACATTCATGCTAATATATTCACATGCATATATATTAACATAATGAAATCACATGAAACATGTTATGCAAATTCACAATTAATTACACCAAAATTAGCTCACATGGGCTAATTAACAAACACGAGCAATTCATTTTGAATCACTTTCGACCAACACATTTTTCACACAAAATTATTTAGTGTCACTATTCACGTGAGCAATTAAAACCCTCGGGTTCTTGTTCCACGATAACTCAAATAGGAATTTTTCTCCCTTTCGGTTCAAAGCTTTTGAGGGGCCAGGAGTTGCAGCTAAAACAAGTCTCGAACATTCCTAACCATTACGCAGCTCTTAGCCCGAGGTGTCTAAGTAGGAAAAGATCTACTTCTTGGGTTAGTCGGAACTCCACCAAATTGGATTCACTAGCAGCGTAGAGCATTTCATGCTATTTCTGTGGCAAGCCCGGTCCGTCGTGGTAGTAATTCTAGAGAGAAGGTGCTCTCTCTCTCTAAATATATGAAACCCAAAACCCTTTGCATCCCCATTTGCTCTGCGTTTTGCCCATTTTTGCCTCTAATTGAAGAAGACAACACTATTCATTTTGTCCTATTATCATTTACAAATTCAAAAATTCCCATCATGTCCATTATCTTGGATTTTGACGCTTAGTCTTATCCTAAGCGATCCATTTCCATAATCTCTCTACTCCTTTCAACATGTGTCATGGTATCTTTTAGGTGACTTTGTCACATCATGTCGTTTTATAGCTTTGATACTCGGTGCCTCGAAAGACGTCTTAAGTCCGTATCTGGAATTTGTGAAGTCGGCGTGGTAGGTAGATTTCGTGAGACGATTTCAACGGTGAAATCCATTTCATTATCCGAGATCTAGAAAAATTTAGGATTTTTTCCGAAATTACAATTTTATCATTTTTCCGAAAATTGAAATTTTCTCGGGTCTTACAATTTTAATCCTTAAACTCCCTCTCTATTTGACATTCAACTTATTATGTTTATACTTTGACATATACTTTTCTTCATTTATGGCATTTGGGTCCTCATTTTGACATTTTACCAATTTAACCTTGACTCTTGTATTAATTCCGGGTTTTATCAATTTTTTTTTTAATTTATTTTCACTTGGCATTTAAATTCCAAAAAATTCAAATTTAACTTGTGTTATACCCTAAACATATCATTAAGCTACTAGGGCTTAATTTGGGGTGCACTAATCCACTATGCGAATTCTCACTTTAAAAACCTCTATTTTTATTGCTTAAAACCTGATAAAATATCGAATAAATAAAATAAAAGTTATAATAGCGAGAAAATGTTATAAAAGTAAAATAATAAAATGAAAAGAGGCGCTATTTTTTGGGGCGTTACGAAGTCCTCGGTTTCCCACTTAATCAGTCCTAAAAATACGGTAAGTGTGCAAGATCAAAATAGAGGCGACATTAGATATTTCGAAGTATGCAGACAACCCTTAGAGCGAACCACGGCTTCCATAGCCCTGTAATTGGAAAATAAACAAGTAGGAAGAATCACGTTGGAGTGTAGCCCATGTCGAATATACACAGGGCTTTTATAGGTAATTAGAAGAGTTAGACCGTCGAACGCCGATTTCCTTGCCCTCTTTCTCTCTCTTGCTTTTTCTTCTCTTTCTCTTTTTTTTTTTTCTTTTTTTTTCCTTCCGTTCCTTTTTGTTGCTCTCCTCCTCTACGAACTGATTTCCCACCCCTTTTATAGACTTCTCCATTGACATGCATGTGGACACATGGCTTGCCATGTGTCACACATGCATTTGCCTTGCATGGCCATGTGTCACACATGCATTTTCCTTTGCATGCCTTGTGACACATGGCTTGCCATGTTTCACTTGACATCTGTTGTCTCGAAAAAAATGAAATTCTTATTGTCTCGGAATTGGTGAAGAATTCCGTCACGGGTAACTAGATTTCGAGGCGAATGCAATGGTGAAAGTCGTTTTGTCATCCCGAGATATAAAATTTTTGAGTTTCAACTGTATTGTAAGAGCAGGATTCACCATGTTTGACTTTTTTTTTTTTGAAAAGTTCAAATTTACCCGGGTTTTATAACTTTACTAATAGGAAAATAGAAAGAATAAAAAACACAATATATAAGATAGTTATGGAATGTTTAGAAATTTGTTTACCTTTGTGATGCCCTAAAACCCGAGATTAAGTTATTCATTGTCGTGTGGAATTTCTACCTTAGGTCATTAAGCACCTAAGTCTTGATACCGGACTGGTAACAATTACGCGTGGACACCGAGTTACTCGGCACCACCTCGATACGTTCCTTCACCGGGACCCATTCATTCATATTTAAGTTAAAAATATGAGAATAATACACTTAAATACAGTCCATAAGAGTTCGATCCATTTCTTACCATTATTACATACGGAGCTATGTTAATGATACGATCGAAAAGAATTTAGATTACAATTCTTTTATACAAAAATACATGTTTAAAAATAATTTATCTTTAAAAAAAGTTTACTCAAGGCTGCATGTGTTGCATTGCTTTTTGTCAGCATAGTCTGAAGCGACCATGGTTGATGCATTTGCAGAAAGGTTTGTCTCATAAGCAGTGAGCCACGCATGGCGAGAATACCACCTCCCTCTGAGAAATTTACTCTCCCTGTTGCACATGTAATGTTCACTTAACATTTCACATTTACATTCCAGCAAGAACATGCCAATTCTATATGGAATCCTATATGTCATGCCATGAAATGAGATGCGACTCATCATTTGCCATGCACCCGAGTCCTCATTGACTCCCTTACACAACGCCTAAGCCCATGTGTGATAAACCGTAATTCTGGATGGCATACAATGATCATTTTCAAAACAAATTTAATTTGTTTATAAAGCAAAAGCTTTTAGGATGATACATCACAATGATAATTTAATATTCAAAACCATGCACTTTTTGTGGGTAGCAGATTTTTGGTGTCCCACTGCGGGCTCCGCAAACCCAGATACTTTTACGACCTTTCACTATCGGGGACTATGTATGACCATAATTGGCTGGGTTTTCACCCGAGGGGGGATCTATCCCGTCTTGCTGATACCCGACACATATTTTCGTTACCATTTTATTCAATTGTGCGACTTTGTTGGACGTTGTCCCATTTACCAAGCCCACCCAATCAAACACCAAACACAGTGTTGATTTACCAACCATGCACTCACTGTGACGCCCTAATTCCCGGGGGTCCGTTGACTACCCGTCAACCCGCGGAATACTAGTGGATGTCGGGTTACCCAGCGCCACTCATGAAAATCGGGCAGAGTCTCCTTTGTAGGAGACTCGACCCAAATACAACACACAGTATATAACTTTGTCGATATACACAATGACCACCGCAGTCTGCGTATACAACTATCTTAGAGTAAAAATGACCTCTTGGGCCTGCATTATACTCTAACACTGCCATCCAATATCAGTATGATAATCCGTAATTAAAGCGGCCACTTGGGCCATAGCAATACTCATAAAACATCCCAACTATATATCATAGTTACAAGAGTTAATGATCTACTCTTATCTGACACATATATTAAAATGAAAGACATTCTAATACATGCGAAACCATCAAAGCCACATTCGGCTTTCTTCTAGCCAACCTCTATGATGGGCGAGTCTCTCGCACGCTCCTTGTACCTGTAAAATAGTATCCCTTGATAGGGTGAGCTAATGCTCAGTAGTGGAATCACCCTAAATGGGCTACTCTCCACCTAAAAGTGCATATCTGATGCTCGAAATAAACACACATTCAAACGAGGCATGATCCTACTTGAATGTCTAACTGATCATCTCATATCAGAGTCCTCGACTCCTCACACTGCCTAAGCCATGTATGAGAACGATTTTATTTGTGGACAACCCTCCAATATATATATCAATTGGGCCGACTCCGACGATTGATATTATGTGTGGACTACCCTCCGATGTATATTAATTGGGCCATCTCCGACGATTGATATTTTTAGTATGGACTTCCCTCCGATCATTATTATTTTTAGACAACGCTCCGAAACCATTCTCTTTAGAATTACCTCATGCACTCACTCCTATCGTCCTAGGGTACCCCAGTGCATATGGAATGCATGATGCCAATTCCATTACAGTCTATATCACATGCAAATATATAATCATGCATATATTCACATAAATTTAAATCACACAATCATGTTATGTAATTTCACATCAATTTCATCAAAATTAGCTCACGTGGGCTAATGATCAAACACGAGCGATTCAACTTGAATTACTCGACGAGCCACGTTATTTCCCGCAAAAGGTATTTTGTGAAGCAGCTGATACTTGAGAATAGTGAAACCCTCGGTTACTATTCCCGGCAAATCACCAATCATCGGTTCACTTAGTGAACCCGAATTTCACGGCCATTTCCGGCCTTATACACATCAACGCATCATTCATAGCATAAATTTGCAACATGGCACCTGTCGCGAAGTGGTGATCGGCGGACATCACATGGAGATAAAAATCCAACACCTCGGTTCAGATTTGGAACGTCGAAACCGACCCCTCCACACGACCTCATTCAACTCAAACATTAACAAAGTACTTAAATAAAGGAATAAAACCAAGTAGGGAGAAACCCCTACCTCTCTGAGTTGTGAAACTCCCTAAAGCCAAATTTACAGCGTAGGCCTCTCCGTAGAAGCGACTTTCCTTCTTGTCGAAGAATTTTGGCGTTGGATCTTTGTAAACCTAGAGATAAGTCTCTCTCTCTCACTCTAAAATCACACCATTTTAGCCACTGTAAGAAATTCCCTTGCTTTTCACGTTTTCTCCTCTTTTCAATTTGAGAAGATGAGTACTATGCAAACTTTTGTCTTATTATCATTTAAGACAAATTCTAAATGACCATTTTGTCCTTTCTTTTCCCAGTTTTGACATTCGGCACTATCTCGGCCGTCCATTTTCATTGTTTCAATACTTATGCCACTTATGGCACATGAGTACGTGTTATATGTGACTTTTGTTGCATTGAAAATCGTTCTGACACCGAGCGCGATGCCTCGGCAGTGTAAATTCGGCTTGTCTCGGAATTAAACGAGGAATTTGACGTACTAGCTTCCCAATTTGCGAAGACGATTCCAGCAGTGAATTAGTTTCGTCATCTGAGATCCAGAGAATAAATTTCAAATTTTTAAACGAAATTACAATTTCTTAGAAATTACGATTTTCTATGAATTTCTAGGGGTGGAATTTCTTGGGTCTTCATTCTCCCTCGTAAAGGAATTCCTCCGAGAAATTCAGGACAATCCACAATCACTCATATGCATATACAGCATGCACTCTACCATGCATGTAAACTGCGTCATTCAATTATTAAGCGACTAAACTACGTACCTTCGTCCACACTATGAGAAAGGATATGTGGCCATCGTGTCCTCGCGCTCCCCGCGTTGACTCGATCCACTCCGTAGTGCCACCATGGCACTCTCACTAGCCTCACGGTCTTGTCGCACAGCTTTGATCACGGCTATCCAAAATAAATATTGTTCCGCTTCTCGAAGGACCATCGGTGTCGACCTCGATCTGTCTCCGTCCACTACATGTTTGGATCTTTGTGTGCTTCAGGAGCATGGGGCGTGAAACACCTCGTGGACACGACATCTTTGGCGGTAAAGCCTTAGATGCGCTGCGCCTGGCTCTCTCGAGTATCTCGAAAGGCCCGACAAACCTCGGCGTGATAGCTTCAGCTTCTTAGAGACACGACCGCTCTCTCGCCAGGCATCACCTTCGAGAAAGCGTGATCCCCACGACCTTTCGAACTCCCAGGGTCGTCGTGCATACGCATGGCTCATACGTCGGCTGCGGCGTGAGAAGGCAGCATCATATCAAACACGCTAGGAGTGTCTCTAATCAGATCAGGATCCGGGATGGAGCTCTCTTCCCACACCGATTCCAACGTGAATAATCTATGGCCTTCCATACAATGCTCATATGGTGCCATCGTATGCTCGCGATAAGCTGTTGTGGCGAATCCACTAAGGGCAAGTGCTCACTCTACCCTTGTGACCCCAAAGAGCGTGTATGTTCGCGAGTGTCCTCTAACACGTATATAATCCGCCCTGTGGTGTAACCACCTACAAACCTTTACTTTGTGTGTAACGCCCGACCTTGAGGGTCACAATCGATGACAATCCAATGGACCGTCAGCCTAGTCCATGTCATGAATGACATCCATATACGAGCCCTTGCCCGTACCGGTAACACCTAATGCAATTGCCAAGGGGTATCGAATCTCGAGGTCATAGGAGCTCTTTATCGCTCGACTCTAAGTCTACGTGATAACTCTAGTGTGTTTTCATCTCGATTAACATAACTCTTCGGCTGACACTTCGAGCCTCTTACATTTCCTGAATCGAACTATGAGTCTTCATTGGACGTAGTCACAAGACAAACTCAACCCCACTCACCAAGAGTGGTGAATGACCATACCGTGCACCTACGCACAGGCTCGACGCGATGATGCAGGCACGCCAGATGCAATAATGTCATCTTGTGACCTTGATCGGGTTCCTACATGACGAGAATCTCGGAGATCTCTGTTGAGTGACCAAAAGACATATACAAATTTATGACACTATTACCAAAGGACTATTGTCTAATCCCTGGCAACGGCGCCATAAAACTTGTTGAGAGACTAAAAGACATAAACAAATTTATGACACTATTACCAAATGACTATTGTCTAATCCCCGGCAACGGCGCCAAACTTGTTAAATTTCTATTGTATAAATAAAAATCTCTAATTATAAATCATTTTTATTTGGTTTTGGCCTAATATCCTATGATGCAGTGCGACAAGTAATAAAATGGATATAAGTCGAGATATCAATCCCACGGAGATCTGAGAATTCTAAATCAACTACCACGACTACTCGAGCTCCATAATATTTGGACTATAACATGACATTGTGATCGACTTAAGAAAGGCGCATAAAATATACAAGTATTAGGAAAAAGAATGAACAATCAAATAAACTGGAATCTAAAGAATAAAGAATAATGAATAGTGAAGAAAATAAATGGGCCGAATAGTGATCTTTTAGAGGACACATCGAATCCAGCGCTATTGTGAAGTATCAATTCACATGGTGCTTTCTTGATAAATTTACTTGTGTATTTCAAGTTTTAAAATGTGTCCAAGGCGTTTTAGCGATGCAGCTGGATCTCTCCACTCCACGAGTTCATGGTCTAATTTTCAGTTCTTTGAAGACGGGAGGTAGATAGTACTAATAAAGGATTGCCTTAATCTGGGTGATTGCCTTTGCAATCTTCATACCCATTTTATGGACTGGCACACCTTAGCTCCCAAGTTATCGGTCAAGCAGGATAACTTCTGGTTACTCTTCCTCTAAATTAGAATAGATCACCCTCTCCTTGATTAGATCTCGGGATTGGCTTCACTATTCGAATTGAGGTGAACTCTCTGCTTGTTTAAATTGATAATTCATTCAACTCGTTCTTGATTTCAAGTGAGAAGAGGATTTATCTAAGTAAACTTACAAAGCTCATTAGATCTCTAATAACAGGCTAATATACCTTCAAGGAAATGTTCATAACTCTCAGGAATGTCTTCTCTGTGTCACTCAGAGGACCTCCTTGAAATCAGAGCAATGAAACAAATCTTAAATCGGGTATAAGAAACTGATATTCAGATCAAAAACATTAAACCCATAACCAGAAGTAAATTCATAGTTGAATTTCACAAAAATTTATTGGAAGCGACTCACGGGAAAGATAAAATTATGACTATAACATTTACTTAATGGAAGTGGGTTTCTCAATTCTTTAATTACACACTCTGACATTCCTCGATCATAGGAACAACGCAAATTAGCTTGGAAAAGTCGAATTCAGAGAAATTTATGCGAACTTCAAACATTCAGGTAGTAATTTGAAAAAATGGAAATTACGCATTCGACACGCACCAGCGATAACATCGGATCAGAAAAATAAAACAAAAATAAAAAGAAAGATGAAAATAATCACAATCTACTATAGCAGCGAAAATAGAAAAAGAAAAAGAAAAGAAAAGAAAAAGAAAAATAAAATGAAGCCTTGAGCTACCAGTTCTTCGATTCTGCTTCACCTCACTCGACTGCCTTCTTATTCTTATGGGTAGCTTTGCTTATTTATAAGTTTCTCGATTTAGGCCCTAATTCCTATGCATTCTTTTGTGGATTCCAGTGGGTGGCCCATGTGCTGTGGTCGGCGACCTCCGTCCGCCCCAGCCATGACATTAACTTAAATCTTTGCAGCTTTCAAGTGATGGTTCCTGATGTCGCGACATCAACTCTTGTCGCGACATCAGCACCGAGCCGCTGACTTTGAGCGGTAATCTTCTTATGCCGACATCAATCCTTTGTCGTGACATCACTTTCGCTCTTACGCGGAGTTTCATTTGTTCGTTCACGATGTCGCGACATCAATCTCTTATCGTGACATCATTTCGTATCTTTGCGAGGTTTCAAGCGATGGTTTAAACGCATTGCGACATCGATCTGCTTGTCGTGACATCGGCTCGTAATACTTTACGGCTTTCAAGCGATGCGTTCACGGTGCCGACATCAATCTCTTGTCGTGACATCAGCTCATGTCTTTGCAGCTTTCAACTGATGGTTTCTGACGTCGCGACCTCGATCTCTTGTCGTGACATCAGCTCATGTCTTTGCGAAACTTTCAGCGATGGTTTCGGCGTCGCGCCTCGGTCTTGTCGTGACATCGGCTCATGTCTTCTGACTTTCAGGCGATGGTTTCGGCGTCGCGACCTCGATCTTTGTGGCGACATCAGCAAGCTGAGAACCTTCAAGCGACGTCTTATGTCTCTAAAGGCTTCAAGCGGATTGCTTTTTGGTGTGGCGACATCGGTCTCTTGTCACCGGCGTCAACTTAGAATCACCACGGTTTCATCTTTCAAACTGTCATAGCTTGAAGTTGCTTCTCTTGTCGCGACCTCCATCCCTTGTCGCGACATCAACTACTAAGTCTCTGGTTAATCATCAATTTTGCGAACTTGTGATCCACATCGCGACACATCGAATTTGTGATTTTTACGATGTCGCGAACTGCATAAGCGGGTATGCAAACCCAGCGCAACATTAGTTAACGGTTGCTTTCATTTACGCCTGCCATTTTACGCATTTTACTCCTGAATTCTTTTGCATTTTCTACCTTTTCTTCTTTCTTTCACACTCCCTGCTAATATGAGTGGTGAGTTTCTTTCCATATTTCTGCGTATTAATTATTCCTTTTAGGATAAATCAAAACAGGAAAAATGGATAAAAATAGATGACTTTAAGCTCATCAAACTCCCCCAGAGCTTAAAGTTTTGATTGTCCTCGAGCAAAGGAAAGAAAGAATTGTTGTCCTGAAGCAAAAAAAAAAATGACTTTGTTTCTGTTCCGTTTGCATTAGCGATCAATTTGATTGAAATCTGAGAATGCATTGTTTTACGGCACATCTAGCTTCAAAGTCAGTTCAAGGTTAGTTTTAATCTTTATAATATACAAAAACTAGCTTGTTGAAATTGTTTTACAAACAACATAATCATTAGATCTGTTGAATAATAACTTATTTTCCTTTCTCATCTTCATGTGTCACTAAAGTCCTTCACAGTTTTGATTGTTTCCATATTTCCAAATTCCATAGGTTTGTTGTTCATATTGATCTCCACTAATGTAGGTAATTGCAGCCTTGAATCGATGAGTCTTTAGAACCTGTTGTTGAGCTTGGGTAATAAGAGTAGGATGGAAGGAATTTTTAAGTTAAAGATTTACCTGAACCTTTTCTCTCTCTTTTTACTCACGCCCTTTCTTTCTTGTAGTTTCTTTAATAAACTCCTAAACTTCATGTTTGGGACATCTCTTTGATTGCTTCAATTCGAGCCCATATGCCCCCCATTTCTCCTTGTAATTCAGGCCCAGGAAATTTCCTTTGTTTGTCACCATTCGGGGATAGTGCAATGTTTTACCTTTTAGGCTTTCAACACTCTTAGCGAACTTTGGGTTAGTAGCTCCCATACCGGATGGCATTAGGGTACTAGGTGTTGAAACACCCCTAAGAACTTAATTGTTGAGGGTTGAGCCACAAGATAAACTTGTCCCTATAAGCTTTCTTTTCTATTGCATTTTCTGCTCTTTGCCTTTTTCTCTTCATTCCCTTTTTTATTTATTTATTTATTTATTTTATTATTATTTTTTTCTTGAGTTCCTCAAAAACATATACTCCCCCAAACTTCATTTCTTTCTTCCTCCTTGATTCACAGGTAATCATAGGTTCTTTCTTGAAGGATTGATTTTTTTAGGATGGAACCAGGGTTTCCATTGAAGCTTTATTTTTTTTTTTGAAAAAATGAGCTTGTTTGAAAATAGTTGTGTATGGAACTAAAGTATATGCATCGGCCTTATGAATAGGGATAGTGGAATGGCTCAAACTATCCAAAAATGGCTGTATCATCTCTTGTGTTGTATCACCTAGGATTTCGCCTCGATCAATGATAACAAGTCACAAATTTGGATTGAATAGATTTGTGACTAACCATAAGGATTTCCTTGACTCATTTTGTTGATGAGTAGTTAAATTAATTGATATTCAACGAGGTTCCTTGACTTCTTATTGTTTTAAAACTCAAAAAATATGTTTTGTTCCTTCTATTGTATTACTTTCCTCTATTCTGGACTTATCAATTAGACTTAAGTCACTTTTTGCACTGTGTTTCAATTAAAGCGTATTCATTTGGCTGTATTACTGCATTTTATGCGCATTTCATTATTCTAATCTAGCTACTTCATTCAATTCGGCTTATTACATCTCGCGGAGTTTTTATTCTTGAACTAATTCCCTACTTTATTTTCCCAACTATGCGATCATAAGCAACACAAAATTCAACAAACCAAAGTAACACAACAATTCAATTCAAATTTATCATTTTATTTCTGATTCAATTGCAAATGTTGGATACCACAGTATGGGCTTTGGAGAATAAGGAAGGTCGGCTTGGGAAGAAGTCTATCTCTTTCTTTTGGAAGAGGCAGCAAAGATATTAGGGATCAGTGCAGGAGTATTCAAATAGGCTGGGAATGCTGGAGAATTTCATTTTCCTTTTTCCTTTCTCTTCTTAGTTTCCTTCTCGACTTGATCTTCAATGAAGATCATTTGGAGAATCGACCTTCTTGTTTAGCTCATCTTGTCTCTTCTGACCATTCATTGTGTTTTCCATTTCGAGTCATTATTTCCAAAAATTTGGAAAGATTGTTGTTAATCAAAATCAAATTTCTAGCCGTTCTCTTTGCTGTAGGATTCAGCATCCTTTTGCTTCTGTCTCTATCATCGACTTATTCTCAAAATCTTTTGTGAGAGACTTGTATAAAATTCGAATCCTTTATTTGTTCTCCCGATTTGGCTTCTGTTCTGCCTCTTTTCTTCGTGATGGTTAGGAGGTGAGAATCACGCCAAGCGATTGTTCTAAAAGATTCATGACTCAGCTTGAGTTTCTGTAGAAGATTGCGATCTCTTTCCTTCATTTCTTTCTTGAAGTCCTCTCTTTGCTGCTGAAGAACCTCTTTCCATATGTTCTCTTCTTTTTGATTCTGCTTCCCATTCTTGATCTTCTTTTTAACTCTTTTTCATAAACTCCTTTACTAAATTCTTGTTGCACATTCCAACTCTTTTCCCTTTCTTCCATCTTCTTACGCCTTAGCATTAAGGAGCCTCCCATTATTGCATTGTTCTCTTGTGCTCCCCTTGAGCTTTCTCCTATTCTGCGAATGTTATTTTGCATAGGGGAGAACTGGCTAAGGGATGGAGAAATCCTAAGGGGCTTAACTCACCTGTCTTATTATGCAAATGTGAAAGTATTATTTTCGGGGGAAGATTTGGGTTCTCTTCTTCTTGACGACAACTCCAAGTCTCCTCTTCTTGTCTTTCAGTTTGGAGCTTCTTCTCTTGTTTCAATCGACACCCCCTTTTCTTTTTGGTTTAAGTGCTCACTCACAATAAATAGGAGTAGGTGATGTGGGACTTCTTCTTAACCTTCGAGACTCCCTTCTGACCTTTAAACATAAAGTTATTGTTCTTTGGGTGAGATCGGCCCTCTCTTATTTCCTTCATGAGTACCTCATTATAAATTTTTTGATTACTATTCCTACATTGAGCTTGTACTTGCCGAATAGCGTCGGCCTATTGCTTCTGGCTCTCTCCTTTGTACACACACATGCTTTAGTTGGGACCAAAGCAGAGACGAAATAGAACCACCTTAGCCTCCTCGATGGGGCTTCCCTTATTCCGAGGAGTTTTTGGTCCTCCTTCCCTTGTCCCGAGTTGTGCTTTTAAATCGATGAGCTTTTTGCGCATTTCCTTAAATTGGGGTTTTTCAGAGCTTTTGAACTTGGACCACTGCTTGTGCCACTGCCATTCTGAAACCCCGTTAATGGCCGCTGGCTCCATATAGTGGTACCCACACTTTCCCGGCGAACAGTGTTGTCTTTCACACTGCAGTTTAGATAAAATTCTTTCACCCTTCTTTGTGCTTTGACTTTTGATGTGCGCGAGCTTCCCAACCTCTTTGTTCAATCATTTTCCTTGAAAGGGGTAATAGGGTTCTGAATCTTCTTTAAATCTGAACCCTTATTGTATGGTGCTTCTTCAGGTTGGAATAAGCTTCCTGCGACACAAAATCTTCACTTCTTCTTCTCTTGCTTTTCCCTTTCTCTTGTCCGTTCTTTCTTTAGAAACTGCTGGTGCTTCTGGTGCTTATGTGGGCATCTCTTCCATCGGTTCTTCTGTCCAGGTTTTCTTACGGTTGCACATGTTCCCTCCGTGATCTCTTCCAGGTTAGGTACGAGGTTTGAGGTTTCAGCCATTTGAAACGGAAGGAAAGTTTTCTGAAGATCTTGAGAGATAGGGTTTTCAGGAATTTAGAATCAGAAGGAAGGGAGGATGAACGGTTTCTGGAAATTGGAGCGGGAGTGGGAAGAAGTTCTCCAACAGTTGCAATTCAATCAAGTTTTTGTGGGCCAATTATTATTTCATTAAATTCGCTTGTCGCGACATCCATTCCGCCTTACTTTTATTTAGGAACATTAATTTTAGGGCATTTAAGAGGGTGATGGCGACGCAAGGACCGTTTATGTCGCGACATACTAGGGTTTGTCGAAGACATAACTAGGGTTTTTTTAGATATTGTGTTGTCCCATGTCGTGACTTTTCATTTTCCAAGTTTTGTTTACATCAGACTATGCCCTTAGTTTAATGATCTCTAAAACTTGAATTCCTTTACATTTAATCCTGCTCACTCCTTTAAACATTTATTAGACCATTTCCAAACGAAATTCAACAAGATATTCACTCATATTTCACGGGTTTGGTTTAGGAGAAAGTTACCCTTTGTTCATGTCGTGACATTTACGATTCTTGGGGTATCACAAGGAGTTGCTTTTCTCACTCTTGTCTTTCGGCCCAGCACTTGAGGCGCTATCTTGCATGATTCAAGAAAATTTAATTAAACGTTACTTCTCAAAATTAAATCTATCTTTACAAGAACTAAATCAAACGAGAGTACGCGAAAAATTCAAAATCTAGCGAAACTAAATTTTCTATAGGTTGCCTCCCACGTCGGTTGCTCGATTTTGAGTCCTCGAGTGGACTTCTTTGTTTGGTTCTTCTTCTTCCTAGATAACCTGCTCGAGCTCTTCCATTCCTTCCTCCCTGCTTAGATAGTGTTTCAGTCTTTGTCCATTGACCTTGAATTCTTCTCTAGCATCAGTCCTTAATGTCACTGCTCCAAATGTATTGCTTGACACCAGCATTATGTTTGCTCCATTTTGGATTTCAACCTCTGGAAACAATTTTGCAGTCTAGGAATTAAGCGAGTGAACTGTTCGCCTGCGAACTCTTTCCCTCGGGGATCCTTTGATCATGCCATTTCTTGTCTTATCCTTGTAGATTCTAGCATTATCATAGGCTTCATTTCTCGATTCTTTAGGTTGAGATAGTTGGAGCGATCTCTCTTCCCTTGCAGTTTTAAAATCGAAGTTCAACTTCTTGATGGCCCACATTGCCTTGTATTCCAATTCCAGAAGTAGATGACATGGTTTGCCAAAAACAATTCTGTAATAGAGGACATTCAATGGGAGTTTTTAATGTGATCTGTAAGTGAAGTGCATCATCAAGTTTGGAAGACCAATCCTTCCTGCTTGAGCTCACAGTCTTTTCAAGTATTCTTTTAATCTCCCTGTTGGAAATTTTTGCTTGTCCATTGGTATGGGGATGATAAGCTAGACTCATTACGTGCTTGATCCCATACCTGCTCATGAGTTTTGCAAATATTTTGTTTGCAAAATGGCTTCCCCATCGCTAATGATGGATTAGGTGTTCTAAGTACTTTCGAAAATATTTTTTGCAGAAGCTCTAAGCTGCCATTAGCATCATTCCTTGGACAAGCCACTGCTTCTACCCATTTGGAAACATAATCAAGCGCCCAAAGCGGTATGTCTGAGGTTCCCAAATGATGGTGGGAATGGTCCCATGGCCTATTCCCAATACATCAAAGATTTGCACTACCATTATACCTCTCGGGGCATTTCATTTATCTTTGCGATATTTCCAATCTTTTGGCATCCTATCACACAATTTAACCCACTCAGCACAATCTCACGAAGATAGTGGGCCAATAAAATCAGATTGGAGTATGCTTATAAGGCTGTTCTTTCTCCTGAAAATGCCCCCCATATGGTGATGCATGGCATTCATTAATTTTGCCTTGTTCATTTTCTGGCACACATCTTCTTATTATCATGTCAGCACCTCTTTTAAATAATAGTGGATCATCCCAAATATAATACATGTATCGGGTTCACGAGGTTTCCTCTTACATTGTGGCTGAATTCTGAAGGAACTACTCCTGGCTTCAAATGGATTCACCCAAATATCGGCTATACCATGGAAGTTGGAAGGAAACTTTAAAACGGTTGCTCATGCAGGGAAGTTCTACATTAATATTACTTTCTCTGCACCGGTGCTTCTTTCTACTCTTGACAGAGTGATCGGCTATCACATTGTCACACCTTTATCCTTGATCTCGAGTCAAACTCTTACTGATAGTAGCACCCACCTTATCAATCTCGGCTTAGCTTCCTTCTTTGACATGGGCATGATTCTTTGCATTCGATATGAATAATAACATGGGATCCCAAAATGTATTGCCCTAAATTTTCACAAGCAAATACGATGGCTAGCATCTGCCTTTTCAGTTGTTGAGTAATTTTCTTGTGTGCCATTGAAGGTTACACTAGCAGTATATGGTCACGAATATTTTTCTCCTTTCTTTGCCTAGGCTCGAGCTGCGAAATCCTTGGCATCACACATTATTTCAAATCCACGATCCCATTACAGTGCGGCCATTATAGGTGCTTGAACCAATTTGATCTTGATTTCTTGAAAGCGACCTTGCGGGAGTCGCGAAAATTAAACCTTGTATCATACTCGATGTCTACTTAGTGAATTACATTTATTTTGAAGTGTCTTTGATGAATCTCCTATAAAATCCGGCATGCCTCAGAAGCTTCTTACTCTTTTCTGTGGTAGGTGGTGCAAGAATTTTGATAATGGATACCTTGAATTAGTCTACTTCGATCCGATGCTTGAATTTTATGCGAGAACAATACCTTATTCTGTAAAATGACATTTTTCCCGGTCGATTGCTAGGTTGTTTGTCTTGGCATCTTTGAAACCTTGTTTCGGAGTTCTTCAAACGATCAAAGCTGGATCCATACACGGTGAAGTCATCCATAAAAATTTCCATAACCTCTTGACGAGTCGAGAACATTGACATCATACACTCACGGAATGTAAAGGAGCGTGCGGTAATTGGCATCATACGGCGAAGGTACCATAGGGGCGCCATGAATGTAGTCTTCTCTTGGTCCTGGTGCGATAGCAATCTGATTGTAGCTGAATACCCATCGAGAAGAGCAAAAATAGGGAGGTATCTGCTGCTAATGTCAACATCGATCAATGAAGGGCGAGGAAATGATCATTTCTGATATTGTGTTCAGCTTCACATCAATAATGCATGCCTCCATCACATCCCTTGTTCTTATTTAGGAATCAATTCATTTTATCATTGCGGATCACGGTAAACCCACCCTTCTTTGGAACCACATGGGTAGGCTCACCAGGACTATACAAGTATAGATAAAACCAGCATTCGTGATTTGAATTACCTCTTTCCTGACTACTTCCTTCATCACTGGATTAGTCTCCTTTGATGTTCTACAGATGGCTTTGAATTTTCTTCTGGCGAATTTTGTGCATGCAAGATTGATGGTGATACCCTTTAACTCTTCAATGGACCAGCTATAGACTTATGTTTAAGATTTTAAACAACCTGTTTCCTCGGCATCAGCGGTATGAGGAGATAATCAACTAGTTTTTCTCTTTGGTGGTTCTAAAGTAAGCATACTTCAAATGACTTGGCAACTCTTTCAACAACGGCTCTTCCTTGGTTTCTTGATGAATTTCCCTTTTCATTATTTTCCCTTTGTCATTTACATTTTGCTTGGGCTCGGCTCACGATTTCTATAGGATGAAGCGATTGTATGGACAATCGAGAGTAGTCATCTTCAATATCTTTGGGAATTTATCTCTTTTTCATTGATAAAAATTTGAGCAGCCACAATCATTGTGAACATCGGGGTTGCAGTATAGACATCATCAACTACATTGCAATTTTCTCTGCATCACATCCTACGCATTCACGCATGCTTTGATCAAGTTGAAAGCAGCAGCTTCTTCTCCAACCCTCAAGGTGAGAACTCCTTTTGCATGTCGATTAGGGCGACTCCGGTAGCTAGGAATGGCCTCCCCAATAGCGAGAAATTGCTTGGCCAGATCTTCTTTGTAATCGGAATGATGAAGTCTCTTGGGAAAACAAATTTCCCAGCGGTGACGGCCACGTCTTCCATGACTCCTTAGGTTTTTACCATCGATCTCATCACGCCATTGAAGAGTAATAGTGGTGAGATAACCTCCCCCAAACAATTAGCCAACCTTGTGAAAAGGGCATCAAGTTTATACCGGCTCTGGCGAGTCACGAGCTTCACGGAATTCAACTCCTCGATGATGCAAGGAATTGTAAAAACTCTGAATCATGCATCTTTTATACTGATTCTTTCTTTATCAGTGCTGTAGTAGCGGTGGAATTTCACAATCCTTCTTCTACTATCTTTCTTTTCTTTTTCGGCATGTCCTTGGGAATTTTCCATAGAGTGGCATCTGGTCACCATACGTAAAAGGCATCTTGTCTCACAGCTTACGAAGGTTTTCAAAAAACGCGCAGCCCCAGCTCCTCTATCTTTGATTTACAGTCTACGTGGAAATGGGAGCTGAGTCTAGAGCCTTGGATATCCTTCTTGTCCACTCCCTTCTTTTCTTTTTCTCAGTGCTTCTTCCTTTTAAGGCTTTCTTCTTCTTTTCTTTGCTTGTCATTTTTTATTTCATCTTTTCTAACTCCTTCCTTCTAAGGTGCACGGCCGTACGATCTTTTGGATTCTTCTTTGTGTCACTTGGGAAGAGCATCTTTCCTCTGGCTTTGCGGGGTTAGGGCCGTTGCCTACTTGTGTCTCCGGGTTACTGAGGAAGCATTGGTGGTGAAAAATTTGAAATTGGTGGCGGTTGCTTCGGTCTGAAACTTTTGTTCATGGAGGTTAACTGACTTCTTATTACTCCCATTAATACTGACATCTGTTCTTGAAAGATTGGGCCCTCCTCGACCACACGATATTCATTTTATGTGTTCATTTCCTTTGCTTCTTCTTCTTGGAACCTTAGTGGTACATTGATAACCACTGTTGAGTTATCATACCGAGGAACCTTGTAAACCCCTCACCAATATAGAAATTCTCATAGTTCCTCAATGTCTTCGGGTGATAATGTCTTTACGGCAAGTTAGTATTGGGTTGAAATGGTAGTTTCTTGGCTCACCCGGATACTTAACTCTTGACATATAGGGTGTTCTTGAAGCACCTCTCCGGCCACTTCCTTCAGCCTGCTCTCTTTTCAAATTTGCTCTATCTCATGGTCGTGTGTGTCTTCCTTTTCTTGCTTGTCCATCCACATGCATAATAGCGTAACTTGGCCTCATAGGCTGCCATCTTGCTTTCCGGCTCCATGATCCCACCTTTCCTCTGCTTGTTTCCTCTTGAAAATTCGGGAAAGGAGTTTTTCATATTGCATTTGCTTGAGGTCTTGATAAGCTCTTTTGCCTCTTCAGCACTTTTTCGTTTGAATGCTCCTGACATGAAGCATCAATGATCCCTTTGATATATCATTCAAGGCATGATATGCAATGTCCATCGAATCGCCGAGATCTATCCCATGCATTGGACATCTTCTCGTGACCGTTTGAATCTTTCCCCGAGCTACATACGAGGCTTTAAATCTTCCCCCTGCTGAAACCACGATGATTTCCCTCCTTCTCTTTGAGGTGAGGGGGTACAGGGGAAAGAATCTACCTGATGACCTCTACTAACCTCCCAGTATCCCAGTAGGTATATATGGTAAAGATTCATACCATGTAGTACATTGTATCTCTTAGAGAGAATGGGAATAAAGATGCTGGTTTATTGACTTAAAGTCTCACCATTCAACTTCTTGTATTAGCCATCTGAGAAATCTTCGGTGTCGTTTGAGTCCTCGAGTGGGATGACGATAGCCCGATCTTCTTGCGGACCATTGTAAGGTAGTGCTGGTTTAAGTTCAAAATTATTTGCATCGATAGTGTTTTGCCGATTGCGATACTCATCTTGAATAATAGAGCAAATCCTCCGTAGTATCCGGTGATTGGAGGCCTTCTAAACCGCTCCTCTATGTACTTCATTACGATCCACATCTTTCATCTGCCATGGTTGAGTTTTTACGCGTTCTTTATCTTTCTCAAGCTTACGAGTGTTCTCTCTAGTGCATTAATGCGCTGGGAATCGGATCGGTGTGTTTCCTATGCATTAAAGTTTGTCCACTGAAATCAAAACACACTTTACATTAATAAGTTAGTACGGTAAACAAATATTTTCAATATGGACATTTAAAGGTTAGTAGCTAAAAATAACCCTTTGCTTGAAAAGCTATTTTGTTCTTTTTCTTCAAAATGTCCAAATTAGCATTTCGCTTCTTTTAAATGCGGATATTGATTTCTGCCCAAATTCTTCGATCCGACAACGGCGCCATAAAACTTGTTAAGTGACCAAAAGACATATACAAATTTATGACACTATTACCAAAGGACTATTGTCTAATCCCCGGCAACGGTGTCATAAAACTTGTTGAGAGACCAAAAGACATATACAAATTTGTAACCTTATTACGAAAATTTATTGTCTAATCCACAAACAACGAGCGCCATAAAACTTGTTAAATTTCTATTGTATAAACCAAAAATCTCCTAGTGTAAATCAATTTTTTATTTTGGTTTTGGCCTAATATCCTGCAAGTGCACAGGTCGACAAGTAATAAAATGGATATAAGTCCAGATATCGATCCCACAGAGATCTCAAGAATTCTAAATCAACTACGACTACTTTCGAGCTCCGTACTATTTGGACTATAACATGACATTGTGATCAGTTTAAGAAGGTACATCAAAATATACAAGTATTAAGAGAAAAGAATGAACAATCAAATAAACTAGAATCACAAGAATAAGAATAATGAATAGTGAAGAAAATAAATGCAGGCGAATAGTGATCTTTTAGAGGACACATCGAATCCTTTGCTGTGTGAAGTATCAATTCTGCAGATTAACAACGATAAATTTGCTTGTGTATTTCAAGTTTTAAAATGTCAGGCGTTTAGCGATCTGAAATTTGGATCTCTCTCCACACTCCACCAGTTCATGATCTAATTTTCTGATTCTTTCGAAGACGGGAATTAGATGACTACTTTAATAGGGATTGCCTTAATGGGTATTTTTCTTTGCAATACTTCATACCCATTTTATGGAATTTGTACACACCTTAGCTCCCAAGTTATGGTCGAAACAGGATATACAACTTCATGGTTACTCTTCCTCTAAATTAGAATAGATCACCCTCTCCTTGATTAGATCTCAGCTAACACGGGATTGGCTTCACTATTCGAATTGAGGTGAACTCTCTGCTTGTTTAAATTGATAATTCATTCAACTCGTTCTTGATTTCAAGTGAGAAGAGGATTTATCTAAGTAAACTTACAAAGCTCATTAGATCTCTAATAACAGGCTAATATACTTTCAAGGAAATGTTCATAACTCTCGGGGAATGTCTTCTCGTTATCACTCGAGAGGACCTCCTTGAAATCGAGCAATGAAACAATCTTAAATCGGGTATAAAGCCGTATTCGGATCAAACCCTTAAGCCATAACCGGAAATGCAAGTTATAAAACTGAATTTCTGTTTGTTAAGAGCAACTACAGGAAAGATAAATTATGACTATAACATTTCGCAATGGAAGAATTTGGGTTTCTCAAGTACTGAATTACACACTCACGTGTTCTCACAGATCATAGGAACAAGCGCAAATTAGGCTGGAAAGAAGTCGAGATTCAGAAATTTATGCGGACTTCAAACATTCAGTGGCGTAATTTGAAAAAAATGGAATTACGTCAAAACTACGCTCCAGCGTCTTTACCAGAATCAGAAAATAAAGCAAAAAATGAAAGATAGAAAATAATCCCAATATCTTAATGAAATAGAAAAAAAGAAAAATAAAAGAAAAGAAAAGAAAAGAAAAATAAAATGAAGCCTTCGGCTACCCAGATTCTTCGTTCTGCTTCACCTCATGCCTCCGACACACTTTCTTCTTCTGGTGCTTCTTATTTATAGGTTTCTCAGGTTGGGCCTGTTGATGCATTCTTTGTAGTTTAAGTGGAGCGCGTATTCTTTGTTCGGTCGCGACCTCAAATCCATGCCAGCGGCAGTAGCAAATGTTTCGCGACTTTGAGCTGATGGTTCTGCGATGTCACGCGACATCAACTCTTGGCCGACATCGGCTTTCAATTGCAACGCAGGCGTGTCTTCGCCATGTGACCGCCGGTCATACGGCCGACATCACTTTAATAGCCTGCCCGAGGTTTCAAGCTATTTAGTTCTACGATGTCGCGACATCAATCTCTTGCCGTGACATCGACTCTAATGTCTTTGCGGGGTTTAACTGATGGTTTTACGGCGATGCGACATCGATCTTGTCGTGACATCGGCTCGTATATCTTCGCGACACCAGATGGTTTCTGATCGTAACGACATCAATCTCTTATTCGTGACATCGGCTCATGTCTTTGCGACTTTCAAGCCGGTGGTTTCCCCGTGGTATGACCTCAGAATCTCTTAATCGTGACATCAGCTCATGTCTTTCGCGACTTTAAGTGATGGTTCGGCGATGACCTCGATCTCTTGTGTGACATCAAATATGTCTTTGCGACTTTCAGGCGATGGTTTACGAAGTCGCGACCTCGATCTCTTGTAGCGGCGCTGGCAAGCGCAACCTTCAGCGAGCCGTCTTATGTCCCAGACCGCTTGGTTGCACGGTGTCGCGACATGTTCTCTTGTGGCGACATCGACTTAGTCACCACAGTTTCATGCTTTCAAACACATCGCCCAACCCGAGGTGCTTCTCTTGTGACACTCATCCCATGTCGTGACATCAACGCGATCTCACGGTTAATCATCGGTGTGAACTTGTGATCCACATCGACCTGCATCAAATTTCCTTCGAATTTTCTGATGTCGCGACTGCATGCATGGTTTGTCTGAACCGGCGCAGCATTAGTTAACCGAAATTGCATTCATTTACGCCTGCCATTTACGCGTGCGCTCCACTGGTGCGTTTTCTCTTTGCTTTTTCTTCTTTCTTTCCTCCACCAGCTGCTAACAAATTGGTGAGTTTACGCATGTTGCATAATAGTGTTCCTTTTGGATGAAAATCAGCTTGGAAAATGGATAAATAGATGACTTTTAAGCTCGTCGTCTCCACTCATAATCGACCCTACGTCGAGGTCGACTCTCACCTATGCGGGAAGGCATATTCTGGCTATACCAGGCATAACCTCTAAGCCAATTCAAGGTTGTGCTTGGGTGCATGTGGCCGGTAGGTCTGATTAGTGACAACTGCGATGTTGTCAACTCATCCATGTCAAAAATGACATCAAATCCAATATGTCTACCACCCCAGGAGTCCATGCCTTCATTTGCTGGCTTTCGTGTCACGACCTCGACCACACACTAGCCCTCTGATAATAAACATGCGGAAGTGCTTGTATAGCACCAAAACTAAAGCGGTTCCTCGACCCTTACTTGGGTGTGGAGGAATGAGCGCCTGCTCCTCTGTTCCCGATATTGGAATTTGCATTGTCCCGAAGTCTGGGATCCTTGTCTGCAGGGCAAGTCATCTCATGGCAAATCCGGCCGCACGGTCGCGACTGTTAAATGGAGTAGTCTTGCCTCTTCCTCGAAACTAGAGAACGATCCTCTCTTTGCTACACTTTGCGTGTCTCGAGTGTTAGAGCATCTGATCTCTCTCTCTGTGGTCGCGGTCGTCCCAACCATGAGTCCATGTCGATGGCGAAGTCCCGATCTGCCACGAGATGGGTGACTTATTGGTCTCGAATCTCTATAGTACCCGGTGATCGAGAAACTACATATCTCGGCGGCGGTCTCTCGGCCGATCAGCCTCAACCTTCTCTGGGTCCACTTCTGCGCGTCGGAGCACCACGTGTCCCAAAGTGCCTCGATGGCGGAACTGGCACTTGCGAACGCCAGCATCTCTGCGTGGTGGTCTCTCAGCAGCGTAAGCGATCCTCGAAGTGATGCTCTTGCTCCGCTCTGAAGTAGGAGTAGATCCGAAATCCTCCGTCCGCATTCACGACAAACCGATCGAAGCTAGGGTTGGAATATCCTAATATGAGATCCATGAATGCGGTGGCGCGCTGATTGGTCGAAGGGCATCGCAGTAAACTCAAGATTGCGCTCTTGGCGTCTGCGTTTTGTCGCCAGGGATATCACGGATCTAACCCTCAATTTGATGGTAACCCGGTCAGAAGGTCTATCTTGGAGTAGACTGAAAAACCTCTCAGCCCAGTCAAACAAATACGTCAATTCTGGTATTGGTACTAATTCTTGGAAATTAATGTTATAATTCAAGCTGTCGTAGTCGATGCATAGTCGAAGAGGTCTTGCCTTTAACAACCATAAATATGACAGGAGTGCCCCATGTGATGCGAAGTCTTTCGATGCGATGAACCTTATCCAAGGTTCTTATGCTTGGACTGAGTTTCTGCAACTCAACTGGTGCCATCCTATGCGGAGTCGCGGGGAATGAGTTAAGTACCGAGGGTGTAACTTCGATGCTCCGAGAGTCTGCATGGAGAGTAGTCGGGTAGCTCATTTGGAAAAACATCCATATCGCACACTACTGGATAGATCTAAAGTGCGCTCTCTCCTCGTCCTCTAGGGTAGGAAAGTAACAACGACCCGCCAAGCGTCCTGACACTGGACTCGTAAGCGGAGTAAAGGCGAGATATCATCCTTGTCCCCAAAATACAACCACAGTGCCGTCACTGCACGTGTAGGCGGTAACCCTCCTGCGCTCTGTCGATGCGACCACCATGGTACATCGTGATCCATCGGGATGACGCCAGACTCCTGACATATCCATGATCCTTAGGTCCCTTGGTAAGTCCCGGTCTCCGACTCACAACCTCGACATCATCCCACCATTCTCGCCACACAATCCCTAGGGGAGAACTCACATCTGAGGCTCCTGCAGGTCTCGAGAGGTCCTTGCCCATTTCCACCCGAGACTCAGGCCTCACTCTCATTTGGAGCATAGCTAGTCTAATCTTGGTAGTGTCAGAGGTAATCTCCATGGCCTCTAACACCTTCTCCATCTATAGTGAACCAGTAGTACCTTACCATCGGATCCTCCTCCCACAGTGAATGTCGGAGGATGATGCGCCCTAAATCTCTGGAGGTTACTGGGACCTTCCGGCTACCCGCTCGCTGCTTTGTGCGATAGCAGCTGCATAATACCTATAGTCTCAACGAGGCCTGCCTCAGCTATTGGTGGTGCTGACCCGGTCACCACTATGGACGCCCTACGTCCTCGTCATCGTCCCCAGCCATCATCCGCAGTCTGATAAGCGAATTCAATTTCAATTCAGTATCTTTAAGGCATAAACACCGCCCCGAGACACTATTTATATACATAAATCAGTGTATACACATTGTCCTTGCATTTACAGATAATGCAAGGCAATTAATTATATATTTAAAACATTTTTATCCATAAATTTCATTTTGAAATTTTATTTTGAAAATTTTGTCTAATTTATTTGATTTTTCAAAAATTTTATTATTTTTATTATTATTATTATTTTTATTTTCTCTTCAATAAATGACCTTCCATCCTTTGTGTCACGTCCCGTTGTTTGTATTCAATGTTACGACTCCTATGCATTGGTAGCTATTCGGATATAAGTGTATTTATTTATTTATTTATTTTTCACTTTGTTCGGTTCTGCTTTGTGAACTTCAAGTGTCAACACCTAGTGCTGAATTCACCCAAGCACACAAACATTTCTGATACAACCCATCCTGAGCCATGTCATAAACATCATTAACATAACATACAACTCATGTCGCCTGCCTTGATCACACATCCAAGGCCTTACCCGTGCGCAACGATTGTTATATTCCGTGTTCCTAGGTAATCTCATACCTAATAGGAACATCAAACCACCCAAGTGGTGATGCTTCTGAGCAAATACAGGTATTGATGCATTATACTAAGCTCGTCTGGTAATGGCGCCCCAATTCAGGGTCCAGTTATTTTTCGTCGACCTGCGGAATACTAGTGGATGTCGGGTTGCGCGTCACTCATGAAAATCGGGCGAAGTCTCGCTTTGTACGGGGAGCTCGACCAAAATAACACCTGTATATAACTGTCACAGTATACACCTGATGACCACCACAGGTGTCTTATATCTGACGCTATCTGGGAGTAAAAATGACCTCTTGGGCCCACATTATACTCCTGACATATATCTAATATCGATATAATCCATCACATGGGTAAACGACCACTTGGGCCCACAGCAATACTCATAAAACATCCAACTATATATCATAGTTACAAGAGTTAATGATCCTACTCTTATACAACACATATATTAAATGAAAAACATTCTAATACATACCAAAACCATAAAAAGCCATTCCGGCTTTTTCTAAGCATTTCTATGATGAAATTGTCTCTCGCACGCTCACATGCACAGCAAAATAGTATCCCTCGATAAGGTGAGCTAATGCTCGATAGTGGAATCACCACAAGTGGGGTACACTCTCACTTTAGATGCGTATGCAATGCTCCCGAAATAACACATTATGCAATTACATGATCCTACTTGAATGTCTAGCGATGCATCTCTATCCAGGTCCTCCTGAGCTCCTCACACACACTAAGCCACATTATGAGAACCTTAGTTTTTATTTGTGGACAACCCTCAATATATATCAATTGGGGTGACTCGACGATTGATATTATGTGTGAACTACCCTCAGATGTATGTCAATTGGTGATCTCTAGACGATTGATATTTTTAATTATGGACTTCACCCTCAAGATTATTGTGTATTTTAGACAAACCTCAGAGACCATTCTCTCTAGATTACCTCATGCACTCACTCCTAACATTCTAAGTGCGGTCAGTATGGAATGCATGATGCCAATTCATTAAGTCTATATCACATGCAAATATATAATCATGCATATATTCACATAAATTTAAATCACACAATCATGTTATCATAATTTCACGTAATTTCATCAAAAAAGTAGTTCACGTGGGCTAATGATCAAACACGGCGATTCAACTTGAATTACTCTGACCAAACACATTATTTCACAAAGAATTATTTTGTGAACAACATTCTGAGAATAGTGAAACCTCAGTTACTATTCGACAAATCACTAATCATCGGTTCACTTAGTGAGCCCAGAATTTCTGACCATTTAGGCCTCGTACACATCAACGCATCGTTAGCATAAATTTTAACCTTGGCACCCAAACAGCCCGTGGATGATCACGGACTGTCCACATAAGTTTCAAATCCAACACCTCGGTTCCAAGATTTGGAATAGATCAAGCGACACTAGAAGCTGTTAAATAAATATTAACAAAGTACTTAAATAAAGAATAAAACCCAGTAGGAGAAACCCTACCTCTCGGAGTTTGTGAAACTCCTAAAGCAGGAGTCACGCGTAGGCCTCTTCGCGTAGAAACTGACTTTCCTTCTTGTCTGAAGAATTCGACGATCAGGATGCTTAGTAAACCTAGAGAGAAGTCTCTCTGTCTCTCTCTCGCTCTAAATCCCACCATTTTAACTTGCTGTAGAAATTCCTTGCTTTTCATGTTTCTCCTCTTTTCAATTTGAGAAGATGAGTACTATACAAACACACTAATGCTTCATTATCGTTTAAGACAAATTCTAAATGACCATTTTGTCCTTCTTTTCCAGTTTGGCGTTCGTATTATCTAGACCAATCCATTTCATTTGTTTCTCTACTCCTTACCCATAATATGGCGGCGTGATACGTGTTATATGTGACTTCGTGCCATTGAAAAATTGTTCTGGCTTGACAAATCGCCCAAAAACATGTAAATTAGATTGTCTGGAATTGTGAGAGTCGACGTGCTAGCTAGATTTAGAGACGATTCAACGGTGAAATCCGTTTCATCATCTGAGATCGGAAGAATAGAATTCGGTTTTTAACTTGAAATTACAATTTTATGTGTATTAGTTTGCTCTTTTCGAGAAAGTGAGATTTCTCAGTTCTTCACTCACGCATTTAATCGATGTCCCGGGTGCATATGCAATGCAATATGCCATTGCATGTTATGTCATGTCACATGCATAATGAATGTTACATGGAAAACACAATCCACACCACTTACCGGTGTCATGGATAATCACATCACATGCATATGACTTCCATACATCATTTCATTCATGTCAATATATCATACAAGCATATATCAACATTCACATTCAACATGTCATTATATGATCAAGAATGACACACACACAAGCAAGCCATGTAATGGCCATTGCACATAACAATTCATCATACGTCAATATGTTGGAGTGCTCGTATTAACATTCAAACGGGTCCTTTACATTGTGTGGTGGCACACTCTAATCGAGCCACATATCATGGCCCATTTGCACATATAAACTCATCACATGTCAACATATTAGAACACATATATTGACATCCGACATATCACTCTTAGGTCAACTGATAACCACACTCAAGCAAGTCACACAATGGCCCCTGAAGCAAGCCACAAAATCACCAAATCGAGGCCACGGGATGAGCCCCAGCAGGCCTACAAACTACAGGCCCTCGGACGGTCGTATTAGGCTCTAGATGAAACAATGCCTGCGCCTTTGCGAACTAAAGTCCATCTTCACTTGTCCTAGGTTCGCTTTGGGTGCATGCAGCAGGCGGACCCCTTGTAGGCGGACCGGCCGCTTTAGGCGAGCCTCCCCTTCCCCTTGGCGAGCCTTCCCTTCGCCTATGCAAGCCTTCCCTTTGCCTATGCAAAGAACCAACCTTCCATGGGAAGATTCACACCTTCGCCTAGGCGAACTAAGGTTTGTTGAGGTAAAGAAAAATTGAGCATAACCCGAAAAACCTAGTATTTTTTTTGCCAAACAGGCCCTTAAACGAAAAACCTTATTTTCCGGGCCCAAAAATGAAAAGTAAGCCAAGGTAAGAATAATCCCTTACCTCTAGGAGCGTGATACAAGAGTAGGAAGCCTCTTAAACTTGACAAATTCGATTTCCCAAAATCACATCTCTTGGATCTTCAAAAAAATCCCCGCACCGGTACCCCTTTGCGTACCCCTCGATCCCATCACGATGAACCTTTGTTCTTGGCATGGCCCGATAGCGAACTCCGTAGATCTTGAGAGGAAGCTTTTGGCTCTACTCTTCCTCTATTCTCCTTTCTTTCTCGACCAAACAGGAAAATGGGCTCTTTTTTCCTTAATTCCTCTTTTGTCCCAACTTAAGTTTAAGTTGGATGTGTGGCCCACGTCGTGCCACGTGTCCACCCTCGTTCGGGTCCGATTCTAGCCCGAAGAGATTTATTTCGTCTCCGTTCAAGTTCAAATTATATCCCATGAACTTGACTCAAGTCATTTCCCAACTTCTGAGATTTTTGTAAACAATCCTAGTCCACCAAGTCACTAGACATCCATCGCCCCAGAAAATGTGAAAATCCGACTATTTAAGATTCGTGAAATTAAATACAGTGTGAATTTTTACAAGATGAATCGATGGTGAGTTTTATTCAAATAAATTCGAGATCTAAATTCTGGGTTTCAGCTTCCATAATATTTTGGCAATTCTTAGTTTGCCATTTTCATAAAATTCGATTTTCGGGTCTTACATTCCTCTCCCCCCTTAAAAATTTCGTGGCAAGAGGATAGTTGACACAGCGCACACAATCTCATGCATAGACAAAAGTCGTTTAACATCAATGACTAATACATACCTTCTTACATGAAAGAAGGATGGTTAACACTGTAATAGTGTTTCGTGTTCCATATTTGCCTCCTCTATTCCACGGTGTTGCCCTGACACCTTCACTAGCCTCACGGTCTTGCCGTAAGAGCAGTCCAGTATCCATGATACCTACAGGTCCCTCTCTGAAGGTTCCATTTGCATCAGCTTCAAGCTCTCACAATCCTGGCATGCAGGTGGTTGGGGTGTACTTCTGGAGCCCAGAGACATGGAATACTACATGTACACTTTCGATCTTCGATTGAGTAAATCCAATTGATAACCAATCCCATACCTACCCTCTCGAAGGTACCTCGAGAAGGGCCCAATATACCTCGATTAACCTCAACGCCGACCCTGACCATCATCTCTTAGGCGTCGCGAAGACATGATCGCACCTCCGGCTCTAGGTGGCATTTGTTGTCGGGCGTGGCTTTCTATCGGCTTTGGCCAGAGTGAAGGCGTTCCGTATCAAAATCACCTCTCGGAGGTGTCTCTAACCCTTTCAGCGGGACTGTGGTGGTTCTCTCTCCCACCTCTGTCTAACCAACCGAAGATCAACATGGCCTCCCATACAATGCCTCATAGGGTGCCATCTGTATGCTCGCCTGATAACTATTGTTGTAGGTGAATTCCACCAAGGGTAAATGTTCTTCCCAACTACCCTTATGATCCAAGACGCATGCCCGTAGCGATGTCTCTAACGCCTGATGGTCATCATCTCGACGACCGTCCGTCAGGATGAAAGTTGTGCTCATCATCAACCGTCCCTATGGCTCGCTAGAAACTTTCCAAAAAATGAGCTGTAAACCTAGGATCTCGATCCGATACTATGGATATTGGCATTTCATGTAATCGAACTATCTCCCATATATACAACTTGTAGAATTCCTCCAGTGTGAAGGTCATCCGCACAACCAAAAAGTGTGCCAACTTAGTGAGCCGGTCCACTATTACCCACACTGCATCATACGCTCGCGATGTTCGTGGCAAGTGAGTCACAAAATCCATCGTGATGTGCTCCCACTTCCACTCCACTACCTCCAACAATGGTCGAGTAACTGCTTACTCTCCGGGCGTCACCCTTTACCCGCCTGACACAGACAACGAATCTCCACGTGTTTCTTCATCCCACCCAGCACACCGTGACTAAGATCACATGGTACATCTTCTTGTCATCTAGATGCACAGTAAAATGAGAGCAATAAAACTCCTTGAGGATCTCCTCCCTCAGCATCTTTCCTCGGGCTCGGGAACCACAACCCGTCCCCAGGTATCGGCATTCACCATATGAGTGCATGGCCCAGCCTTCAATTGCATTTTTGATCGCACCATCCCCGATGGACAATATCTCTGCCTGGTCCCCGTAACTCGACTGCTTTGCCTAGCAGGAAGGCGAGCTACTCAACCCCTAATGTACCCTAAGTCTGGACATCAGATCGCAAATCGAATCGGGTCCCACGCCTCGAAAGCATCCGCTATTCTTAAGCTTTTCATATACTAGCCAACACTCCCTTTGATTTTCCTCACTGAAAGTGCATCGCCACCACATTTGCCTGCATCGGATGGTAATGCAAAGTGAAATCATAATCCTCCGTATACTCCATCCACATGTGTTGCCTCATGTCGAGGTCCCATTGTAAAATGTACTTCGACTTCGCTGTCCAAAACACTTCAAATGCTCATCGATAATAAGGGCACAACGCCTAAGGAAAGCACACACGGTCGCCAACCCATCATGCAATGTAGGTAACTCTGCCTGGCGGTTCTTCAACCCGCAGAGAACCATAAGCCACCACCATCTCGGACTACATCAAAACACATCCCAGTCCGTCCTTGGAGGTATCACAATACACTGTGTACCTCCTGTCCCCTGACCATCGGTAGGAGCCGAAGTGTTCCTTTAATTCCTATAATACCCTCTCACATAAGTCATTCCACTCAAACTTGACCTCCTTCTAGGTCAACCTCGTCATAGGCGCAGATAACCGGGAGAAGTCCTCAATGAACCTCCTGTAATACCCTACCAATCCCAAGATATCACAGATTCAAGACTCCACTTCTGGCCTCTCCCAAGTCATAACTACCCCAACCTTCTCTCTAGGTCTACTACACCCCGAAGCTCATACCATGTGCCCCAAGACCCACCCCGCAGTTTCAAAAACTACACTTCACGAACTCGCACAATCATGCTCTGCTCGAGAACGACCCCCGGCTGACCCGCGGATCCTCCTCGCACTGAGTAGATCACAAGATGTTACCCACACCAACCATAACGAACCGATCTAGGTAGGGCTGGAACACCCTATGCATAAGATCCATGAATGCTGTTGGGGCATTTGTCAATCCAAACGACATCACTGTGAACTCAAAATGCCCATATCGTATTCTAAACACGCCTTGGGATATCCGCTCCCTAACTCTGCTAACCGATGGCAGGTGCCAAGTGTGGAGATCTATCTCGAGTAGACCTGGCGCCTTCTCAACCGATCAAACAAATCATCAACTGCGGGCAAAGCATACCGCCTACTTCGACAGCTCCTATTTAACCGCCGGGAGAATCTATACACAAATAAAAGTCTTATCCTCTTCGCAAATAACCGGCGCCCCAATATGAAGTGCTCGATTTAATGAAACCTATGTCTAATAATTCTTGCAATTAGACCTTGGGCTCTTGCAACTCAGCAGGCGCCATGCTATTCGGAGTCATAGAAATAGGCGATGTACTAGGGTGTAACTTAAAAACGAAGTCTACATCCCTATATGGAGGTAATCCCGGTAGTTCATTTGGAAAAACATCTTTGTACTCACAAATCACCCGATGTGTATCCAAACTGCCTCACCTCGTCTGTAAGGCTTACCAGCACCCCGCTTATCCGCCCATGCCACTTAGAGTCGTGACACGCACTGTGGGTGCCGCTGCTTATCCCCTCAAACATAACACAATTACCATCTAGTGTAGCAAGAACCCTCTTACGATCACACAATCACTATCACTCACGTGTTGCGAACCGGGGCTCATCCAAAGGATGACATCAAATTCCGACATGTCCATGACCCTTAGGTCCATAGTGAGTAGAATCCCTGAGATCTCTAACTCACAATCCCCACATATCTTATCAACCCTCACCCTAATTCCTAGGGGAGAACTCACATGTAACGACTGTTCCAAGGTTTCAACCTCTAAGCCCAAATCTTTCACACATGATGCAACAACGAATGAATAAGATGCACCAAAATCAAACAATACTCTTACCCATAAGCGAAAGAGTAGAAAAGTACCCTGAATACCCGACTGATTTGCAAGCCTGCATTAGTGTAATGGCGTAGACATGCCCCTAAGTCCTTGAAGTCCCATTTCAGGAACCATGTCCATCACTCAACTATGCCCCGGCCCATGTGGCCCGTCTCGCAAATAAATGCTTCAGGCAACACCTGGGACCGGAGGTCTTTCCTGGCCCATGGTGGGGTAGGGAGGAATAGACCGCGTCTGTGCATGCCCCACTGATGACTGGGACTGTGGTGTCCCTTAACTTTGGGATCCCTATCTCTGAGGGCAATCCCGTCTTATGCCTAAAGCAAGGGTACCCAGAAACACACTTCACCGGGACCGGGCTAGTGAGCCCCGGCTGCCTCATCTCGGGGATGACCGATCCTAACCTCGCCCCGATACCACGACCCTATCTCCCCAAACCTCTCGCGAGTAGAAGTCCTTTGCTTCTTTCCCAAGCTAGAAGAAGAGAGTTGACTGTCCTTCCTCTTAACACTAGCCCGCATCCCGGGACGCCAGGCGCCATTCACTTCCCTCCTACGGCCATATCGCCATGACCAATTTAATCCATATCTCATGAGTCCCACACTCGCTCTCGATGGATAATTTCAAACCATCCTCAAACTTTCCCACTTTGGCCATATCAGTGTCCACAGAATCATTTGCGAAATGAGCTAATTCAGTGAACTTAGCTAAGTATTCGAGTACTATCATTGTTCCTTGTTTCAACTTTAGGAACTCCATAGCTTTTGCATGTCGTGCAGATGCCAAGAAATATTTTCCCATGAAGAGCTCACGGAATTCTTCCCATGTCATTGCCTCCAAGTTCCTCGAGGCTTTGACCCAATCCCACCATACTTGAGATTCACCCTCTAGCTGGAATGCCAGCTTAGCCTTATTTCACACGAGGTGATCTCCATAGCCTCCAATATCTTTCCGACTCAATGAATCAATGATCGCCTTCTGACCTGGCTCCCTCCCCCTCAAGACTGGGTGAGGATGACGTCTTTAAACCTCCGGAGGTTACTCTGGCTCTCCCGGTCCACATTCGCACCACACAGCCTATGCAATGGTGGTAGCCACAACTCGCTTCCATCACTAGTAGTCGCACACTAATGGCCTCCACGGCTGTCGATCAAAAGGCCTGGTGGTTGATCGGTCGTCGCCCATCGCATCTACGTCCTCTTCTCGACTCTGCCATCTACACATGTCAAATAACAAATCGAGATTGGCCTTTTCGTCTAACTAGTAGTGCATGCCAACTACTAATAGACCCCAAATATCCCGAATCCATCTCTGCTCAGATTCGTCTGAATCCTCAAGGTTGCGTTTTCAACTCTGAAGGTTCCTCTTTCCTATACATTTCTTTCTACCATGTATATAATTCACATAACAGCAACACTAAATCATGTAACATTTAGGCACAAAACATAAAAAAGTTATCACAATGAATGCAACGGTTCAAACCCATGCCCATATCAATCCCTAAAATCATACTATGTTCCATGTACAACCGGTGACACCCGTAACTCAATGAATCTAATGACCTAGACCCATATCCATCAAACCCTAGGTAAACGTATACCTATGCTCTGATACCAAGCCGTGACGCCCCAAAACCCAAGGGTCCCATCGACTCAGTCACAACCAGCTTTGAATTTCTACCTTAGGTCATCATGTTTGCCTCATTGGGTACCGGACGTACCAATTACTATGGACACTAAGTTACTCTAAGACTAATTTCGATACGTCCCTTCACCGGGACCCATTCATTCATATTTAAGTTTAAAATATGAGAATAATACACTTAAATACAGTCCGTAAGAGTCCGATCACGACCCTCTTACCATTATTACATACCCGACTATATTGTCAATAGTCCAAAAGAATTTAGTTACAATTCTTTTATACAAAAATTCAATAAGAACTAGTTCATTCAAGCACCTTTTTACAAAGATTTTATCAAGGCCACACGTCTACTTTCTTCGCAATTACGACTGGTTCGAGTGCCTCCACTCGCAGAGGAATTTACAATTTAAAGGGTCAGTTCCATGGGTGAGCTATGCCCTAGAGAATACCCTACTGTGGCTACCTCACCCATGCACACATGCAATGTTTACTCGACATTTTACATTCACATTCCAACAAGAACATGCCAATTCTATATGGAATCCTACTTGCCATGCCATGAAATGAGATGCGACTCATCATGTGCCATGTGCCCGAGTCCTCACTAACTCCTTCACACAACACCTAAGCCCATGTGTGAATAACCGTCATTCTAGATGACATCGAATGATCATTTTCAAAACAAATTTCATTTGTTTATAAACCAAAAGCTTTTTAGATGATACATCACAATGATCATTTTATATTCAAAACCATGCACCTTTAGCGACTTCGTGTCCTAATACGGCTCCGTAAACCGAGACACTTTTACTACTTTTACCGGGCTGGGACTATGTCTCACCATAATCGCGTTTTTCACCCGAGGGGGATCTATCCCTTCACGATAATTCGAGACATGGAGCCAAGGCCTGTTCAACTATTAGACTCTATCGGACTGGTCCCATTTAATGGCCCAACGCCCAATCAAACACCAAACACAATGTCGATTTACTAACTATGCACCCACACCCCGCACAGCAATGCCACACGCTATCGCATGTTACGCCGCCACACTTACAATGAATGCTACATGGACAACACAATCCACGGCATCCACTTCATCTGGGCAGTCATGGACAATCACATCACCTGCATATGACTTCCATACATCATTTCATTCATGTCAATATATCATACAAGCATATATCATCATTCACATTCAACATGTCATTATATGATCAAGCAATGCCACACACACAAGCAAGCCATGTAATGGCCATTGCACATAACAATTCATCATACGTCAATATGTTGGAGTACTCATATTAACATTAAAACAAAGTCACCATATCACGCGCGCTGGCACACCTCACAATCGCGCCACGCCATGGCCATTCGGCAAATATAAAACTCATCAAATGTCAACACATTAGGAACACATATATCGGATGATCTAAACATGTCACCTACCAAGCAAGGACACACTCAAAACAAGTCACAATGGCCTCGCTGGGCTTCACAAAAATCACAAATCGGGCCACGTGACCAATTCCCAAACAGCCATTACAAACATTGTGCCCGGAGCTGAACAGAAGTTCGGGCCAGCGGCTTCCGTTACCTTCGCTAGGCGAGCCTCTTCCCTCTCGCCAGTAAAGAACCCGTGGCGCCCCAAATCTCGGGTCTCATTGGCTGATACCCGCGCCAACTCCCGCGCTGAAACGTGGGAAGGCCTGATCCGACATCTCTAAAATCGCGGCAGTCCCTCAGACAGGAGCTCTACCCAAATACAACACTTGTCCCAACATCAATCACATGATACATAAATGAATAAAACGCCTCGGGCCCATACTACAATGTATATGTATCCAACTATATCCAATAGTTTCAGAGCAATAAATGACTTTTATACAAATATATATTAAAAATTCTAAAATTTCTAATATATGTATATATCATAAAACCTCAAAGCCACACCCCATTTTCACAACCCGCCTATGATGAGTCCCATCGTGCTTCCCAGACTAAAATATGTTCCCTCAACAGGTGAGCTAATGCTTAGTGCTGAATCACCCAACGGGCTACTCAACCCATGCATATGTAATGCTCCAAAGTAAACACACATTCAAACAAATGCATGATCCTACTTGAATGTCTACCTGAACAACTCATACCCCGAGTCCTCACTGACTCCCTCACACTTGCCTAAGCCACATATGAGAAACATTATTTTTAACAAAGATATTTGCTATTATTTGTGGACTACCCTCCGATATAAGTAGTGGACTGTCTCCGATGTTATATTTAGTGGACTACCCTCCGAGATATATCAATTGGGCCAACTCCGACGATTGATATTTTATATATGGACTACCCTCCGATATTATAATGGACACACTCCGATAATTCTATTTATTAGTCAACCCTCAGAAATCATTCTCTCAAGAATCCCCTCATGCACTCGTTCCTATCGTTTTAGGATGCCCCAGTGCATATGGAATGCATGATGCCAATTCCATTAACATTCTATAACACATGCAAATATATAATCATGCATATATTCACATAATTTAAATCACACAAACATGTTATGCAATTTCACAATTCATTACACCAAAATTAGCTCACTTGGGCTAATTATCAAACACGAGCAATTCCACTTTGACTGCTCAAACACGCTTTCACACAAAAATTTATTTTCAGATTACTAGTCTGGGATGAACAAAGAAACCCCTCGAGTTTCTATCGCTCACATCCATTCATCCAATCATCTAGCTCACTTTGGGAACCCGAATTTCACAAGCCATTCACTTTGGCGCACATCACAATTTAAAAACACATTTCCCATGACTAACCTAACAGCCCGTGGACAACCACAGTCATTCATTTGGGTTTCTAAAATTTTCAATAATTCGGTCCTAAGTTTTAGGACAGATCAAACGGTCGTTCAAGGCCTCAAACAACTCAAGCATCATAAATACACTTAAATAAAGTGTAAAACCCAAGTAGGATAAATCCCCTACCTCACGGAGTTTGTCGAAACTCCAAGAAACCGGTACCTAAGCGTTGTCCTCTTCGCGTAGAGCAACTTTGCTTCTTCCTTCGAAGAATTCCGACAGTCCGATCGCCCGTAAACCTAGAGAGAAGTTGGATACTCTCTCACTAGGAATGAAAAATTTGGCTATTGGATCTTTTTTCCCTCCTTCCCACGTTTTGGTCTCCTTTTCAATGTAAGAGACGATACTATTCAACTCTTTTGTCTTATTATCATTTAATCATTTTCCAAAATGACCATTTTGTCCCCAAGCTTTGGGTTTTCGACATTCGTACTATCTCTACCGGCCCATTTCCATCATCTCTACTCATGCAACATGTATAACATGTGTGCATGTTATATGTGACTTTTTTCACATCTCAAGTCGTTTTTCGGCACCCGAAACTCGATGACTCGAAAAACGTGTAAATTCCGACTGTCTCGGAATTCGACAAAATTTGACGTGGTAGCTAGATTTCGCAAGACGATTCCAACGGTGAAATCCGTTTTGTCATCCGAGATCTAGAGAATAAATTTCGAAATTTTTACCGAAATTACGATTTTACCATTTTTCTAGAAATTGGAATTTCTCGGGTCTTACATTCTCCCCTCCTTTAAAGGAATTTCGTCCCGAAATTCAGGACAATCACAATCACTCACATGCATATGCAACGTGCACTCTACCATGCATGTAAACTCGTCATTCAATTATTAAACGACTAAACTACGTACCTTCATCCCTAAACAAGAAGGGATATGTGGCCCGCATCGTGTCCTCGAGCCCCACGCTGACTCCCTCCACCCATAGTGCGCCATAGCACTCACTAGCCTCACCCGCTTTAAGGCCGCAAAACCCGGGATCACGCTTATCCAAAAATACATACCGGTCCCTCCTCGTCCCACGTTGTCAACCCTCGATCCGTCTCGCCAATCCACCAGCATGAGCCGGATCCAAAGCGATACTCCGGAAAGCACGGAGACGGAAACACCTCGTGGACACCGATACGCCGGGCGGAAGCTAACCGTACGCTACAACGCCATCCCTCTCGAAAGTATCCCGAAAGGCCTAACAAACTCCTAATACTTCCCACGCTTGCCGAACCGACCACTCCTCTCTTAGGCATCACCTTCAAGAAAACGTGATCCCCAACCTCGAACTCTAAGGGTCGACGTCGTACATCTGCATAGCTCTTCTATCGGCTCTGAGCCGTGAGAAGACGCTGTCGTATCAAGATCACCTTCTTAGAGGTGTCTCTAATCTGATCAAGACCAGTGATAGAACTCTCTCCCACCTCAGTCCAACATAACGGTGATCTACATGGCTTCCCATACAATGCCTTATATGGTGCCATTTGTGGTTTGCCTAGGGAGAACTCATGAACAGAAGACCCACTCAAGCGTATGCTCCCACCCCATGACCCAAGACGTATGCCCTTCAGCGTGTCCTCTAACACTTGTATATAATCCACACAACGTGTAACCCTACACAACCCTTACTTTGTGTGTAAACGCTGACCTTCCCAAGGTCACAATCAATGACAATCCAATGGACAGTCAACCTAGTCCATGTCATGTATGACATCCATATACCGAGCCCTTACCAACTCAACAACACCCAATGCAATTGCCAAAGGGATATCCAAATCTCGAGTCACTCCCGACTCCTATCACTAAACTCTAAGTCTACGTGATAACCTGATCGTGTTTGTTTTTTTTTTTTTCATCTCGATTACATAACTCTTCGGCTTACACTTCGAGCCTCTTACATTTCCTGATTCGAACTATGAGTCTTCATTGGACGTAGTCCTAAAGACAAACTCAACCCACACTCACCAAGAGTGGTGAATGACCGTACCGTGCACCCACACCCGACTCGACGCGATGTTACCGTGCACACGAACGCAATAATGCCATACTATGGCACCCAATCCGGGGTCCACCATGAGCAGAATCTCGGAGATCCTCACTCATAATCCCGACCTATCAGGTCAACTCTCACCCTACATCCTAGGGAAGAACATCTATACCTGGCCTCTCTAAAGGCCTTAACCTCTAAGCCTAAATCCTAGGTCGTGTCGGGTATGCCAACCCGGCTAAGGTCCCAATAACTGACAACCCGATGGCTGTCAACTCATCCATGTCAAGCCTGACATCAACAACCAATAGGTCTACCACCATAAGGTCCACCACGCCCACGCAACCCCGATCCATTGCCCCGACTCACTCCACACTCCGCCCTCCGTCTATCTCGCGCCGCCTGAGTGCTTCTTCAGATAGCACTAAATCGAAATCGGTTCCTCCGACCCCCTACTAGGTGCGAAGGAATGAACCAGATACTCTCCCGGTTTCTACGCCTAATCGGGATCGCGCTGTCCCAAAGTCCCGATCCCCTGCCTCTAGGGGCAATCTCGCCTCACATGCCCAATCCTGCCCCCGGTCTTAAACTCGTGTGAATCAGGTCTTCGCCTCTTCCCCGAACTAGTTACAACATCCTCCTCTGCTACTCAACACCCTAACCCGAGTGCTCCAAGAATCCTTGATCTCTTTCTCTATGGTCAGGGCCGTCCCAACCACGTCCCGTAGGCGAAGTCCTACAATCCTACCCAGAATGGACAACTTCAGCCCATTCTCTCGAATCTCCAGAATACCCAAACAATCAAGAAACTACGATCTCGAAGATTGACATTCTACCTCCCAACTCACGGTCCTCAACCTTCTCTAGGTCTACTGACACGCCTGATGCTGACACCACGTGTCCCAAAAATCTCACCTCGCAAGCCAAACTCGCACTCGAACTCAAGGCACAACCATGGTCTCGACAACTCGTAACAAAATCCCTCAAGTGATACTCATGCTCCACTGACCAGCATCAACATGTCATCCACGGCACTAATGGCAACCGATCTGATAGGGTTTGGAATACTCTATGCATGAGATCCATGAATGCCGCTGGCGCATTCGTCAATCCAAAGGGCATCACCGTAAATTCAAAGTGCCCATAATGCGTCCTAAACGCTGTCGTAGGGATATCTATCTCCCTAACCCTCAACTAATGGTAACCAGTGCGAAGGTTTATCTTGGAGTAGACTCGCGCTCCTCTCAACTAGTCAAACAAATCATCAATCCTCGGCAATGGGTATCGATTCTTGATCGTAACCCTATTCAATCGCTTAGTCAATGCACAAATGAAGGTCTCATTCCTTCTTCTTCAGAATGTGAATCGAGCGCTCTACGGTGAAGTGCTCTGGCCTAATGAACCTTTGTCCAATAAATTCGTGAATCGGACTCTAAGTTCCTCGCAACTCAATTGGTGCCATCCTATGGAGTCATAGAGATGGGCGAAGTACTGTGGTGTAACTCGATACTGGCCCTAACCCTCCGTGGAGGTAATCCCTGAGCCATCCAAAACATCATCAGACTCACAAACTACTCGAGGTAGATCTAAGTCCGCCCCTCACTCGCCCTCTAGGGTAAGGCTCGTTAGCCAACCCGCCTAACTCGTCCCCGACACTGGACTCAGAACCGTATGGGGCAAGATATCATTCTTGTCCCCCTAAAATACAACACGAAAATCGCCCTGCAGCGGTAACCCCTCCTATGCTCACACCCGATAATCTAATCTCCAAGTCACCCAATCCATCCCTAGGATGACGTCGAACTCTGACATGTCCATGATCCTTAAGTCCACTGTGAGTAGAGTCCCCGAGATCTCTAACTCGCAACCACGACATATCATCCCTATTCTCGCCCTAATCCCTAGGGGAGAACTCACATACAAAGGCTCCTCTAAGGTCTCAAGAGGTCCTTGCCCATTTCCACCATATTGGGGCCTCACTCTCTAGCTGGAACACAGCTAGTCTAATCCTGGTAGTGTCAGAGGTAATCTCCATAGCCTCTAACATCTTCTCGATCTGTATGAACCAATGGTCTGTCACCATCGGATCTCCTCCCCCTGTGACTGTAGGAGGATGATGCGCCCTAGACCTCTGGAGGTTACTAGGATCTCCCTGACTACCTGCTACGCTAGCCTGTATGATAGCAAAGCCGCCGTAATACCTCTACAAATTTCAACAAAGGCCTCATTGGACAAATACCGGTGGTGCCCGATCAGCACTCGTGGACGCCCTCTCTACGCCCTCGTCTCTCGAATTAGCCATCTACATATTTCCAATGGCAACAAGAATCATTTAATTTTCTATTTCAGTATAACTAGCAATGCACATGCCAATTACTAATAGACTTGACAACCATGAACTGACCCGTTCATTTCCTAAGTGGCGCTAAATTCCAACCACTCAATTCATTTATTTCAATAAAATTCTAAGCCTTCTTGTTCATTTAAGTATCCAAATCCCTAAGGTCATAGTTCCTAACCTTAGCATTCACCCTTTTCCTATACGCATTACACCATGCATATAATTTCCTACGCAATAATCGCGCAATCATAATTCCCATATACATCATACCGTGTATATGTCCTTTCACGCAATTTGAAACATAAAATCACGCAATCAAAACATGCAACATTAATTACGTATCTCAAAGGGTGTAAATGTAGCCATTCATACACAGAATCTGTGTATATTTCAAGTCCCTACATTCATAAGCAATGCAAGACCATTTATCCAATATATTAAATCATATTTATCAACAAAAATTTTATTTTTTCTAATTTCATTTTTTTAAAAAATTTGTCTCTCATTTTATTTGATTTTATTTTATTTTTTCAAAAAAAAAAAATTTTTCCGAAATTTTTTACTGTTCACCGATTACTGTTCACGACCCAAGTTGCAATACAATACAATTCCTTTTATTGCAATACACTTCCAGCAGTGTATTCCAGTAGTGTATTGCAATACAATACACCTTCCCTTGCAATACACCTCATTTCCCTTGCAATACACTTTCATTTCCCTCGCAATACAATTTTCCCCCATGCCTGAAGCCACCTGTCATCACAATACAACTTCAGGTATTGCAATACACTTCCAAACTGATCCTAGGTGCCTCATTGCAATACAATTTTCAAACTCTTAAGCCTTTCTCTTGCAATACACCTCTTACCAAAAAACTATATTGTAAATGGCAAAGTCCGTCACCACCAAACTTCCTCACAGAATACACTTTCTTCTATCACAATATAATCAAGGCAAGAAATTTCAACTCGCTTCAGACCAAATTTTTTTCCAACATCGAAAATACCAAAAAATACATATCCTATTTTTTTTTTCTCATTTTTCCAGAATACTCAAATAAATTTATAAAAATTTATTTTATTCAATTTTCTTCAATTTTACAACTATAAACTTTTAGAAAAATATTTCTTCTCATCATATAAATTTTTTTTTTCCTTTAAACTAAATAAATTTATTCAAATTTATTTTCTTTATTCTCTTTGTTCCAGTTTTTACACACTGTAAAAACTCCTAAAAATTTCCGTATGTGCTAATTACTAAGCACACAACAATCTTAACACAAACGACATGGTATAAACACCATTCATCAAACATTCACACAACATTTCATCGAATCACACAAAACACACCAAACACATGCATGCAGTGTCCTAGTTTTGTCCCGTGATTTCCTAGGTAATCTCATACCTACACTTAACATCGAACCACACCTAGTGGCGATGTTCTTACACCTCAAAGACTATGGCCTAAGCCCAAGTCCCCCAAGCCCTAGGTAGCCGTATACCCAAGCCTGATACTGCCGTGGCGCCCAAACTCGGGGTCCGCTGACCACCACAACCCGCGAAAAACACTTCGTGGAAGGCTGTGACCACATCTCACGAAAATCGGCTATAGTCTTTCAGATGGGGAGCTCTACCTAAATACATCACCTGTCCCAACATCAATCACATGATACATAAATGAATAAAAACAGCCTCTTGGGCCCATACTACAATGTATATGTATCCAACTATATCTAATAGTTTCAAGAGTTAATAAATGACTTATACAAAATATATATTAAAATTTAAATCTAATACATGTATATATCATAAAAACCCTCAAAGCCACACCCCGGCTTTCTTCACAATCGGCCTCTATGATGAGCCCCTCGTGCGCCCCCGTAATTCGAAAAATATGTTCCTTGACAGGTGAGCTAATGCTCACAAGAGGAACTCACCCTAAATACTACTCCACCTATGCATATGCAATGCTCCAAAGTAAACACACATTCAAGCAAAATGCACATCCTACTTGACGTTTACTAACAACTCATATCCCGAGTCCTCACCGACTCCCTCACACTTGCCTAAGCCACGTATGAGAAACATTATTTTTAACAAAGATATTTGTTATTATTTGTGGACTACCCTCCGATATAAGTAGTGGACTGTCTCCGATGTTATATTTAGTGGACTACCCTCCGAGATATATCAATTGGGCCAACTCCGACGATTGATATTTTATATATGGACTACCCTCCGATATTATAATATACACTCCGATAATTCTATTTATTAGTCAACCCTCCAAATCATTCTCAAGAATCCCCATGCACTCATTCCTATCTCTGGGGATGCCCCAAAGTGCATATGGAATGCATGATGCCAATTCCATGAACATTCTATAACACATGCAAATATATAATCATGCATATATTCAATTTAAATCACACAAACATGTTATGCAATTCCACAATTCATTACACCAAAAATTAGCTCACTTGGGCTAATTATCAAACACGAGCAATTCCACTTGAATTGCTCGGCCAAACACAGTTTCACACAAAATTTATTTTCGTGTCACTATTCAGATGAATAAGAAACCCTAAGCCATCGCTCACATCCATTCATCCAATCATCGGTTCACTTTGGGAACCCGAATTTCATGGCCATTTCCGGCCTTACGCACATCACAATACAATTTAAAACACACATTTCCCCATGACTAACCCAAACAGCCCGTGGACAGTCACGGGCTGTCCATTTGGGTTTCTAAAATTTTCAATAATTAGGTCCCAAGTTTTGGGACCGATCAAACGGCCGTTCAAGGCCTCAAACAACTCCAGCATCATAAATACACTTAAACAAAGTGTAAAACCCAAGTAGGATAAATCCCCTACCTCACGGAGTTTGTCGAAACTCCAAGAAACCGGTACCTATGCGTTGTCCTCTTCGCATAGAGCAGCTTTGCTTCTTGCTCCGAAGAATTCCGAAGGGTCCAATCGCCCGTAAACCTAGAGAGAAGTTGGATACTCTCTCACTAGGAATGAAAATTTTGGCTACTGGATCTTTTTCCCTCCTTCCCACGTTTTGGTCTCCTTTTCAATGTAAGAGACGACATTATTAAACTCTTTTGTCTTATTATCATTTAATCATTTTCCAAAATGACCATTTTGTCCCCTAGCTTTGGGTTTTAGACATTTGGTACTATCCCGGCCGTCCATTTCCATCATCTCTCTACTCATGCAACATGTATAACATGTGTGCATATTATATGTGACTTTTTTCACATCTCAAGTCGTTTTTCAGCACCCGAAACTCGATGCCTCGAAAAACGTATAAATTCCGACTGTCTCGAAATTCGACAAAATTTGACGTGGTAGCTAGATTTCGCAAGATGATTCCAACGGTGAAATCCGTTTCATCATCCGAGATCTAGAGAATAAATTTTAGAATTTTTACCGAAATTACGATTTTACCATTTTTCCAGAAATTGGAATTTCTCGGGTCTTACAGAACCGATATTTAATGGGAAGACTCAGTTCATTTAGGCAAAGAAACATCGAGTAGAACCCAAAAAACCCAGTTTTTCTTCACAAAATAGGCCCTTAAACAAAAAAACCCTATTTTCTTGGCTAAAAAATGGAAAGTAAGCCAAGGTAAGAAGAATCCCTTACCTCTAGGAGCGTGATACACGAGTAGGAAGCCTCCTAAACCTAACAACTTCAATTTCCCGAAATACCTGTCTTCGATCTTCGGCGAAATTCCCCTTTTTAGGCACCCATGCGTACCCCTGGTCGATGTGATGAACCTTTGTTCTTGGCCCGATAAAAAACGACTAACGAAACTCCGTAGATCTTGAGAGGAAGCTTTTGACTCTTCTCTTCCTCTCTTCTCCTCTCTCTCTCTCGGTCAAATAAGAAAATAGGCTCTTTTTTCCCTAATTCCTCTTTTGTCCCAACTTAAGTTTTAGTTGGATGTGTGGCCCACGCCGTACAATTGGTCCATTCCTCGTTCAGTCCGGACATATTCGAAGGGATTTATTACGTCTTCGTTCAAGTTCAAATTATATCCCATGAACTTGACTTAAGTCATTTCCCAACTTCCAAGATTTTCGTAAACAATCTCATCCCTTGTACTGGACACCCATTACCCTCGATGAAATGGAAAATCCGCACTGCCTTAGAATCACAAATTCGCTCGAGTAACTAGATTGCAAGACGAATCCAAGTCCATGGAAATTCCGTTTATCATCCGAGATCTGAAAATTTTCAGTTTTCAACTCAGAATATTTTGCAATTCTATCGCTTTGCCATTTTTCATAAAAATTCGATTTTTCTCAGGTTTTTCAACCTTTATCTAACAAAGCTACCCTAGAAAAATATATAGAACTTATAGATATAATAATTCCTGATATAGTAGAAAATCACAATGAATATTTACCCTTTAGGGTTACGATGGATTCAGAAACAACAAGAAAAATAATAAAAAAAATAAAAAACCAGAATTAAGGACAAATATCCAAAAATATTTAAAAACCTAATGCAAAGAGAAATAGGAAATTTATATCCAAAAGATAAAATAAAAATAAAATAATTTGGACTCTATAAAGATTGGAGAAAATTTGTGAAAGAAAGAGTTAAACCAATAAAGAAGACATAGGCTGAATCCCCTTATAAAAGTTCTAGAGTTATAAAAACCAAATAACATGGAATCTAGAAAAATAGAAATATTAATAGAAGAAATATTAAAGGCAGTAAAAAGAATGGATACTAAATTAGAAAAAATCGAAGAAAAAATGAACAAATTAGAAAATAGGATGATAAATGTAGAAATACAACAAAATACTCTTATTAGTATAGGAAAAGACCCAAAATATGTTAGAGGAACAATTGGGAAAATAGTAGAACAAATAATATTTAGAAAATATCTTGAAAAAACAATAAAAAAGGAAGTCTAGATAAAAAGTTATTGGAACAATACTTAGAGCTAAAAAGAAGAAGAAAAATAAAAGAAGGAAAACAAATAATAGAAGAGACCGTAAAAGAATAAGCCAAATAAGTGATAGTGAAATAGAAGATATAATGATAGAAATACATAGAAAGAATTTAAATAAAACAAAAGATGTGAATCCTATAAGACATGTAGGAAGACCCAGTAAAATAAAAGAAGAATACTCAAATACATTTGAAAAATAATACAAAATACCTAAATATAAAGAGACAAAAATTGAACAATTAGGAAATACTAGAGTATACCTAGATATAGATTGTCAAAAAGATATTAAAACAGTGCTAATAAATGGTCATAAGCAATGACATTATACTTCATGACATAAGGAATAAATCGGGATAATAATACTCTGCATTTAAATAATGATGAACATTAATGTGATGTTAGAAAATTGTGCAGCTGATTATCATCCCTAGTTTTAATGTAATTACAAATAACATTACTGTAGCTTTTGAAAATAGCATATTTGAAGAAGTAGATACTTTTATTAGATATATAGTAAATGAATTCCTAGGAGAATTATGGATGACAGATAGTATAAAGCAAAGAAGAAAAGATATAAGAGAAGCTAGAAATAAGTTATCACGGTTACAAATTTGTAAGATGAAGGATATATATGAATATAGATGTGAATTTAGAAAATGGTATTATGATGCATTTGATAGTAATATGAATATGACAATCTTAGCAAATACATACTATGAGAAGTTACCAAAGACTGAGTAATTATTTCCAATAGAATGGTGGAAAATAAGATGCATGATGTTGATACTTTAGAAGCCATAATAGAATTTTTTAAAAAAAGATTAGTAGAATTATGCACCTAGAGGTATATTATAAAAGGTGCAAGAAATGGAGAAAAGATATTTTGTGATAAAATAGATAATATCCCAAGAAAATGGAGATGTAAAGAGTATAAGAAAAGAAAATTTGGAAGACAAATAGGAAAGCCAAGAAGACGATTTACAAAATATAAAAGATTTAGAAAAGAATAGAGAAAACCATTTTAAAAAATATTACAAGAAAAGATTTAATTATAAAATGAGGAATATTACACAAAATACATCAAAGGACAAAAACAAATGCAAATGTTGGAAATATGAAGAATTAAGACATTACAGTAATGAATGTCAAAAGGAGAAAAAGACATTTATCATATGAGGAGAAAATAAAGAAGATGATTTAGAAAGTATAATAAGTCTTGATAGTGAAATGAACAATATTTATAGTGAGAATGATAATAGTCAGTCAAAGGATACAGAATTAGTAGTTTAAATAATCAAGGATTACGATATTCCCAAGCACTATATACAAAGAATTTGTTTTCATCTATTATTTAAGGAAACTTTATTAGGAATAAGAGTCAAAATAATATAAGGAGAAGAAGTTTCAAAAAATAAGAGAAGAAGAGATTCACCTTTCTAATAATAGGAATTATTTAATAAAGAAAGAGAAGCCAGAATAAATTTTTATGATAAAGGAATTTAAAATTGTATCTGGTTGATAATGTGAAACACAGAAGCATAATGTTTCTGTATGTTTTTAAAATTATGATTGGTTTAAACATTAACAATTTAAATAGAAATACTCATAAGATTGCAAAGATAACCTTGGTATATCATAAAAGATAATAAAAAAATGCAAGGAAATGAACATTATGATATTCTCTTAGGAAATAGTTTTCTAGATAGATTAGGTAAATATAAGATTAAAAAAGAAGGAATAGAAAAATATAGTGAAGGCATATGTATTTTCCTAGAAAGACAAAAATGAAAGAAATTACATTCCCTACTATAGTATTTATAATGGTAAATATTTCAGAAACTAAGTTATATACATGTGGATTAATTGATACAGAATCACAAATAACTATATTTAAAAGCTTTTTATTAAAAGAATGGAAAGAGACTAAAATCTCTATAAAAGGAGTGACTGGAAATAAAGAAAATATTACAAAGCAGAAAGAAAGTGTGGAAATAATGATTTACAATAAGATAGTAAAAATAGGAAAAGTTTATCAATATGACAATATAGAATGTGATATTATATTAGGAAATGACTTTTTATAACAGTTCTCAATATATCAACAAACAATAAAACACCTTGTAACCACTGGATAAGAGTACCTAGAATATTAAAACCTTTTAGGATAAATTATGATCAAAATGATAGAAAATGGAGGACATAGAAAATAAATACATCTATTACTTATAAAGTAACAGTTCATGACACATGTGAAAAATTGAAAGAAAATTTTAGTAATAACCCATTAAAATATTGGGAAAAGATAAAAATCTACTGTAGTTCAGAAACAGATAGATCCCGATAAAATTATTAGAGTAAGACCAATGATATATTCACAAGAAGATATAGAAGATTTTAAAATACAAATTAATGAATTAACGCAAATGAATCTAATAAGAGAAAGTAAAAGCCGACATAGTAGCCCTGCTTTTATGGTAAGAAAATATAGTGAGATAAAAAGAGGAAAAACAAGAATGATGATAAATTATAAGGAAGCGAATAAGAATACTAAACGGATATTATATCCTAAACAAGGAAATATTAATAAATTTAGTAAGAGGAAAAAACTATTACAGTAAATTTAATTGTAAGTCAAGATTTTGGCAAATAAAAATGGATAATGACAGTATACCTATTACAGCTTTTAGTACACCCAGAAGTGTAACGCCCTGTCCTAAGAGAGTGTACGGTATGTGTAACCGTAGGGTCGCATATGTGCACCAAGGGTTTCCTTAATTATTTGAGTGTTATAGTAGTATTTTTGAAAGTTGTTTTTAAGGATGAAATTATAAAGTTTTCAAAGCATTGTGACACTTTTACAATTATGGAAAGTGGAGGGGTGAAAGTATAAATTATGGAATTTCAAAAGGATAATAATAAATTACCAGAATGGTTCAGGGAAGCCTAGAAAATTCTTTAGATCTCGGATGATGAAAGTAACTGCGCCGTTAAATTTGTCTCACGAAATCTAGTGACCTTAAAAGTTTCATTAATTCCGAGATATTCTAAATATTTTAATGAATTTCTAGGTGATGATTATCGCGACTCGTGACGGTATTTTTACAAAAATCTTCGAAGTCGAAATGGCTTGAGTTAAAGTTCATTTAAAATAATTGAACTTGAAGTAAATAAATAAATTTTAGATTAAACGGACCAATGAGGCAATATGTTTATGTATTCGAATAATAATAATAATTAAAAAAATGAAAAGAGGATGGAGCAAAAGTGTTCGGTGGATAAGTAGAAAAAAATAAAAATAAAATAAAAATAAAGAAAATAAAATAAAACAAATAAAGAAAAAAAGATAAAAAAAAAGATGATAAAAATAAAAAAGGGAACAGACAGAGACGGACAGAGAAGGCGTGGAAGAGAGATAAGATTTTTGTTTTTTTTATTTTCTTTATTTCTTTCTCAGATTTACGGAAATCGGATCATAAATTTTTATCGGAGAAGAAGGCAAAGTTAGACTACGCGAAGAGAGTTACGCGTAGGTACCAATATCACGCCACAACTTCAAGAGGTGAAATTTTCCTACTTGTCTTATTTTACTTTTAAAGGCTATGTAATGACTCTGGAATTTTCTTAGAGGTCGTAAATTTAAGTCTCAGCAAATTCTAGAATCGAGTTTAGGAACCCTTAGGTGCTTGGGACTATTTTCTGACAAATCGTTGAATTTCTGGACTGCTTTTACGTCGGCCGAATTTTAGGATTTGTATTCGGACAAATCCTAGATGCACTTTTCTAAATGTTTTGTGTTTTGCACTGGTGGAAAGTCCCTTGAGTCTAGAATCTAGCCATATGCCTGTGAATAGCATTTGGGGCCCACATATTTTCTGAAAAATTTAATTATAGCACCAAGTGTATAAAACCCGAGAAAAATTCAATTTTTCTAAAAAATGGTAAAACGGTAATTTCGGTTGAAAATCGAAATTTCAGATCTCGATGATCAAAACGGATCGCGCCAAATTCGTGACGCGAATCTAGTGACCCAGTAAAAGTTTCGCCAAATTCCCCGATAGTTTAATATTTTATGAATTTTCTCGGGTGATAATCATGATTTCGTGGACTAGATTTTTACGAAAATCTCAGAAGTTGGAAAATGGCTTGAGTTAAAGTTCATTTAAAATAATTGAACTGAAAATAAATAAAATTTTTCGGGACAAAAATGGACCCGAATGGGGCAATAGAAATCGTTTATCCAAATAATAATAATAATAATAATAATAATAATATTATTATTATTATTATTATTATAATATTATAATAACAATAAAAAGGAAAAAAATCAGTCAAAGAGAGGGGGGCGTCGGAGGGAGGCGCGTGAGAGTTGAGAGAATTATTTTTATTTTTTTTCTTCTCTTTGCTTTTTTCTTAGATCTACGAAAATCGGATCGTAGGTTTTCGTCGGGGCTAAAGGCAAAGTTGATCTACGCGATGAGAGCTACGCGTGGACACCAAAAAGTTGGAGTTTCGACAAACTCTGTGAGGTAGGGGTTTTATCCTACTTGTTTTACCCTTGTTTAAGTGTTTTGTAAATGTTTGTGTTGGTTTGAGGCCATGAGGGGCTGCTTGATAGGTCCCAAATTCGAACCATGTGGAAATTTGAGAATTTTTTGGAGCCCATTTGGATAGTCCGTGACTGTAATGCTTGGGGTGTTTGTAATTACACTTATAGAACAAATTGTGTTTTTGGTGTATACGCCATTGAAGAAAGATAAATATGATTTGCCTAATTATATGGAATATAATTGTGTGTATAGGCCATTAGAGATAAAATGATTTACTCAATTATATGGAATAGAATCGTGAGTATAGCTACTGGAGATGAAATTGCAAATTGCTTAAGGAGCTTAATTGGGGTCTTGTTTGATCCATATTGTTGAATTACATGCAGGAATGAAATTATGAATGTTGCATAATTGTTATATTGGTATATATATTGTATAAATGGTTTTGGTGGCATAATGCATTTTCTGCCATGCACCGGTAACCTAGAGATTGTGTGTGTTGGGCATGACATGAATTTTCAAAAACGGTAACATGGCTATGCAAAGGAATTTTATAGGATGATTTTCCTGAGAATTCAGTCGAGGATTAGCCAATAGATCATTTTTGGATGGCGACCATGACCGCTTTGAAAGTTCTCACCAACCAATTCGCCAAGGGTAGTCCTATATACCGACACTTTGCAGTATATTTTCAAGAACAACAAGTTTGTTTTGAAAATGATTATTTTCACTACATAATTTAGGCAAGTGTGAGGAGCCTATGAGGACTCGAGATAATGGAATGGAAATGTGTATTATCTGCCAGGATCAATGATGCATTTGATGCAGGTTAAAATCATATCAGATATGCACTTAGGTGGAGAGTAACCCATTTAGGGTGATTTCACTACTGGGCGATAGCTCACCCTGTCGAGGGAACATTTCAGGCATAGGGCAGAACAGAAGACGGCTCTTCTTAGAGACCGATTTTGAAGAAAGCCGAGTCGTGCTTTGACAGATTTTTTGATAATATGTATTAGAATTGTAAATTTTAATATGTATGTGTATTAAGAGAAATGTATGTCTCTGAATTATTGGAATATAGTTGGGATATTTATTTTGAGTATTGGTTTATGGGCCCAAGATGCCATTTTACTCAGTATGCGCTTCTCGTGATACGAGATGTATAGATTTTCCGTTGTGTCGACGGTACCAACTAATTTCCTAAGCCAAGGCCACAAAGTGTGCAAATTTCTTGGTTGTGTTGACGAGTGTGGTCTAATACATCGAATGTGTAGGGTAAAAGCGGAGGCGGGAGAAATTTTGAAGTCATGCTCTATTTTTGTAAACCGGAAAGGTGAGTGTTCTAAACTCTATTTTTCGATACTAGTGTATTATTTATAAATCGTTTTACACTGACATGTTATGGTTTTAAAGTATTAAACCATATTTCAAGCAAGCAATGGTTTTAAAGTATTAAACCATATTTCAAGCAAGCAAAAATTATGTTTTATAAAATAGGCCTTACACGCTAGCTAGATTATAGTGACGTAGACCAAGGTCTTTCCACCATATTTACTGGAAAAGGTGATGTGGGTCAAGGCCCTTCCACCTAGGTGATGAGGACCTGTGTCCTTCCACCAAAGATGGCTAGCCTGTGCTCCTATGTTTACTAGGTACAAGAAGCAAGAAAGGCCTCCAAAGGGTTGATCTTGATTTATAAGCATTTTACATGCTTTAAAATCAACCACTGCAAGTAAGCATTTATGAAAAGTTTTTAGAAACTTTAAAGTAAGCTTACCGCCTGTGCTCCTCAAGGTTTATGAAAAGTTTTATAAACTTTTAAAGCAAAGCAAGCAAGTAGTTTTTGAAAAGTTTTATAAACTTTTAAAGCAAAGCAAGCAAGAAATTTTTGAAAATTTTTAAAAACTTTTATAGCAAAGCAAGCAAGGTTTCTGGAAAATGTCTTGTAAAATATAGTTTTACAGTTTTGAGATATTTTCAGAAAAAGGAAGCATTTTATAAAGCATACACTCATTGAGCCTGCTTAGCCTAATAGTTTCCCCGCTTTAAAAACTATTTTCTAGGAACAAAGTACTGATGCCGGGACATAATAGATTCTCCCGACTTCTAGTATAAGTATCAGATAAATAACTTGTGTAAGGAAATACTTTGAATTTGTACAGTTGACATATGTATGTACATAGTTTTGTTTTACGAAAATGTGATGAGCCTGAGGCTCTTTTGAAGAAGTGTTGTTGGTTGCCATGTTTTAAAAGTGTAAATTATATATACAGGTTTTGGGATATGTCCTGTATGCAGCTATTATGCTGCCGAAATTTTATAAAAATCACAAATTTAGAAAAGAAAAATTTTTATACGGGAGTTTTAGCAAGCAACACGCTTCACTTCACGTAGATTCTCTAGTCGTTGGAAGTAACTACTAGGGTTTCTGTGGGGTGGCCAAGACACTCAAGGTAGAGGGGGAAGGTGTGACAAGAAGTCATTATGAATGGATGATAATACCTTTTGGATTAAAAAATGCTTCTCAAGTTTTCCAAAGAAAAATTGATAAAATATCCTCTGATTATTCAGCTTTTATAATAGTATACATTGATGATATGCTAATCTGCTCTGATAACGAGAAAGATCACGAAAATCATTTAAATATTTTCATAACACTTTGTAAAGAACATGATATAGTTCTTTTAGAAAAGAAAGTTAATATCAAGAAAAAAGAAATAAAGTTTTTAGGAATGATAATAGATTCTGAAGGCATAAAACTATAATCACATATAGCCAAAAAAATAAAAGATTTCCCTGATGAATTGAGAACTAAAGAAATGATACAGAAATGTTTAGGATGTGTAAATTACTCCTCTTTATTTATAAAAGACTTAGCAAAAGAAAGACAAGAATTACAAAAATTATTAACAAAGAAAAACCAAATAGGATTGAGTGAAAAACATACCATAATAGTTAAGAGATTAAAAGATATATGTTCAAATTTACCAAAATTAAGATTGCCAAATGAAAATGACAATTTAATACTACAAAACATGATGCCTTGCATAAGTATTAAGCAGCTATTTTAAAAAGGTATTTAGGAGAAATATGCCGTTATACAGTTTTAACTTTAATGAAAATCTTATTTAATTATGATATTAATGAAAAAGAGTTACTTGCAATAATAAAAGGAATTAATAAATTTTAGGTATTCTTATTACCTAAACCTTTTATAATAGATGTGACGCCCTATCCTGGTCCTTGACAACCCTAACCCTAAACCCGTGAATATCTAGTGCTTTGATATCACACCATGTCTCATATATCGAGACCCATTTCTGTATATTTTTCTTATAGCAAACCATATTTTCTATAATATTTTACAAGAGTTTGATGTACAACTTTCTACACTTTTACATGCCAAAAATATATTAAAACTAGATTGTTCCTAATATATTTTACAAATGCTTCTCAAGGCCATAACCCTACTTCTTTTCAGACTTACTACTACTGAGCTTGCCTTCTCAGACTCGAAGGCATCCCACGACGGGTGAAATAAAAAGCCTAATAGTGATAATCTCCTACAAGGGTTACTCTCCACCTAAGTGCACATGCAATGGTCGCAAAGAAAACACACATGTAAGACCCGAGAAATTCCAATTTCTGTAAAAAGGGCAAAATCGTAATTTTGATTACAAAATTGTTATTTCGGTTAAAAATCCGTAATTTATTATCTAGATCTTGGATGATGAAACAGATTGCACCGTTGGAATCGTCTCACGAAATCTAGCTAGCACGTAAAATTTCGTAAAATTCCGAGACAGTCGGAAATTACACGTTTTTCGAGGCATCGCATTTCGGATGCCGTAAAACAATTTTTGATGTGACAAAAGTCACATATAACACGTACTCATGTGCCATAAGTGGCATGAGTAGAGAAATGATGAAAATGGACGGCCGAGAGAGCCGAATATCAAACTGAAAAGAGGGACAAAATGGGCATTATAGGAATTGATTTAAGCCACGCAACACAAAATGAACAAGACGCCTCTTTAAAGGGGCAGTGGCTGGAGCAGAATCGGGAGAGCAGCAGCAATTAGGTTTTTCTGAGTTTTTTTTAGAGAGAGAAAGACTTCTCTGGGTAAGATGCCAATCCACTGGCTGCGCCTTCTGGGACAAAGAAGGAGAACCGCCTAACACAGAGGGTTTCTCAAGGCGCGGTACTGATTTGGGAGTTTCCTCAAACTCCGAGAGGTAGGGGTTTTCTCACGGAGTTTTATTCCCATTTTAAGTGTTTTACTAATGTTTGAGTCGAATGAGGCCGTTAGGGGTCAAGCTGATCTAGCCCCAAACTGGGACCGAATTGATACAATTTTTTGAAAATCAAACTGAGCAGCCTGTGGCTGCTCCACGGCTGATTTTGGTGTAAAATTATGCATTTGTGTGTTGATGCGTGTATTGATTGGATTGAGGCCGGAAATGGCCGTGAAACCCGGGTTCACTAAGTGAACCGATGATTTGTGATTTTCTCAGAAGAACTCAGGCCTCATTATTCTCAATGTATCCTCAAAAAGATATGAATTTTGAAAATATATGTTGGTTGAGTAATTCAAGTAGAATTGCTTGTGTTTGATCATTAGCCCAAGTAAGCTAATTTTGATGTATGAATTAATTAATTTACATAACATGATTGTGTGAATTAAATTTTGTAAATATATGCATGTTTATATATTTACCCGTGAATTGTGGGATCATCGAATCGCATACATGCATTGCATATGCACCTGAACACCCAGACTATAGGAGGAGTGCATGAGATGAGTATAGAGGAACGGTTCGGAGGGTTAGTCTAAAATATTAATTATCTGAGGGTAAATTCAATTAAAAAATATCAATCGCCTGAGCGCCCAATTGATATTCACCTGAGGGTAGTCCATTAAACAGAATATATCAATCGGTTTCTGAGCGCCCAATTGATATATATATACACACGGAGGTCAGTCTACAAACAAACAAAATAATAATTTTCATACGAGTCTTAGGCGAGTGTGATGGAGCCTGAGGGACTCCTGATCCGAGTTCATCATGTAGACATTCAAGTAGATCATGCACTGTTTCTGAACGTGTTTCATCGAACATCGTGACCGCACTTAGGTGTGGTGAGTAGCCCACTTGTATGCATTCCACTACTCGAGCATTAACTCACCCCGTCGAGGATATTATTTTACGTGCAGGCCAGGAGCGTGCGTAGGGGACTTACCTGGCCCTGCAGGTCCGAGGATTAGAAGAAAGTCGGGTTGTGGCTTTCATGTATACATGTATTAGAACTTTTTTAAGTTTAATGTATGTATCAGATAAGAGTAAAAAACATATCACTCAGAACTATTGGGTATATAATGGGTAATGCCATATTGAGTATTGTTTACGGGCCCAAGTGGCCGCTTTAAATCATAAACCCATTGACCGTTTGGGGATGTTTATGCAGGTTCAGCCTGGGGCATTCCCCCGCATGCCGGTGACTCGCCCGATTTTTAAAAAATGCCGGCCACCCGACATTCACGAAGATTCCGTGGTCGACGGTAGTCAACCGACCCCTGACTGGGGCGTCAACTGTATTAGAGCAGGTATACGAATACCTAGGAGCTTCTCTGGGTTTAGTATCCATCACCATTCGGTGGTACGATGTAGGTTTAGGTACGATTACCTGTGAAGGCACGGGAGAAAATTAGAACACTGCATGTGTTTTGATTGTGATCATGTGATCGTGGTGATTGATGTTTATAACATGTTGATCGATCACAGGTTTGTCTTTCGATCAGGTGCTTAAAGTGTTATAGACAAATAAACTAAAATGTCAACAATTAGATTAGTGTGAGAACAAGTCAAGCCGAGAATTTTTGGCAAAGAACTGCACGTGTCCTGACAAGAAGTCCGGACAATGTACCCAGCTGACAAGAACAAAGTGGGTTTTGTGGAAAACTGGAAAATTATTCCAGTTTTTGCACAAGAAAAATAACGTTCAAAATTACGCTTAAAATTTTCTTGAAGTAGCAAGGAAGGCTACCGATGAGAAATGAAAAAATGATGATGAAAAATTATTTTCTAAGGTTTTACCAATGGAAATCAAGAAAATGGAAGAAAATGAATTTTATAAATTATTGCAGTATCCTAGAAATGAGAAAAAATATATATAGGTATATATTTTAGTGTTTTCAAAAGAGGGTGAAATAAATGAAAAATATATATATATATATAAAAAAATTGTGTTGAATCAGCGGCTACCGCTCAAATGGTATGGTAGATGTTAGAGGCGCAGAAGCAAGGCCATGCAGATTGCAAGGCGTAAGTGCTGCGTAGGGGTGGGTATGTGAGACGCTACGGCGCTGTGCCGGAAGGCGAAGCGGAAGGCACAGCGCAGGGAGCGCCGGCAGTAGCGGGAAAGCAGCACGCAAAAGAGCGCCGATGCCGCGCGCGCGTGGTCGGGGGCACGCGTACGCCGCTGCCGTGCCGGGTTGGCCGCGCTGTGCCGTGACTGCACTCACAAATGCTTTTGGCCCATGACTTTGCAATTATTCCCTGAAGTCATTTGATGTTGTTCATGAACCTCAGCTTCATAAACACTGCTTCATCGCTGTAAAATTTTTCGAAATTTTTTTTTTAAATTTAATTAAAATAAAATAAAATCAAATAAAATTGGACAAAATTTTGGAAAAAAAAAATGAAATTTCAAAAATAAAATTTTTGATGATAGAAAATATTTTAAATGCAAGATCGACTGCCTCTCGTATTTACCTGTAGAAATGCAAGTGACAATGTGTATACACTGATTTATGTGTATGATTAGTGTCTCGGGGCTATGTTTATGCCTTAGAGATACTGTATTGAGATTTAACTGCCATGTTAATTGTGTAGATGGCTAGTAGAGGACGAGAGGACGAGGATGTCCACTGGCACCAATGCACCACACGAGACTACACTCACCACAAGATTCGACCAACAGTTTTTACTAAGGTCATGTTACAGCCAAGTATCGTACAGCCGCGGTATAAAGTAGACAAAATAAAGAAGATCCTAGCACCCCGTATAGGCGATTGGTCCTCCATTCACACTTCCGGGAGAGATCCGATGGTGTAGACCATTGGTTCACGCAGACGAGAAGGTGCTGGGAGAGCGAGATTACCTCCGCGACCGGACAGACTAGCTGCTCCACTAGATGGTGAGGCCCCAAGTATGATGGAAATGGGCAAAAGAACCTCAGAGACTTCAAAGGCGATGACATGGGCAAGAGTTTGTGGAGCTGCTCATGGGCAAGTACTTCCGCAGGATCGCAAGGCCCATGAGTTCCTGGGGAAATGTGGGCCAGGCGATGACTATGATGGATTACGTGACTAGGTTCACGTGAGCTTCCCGATTTGTTTTTCGGGATGATTACGTGGGCCAAACTGGGCTAAGGTTAGGAGATGGGAGAGAATGGGCTGAAGTTGTCCATTCGCTGTGAGGATTGTAGGACTTCACTGCCAAGATATGGATTCCATGGTCGGGATTCAACCCCACCATGTAGAGAGTCGGGCTTAGGCCGAGACCTGCAGGAGCCATTTTACGTGGAGTTCTCCCCTAGGACAGTGGCGAATAAGGATGATAGGCTCCAGGCTTTAGTCGGAGATCTCTGGGACTAACTCACAATGGACCATGAGGATCATGGACATGTCGTAGTTCGATGTCATCCCCGGGATGGATCACCGATGCCTTACAGTAGTCGCATCGATCAGGAGCGCACGAGGGTTACCGCCATTAATGCCAGAAGGATTCGCACTTCGTGTGGTATTTCGTGTGGGGACAACATGATATTTTTCCCCAGCTGTGTCGTGACAGCTTAGCGGGTTGGCTAGCTAGCCTATCTTCTAGAGGACGAGGTGAGACCTCGCACTCTTAGATCTACCTCAAAGTAGCTGTGCGAGTATGTGGATGTTTTTCCAGATTTAGCACTGACTACCTCCACCAGGTTGTAGATTTCTAAGACGAATACACTGGTATTTCACCCATCTCTATGACTCGGCGATGATGGCACCGGTTGAGTCAAGTAGAACCTCGCAGTCCAGCCATGTGGAGTTACTGGACAAGGGTTCATTGCATCAAGCACTTCACCATGGGCGTCTCGGGTTCTGCTTGCAAAGAAGAAGGACAAGACCCTTCGGACCGTGCATTGACTGGCGTACATTGAACAGGTTACAATCAAGAATCGGTACCCATTACCAAGGATTGACGATTTGTTTGATCAGCCTGAGAGATGCAGTCTACTCCAAGATGCACCGCACTAGCAACATCACCGAGGGTTGGGTAGGATACAGATATCCCCAAGACAAATACAGGACGCCGCTGGGCACTTTCAGTTTATGATGCCCTTCTGACGACGAATGTGCGCCTAACAACATTCATGGATCTCATGCATAGGATATTCCAACCCTATTTAGATCGCTTTGTCGTAGTCTCAGAGATGACATCTTGATCTACTCCCGCCGAGTGGAGCATGAGTGTCACTCGAGGATCAAGCTTACAATACAGAGACCATCACCAGATCGCCAAGTTCGCAAGGCGAAGTTCCGTCACTCGAGGTGAGATTCGGGGACACGTGGTGCCGCATCAAAGCCACGTACGAATCTCGCAGAAGGTCGAGGCAATGATGAGTCGAGAGACCGGGCTTCGGCCTCGAGATACAGGCTTCTCGGGATCGGGTCAGTAATACAGAGATCTACTGGTATTTCTCCAGATAGCAAATGTTTATGAACAGTCGACCTGTAAGGAGGTCAAGTTCGAGTGGATGACTCCAGCATGCAAGGAGGCATTCTAGGAGCTGAAGAGGAGACTTACTACTGCTCCTATCTTGATAGTCTCGACAGGGGACAGGGGTACACAAAGTGTATCAGGATGCCTCGAGGGCCTGATTGGGACGTGTTTTCAAGGCAAACCGGAGGGTAGTGTTCTATGGTTCTCGCAATAAGAATCATGAGCAGACTCATCACACACGACATGGAGTTGGTAATTGTAGGCTTCACTTTGAAGATTTAAGTACCATTACTTATACGGCGAAGAGTTCGAGGTGTACTTGACCATAAAAGTCTGAATTATATTTTCAGTTTAAATGGGACTCCAATACAGGCAACGCAGATGGATGGAGTTCCTAGAGGATTATGACTTCACTTCGCATTACCATCCCAGAAGAAAATGGTGGCTGATGCACTCAGCCAGAAGTCACGAGGAGCGCTGGCTAGTATAGCTTCTCGGGAGTGGAGGATGCTCAGGATCGTGGGGACAAGCTGACTACAAGAGCGGAGCGCACTCGTGGTACCTGGGAGTTTAAGGGCTACACCGCTCATGGAGCAAGAGTGATTGAGTCCCAAGGGCAGAACGCAGAGATAGTGTCCATCAGACCGAAAGTACACCGTGTACGAGTGACGAGGGTCGACAACCACGATGGTAGTCTTCGATATAGGGGACGGTAGTGGTTCCCCAGTCACCGATTTGAGAGAGGAGATTCTCATGGAGTTTCATCGCTTCTATTCACAAGATCCGTGTGGCACGAAGACGAACCAGATCTTCGCGCGCATCATCGGGAGGGATGAAGAGACACGTAGGGGGACTTTGTTCGACGATGTCCTGCCATGTCGCCAGTTAAGGCTACACCAGAAGTCGAGCCATCAAATCATCGGAGCGGCCGAAAGGGCAGATACCGCCTGCGCTATAGACTCAGACCCACTTCACACCGACGCAGCCAGGCACGACGTGGTATCGGTGATAAAGTGGACCGGCTCACGGCTCAAGACATTTCAGCCGCGTGACGACTTCGCCGAGAGATTCTCCCGCTGGCTATACATTCGAGAGATATCCGCTACATGGAGTACCGCATCCATGTCTATAGTGGGACCCGAGGTTTACGCATACTTTCAGAGTTTCCAAAAGGCCAGCGGGCACACCTACCACGATGAGTATTAACGGCTCCACCTCGATGCATGGTCGGGCCTGAGGACTATACAGTATTAGAGGACATGCTACGAGCATGCGTCCCGATCATAAGGGCAGCCGGAGGAGACGGTTCTTACTGAATTCGCCTACAACAACAGTTACCAGGCGAGTATACAGATGGCACCGTATGAGGCATTGTATGGGAGGCCATGTAGATCACCATTATGTTGGACCGAGGTGGGAGAGAGCTCCATCACTGGTCCTGATCTGATTAGAGACACCTCCGAGAAGGTGAGCTTGATACGGCAGCTGCCTCTCACGCTCATACCGCTGAAAAGAGCTTATGCGGACGTGCGACGCCACCCTTAGAGTTCGAACCGAGGTCAGGGATCACGCCTTCAAGGTGATGCTTAAGAGGGAGGGTCGTTCCTAGCTGCAGCTTGCTTCGCCGAGGTTCATTGACCCGAGATACTAAGAGAGGTAGGCACCGCTATGCATCGCTAGCATTATCACCAAAGACGATGTTAGGCGTCCACGAGGTGTTTCACTTCTCCATGCTCTGAAAATATATTCCAGATCCAGCTCATGTGGTGGATTGGGGACAGATTGAGGTTGACAAGGATGAGACCTTCGAGGAGGGACCAATGTGCATTGTTGATAGTCGTGATCAGGTTTGCGACGCAAGACCGCGAGGCAGCGAGGGTACTATGGAGGCGCTATGGAGGAGGAGTCCACGTGGGAGCACGAGGACACATACTGACCACTATCCCTCTGCTTAGGACGAAGGTACGTGGGTTTAATCAAGTTAATCCTTTAAATGGCTAGTTTACATGCATGATAGAGTGCGCGTTGCATATACATGTGCGTGATTGTGATTGTCCTAAATTTTGGGACGAAAATCCTTTTAAGGAGGGGAGAATGTAAGACCCGAGAAATTCCAATTTCTGGAAAAAGGGCAAAATCGTAATTTTGATTACAAAATTGTTATTTCGGTTAAAAATCCGTAATTTATTCTCTAGATCTCGGATGACAAAACGGATTGCACCGTTGGAATCATCTCACGAAATCTAGCTAGCACAAATTCTCAGAAAATCTTCGAGACAATCGAAATTACACGCCGAGGCATAGCATTTAGGGTGCCGTAAAACGATTTTTGATGTGACGAAAGTCACATATAACACGTACTCATGTGCCATAAGTGGTATGAGTAGATAAATGATGAAAATGGACGGCCGAGGTAGAGTCGAATGTCAAAACTGGGAAAAGAGGGGCAAAATGGGCATTATAGGAATTGATTTAAGTCACTAAATGCCAAAAATGAACAGTGTCGTCTCTTTAAAGGGGCAGTGGCTGGAGCAGAATCGGGAGAGCAGCAGCAGTTAAGTTTTTCTGAGTTTTTTTTAGAGAGTGAAAGACTTCTCTCTAAAAATACGGGCGATCCGACTGCCGCGCCTTCGACAAGAAGGAGAACCGCTCTACGCGGGAGAGAGAGAGGCCGTGGTGGGTACTGGATTTTGGGAGTTTCCTCAAACTTCGAGAGGTAGGGGTTTCTCCCTACTTGAGTTTTATTCCCATTTTAAGTGTTTTACGAATGTTTGAGTTCGAATGAGGCCTAGGGAGTTAAGCTCGACGTCCCAAATTGGACCGAATTGATACAAATTTTTGAAAATCAAGGAGCAGCCGTGGCTGCTCCACGGCTGATTTTGGTGTAAAATTATGCATTTGGGTGTTGATGCGTGTATTGATTGGATTAAGGCCGGAAATGGCCGTGAAACCCGGGTTCACTAAGTGAACCGATGATTTGTGATTTTTCGGGAATAGTAACCGAGGGTTTCACTATTCCCGAAACAGTGTTCTCAAAAATATAATTTTTGAAAATATATGTTGGTCGAGTAATTCAAGTAGAATTGCCGGGTGTTCGATCATTAGCCCAAGCTGAGCTAATTTTGATGTATGAATTAATTAATTTACATGACATGATTGTGTGAATTAAATTTTTTGTAAATATATGCATGTTTATATATTTACCGCTTTAATTGGGATCAGATTAATCAGATGATGCATTCCATACGCACCTAACACCCTAGGACTATAGGAGGAGTGCATGAGATGAGTCTAGAGAAACTGGCTCTGGAGGGTTGTCTAAAATATTAATTATCTGAGGTAGTCCAATTAAAAAACATCAATCAAGCCGAGCGCCCAATCGATATTCACACGGAGGGTAGTCCATTAAACAAATAATATATCAATCGGGCCGGAGCTCCCAATTGATATATATACACACTCCGAGGGCTGTCCACAAACAAACAAAATAATAATTTCTATACGAGGCTTAAAGCGAGTGTGATGGAGCTCTGAGGACTCTGATCTGAGTTCACATGCAGATATTCATGTAGGATCATGATTGTCAATGTGTTTTCATTGGAACATCATGACCGCATCTAGGTGGAGTATCCCACTTAAGGCGATTCCACTATCGGGCATTAGATACTCACCCCTGCCGAGGGATATTATTTTACGTACGTGAGCTGCATGAGGGGACGACTATCCTAGAGACCGAGGATTGTAAGAAAGTCTGGTCATGGGCTTTGATGTATACATGTATTAGAACTTTTTAAGTTTAATGTATATATTGTATAAGAGTAAAAACATATTGACTCTTGTAACTATTGGGTATATAGTTCGCATGTATATTGAGTATTGTTTATGGGCCCAAGTGGCCGTTTTAAATCATAAACTGTTATATTGAACTCGTTCGGGGACAAGTTTATGTGTTCAGACTGGGGCAGAGCTCCCCATACAAAGGAGACTCTGCCCGATTTTTATGAAAAATGTCGGGTCACCCGACATTCACGAGTATTCCGTGGGTTGACGGGTAGTCAACGGACCCCCGGGATTTGGGGCGTCACAACACATCCAAGTAAAATGTCTACATGAATGTCATATGTCATGCATGAAATGTCATCATGCACTGTATCAGAATCACTCATGACTCCCTCACACCACTATGAGTGTGAACTATTGTTATTTTCGATGACAACCAAAGATTTTCTTAAATCTTTTAACATTTTCATTACAGCCATGCACCTTTTTTTGTGGGTAATGGATTTACGGTGTCGCACCAACGGGCTCCATAAACCTCTAGACACTTTACGGCCTTTCATAGTGGGGTATGTCGACCATAATTAATGGGTCTTTCACCCTGGGGGGAATCTATCCCAACTTGCTAATACCCGACACATAATTATCCTTTACCATTTCCTTAACCAGTGCGACTCATTTGGACTTTGTCCTACTAATCGAGCCCACGAATCAAAACCATATCTTGTGTTGATCCTGACCAGTGTACCGTGACCTCCATGAACCGCACAACAGTGTCGATCCCAACCATGCACTCACACCCACATGTCATGTGATGTTCTAGTACATTTGCAATACAATTATGCCCTCACAGTTCTCATATTACATATATAATGCACACTACATGAACCGTTTATCTGTGGATATTATAATTGGTACATATAATTAACATCCATTTATAACCCATGTTAATACATCATACAACATACATTAACATGTCATATTCACACTGCATGTTATTCATATAAGCAATAACACACAACCTAACCAGCCAGCACTAATCTTCTCGATTGCCTAATGTCCTCCATAGGAACATGGCTTTGTCTTGGCTCAATCAGGCTTTTCATACGATCCAAGATTTCACGAATCGAGTTGGATGAAGAAGTTATGACCTTCGAAGTTGGAGGTCACACATGACTAGGCAACCTTACTCCGGACAGCCCTACCTTGCCGGGGAGCCCTTTTCGGCGGATCCGATTATCCAATGCCACTCATAGGCGCGGATGGAATCTTGACTCAATGGGATTTCGCCGAGTCTAAAACACCGAGATGGTCCGAGGCGAAAGAAATTATGACCTTAGAAGTTGGAGGTCACACATGACTAAGTAGCCTTACTTGGACAGCCTACCTTACTTGCCCAGGAGCCCTTTCCTGCTAGATATAGTATCCAATGCCCTCCATAGAATACGGATGGAATCTTGACTCAATGGGCTTTCCATAAGTCAGGCTGCAGTGGAGTTCGGATGAAGAATTTATGTGCTTAAATTTGGAGTCACACATGACTTCAGCGACCTTGCCGGACCTACCTTGCTTTCACCGGGAGCCCCTTTTCGGCCGGCTCCAGCACCCACTACCACTCCCGGGCATCGGATAAATTTGACACAATGGAGCTCCATAAAGTCAGAGACACGAATCAGGTTTTGGAATGAAGAAGTATATTATGCGAGAAGTTGGAGGTCACGCTGGCTAGGCAACCTTACGGACAGCCTACGCGCGCCGAATGCGCTGCGGAAATATACAGTATCCAATGCCCTCCATAGCATATGGATGGAATCTTGACTCAATGGGCTTTCCATAGAGTCCGAACACCGAATCGAGTTCGAATGAAAGTTATGACCTTAGTTGGAGGTCACATGACCTAAGCGACCTTACTCGGGCAATACCTTACTTGCCAGGAGCCTTTCAGCTAGCTCCAGTGCCACCGCCTCCACGGGCATCTGACTGAAATTTTGACTAAATGGGCTTTCCATAAGTCTAAAACCCTTTCAGAATGGGTTAGGACGAAGAAGTTATGACCTTTCAAAGTTGGAGGTCATGCTTGATCCTAGCGAAGGTGTCTAAGGTGAACCCGTCGGTGAACCCATCGAGGCCAGTGAACCCATCCGGGCTGGCTGACTCAAGCGGACGGCCTTCCACTAGGCGATTGAGGTGCGGACCATAACCCATTCTGGTCGGGTTGAGAGGTGAAAGCCTAACATAAACAGTTGATGGCATTAGCCTGATTTATGCGAGCTTTTCATTTCATAAATTCTCTTTATTCACGAGACAGTTCTGAGTCGGGTTAGTAATACTACCACAATGGCAACTTCCGCGATTCAAACACAACCAATGATCCCTTAGGGCAAGACAACCACCTTCATTCATTTTAACTCTAAAACATAAAAAATGGCACCTGAGACAATTGTAGTCCCAATTAGTCCACTGGGCGTAAAAACTTGATCTAGAAATCTACAACCTGCTTGTCCACAAAGTCTTGGGATAGTTCACCATGACCTACCACTCACAGCCTCACACAACCCTTGCCATTTGAATGGCCTTAAATAAGGATTAAACCAAGTAGGAGAAACCCTACCTCTTGGATTTTTGTGAGAAACTCTGACTCAGGTGCTGCGAGGAAACCGCACCGTGAGGATGAACTCTTCCTCTTGCTCCGCCTGAAACCGCCTGTCCGATTGTTGGGAAATTTAGAGAGAAGGTAGAGTCTCTCTCTCTAAACTCTCTCTTTTTCTTCCTCTTTCTTTTCTGCTAATTTCTTTTCTCTCATCCCACTCTTTGGTCTAAGATGGGCCAAGAGCTTGTCCTCTCACTTGTCACATGTCTAATTTTCATTGGCTCTTAGGATTTCCCTTATCCTCTTATCCATCTCTGTAGTTTCCCTCAATGACATGATCTTGCATGTCACCTGTAGCCATACTTGAGCTCATTGTTTGACTTGCCCACAGCTTGACACGTGTTTCATCTAGAGCCACTCAATTGCGCGAGTGTCTCGCCACTCTCGGTGCTGGCAAATACGTGAGTCGGTGTCTCGGGGTGTGAGTGGGCGTGGTAGCTAGATTTCGCGAGACGATTCCAACAGTGAAGTCCATTTCATCATCCAAGATCTAGAAAAAAAAATTCCGGATTTTGATCGAATTTTACCATTCTACCCTTCCTCATAAATTTGGATTTTCCGGGGTTTCACAATAGAAACTGATAATACTCAAGTTACAGGATTTATAAGAAATAACATAGGAAAAGGAGTACAAGTTAGAAGATTGTCTAGATGGAAAACTCTTCTTAGTTATTATAATTTCAAAATTGTTCATATAAAAGGTACTGACAATTTTCTTGCAGACTTTTTAAGCAGGAATGTCGAATAACATCTAGGAATTGTGAGAAATTTCCATCGATATGGCTAAAGGAATGAATAAAATTGCTGAAAATTACAATAATCTAATATCAATTGAAGAAAAAGTAATAAATTTACAAAAAAAAATATCAATAATATAAGATCTAAATCATATATGTCACAAAATCTCCTTGAAAAATGTTTTGAAAGATTAGGAGAAATGATAATGAGGTCAGAAGATGTTCCCTCAGTCTTCTCAGAGACTAAAAACATCAATAAGGTTATAAAAACATCAATAGGCTTGAATATGCTATCCCATTTGGGAAAAAGCCAGGAAACAACAATTGCTGATAACATTAGGATATAAGATATATCCTTGTCAAAAGACAAAAATATCTCAAAATGTATTCAAGAGATGACTATCCTTCAAAAGGATAAAAGCTTGTAAGATAACAGTCTTCCAAAAGACAAACACCTCCCAAGTGGAGATAACAGTCCCTCAAAGGACAAACTCCTCTTAAAAAATGAAAATTAAGATGATATCCTCTTTTTCCTAAAGGAAAAAATATAAAACACTACCATAAATGCTTCATCATTTATTTTGTCTCATATTGAGAGAAAGTATTCGAATTTCTTTGAATTCATCTATAACAACCCAAATGGACCTGGTTATTACCAAACTTCTACTAAGTCAATTTATCCCATGATTATAATAACTAAAAAAATTGATCTTACATTTATTCAAAATGCCATGGATTTCGGTTTTGTAGACCAAATCTACTTGAGTTTTGATTGTATAGAAATTTTTAATGATAATATTAGAACACAATTATACCAACTAACAAGAACACAAAATTATTATGCTAGGTTCTTTAGTATCAGCCTAGAATATAATGAAGATGCTAGAGAATACCTAAAGGCATATCACCTTATCACAATGAATAACAGTGAAGAAATAAGAATAAAAATAAATGTTAAAAAACCAAAAAAGCTTGGGTATTACAATCGGCCATGGACAAAGATCAGAAAAGCATTGGGCATAAAAGCGGTGCTAGGAAGAATGACAGAATTGAGGAAGAGGAACTGTTCAGTTCACTGTGCAGCCAATAATTGGATGATAGTTATTGGAGATGGAAAAGCTAGAGGACATAGGATGATGACTGAAAAAATAATAGAGCTGGATCAACTATTAATTCCATCAAGTCAGACGACAAAGAAAGAAGCTGAAAGATTTATAAAAAAGACAAAAAGCAATAATGAATGCTGGATAACTCTTTGGAAGAAAATGTAATCTCAACTTTCCAAGTTGTTTGACAGGACATGTATGCCACTATAAATGTAAATGACAACTAAGTGGTTTGATAATAAATGCCAACCACTATAATTGTAATCTGCTTTTTGAAGACATATCCCTTTGAGACAGTTAGAGGATAACAATCAAAGACAAAGAAGATAACTATAACAAAAAGAGATGAAAACAACACACCACCTAGAAGAGAATGCTTACTTTTCAAAGTGAGAAGACAAATGATGATAAAGCAAAATCTGAAGATAAGATGATAACTCAACAAGTCAGCAAAAGGATAAGAAGGAATCCAAAAACAGTAGAAAACTCCTCTATAAATTGAGAATGTTTCTCATTTGGAGGATCATCAGAAAAACCATACCTTTTTTTGTATCTAGTTTTTGTAATGGAGTTCTAAGCTTTCCTTAGAGAAGCTTGTATGTAAGATAAGAGAGTGTTTTATGAAATAAAAGTTTGAAGTTTCCTCATATATCTTTTTTGTGTTTCAATCCATACAGTGAGTGTTTGAATGCGGTTATCCACGCTCGCAGTGAAGCCGGGGAGGCTTTGGGGAAGAAAGGGATGTGTTGTTAGTGGTCTGAAGGTCTTAGATTCTTATATAACGAGTAGCGGGAAATTTGTGTTAACTTTTATTGTTTAAACTCTTATCTGCATATAAGTTTTCTCTAGTATGATAAATTTCATCTCTTTTTGAGTTATTTGTTATAATCTGTTGTTTACCCTCTATTGAAATTATAGAGCTATACACTTAATAGTATCAGAGCCCTAGGTTCAGATAAAATAAAAGAAGTAATCATACAATAATATGATAATAATGATGAGATTTCTCTTATTTAGAGAAATAGGAATAACAAAATTCAAGTAAATTAGAAAAATAATATTATTTTATTTTAAAAATAAGAAAAAAATAAATTATCCAAAAATCTTAGATGATAATATCGAAGTTTATGATTTAGAACAGTTTGATACATAATTTTGGTTTAGTAATGAATAACGTAAGCTATACAGAAAAAGTTTGTTATAATATAAGCATAATAGATTTGAATGAAAAACAAAAGATAAAGAATTTAAAATTGAAATAACAAAATTAATAATAAATTTAACAGATAATCATAATCAATATCATATATAAGAATTTTGCAATTGTGAAGAAATTTATCTAACAATAAGACGATTAGAAAATATATAAATATTTTTGGAATTGTTATAGGAACCCATGTTGATAAATATGTAGGGGATTGGAATTCCCTATGAACATAGTGATTGTGCGTATAGATTACACAAAAAAAAAAAAAAATCCGAATAAAGCTACGAGGATACAGTTCAAATCCATACCTAGAGATCTGTCTGGATTGATCTCAATAAAAAAATGATTTGTAGCAGATTGCTCGACCCTCTAAGCCTTCTACCGTATTCCCCAATACCAGAACGAGAAGAGGGAGTGACTATCTTCGTGCTTTCCTTTGGACGGCTGCCTCTAGGGTTTTTTTTTTTTTTCTCTTTTTCTAGAGGCTGCCCAACGTGGCATATAAATAGGTTACGGTAGGGACCTAAAGACAAATAAGATTTTGGGCTCCCAATGTAAATATATGAACTTATTTACATTAATTATAATTCACTCCACTAAAGAATCATAATTGCACTCCCTCCCTTATTCGAAAGTATAATTTGAGCCATTTGTTATTAAATACTTATTAATCTCCCTACGTTAAGATTATAGATACTCGTTGATTAAATTAAATTACTTGGCGGTTTTGGCTGTCAGCATCGATAATCACCTTGAGACCTTTCCGCCAACTTATTTGATATGTCCAGATTAAAAATCTACTGCGGGGTTTGACATAATCAAAACTTATAAGTATCCTCGAGGGGTATCATCAATCCGATTAACGGGCCGTAGTGCATTGTAATTAATATTCACTATACAATTAATGCAGTTATCCAACTCACTGAGATTATTAATCTATAAAGATCTCACTCTTTGTGAATCAAAATAACCAACAATAAATGCATGTGTGCAATAGTATGTCGAGATTAAAGTAATCGTATTCATAACCATGAGAGTATTAAGTTATTTTATGTGTTAGTATAAAATAATTACCAGAGTTAGTCTGTTAATACACACAGTGTTCTAGCACAAGTTGGAACTAAGCCATTCCTATAGTCAAAAGCAGACCTGCGAAGTCTTGTGCTACAATCTTACCAATGGTGTGTCAAATTCCATTTAGGCGTGAACGATAACATATTCCTGAAGCAGATGATTTGATCTTCGTAAATGGCCAAGACTCTGCACCAAATCATCTACTATATGTAGAATAAAAGACACACATGCATGATATTTAAATGCAAACATAACTCATGTAGATTCTCATTGAAATGAAATAACATAATTTTATTAAAATAAAATAAACATCCATAACAATAAAATGGCTTTTGGTATATATAGCCTAACAATCTCCCACTTAGACTCAAAGCCATGATGCCACACATCTCACTCCCATTCCCTCTACATGCCTATCAAAGTCTTGGCTGAGTAAGCTCTTTTTGTAAAAGTGGGTGTCTGGCGTCTTATCTTAGTCACCTACATCTTCTCTTTGCACAATATCTCTAATAAGATGATATTTGAGCTCAATGTGCTTTCCCTTCTTATGGGTCATAGGTTCCTTTGAGCTCCACTATTATCACAATAAAGTGTAATAGGCAATTGCATTGAAGGAACCACTCCTAGATCCAACAGGAAGTTTCTGAGCCAAATTGCTTCCTTGATTGCCTCTGAGGCTGCCACATATTCGGCCTCCATTATGGAATCAACAATGCAAGATTGCTTGATACTCCTCAACTTATGGCTTCACTCCATAAGGTAAACACATAACCAGAGGTAGACTTTCTGGAATCTTTATTTGACTGGAAGTCTGAGTCTATATACCCTAAAGATACTAGACTATCTGCCTGGTAAACTAACATATAATCTCTAGTCCTTTTAGTGCCAGTTATATGTTTCCTGTATCCTGGATTCTTGCTTTCGAGGTTAGTGATATCTTGCTAACCATGCCAACAGCAAAACAGATGTCAGGTATAGTGCAAAGCATTGCATACATAAGGCTTCTTACTACAGATGCATAAGAGGCTTTGCTTTCATCTTCTCTCTATCTCATCCAGTGTTTTAGGACAGTGATCCTTGAATAGAGTGATTCCATGTCTGAAAGGAAGAAAACCTTTCTTGGAATCTGCTGTACTAAAGCAGACTGATCTAATCAATATAGAGTAGCTGTGATAAGCTAACATTCTTTGCTTGATCCCATGACTTAATCTAAGAATGTGACTAGCTTCTCCCAAGTCTTTCATATCAAACTGATTGGATAACCATACCTTAACTAAAGATAATACCCCACATCGTTACCAATGAGCAAGATGTCATCCACATATAACCTTAGAACTTACCACAATGGCTTCCATCACACTTTTTATACACACAGGACTCATCAGGACATTGATAAAAACCATAAGGGTTTAGTGACAGTCAGCGAGTATTCCAAGATCTAGATGCTTGCTTAAGTCCATAAATGGATCTATTAAGTTTTCACAACATGTGTTTTTGGCCCTTTTTTATGAAATCATCTGATTGCATTATATAGATGCACTCCTTAAGATGCCCATTCAGAAATGCAGTCTTTACATCCATTTTCCAAATTTCATAGTTGAAATGAACTGCAATGGATAAGAGAATCTAGATAGACTTAAGCATGGCTACTGGCGAAAAAGTTTCCTCATAATCGATCCCTTCTTTCTAAGTAAACCCTTTTGCAACAAGCCTAGCCTTAAAAGTTTCAACCTTACTGTCTACTCCTCTCTTTTTCTTATAGATCTACTTGCATCCAATGGGTTTTATCCCTTCAGGTGGTTCCATAAGATCCCAGACTTGATTAGAGTACATGGACTACATCTCAGATTTCATAGCCTTTTGCCAAAGTTTTGCATCTTTATCCTTAAGTGCTTCATCCTTAATTCACGAGGATCGATATCTAGCTCATCAAGGATCTGTCAAAGACTCTCCCTAAGGTGTACGCAAAGGTTGACGAATAACCCTCAGCTACGACAAGACACTCCTGTGAAGGCATGCGTTATCGATGGTACAACGTGGATCTTTGATTCTTGTAAACCATCATGGTCATGCTCCTCTGATTTGTACCGTAGCATGTTGATGGTAGGTTAAGGTTCAACATCAGCACGCGTCTCAACAATCCTCCACTACAATGAGGCAGTATGGGTTGTCGAAACACTTTCTTGTGGTGTTTCCTCTTGCTTATGGGTATTAAAAGAGAAGTTTGTCTTGGTCTATCCCTCTCGATTATTCTAGAACAATTCTACTTCTAGGCTTGTGGTTCATTACATAGTCCTTTTCAAGCGAGAGCGTGGTGCTAACAATGACCTTCTGATCCCTTTGGAATATAGAACAAACCGCAACTGATTCCTGCAGGATGCCCATGAAACAAACTTACGTCATGGTTCGATTTAGCATCTGCATTTCCCTTTTAGCACATGTGCTAGGCAACCTCATAGCCAAATGTGTTTCAGACTAGGCTTACGCCTTGTCTACAATTCAGTTGGAGTAGTAGGTACTGACTTAGATGGTACAAAGTTTAGAATGTAAGCTGTTGTTTCTAATGCATATCCCAGAAGGAATTAGGTAAATATGAATAACTCATCATTGATTTCACCATGTCCATAAGAGTCTTATTCCTTCTTTCTGCTACACCATTCTGTTGTGGTACACCAGGTGTAGACAACTGGGATGTAATCCCTTGTTCTGACAAGTAGTCCTAAACTCTCCCTAAGAATTTTCGCACACGATCAGATCGTAATGTCTTGAGACATTTATTGAGACGCTTCTCGTTTCCATACATATCTTTCAATTTCTCCGACTTGAACTGACACATCAAATGACACCCATACCTTGAGTAATCATCAATGAAGGTGATGAAATACTCAAAGCCACCTCAACCCTAGATAGTCGTGGGTCCATAAATCGGAGTGAACCCGATTCTAGTTGTTCTTTGGCTATAACCTTTAGGCGTGAAGGTGGAGTCTAGTCATTTTTCCTTCTAAAAGCGGGACTCTGGAAGTGGGAGTGCCTCCAATTCCAATGAACCCTAAGGTCCATTCTGAACCAGTCTTAAGATCCGTTTTAGATTTATATGACCTAGGCGTAAGTGTCAAAGATATGTTTGGTTCATTTGGGAAGGTTCCTTTCTCTTACATGGAAAAACATTAGTGTTATTCAATTCATTTGTTACGATGATAGATGGGATTAATAATAAAAAGATTGTCCATCAATGTAGCAGAACATATAAATATTTTATTCAACTCGATAATAATAGAATCATTAAACAAAAGCAGAATATCCATCATAACCAAACTAAGCGAAATCAAATTCCTTCCCCAATGGAAGGTACATGAGAACAATCCTTTAATAATAAATATTTGTCTCTACCAAAATTAAGATAGTAATCTCCCTCTTTGATAAGTTGCCACTTTAAGTAGCATTTCCCATGTGAATAAATCTCCCCATCGCTAAAATTTCTTGCTGTTTTCTTGGAGACACATAAGGAGTGAAAACATGATTAGTGGCTCCCGCATCTACACACCAGGTTCCGGTATATAGCACCGCTAAGCATGTCTCAACCACTAGTAGATAGACTTACCTTGTTTTCCACACCTTTGTTGAGATAGGCGGACTGTACTTCTTCATTTGACTGCTTGCAGTGAAAACACTTGCCCTTAGGATTTTTCACTCCTCCTTATGGTCCAGGAGCTGCCTAAAGAACATGAACTTGCTTCCGAACCTTTTTCTTCTTCTTATTTCCTTTTGGATTAGAAGAAGAAACTCTTTCAATGACAAGAACAGTAGATGGCTTCTTGATAAGGCCCTCAGCCGATACTAGTTCTTTAAGAAATTGTGCCAAAGTCCATTGAGGTTTATTCATATTATAATTCAGGCAAAATTGCTTATATGAATCGGTGGTAGGAGGGAATGATATCGACACAGGATTCTCGTTAATTTCGACCAAGGATCTCTAGTTCATTCAGAAGACCGATCATCTTCAGAACATGATCCCTTACTGGGGTAGTTTCAGGGATAGTTGTGTTCATCATATCTTTCATAGCCTTTTGCCTAGCAGAACGAGTCTGATCCCCAAACATTTCTTTGAGGTTCATCATCATCTCATAGGTTGTGGGCATAGGCGATCTTGATGTTACATACTAGAATATTTGGACATGAAACGAAATATAACATTGCGACATCTCATCAACCTTAACCCACTTCTCATAAGGCTTGGCTTCCTGTTCGGTTGCCCCTTCATGAGGTTTAGGCGGGCAAAGGTATGTGAACACAAACTTATAGTCCTCTCAATGATCAAAATGATATCAGTTTCTTTTCAATCAATATAGTGGATTCCATCAAGTTTATTTTCTTTGAGAATGATAGCAAGTGGATTGAAAGCCATAATAAAAACCTGAGAATCACACATAATTTAAAAATTATAAAGAGCATATTAACTTTGAATTCCATTTTAAATATTGGTTCCCTCTACCAAATTTTAAATGAATCCACCAGCAGCCTGATACACCGTGAATAGCATGCCTCGATGGGAGGACGTCTACTATCGACATTTATTTGAACCGGGCCAATTCCACCTGTCTTGTTATCCTAGGCAGCGGTCAGGTACGGAACAAAACTAAATAGATGGCTGCTTTAGTCACATAAATAATAGTAGTGACTCAAATGGAGAGGATACTATTATTTATAGCTAAGTGTATACCATCACTTAATTCTAGATCTATTATTCCATAATGAATCCCTCATATGGAGAAATGATTCACATTAATAATTAGTAGAATTATTCCTTAGGAAGTTTGTACTTATTGAGTCCGCTAATCAATTAGTCCGATAGGGAGGAAAGAATTACGAAGACCAGCACTTAGCGATTAATTTTGTATCCTTACAAACTAGTGATGGAGACCATAGAATTTAAACTTGATAAATTCCCTCTAAGTTATTTGGAAAAAATGAGGGTTTTAATATATATGTTTAATTCTAAAAAAATTAAAATTTACAAAATTGGAAACTAATAAAATTCCAATTCCCTTTGAGAAAATAATTTATATTAAAACATGGGAATTAATTTTAATCTCTTATTCCATATTTATTATCAAGAGTGTGATTTTAATCTAGATGATTAAACGTCCATAATAACCATTATCCATGTTATCACTTAATTAACAAATTAAAAGATACCAATCAAGATAAATAATCATAAAAGAGATAAAAGCCTAGCTATTATGGTCATTCTCCAACTCTGAAGCATCAAGGAGTCTAGCTTCACCAAGTAACGAATGTAGACACTTCGACTATAAGTCAAGGTTTGGGGTAGCGCCCCAACGGGGATCGACATGTCACGGTTCGAGGCGGCGCCCCCGAAGCCTAAGCGAAGTCAAGCGTCTGCGTCAAGGATTTGCTCTTCGAAAATAGTAGCTGCGCATCGCGTTTGGCTTGACAACTGCAGCCCTAATATGTGTCGTCATGTTCTGCGCCACTATAAGGTTTGTGCCGCCAAGAACAACTGCACCACCATGAACTCCTCCACAGAACAACAACAAAGGATACAGAAAACCTATGCCTCCATCAGGGAGTTCACAAATTGCTATTAATTTATTTACATCGATCTACGTCTCCATTAAGGAGTGCAAAAAAAAAAACTATATTGAAAAATAAAATGGCAATAACAATTATACAAACCAGTGTGATAAAAAACCGTCACACAAAACCGCAAATTTAATAAACCCATATTAAATAAACATTCATCCACACATAAAATCATACATTCATGTGACCATAATAGCGGGACAAAACGATGCAAAACAGATGTGACACCCAAAATCGAAATTAAGGTGACAACCAGTTAACCCTACGGAAGGTCGTGGATGTCGGGTAACTGGGCACCACACCATTTAATCCTTTTCCCGGGACTCGAGTTGCGATAATCGGATAGTCTCTTTATATGGGAGCTACACTTGAGAAATACAACCTGTGCATTTTCATGGCAACCTGTCCCAATATTATACAACGATCACATCGGGTCCACATACGAGTAAAAATGGCCACATAGGGCCCATTTATCTATATAAATACAATCTATATCACCGGATCCACCAAGAGTTATTACATCACTCTTAATACAAAGCATTATATTAAAACTAACATGTTCTAATATAATATACAAAACATGGATCAAGGCCACAATCCGGCCCGCTTCATGATGTTGGCCTCTAAGGAGCACCTTTTGCCTGCACATGTCCTGTAGCTGAAAAGGGGGTCCCACGACGGAGTAAGCTAACGCCTAGTAGAAATAAGCCCTACAAGGGTTATTCCCCACCTAAATGCACATGCATGGTCAAACAACCAAGCACACACCAACCTAGGACATGCGATCTAGCACGAATCCTACTTGTCATGAATGAGACCTGACTCATCATGCCGTATATCAAGTCCTCCGCAGGCTCCTTAAAGCATGCATTTTTCCATGAATGAAAACCATTTCCAAACAAAGGTATTTGTGTTTACTCATGGACAACCCTCCGATATAAATAGTGGACACACTCCGATAATCTATTTTGTGGACAACCATCCGATGTATATCAATTGGGCATACTCTGACGATTGACATTATATGGACAACCCTCCGATGTATATCAATTGGGCATGCTGGCGATTGATGTTGAAGCCAGGACCCAGCCCTCGATATTGTAGTGGACATACTCCGATAAATAATATTGTTGGTCAACCCTCCGAAACAATTCTCTCAAGAAACCACCTCATGCACTCACTCCTACTGTTCTAGGGTGCCCCAATGCATATGAAATGCAATGAGCCATTTCCATTTCCTTAACTCGTGCAACACCATGCAAACCGTGGATCTCCATTGGACTTAAATCAAAATGCAGATCCACAGCCATTCACGAGGATGATGAATGACAACTACTATGCACTCACACCCACACCATCACGTGTCACCGTGCACAGTGCAATGCAATTGTCACCATTGCACTCTAAGTCATACTTGATATAAAGACCTCTACGCCAACACCACATCTAGTACACTCCATTTGTGTACCATGGACACCTCATGTCTAATGCACACAAAGTCCATACATTCTTTTGGCAGTGTACACGCAGTCATACTAACATTTATCGTGTCAACACATCAAACAACGTACATCAACATCATTCCAAACTACTCTTAGACAGTAATGTCGCCTCAAATCCTAGGCTACATCATGGCGCATAATGCCCGATAAACTAATAGCCTACAACATGCCATAAGAAATAGCCATGTCATGAAAACCATCACAAACCCAATATATTAGAGCACATATTGACATCCAAGCTTATGACACCTCTTAACCAAAATGTCATTTCAATCAATCACCTGAACACATGGTAACATTTCATCAAGTCACTACCTAGGCAAGCAGCCTCATTTCCTAGGCTAATTCATGGAATATCATGGACCTAAGATAGCCTCTGACTGTAATATAATGTGGCTTAACACACAACTCCTCACATCCACACAACCAATAATTAGCACACTTGTTGTAACAATCAATTTTTCAACAAGTATGTGAGCACCAATTTCCATTTAAAATAATATGGTCAGATTATAGACTCCAAGATCTTTCCATAGAGTCTAAGAACACCCCAAACGGAGCTCAGACGAGAAAGTTATGGTCGTCCGAAGTTGGAAGCCTCATATGAACAGTAACACAGCGCACGGCGAAGACCTCACATTTTCGTCATTTTTGGACTATAATATATCCAAATTTCATTAAGTTATATATGGATGGATTATAGGCTCAAAGGATTTCCATAGAGTCCAAAAACACCCAGGAAATGGGCTCGGGCCGAGAAAGTGCAGCCGTTTGAGTTGGAGGCCGCAAGCGGTACGGTTGAATGGTGCGCGTGAAACCCATGAAATTGCGTTCCCGGGGCTCCTTTAAAGCTCCTGTACTTGCTATTTTTCCTACCCAAACTCATCCCGGAAACAACTCTTTCACCCGACAACAAACCCGTCCCAATTGGGACTACAAATCGGCCATAACCATGCTACCTAAAAAAAACTGGACATGTGCTCAAAGGCGGAAAAAAAAATCAATTTTTTGTGTCGGAACACAACCAAGCAGCCCTAGGGCTCAACCAAGACAAAACAGCATTTAGATGAAATATAAACCCGAGTAGAAAGGTTCCCTACCTTTTTGGAGCGAAAGGCAGAAGCTTTGGAGTCGAGGGCGAGACCTCGACCTTCCCGAATTTCTGCTCGAATCTTCGACGAAAATTCTTGATTTCGGTGTCCACGCGTTGCCCTCGACGAGTACTCCTACTTTAAGTCTTGGCCCGACGAAAACCAAGCCGCCGATCGCCGTAAATTTTAGAGAGAAGGTAGAGCTTCTCTCATTAGATTTTCTTCTCCAAACCCGAAATCTTTGGTGAAACTGCGTGTTGTCGGTACCCACGCGTAGCCCTCGTCGAGTAGATGAACTTTAAATCTTGGCTCGACGGATTCTGACCACCCGATCTCCGTAGATCGTAGAGAGAAGATGGAGATTTTCTCCTCTATCTCGCCTTCTCCTATTGCCGTTTTCCCTCAAAATGAGCTTTCTTCCTTTTTTTTTTTTTTTGTCTCTTTAAGCATAAGTTGGACGTGGGGCCCACTTTGCGCCACGCGTCCATGACTCGTCCGGGTTCGTTTCTGTGACGCCCCAAAACTGGGGTGTCCGTTGACAACCCGTCAACCCGCGGAAAACTCGTGAATGTCTGGTAACCCGACACGACTCACGAAAATCAGGCAGAGTCTCCCTTGTACGGGAAGCTCTACCCAAGAACCACCTGTCCTAATCATCAACATCAGAAGATATATATATGAGTAAATACGGCCACTTGGGCCCATAAAACAATACTCATAACCATACCAACTATATACCATAGTTACAAGAGTTAAAATTTTACTCTTATACAACATATATTAAAATCTAAAATTCTAATACATGTAGTACATCATAAAGCAAGAAAGCCTGACAGGAACTCTTCTAAAATTGCCTTTATGATGATGTAGTCTCCACATGAGCTCCACACATGCACGAAATAATAAATTCTCTTGATAGGGTGGCTAATGCCCGATGTGGAATCACCCAAATGGGTTACTCTCCGCTCAGTGCACATATGCAATGCTCCAATGAAAACACATTCAAGTAAATCGTGATCCTACTTGAATGTCTCGCGGCTAACTCATGCAGGAGTCCTCGCAGGCTCCTCACATACCTAAGCCACGTATGGGAAACATTATTTTCAAAACAAAGATATTTGTTTTTAATTGTGGACAACCCTCCGATATAAGTAGTGGACCGACTCCGATGATCTATTTAGTGGACAACCCTCCGACGTATATCAATTGGGTCGACTCCGACGATTGATATTTTATATGGACTACCCTCCGATATTGTAATGGACACGCTCCGATAATTGTGTGTGCATTAGCCCTCGAAACCACTCTCTCAATAAGCCACCTCATGCATTCACTCCCTGCTCGTTTCTAGGGTGCCCCGGTGCATATGGAATGCATGATGCCAATTCAATACAATTTTATAACACATGCAAATATATAATCATGCATATATTTACATAATTTTAAATCATACAAACATGTTATGTAATTTCACAATCCATTACACTAAAAATTAGCTCACGTGGGCTAATTAACAACCACGAGCAATTCGATTTGAATTACTCAACCAAACACATTATTTCACAAAATTTATTTAGTGAACACTATTCACGTGAACAGTGAAACCAGCACCGGGTTCTGCATTTGCGACCAAGCCTCTGATATCGATTTCACCTTGGCCAGACTGAATTTATAGCCATTTCTGCCTCATACATCCCTGCACGAATTGTTTCACAAATTTTACAATTTACAACCCAAATGACCCGTGCACGATCCTGGTACTAAATGGAGTTTTCAATATTTTTCTAACAATTCGGTTCCAAGCTTTGGGACGATCAATGACGGCTCCGACCTCGATCCAACTCAAACATCGCCGTGCCAAACAAAGTGTAAAACTCAAGTAGGATGAAACCCCTACCTCACGGAGTTTGTCGAAACTCCTTAAAACCGGAGCCCACGCGTAGGCCTCACTGCGTAAAGTGACTTTCCTTCTTGTCCCGACGAATTCCGATGGTCGGATCACCCGTAATCTTAGAGAGAAGTCACACTCTCTCTCACTGGAGTTTCAAAGAAATCTGAGACCTCACGCATCCCGCTTCCCTACTCCCACGTTTTAGTCTCTTTAAAATTGGGAAGACAACCTGTCACACTATTTAGTCTTATTATCCATTTAACTATTCGCTGAATCATTGAATCTTGGATTCCGACGTTCAGCCTTTATCTCGACCGTCGATTTCATTCTCTCTCTACTCATGCAACATGTCACATGAGTACATGTTATAGACGACTTTCGTCACATCACATGTTGTTTCACGGCACCTGTAACTCGATGCCTCGAAAAATGTATCAATTAGACTATCTTCGATTAAATGGTCGGCGTGTTAGCTAGATTTGCGAGGCGATTCTAGCGGGTGAATCACATTTAGTCATCAGAGATCTAGAAAATTTTAGGTTTTGACCGAAATTACGATTTTACACTTTTTCAAGAAATTGGAATTTTCTCAGATCATACATTTCTCCCTCTTAAAGGAATTTCTATCCTTTGAAATTCTTGCCAAGACAGAAATTCAATTTCTGGAAAAATGTAAAATCATAATTTAATTCTATCATAATTTCGGTCAAAAATCGAATTTATTCTCTAGATCTCGGATGACAAAACGGATTTCACCGTTGGAATCATCTCATGAAATCTAGCTAGCACGTCAAAATTAAATAAATTAAGAGAGATAATCCGAAGTGACTACGTTTTTCGAGGCATCGCGGTTCGGGTGTCGTAAAATGATTTTCGATGCGACGAAAGTCACATATAACACGTACTCATGTGCTATAAGTGGCATGAGTAGAGAAAGTATGAAAATGGACGCCTGAGATAGTGCCGAATGTCAAAACTGGGAAAAGAAGGACATAAATGTCATTTTTGGAATTGTTTAGGCCATGTTTAGTAGGTAGAAAATTTTCTGTTTTCTCTATTCAAACTTTTCGAAAACAAGGAAAATCTCGTTTGAATTCTAGAATAAAGCGAAAAAACAAATTTTGAAAACAAAGAAAATGAATTCACTATTTTCAACATTTTATATATGAATCAAAAAACAGGTAAAAGCTGTTTTCCTTGTTTTCGAATTAAATTCAACAAAATTCAACCAAATGGGATTGAAAATGAAAACGTATTTTCAATCAAATTCAAGTACGAAACGTATTTTCTGAAAATGAAAACTAAAGATTAGAATACATTGAAAATTTTCATATTCTGAATTTTGGATAGAGTTGAAAATTTTCGTGAACTAAACGGGGCCTTAAGTTAGAAAAAGACAAAAGTGAACAGTGGATGTCTCCTCCATTTGAAAAAGGGCAGCAAAAACGTGAATTGAGAAGAGAAGGAGATGCAGAGAGTTGGAGATGGCGTTTTAGAAAGAGAGTATCAGACTTCTCTCTAGAATCGTGGGAGATTCAATCGTCGGAAGTTGTCGGAGCAAGAAGGAAAGCTGCTTTGCGGAGACCTCGCGTGTCGGTTGGGAGTTTCATCAAACCAGAGTGAAGTTTCTCCTCATAGGTTTATTCTTTATTTAAGTACTTTGTTAATGTTTGAGTTGAATGAGGCCGTGAGGAACTTACGTTGGTCAGTCTAAATCTTGGGAATGAAATTGTTATAATTTTTAAACCCCAGATGGGTGCAGCCCGTGGTATCCACGGCTGAATTGGGTTGTTAATTGTGCATTTATGTGTTAATGCATGCTTTGATGTGTATGAGGCCGAAAATGGCCGTGAAACCCGGGTTCACAAAGTGAACCTATGATTGGTTATTTGCCGGGAATAGTAACCGAGGGTTTCACTATTCCCGATAATAGTGTTCACAAAATAATTTTTGTGAAATAATGTGTTTGGTCGAGTAATTCAAGTTGAATCGCTGCAGTGTTTGATCATTGGCCCGCCTTGAGCTAATTTTGTCTTTGTAAATGTGATTACATAACATGTTTGTGTGTTCAAGTATGTGAATATATGCATGATCTATATTTGCATGTAATATTAACAAACTGAAAATGGAATTGGCATGTCATGCATTCCATATACACTAAGAGACGATAGGATTGAATGCATGAGGTGATGTGAGAGGATGGTTTCCGGTATCTAAAACTAATAATGATGGAGGAGTAGTCCATATAAAAAATATCAATGTGAGATTCATTTGATGTCCCATCGGAGAGGTATCCACATAATATCAATAGTCGGGTCGGCTGATTGATATATATATCGGAGGGTTGTTCAGTAATAAAGCCCAAAGTTACCGTGCGTGGCTTGGGGCGGGTGTGAAGTCGCGAGAAGAAGGCTCGAATATGAGTATTCGATTAGACATTCAAAGTAGGATCATCACATTCAACGAATGTGTGTTTATTACAGACATTGCATATCTGCTCACAAGTGAGTAACCCACTTAAGTGATTCCACTCTTAACGATAACTCACCTGTCGAAGGATACTATTTTTGCAGTACGGGAAGGCATGCGAGACGGTTCATCATAGAGGCACGTTTAGAAGAAAGCGCGGAATGTGACTTTGATGGTTACATGTATTAGAATTTTTTCGACCCTAATATATGTGTTGTATAGTAGATCGTGTAACTCTTGTGGCTTTATGATATAGTTGGGATGTTTTGTAGGTATTGATTTATGGAGCCCAGTGGTCCGTTCTATCATGTGATGGATTATATTGGATAGTTTGGGATGTGTTCTTGAAATTATAATCACGGGGGCCCGAGAGGTCCATTTTTACTCGGTATAGTTGTATATGAGACCTTGTGTGTGGTCATTGTATATTAGGACGGGTTATATACGCAGTGTTGTATTTGGTAGAAGCTCCCGTACAAGGGCTACGCGATTTTCATAGTGGCGTCGGGTAACCGACATCCACTAGTATTCCTCGGGTTGACGGGTAGTCAAACGGACCCAGGAATTGGGGCGTCGCGACGGGTATCGAGGCTTAGGTATCTGAATACCTCGGAATATAGGTTGGGTATCCATCACCATTTGGGTGGTTTAATGTAAGAGTATGGGTATATGAAAACCTAGAGAATGAGGGCTTGGGCTTAGGCCATAGTCGTGTAGAACATCACCCGCGGTGTGGTTCGATGTTGAGTTTAGTATGAGATTACCTAGGAAATCACGGGACAAGACTAGGATACTGCATGCATGTGTTTGGTGTGTTTTGTGTGATTTGATGAAATGATGTGTGATCATTTGTTATTATTGTTTGTGTGCTTGGTGATTAGCACTTAGAGTGTTAGAAAATTTGTTTTTGGGAGTTTATAGTGTGTAAACTGGAACAAAGAAGAAAATAAGAAATAAATTTTAATAAATTATTTGAGTTGTTGGATAATGAAATCAAATTTAAATAAATTTGAGGTTGAACACTAGGGTTAGTGTTATATCAGGAGGCTTTGAGGAATCATAATCACTCACATGCATATGCAACGTGCACTCTACCATGCATGTAAACTAGTCATTTAAATATTAAACGACTAAACCACGTACCTTCATCCCTAAACAAGAAGGGATAGATGGCCCGCATCGTATCCTCGTGTCCCACGTTGACTCACTCCCATCCGTAGTGCAGCCATAGCACCCTCGCCTCAAGCCTCCACGGTCTTAGCATTCATAAGAGCGATCACGGCTATCAAAATGCACACTGGTCCACTCCTCCCGAGAGGTCCATCGGTGTCAACCTCAATCATCCCCGATCACCATGAAATTTGGATCACAGAGTATGCCGAGACGAGCGTGAAATACCTCTTGGACACGACCATCTTTGAGGCGATAGCATGTCCAGTGCAGCTCTGATGTCTACCCTCTCGAGTATCTCGAAAGGCTGATAAACCTCGCGATAGCTTCCGCTTGCGAACGACCACCTCCCATCTTAGGCATCACCTTCAAGAAGACATGATCCCTGACCTCAGAGCTCTAAGGGTCGTCGTACATCGGCCATAGCTCTTATGGCTTTGGCCCAGTGAGAGAGCTGTTTCGTATCAAGCTCACCTTTTCGGAGGTGTCTCTAATCGGTCAGTGCAGGTGGTGGAGCTCTCTCTCACCTCGGTCAGCATGCCAGTGATCTTGCATGGCTCCCATCCTGATACCTCATATGGTACCATCCCAGTATGCACTACGCTGATAAATGTTGTTGTAGGTGAATTCCACTAAAGGCAAGTGCTCTTCCCCAACTATCCTGATGATCTAGGACGCATGCTCGCACCATGTCCTCTAACACCTGTATAGTCCTCTCCGACTGACCATCTGTCTGAGGGTGGAAAGTTGTACTTATGGTCAGCCGTGTGCCCATAGCCTTTTGGAAACTCTTCCAAAGTCTTGCCGTAAACTTAGTCTGTCGACACTATGGATCTTTGGTACTCCATGTAGCCGGACTATCTCTCGAATATACAACCGGCAGAATCTCTCCAATGTGAAGGTCATCCACACGATTAGAAAATGTGCCGACTTTGTGAGCCGGTTTACTATCTGTAAGACCCGAGAAATTCCAATTTCTGGAAAAAGGACAAAATCGTAATTTTGGTTACAAAATTGTAATTTCGGTTAAAAATCCAAAATTTATTCTCTGGATCTTGGATGACAAGCAGTTTCATAGTTGGAATCGTCTCGCGAAATCTAGCTAGCACGTAAAATTTCGTCAAATTCCGAGGCGGTCGGAATTTACCGTTCCGAGACATCCTGCGGTTGGTCTTAAATAAAGCGATTTTTCGATCTGTGAAAGTCGCGCCTCTTTCGTACTCATGTATGCCGCCAGTGGCATAGGTAAATGATATAAATGGGCCCGGCGAGATAGTGCGAATGTCAAAGCGCAGGAAAGAGGGCGCTAATGGTCGTTTTGAAATTTATTAAATGAGAAAAAGACAAAACACTAAAATAGTGTTTGTCTTCCACCATGATTCAAAGGAATTCGAGATCACGGTAGCTAAAAAAAAGCAATGGCTGACAAAAATGTCGTTTTTAGAGAGGATGTCCTCGCTACTCTCTGAAGCATGCAGGAGATCCGGCCGTCGGTAGTCTTGAGGACAAGAAGGAAAGGTACAAGCGGAGAGGTACGCGTGGAGTCTGGGATTTAAGGAGTTTAAGACAAACTCCTTGAGTAGGAGTTTCTCCTACTTGGGTTTTACACTTTATTTAAGTGTTTTTCAATGTTTCGGTTGGATTGAGATGCCCAGGCGGCCGTTTGATTGATCGAAACTTGGGACCGGGTGTTCTGTAATTTTTTTGAGGCCCGTTACGCACAATCCATTGGGTAGGGGCTGTTTGGGTTAATTGTGTGTTGATTTATGGATTAATTGGTGCTTTGGTATGTATAGGGCCGGCAATGGCCGTGAAACCCGGGTTCACTAAGTGAACCGATGATTTGTGATTTTTTGGGAATAGTAACCTAGGGTTTCACTATTCCAGAAGCCCGATATTCTCAAATTAATTTTGTGATTAATATGTTTGATCGAGTAATTCAAGTAGAATTGCTCGTGTTTGATGATAACCCGCGTGAGCTAATTTTGAATTGATGAAATGAGAAATTACATAACATGATTATTAATGATTTAATTTTTATGCGAATATATGCATGTTATATATTTACATGTGACATAGATTGTAATGGAATTGGCATCATGCATTCCATATGCACTGGGAGCACCCTAGGATGATAGGAGTGAGTGCATGAGGTGAGTCTAGAGTGAATGGTTTTGGAGGGTTGTCTAAAACTAAAAATGATTGAAGGGTAGTCCATAAATAATATCAATCGTCAGAGACGGCCCAATTGATATACATCGGAGGATAGTCCACAAATAATATCAATCGTCGGAGACGGCCCAATTGATATATATACATCGGAGGGTTGTCCACAAACAAAATAAACATAATAATTCTCATACGAGGCTTAGGCGAGTGTGAGTCGATGAGGACTCGGGTGCGAAATGATCGATTAAGACATTCAAGTAGGATCATGCATTTGCTTGAATGTGAACATTTTGGAGCATTACTTTGCACTTAAGTGGAGAGTAGCCCACTTAAGGGTGATTCCACTCTTGAGCACTAGCTCACCTATTGAGGATACTATTTTATAGGTCTGAGGGGCGTACGAGATGGCTCGTTTAGAGAATTTGTAGTTTAGAAGAGCCGGATTAATGGCTTTAGGTTATGATGTTCTACATGTATTAGAATTATCTAATTGTAATATATATGTTGTATAAAATCAAAAACATTTGAACTCTTAAAACTATTGGATATAGTTGGATTCATAGTTGGTATGTTTTATGGGTATTGTTTATGGGCCCAAGTGACCGTTTTACTCATGTTGTGATCATATTGGATATATGTTGTCAGTGATGACGCAGGGGCCCAAGTGGCCATTATTTACTCAGTTTAGTTGTATATGAGACCCTGCGTGGTCATTGATGTTGATTAGGACAAGTTATGTACTAAATTTAGAGCTCCACAGTGCAAAGGGAGACTATGCAGGTTACTACCGAAATGGTGTCGGGTAACCCAGACATCCACTTGTTCCGCGGGTTGGCGGATGATCACGGACCCTCGGGTTTGGGCGTCACACTATCACACCCATACCGCGTCATGTCTCTGCGATTAATGCATGGCGAAGTGGGTCACAAAATCCATCGTGGCGATGCTCCGCTTCCACTTTCAGCCCTCGATGGGAAGTAGCCACTAACGTACAGTGCTGCGGCCTTAAGGCTGGCGACACGTGAGACATCGTGGCACAAAGTCCCCTACGTGTCTCTTCATCCCGCTCCAGTAGTACTAACGACGAAGATCCTAGTATATCTTCGTGCCACCTAGATGCACGATAAATCGAGAGCAGTGAAACTCCCTGAGAATCTCCTCTCTCAAATCGGTCGAATGGGGAACCACTACCCGTCCTCTATACCGAAGACTACCATAAATGTGGGCGGTCGACCCTAAATCACATGCTGTTGTACCCGATCCTGCTGATGGACACTATCTGCGCGTCCACGCCACTAGGATTTCGATCGGCTCTGCTTTCAGCGGAGGCGGTGTAGACACTAAACTCCCCAACGTACCTGTGCACGCTCATTTGTCTTTGCAATCAAAGCTGTCCCAGTCTCGAGCATCCGCCACTCCTATTATACTAGCCAATACTCCCGTGACCGACTAAGTGCATCGACCACCACATTTGCCTTACGGGATGGCAATCTGAAGTGAAGTCATAATCCTCTAGGAACTCCATCCATCTGCGTTGCCTCATATTGAGGTCGTTGCGTGAAAATATAACCAGGACTTTTATGGTGAGTACACCTCGAACTCCTGCCATATAAGTAGTAGGCGCCAAATCTTCAAGGCGAACTCGACCGCCAACTCCATGTCATGTGTGGGCCATTACGCTCATGATTCTTGGTAGCGGGAACCATAAGCTACTACCCTCTTGGGTGCATCCGACACATCGATCCGTACCAGGCATCACAATACACTATGTACCCATGTCCCCTCTCCGGGACTATTAAGATAGGAGCTGAAGTAAGTCCTCTTCAACTCTTGGAATGCCTCTCACGCCAGTCATCCCAATCAAACTTGACCTCCTTAGATCTGGCCTAGCCATTAATTGCCACTATTCGGGAGAAATCCTCGATGAATCTGTAGTACCAGTAATCCCAAGGCTGCGTATCTCGGTGACTTCAGCCTCTCCCCAGCCCATCACGACCTCAACCTTCTGGAGTCAACGGCATGCCTGATGCTGACACCCGTGTCCCAAAAATCGCACCTCGGAAAGCGGCTTCGCACTTCTGCCCGAACTTAGCGTACAGGCGTGGTCTCTCGGCCATTTGTAACCGATCCTCAAGTGATACTCATGCTCCCACTCACGGTAGGGTAGATCAAAATGTCATCACGAATTTCGACAAACTGATCTAAATAGGGTTGGAATACCTATGCATGAGATCCATGAATCTTTATTTGGCGCATTCGTCGATCAGGGCATCATAATGGCTTCAGTGCCATGCTTACATCCTAAAACGCCTTCTTAGGGATATCGTCTCCCTAACTCTCGGTGATAGTAACGGTCACGAGGTCTATCTTAGGTAGACTCACGCTTCTCTCAAGCTGATCAAACAAATCGTCAATCCTCATTAATGAGTACGATTCTTGATCGTAACCTTGTTGGTATCGGTAATCAATGCACGGTCGAAGAGGTCTTGTCCTTCTTCTTCGCAAAATAGAACCGGAGAGCCCCATGGTGGGTGCTTAGTCCTAAAAGAACCTCTTGTCTAGTAGCTCTTATGGCTGGACTGCGAGTTCACCAACTCAACTGGTGTCATCTATCTTAGTCATGAGATGGGTGAAGTACCAGTGTAACTCGATCTGAAGTCTACTACCCTGCAATGTAGGTAAGTCAGTGGCTCATACGGAAAACATTCACATAATCGCACACTACTCGAGGTAGATCCAAGTCTGGTCTCTCCTCGTCCTTTAGGGTAAGGCTCGCTAGCCAACCCGCTAGTGTCACGACACTTGGACATATATTATGCGGGGCCACGAGTGTGCTTGTCCTTGAAATACCACCTGATCACGAATCCTGGCATTGTAGGCGGTAATCCTCCTCGCTCCCGCATTGAGTAGCAACCACATGAAGCTATCGTGATCCATCCCGGGATGACATCAATCGACATATTATCATGATCCTCGGATCCAGCGTGAGTAGAGTCCGTGTAGCGCCCCAAAACCCGGTCCGTTGACTACCCATCGGCCGCGGAATACAGTGGATGTGTCGGGTTGTCTGCCCGGAAAATCGGGCGAGAGTCTCCTTTGTACTTGGGCTCTACTGTCTAATACTTATATAAAGCACATATTTACTTGTCCCCAAACGGTCAATATAATCCCAACATGAGTAAAAACGGCCTCTTGGGCCCATATTAATACTCATCACAATATATCCAAACTATATCAATAGTTTCAAAGAGTTAATAAACTACTCTTACTCTGACATATATTAAAATGAAAAAGCATTCTAATACCATGTATACAATGTGACACAAAGCCACATCCCGGCTTTCTTCTAAAACAGCCTCAAGGGCGACCACGTCTCCTCGCCGCGCTCCTGTGCACCGCCAAAAGGGGATCACGATGGGGTGAGCTAATGCTCGATAGGAGAATCGCCACTGAAGTGGGTGCCTCACCACCCCAAGTGCGGTGCCAATCTTAAGTTAAACACACATTCAAGTAAATGCATGATCCTGCTTGAATGTCTACACTGACCAACTCGGATCAGGAGTCTCTGCGACTCCTCACACTCGCCTAAGCCTCGTATAGGGGATTTCTATTTTGTTTGTTGTGGACAACCCTCTGATGTATATATATCAATTGGGCCGCTCCGACGGAGTTGATATATTATTTTAATGGACTACCCTCAGATGAATATCAATTGGTAGCTCAGGCTTGATTGATATTTTTAATTCTGGACTACCCCTCCCGATAATTAATGTTTTAGACAACCCTCGGAACCATTTCTCTAGACTCATCTCGCTCCTCCTATAATCCTAGGATGTTCGATTATCAAATGCATGTATGCTAGTTCCCGATACGATTACAATGTGTGCAAATGTAAACATGAATATACTCGCGCCAATTCAAATCACCTGATCATATTTATGTAATTATACATTTCATCACATCAAAATTAGCTCACTTGGGCTAATGATCAAACACGAGCAATTTAATTTAAATCACTCGGCCAAACACATATTTTCACAAAAATATATTTTGAGAACACTATTCCAGGAATAGTGAAACCCTCGTTTACTATTCCCGGAAAATCACAAAAACGTCGGTTCACTTAGTGAACCCGGGTTTCGCGGCCATTTCCGGCCTCTATCCAATCGATACATGATTAACACCAAAAACACACAATTTCATACCAACATCGTATTGGAAGCGGCCACGAGGCTGCCTCGTTTGTTTCAAAATTTTGCATTAATTCAGTCCCAAGGTTTGGGACTGATCAAACGACCCCTAATGGCCTCAATCCAACCGAAACATTGAAAAATACTTAAAGAAGGAATAAAACTCAAGTAGGGAGAAACCCCTACCTCTTGGAGTTGTCTAAAACTCTAAATCAATCTTGCCCACCGTAGTAGCTTCCGCTTAGACGTCTTTCCTTCTTTTGCTCGAAGGCCTTGGCCAGTTGGATCGCGTGTATTTCTGAAAGCAGAGTTCTCTCTCTAAAATAAAACGAAATGGCCTTTGGATCTAAAAACCCCTTTCCTCTCACGTTTTGGCTCTTTTAACATTTGGGAATAACTATTTACTATTTTTGTCATTTTAGTGAGCAAAATCAAGTCGAAATGACCGTTTATAGTATCTTTTACGGAATTGATAAATGGCACTATCACCATTTATCCATTTTCATCATTTCTCTCCTTACCACTTATGGCACATGAGTACGTGCTATATATGACTTCGTCGCAGCGAAATCGTTTCACGATGCAGAAGCGTCACGCCAGCGTGCCAACTCGACTGTCTCGAGATATTCACGAGGAATTTTAAATTAACTAACTAGATTTGGCGAGGGCGATTCCAACCAGTGCAATGGTTGCGTCATCCGAGATACAGAAATTAATTCAGATTTTAACGAAATCACAATTTTGTAATCGAAATTACGATTTTGCCCTTATTCGAGAAATTGGAATTTCTCAAGATCTTACATTCTCCTCCTTAAAAGGAATTTCGTCAAAGTCGGGACAATCCACAATCACTCATGCCATACCGCGCACTCTATCATGCATGTAACTGGCCATTTAAATCTTAAGCAGCTAAACCAAGTACCTTCATCCTAAGCAAGAGCGGATGAGAGTGGCCCGCATAGTTGTCTCGGCTCCCCGCGTGGACTCCTCCTCCGTAGTGCCGCCATAGCACTCTGCTGGCCCCTCCGCGGTCTTGCGTCGCAAAACGCAGATCACGGCTATCTAATATATATCTTGGTCCCTGTCAAAGGTCCATCGATTAATACGATCTACATCATCCCATCCACTCGCATTTGGATTTGGAGTATAACTAGGAGCATGGAGACGTGAAATATACTTAGGACACCCGATATCTTTGAAACGTACTTGTAAATGATGCATAGCAGTGCCTACCCTCTCGATATCTTGAAGGTCCAATGAACCTTGGCGATAGCTTCAGCTTCTAGAACACGACCCTCCTCTTATGCATCACGCCCGAGAAGCGCGATCACTAACCTGAACTCCTAGAGTCGACGTCGCACATTAGCATAGCTCTTGCGGCTGGGCTACCGTGAGAAAGAGTATTTATCGTATCAAACTCACCTTCTCGAGGTGTCTCTACAATCAGATGTCAGACCCGGTGATGGAGTTCTCTCCCACCTCGGTCGACATAACGGTGATCTTGTGACACATAATGCCTCCTTATGGTGCCATTCATATACTCGCTGATAACTATTGTTGTAGGCGGAATTCCACTAGGGAACCGTCTCCTCTACCCATATGACCCGGGACACATGCTCACGGCGTATCCTCTGGCCTATGTATATAATCCACTTTTAGCGTATAAGCCACTGCCCTGACCCTTACTTGGTGTATAGCGTTGACCTTCCTAAAGGTCTACTATACGACAGTCAAGCTGGACCGTCAACCTAGTCCATGTCATGAATGACATCCTATCTAGAGCCCTTGCCCGACACACCAACACCCGATTCAGTTTCCAATGGGGTATCCAAACCCTCAGTCACTCCGACTCTTATCACTCGACTCTAAAGTCACATGTGATACTTGACCATGTGTTTTCATTTGGTGACATAATTGGCTTACACTTTGGGCACATTATATTCACCTGAAATTCGGGATATCTTCGGTCTCTTACACCCACCACGAAATTTGAAATTTCCCGGGTCTCTTACACCCTAACTCCAGGATTCTCACCTTAGAGGATGCGGCCCCTCTTTGCTTTGCTGACACACTCTGTTCTTTTCATTTCTGGTTGAACTATGAGTCTTCGCCGGACGTAGTCTGGACAAACTCAACCCACACTCACTAAGAGTGGTGAATGGCTGTAGTACCGTGCACGCACCCGACTCGGCCATTAGAGAGTTCTGTGCACCTGAATTTTAATAATCTTCTTTGTGACAACCAATCCGGTTCCACCATGGCGAATACGAGAGATCTCTCACTTTCATCAATCCCGACTATCGAGTCGACTCTGCACCACACACCTAGGGAAGAACATCTATACTTGGCTTCTCTAAAGGCCTTAACCTCCTAGCCCAAATCCAATGCCGTGTCAGTATGACAGCCGGCCAAGGTCTCAGTGCGCGACTCGTGGGCATCAGCTCCATCCATGTCTAGCGACATCGACAACCAATATGTCTACCACCACAAGGTCACTACGCCCGCTCTTGACTACGATCATCCCGACTTTGACCCACCTCGGCCCCTTTGGCCAATGCATCTTTGTTGAGAGTGCTTGTATACTTACCCGAAAGCCCCGAAACTAGTTCAATGACTCGTACTAGGGTGTGGAGGAATGAAGTAATATGCTCTCATCTCTAATTCTTTAATTTGGCTGCTCCCAAAAAGTGTGGGATCCTGTCTGCAGGCGATCAGTCGTATCATTATGCGATCCGGCCTAGTCTGAGCAATGTGAAGCAGAAGTCTTGCCTCTTCCCCGAACTAGGAGAAAGCTGATCCTCCCTCTTGCTACCAACACCCGTATCCCGAGTGTTCCATGTATCCTCGATTTCTCTCTACGTAAATTCGGGGTACGCTGACCATGGAGTCCATATCCCAGCCGTGAAATCCACATAATCCTGCCCCGAATGGACCTTGACCCATTCTCGAATCTCACATAATATCCAGCCAATCCCAGAAACTTCGTATCGAAGATTGACGCTGAGTCTCTCCCAGTTCATCATTGCTCAACCTTCTCTAGGTGGTAAACACTCCTGGTGTGACACCCACGTGTCCAATCTCTCATTAAGTTAAAACTTCGCATACTGATCTTGGCTAAATCTGTTGACGGTCTCTTAACAATTGCCAGCGATCCTCAGTGTTATATTATATATTGGGAGTAGATCAAAATGTCGTCTACAAAGACCAAAGCGAAATGATCTAAATAGGGTTGGAATACCCTAGCACATGGGAATCGTAGATCTTCTTGGCTCTTAATCCAATCCAAAGGGCATCACCGTAAACTCAAAGTGCCCATAACGCATCCTAAACGCTGTCTTAGGGATGTCTGTCTCCCTAACCCTCAACTGATGGTAACCAGTGCGAAGGTCTATCTTGGAGTAGACTCGTGCTCCTCTCAACTGATCAAGCAATTCATCGATCCTTGGCAGTAGATGCAGATTCTTGATAAATATACAGTGTTATCTGTAGTCAATACACAGTCAAAGGGTATTGTCTTTCTTTTTCGCAAACCGGAGCGCCCCATGGTGAAGTGCTCGGTCTAATGAACCCTTGTCAGAGTGGCTCCTGGCAGTTTAGATTTGTGAGTTCACGCAACTCAGCCAGGTGCCATCTATGTGGAGTCATAGGATGGAGTGAAATACCCGGTGTAACTGTCTGAAGTCTCTCCTATGTAGAGGTGATCAGATCAGCTAATCACGGAAAAACATCCACATATTCGCACACTACGAGGTAGATCAAGTCGGCCTCATAGATCCCTCTGAGGTAAGGCTAGAGCCAACCCTCTAATTGTCTGACACTTGGACACATTATGCATGCAGGCGAAATGTAAATCTTGTCCCCCTGAAATACCATACAGTATCGTCCGCAACGTATAGGCGGAGGTATCACTCTACGCTCCTGATCGATGCGATCCTGTAAGCTGTCGGCTAATCCATCTCGGGATGACATCGGGACTCGACATGTCCATGATCCTCAAAGTCCTGTAGGTAAGTCCCAGAGATCTCTAATTCGCCCCAGCCTCGACATATCGTCCCTATTCTCGCCCTAATCCCTAGGGAAGAACTCACATCTAAAGGCTCCTCTAAGGTCTCTAGAGGTCCTTGCCCACATTCCACCATCATTTGGGCCTCACTCTCTAGCCAGGAACACGGTAGTCTAATCTAGTAGATGTCAAAGTAATTTCCATAACCTCCTAACACCTTCTCGTCTGTGTGAACCAATGATGCATCACCCTTGGATCTCCTCCCCTGTGAATGTAGGAGGATGATGCGCCTAAACCTCTGGAGGTTACTGGGATCTTCTTGTCTGCTGCTATCTCGGCACGTGCGATGGCATTCTTTGTAATACCTACAGCCTCTCGGTACAAGTCTGCTAATCAAACCTTTGGTGGTGCTGACCGGAGTGCCGAAGTGGACGCCCTCTACGTCCTGCGTCCTCATTCTTCATCTATGCAATTCAGTAGCCAACAAGATTCATGTAATTTTCATTTCGATCCCAACTAGCGCGCCTGTACGATTACTAGTAGACTTGACTAACCATGAATTATTTCGTTCATTTCCTAAGTGGCGCTAACTTCCAACCACTCAAGATTCATTTATTAGATAAAATTCTAAGCTTTCATGTTCATTTCATTATCCATATCCACACTAAGGTTATAGTTCTAACCTTAGCATTACTTTACTTCACCTCTTTATCGCGTTACCATGCATATAATTTCCTACGCAACTACCGCGCAATCACGATTTCAAATGGTAGTTAAATACAATATAGTATCTCTAAGGCATAAACACAGCCCCGAGACACTATCCATACACTTAACTCAGTGTATACGCAATCAATTTCGCATTTAAAATATTGTTTTCGACAAAATTTTATTTTCAAAAATTTTATTTTTGAAAATTTTATTTTAAAGAAAATTTTATCAATTTTATTTGATTTTATTTTATTTAATTAAATTTAAAATATTTTTTCAAATTTTATTTCTGATGAAGCAGTGTTCATTTGGTATTTCCCGGGGAAAAATACAAGGTTGAAAAACCCCGGGTTGAAAACCAAGCTGGGTGCACGAGCACCCAGCCTTGACACATCGCGCCTGAGCGCGCGCAGCGCCGGGCGGCCCAGCGCCCGGCGGCCCCGGCGCACGCTGCCCGCGCCCGCGCTACGCACCGCTCCGCTAAGCCCGTGCGCCGCATTTGCGCCTGCAGCGTAGCTCGTGCGCCAGCGCTGCGGTGCCGCGGTGTGCCGCGCGCGCATGCTCGCGCGCCTGCGAGCCCGGCGCGCCTTGACCTGCACCCGGCGCCCGAGCGCCGCTTTCCTCGATCACGTCGATAATTGTCGTGACCTGACCTTCTCCCGACCCGCGTCTCCACGTCTGATCTTTGTATTGTAATCTGATTCACCTACCGGCCCGGTACTTGCTGTTGCAAATACAACTGCGGAGTGTTGCAATACAAAATGACCCTTGGGTTCACAATACACCCATCTTGCAATACAATCTGAACCTTGCAATACAATTTTTTTTTTTTTTTTTTTTTTTGCCTCCCCAAGTTCCTCATTGCCAATACAAATTACATATTGCAATACAAGTCTCCATTCTCTAAAAATACAATTAGTGTAACTCATTCAATCTGCACATATATATATATATATATATATATATATATATATATATATATATATATATATATATATATGTATATATATATATATATATATTTTTCACTATTTCAATGACAAAAAAATCACTAAAATCTTTTTTTTTTTCATTTCAAACTCTTTGGAAATAATAAAAAAATATATACTGTATTTTTCCATTTTCCATAGTCTCAAATAAATTTATAAAAATTTATTTTTCCATTCCTTCATTTTCAATTTGGCAAAATCTTAGAAAATTATTTTCTCCTCCCTCTTAACCAAATAAATTTATAAAATTTATTTTCTACGCTTACAAAAATTTCTTCTCATTTTCCAACAACCCAAATAAATTTTTGTAAAATTTATTTTATTTAATTTTCTTCAGTTTTACACTGTAAAACCTTAAAAATTAAATTTCTTCACCTCTAAACAATAAATTTTTCCAATTTATTTTCATTTATTCTCTTTGTTCGATTTTTTTACACACAGTAAAAACTCCCAAACATATTCCAACACCTATGTGCTAACCACTTAAGCACACAAATATTCCACAACACACATAAAACATGGCATACACACCATCATACAATAATTCACCCGTCCTGTTCCACATCCAACACATGCATGCTTAGTGTCCTAGTTTTGTCCGTGATTTTCTAGGTAATCTCAACCTAAACCGAACATCGAACCACACCTAGTGGTGATGCTCTCACTCAACTAAGGCCTAAGCCCCAAATCCTCAATCTATAGGTTTCCATATACCTATACTCCACACCATATACCTAGTGGTGATGCTCTCACTCAACTAAGGCCTAAACCCTCCGATAATTAATGTTTTTAGACAACCCTCCGAACCATTTTCTCTAGACTCATCTCATGCACTCACTCCTATAATCCTAGGGTGTTCCAGTGCATATTGAATGCACGTATGCTAGTTCCAATCTGAGTCTAATCACATGCAAATATATAAACATGAATATACTCATAATTCAAATCCCACAATCATGTTATGTAATTATACATTTCATCACATCATAATTAGCTCACTTGGGCTAATGATCAAACACGAGCAATTTAATTTAAATCACTCGGCCAAACACATATTTTCACAAAAATATATTTTGAGAACACTATTCCAGGAATAGTGAAACCCTCGTTACTATTCGAAAAAATCACAACGTCGGTTCACTTAGTGAGCGGGTTTTATGACCATTCTAAGAGCTCTATCAAATCTATACATGATTAACACCAAAAACACACAATTTCACACAACATCAGCCGTGGAGCAGCCACGGAACATATATTGTTCAAAATTTTATATTAATTCGGTCCCAAGGTTTGGGGCCAGGTAACTTTCGACCCACAATGGCCTCGATCGAGCTAAACATTGAAAACACTTAAAGAAGGAATAAAACTCAAGTAGGGAGAAACCCCTACCTCTTGGAGTTTGTCTAAAACTCACAAATCCTGTACCCACGCGTAGGCCGCTCCGCGTAGAACGTCTTTCCTTCTTGCTCCGAAGACCGCCAACGGTTGGATCGCGTGTATTTCTAGAGAGAAGCTTGAGGTTCTCTCTTTAAAATAAAACGAAATGGCCACTGGATCTAAAAACCCCTTTCCTCTCACGTTTTGGCTCCCTTTTAACATTTGGGGAAGATAACTATTTACTATTTTGTCATTTAGTGACTTAAAATCAAATTCCAAAATGACTATTATGTCCCTCTTTTACCAGAATTGATATTCGGCACTATCTCGGCCGTCCATTTTCATTATTTCTCTACTCATACCACTTATGGCACATAAGTACGTGCTATATATGACTTTCGTCACAACTAAAATCGTTTTACGGTACCCGAAACGCGATGCCTCGAAAAACGTGCCAACTCCGACTGTCTCGGAATATTACTAAATCTAACTAGATTTCGCTAGACAATTCAACGATTGCAATCCGTTTTGATCATCGAGATCTAGAGTTAATTCTGAGATTTTATAGAAATCACAATTTTGTAATCGAAGTGATTTTGCCATATTCAGAAATTGGAAATTTCTTGGGTCTTACGCCTCGAGATCTCCAGCTTCATAGCCACGACATATCATCCCTATTCGCCACAATCCACACAGGGGAGGAGACTCACATCTAAAGGCTCCTCCCAAGGTCTCGACCTCTAAGCTCAGCTCTATCCCTGGCGATCACGTGATGAATGAATCACGAGAAGCACCGATATCAGTGCCTCTTGCCCATGTCTCATCGCCTCTAGGTCTTTAGAGTCCTTGCCCATTCCACCATACTTGGGCCTCGCACTAATTTGGGCATATGCTGATTACGGTTGCGTCGGTAATCTCCATAGCCTCAACACTTTCGTCTGCATGAACCAGTAGTGCCACCGTAGTTCCTCCCCTATGAATGTCGGAGGATGATCGCCTAAACCTCTGGAGGTTACTAGGACCTCCACGACTGCACGCTATACCGGCTGCAATGCGATAGCGGCCACGCCAATACCTCGGCCTCAGCAAGGTCGACGATCGGAATGCTAGTGGTGCTTGACCCCGGTACACCGTGGGCGTCCTCGTCCTCGTCCTCGACTAGCCATCTACACATGTCGAATGGCAACCAGATTCATTTAATTTTCATTTAAGTCTAACTAGCAATACACATGCCAATTACTAATAGACTTGACAACCATGGGCGGCAGTTCATTTCTAAGTGGCGCTAACTTCGACCACTCAATTCATTTATTTCAATAAAATTCTAAGCTTTCACATTCATTTCATTATCAAATCCCTAAGGTCATAGTTCTAACCTTAGCATTTACCCCTTTTCCTATCGCATTACACCATGCATATAATTTCCTGCAACAACAGTACTTGATCATAATTCCCATATCCATCACCTGAGTATATATATCATTTCGCACGATTTGAAACACAAAATCACGCAATCAAAACATGCAACATTAATAGCGTATCCCGAGAATTATCATCTGATCGAGACACTATTCATACACAGAAAAACATTTTATATACTATGTCCTTGCATTTATAGGCAATGCAAGACAATTTATTCAATATATCAAATCATATTTATCAACAAAAATTTTATTTTTTGAAAATTTCTTTTTTTTTAAAAAAAATTTTCTCTCATTTGATTTGATTTGATTTTATTTTATTTTTCAAAAAAATCTAGTGAGCGGTGTTCGCCAGATCGTGTTCATGAGCGGTGTCTAAGCCGATGACTTCGAGAAATAGTGTTACGAGTCTGATACTACTCGATGTATTTTATTACACTTCCCTCGTGACCCGGGTTCCTCTGTCCGCGATACTGCTGGTGTGTTGTAGTCTAAACCTCACCATCCGGCCCTGGTAATACAATAGGCGTCTTGCAATACAATTTACCCACTGCACACCTAAGCTGCAATACACTTCCCCTATTGCAATACAATTTTCCAGCCACTCAAACCCTTCTCTTGCAATACAATTCCAACAGCCTAGCCCACTTGCAATACACCTCATATTGCAATACAAACCTGGCCAACCTGCACTCCCAAAGCCTAAGTCACAATACAATCCATTCTATTGCAATACAATACCCTCTTCTTCAACCCCTCCTGGTCACAATACAATCCGTGTATTGTGACCCAATACCCTTACCAAGGCTCCTATATTGCAATACAATGTCAGCCCATTGCAATACAAACCATCCAACTACACACCCAGGGTTGCAATACAAATTTTCTATCCTGATACAATTAGGTAGCCCCGAATCAATTTCTGCACCTCTTTTTTTTTCTGTCATTTTTTTCATTTATTTCAAACCTCTTGGAAAATGCCCGAAAAAATACATATATATTTTTTTTTCTACACATCTTTATTGGAAAAATGCCCAAAAACATAAGTATACATTTTTTTTCATTTCTTCCATTTCTTTTGGAAGATACACAAAAAAAATATATACCTATTTTTCACATTTTCTAGAATACTCAAATAAATTTATAAAAATTTATTTTATTGAACCTATTCAATTTACAACATAAAACCTTAGAAAATTATTTTCTTCATCTCTTTTTTTTTCATTTTATTAAGACCATTTGTCCAAAATTTCCTCAAAACCTCTTGTTCTCACACTAACGAAATAAAAATTTATTAAAATTTTTATTTTCATTATCTATAAACCAAATAAATTTATTATAATTTATTTCATTTATTTCCTTTTCAGTTTACCCAGCAAAACTCAAAAAATTTCTAACACATCAATGTGCTAATCACTAAACACACAATCACTCACAACACACCAACAAAATCATATTATGCACACCATTCACACAACAATTCATCAATTCACATGATCACACACACAAAACACACATGCGGTGTTCTAGTTTTGTCATTGATTTTCTAGGTAATCTCATACCTAAACTCAACATCGAACCGCACCTAGTGAGAAAGTGGAGTAATTTGCCTCCTCAAAGAGACTATGGCCTAAGCCCCGAATCCCTCAAGCCCTAGGTACTCGTATACCTAAGCTACGATGCAAGGTAGGGCCGCCCCCGGCCGGGGTGTCCGTTGATAACCAGTGCCAGTGGAAACTCAAGTGAATGTCGGTGGCCCGACCGACTCACTAAAATCGAGCGAGTCTCCCTTGTGCGGGAGCTCTGCAATGACCACTGTCCCGATCATCAACATGGAAGATATATATATGAGTAAAGCTGGCCACTTGGGCCCATAAAACAATACTCATAACCATACCAACTATATACCATGAATTCTGAGAGTTAAAATTTACTCTTATACGCATATATTAAAATCTGGAAATTCTAATACATGTAGTATCATAAACCAAGCCACGACCCGACTTTTTCTTCTAAAGCGGCCTCTATGATGAGCCGTCTCCACGTGCGCTCCATGCACGAAATAATAAATTCCCTCGACGGGGTAGGCTAATGCCAGTAGTGGAATCACTTTAAATGGGTTACTCTCTACCTAGTGCATGTGCAGACCTCCAGTAAACACACATTCAAGTAAATTGCATGATCCTACTTGAATATCTACATGTCAATAATACCACGAGTCCTCACCGACTCCCTACACACTTGCCTAAGCCACGTACTTAGAAACATTATTTTCAAAACAAAGATATTTGTTTTTTAATTGTGAACCCTCCGATATAGAAGTAGTGGGTAGGCTCAGATGATCTATTTAGTGGACAAACCTCCGACGTATATCAATTGGGCCGACTCCGACGATTGATATTTTATATGGACTACCCTCCGATATTGTAATGGACACGCTCCGATAATTATTATTATTAGTCAACCCTCCGAAACCACTCTCTCTCAAATAAAACCACCTCATGCACTCACTCCTATAGATTCTAGGGTGCCCGAGTGCATATGGAATGCATGATACCAATTCCAATACAATTTTATAACACACGCAAATATATAATCATGTATATATTCACATAATTTTAAATCACACAAACATGTTATGTAATTTCACAATCCATTACACAAAAAATTAGTTCACGTGGGCTAATTGAGCAACCCTGAGCAATTGATTTGAATTACTCAACCAAACACATTATTTCACCAGAAATTTATTTACGTGAACACTATTCAGTGAGCAGTGAAACCCTCGGGTTCTTGTTCCTGACCATCTGTCATAGAATTCACAGCATGAACCCGAATTTTATAAGCGTTTCGGCCTCATACACATCACAACACAAATTGTTTCTAAATTTTACAATTTACAACCCAAACAGCCGTGCCGCGATCCGCAATTTGCAAATGGGTACACCATGCTTTCAACAATTCGGTTCTAAGCTTAGGACGGTCGAAGCGGCCACTCGACCTCGTCATCATAAATGCTTGACAAAGTGTAAAACTCAAGTAGGATGAAACCCCTACCTCACGGAGTTTGTCGAAACTCCTTAAAACCGGAGCCCACGCGTAGGCCTCACTGCGTAAAGTGACTTTCCTTCTTGTCCCGACGAATTCCGACGATCGGATCGCCCGTAATCTTAGAGAGAAGTCACACTCTCTCTCACTAGGTTTCAAAAATCTGAACCTCCTGCATCCCCTTCCCCTCTCCCATGTTTTTAGTCTCTTTAAAATTGGGGAAGACAATACTATGCACTATTTCGTCTTATTATCATTTAACTATTCACCAAATGCCTTCAAATCTTGGATTTCCGACATTTGACACTATCTCGGCCATCCATTTTCATTCTCTCTCTGCTCCGTACAACATGTGTCACGCGAGTACATGTTATAAGTGGCTTTGTCATCACATATTTATTTCCACGGCACCGTAACTCGATGCCTCGAAAAATTTGCCAATTCTGACTGTCTTGGAATTCGATGAAATTTGATGTGTTAGCTAGATTTCACGAGATGATTCTAACGGTGAAATCCGTTTCGTCATCCGAGATCTAGAAAATTTGATTTAGTAAAAATACGATTTACCTTTTTCTAAATTGGAATTTTCTGGTCTTCTGATTTGTCCCGAAACAATTTATTTTGTCTTAATTCAATTATTTTAAATGAACTTAACTCAAGTCATTTCCTAACTCACGATATTTTAAAGAATCTAGTTCTGAGTTACTAGATACCTAGCTAAAATTCATAAAGAATTCTCACTACCTAGGAAATTGACGAAACTTTTCCTAAGTTACTTGTTTTCGTGAGACCGGACTCAGCGATCGATCCATTTTTCGTCATCAGAGCTCTAGAAATTTTCTGAAGCTTTCCTGAGCTATTTCAACAATTTATTATTTAATTTTTATACTTTTATAAAATTTCGTTTCTGGGTTAATGAGGATTAGCACCCCTACGTTCTATCCATGGCATATATGCATTCCTATATTCGGATTAAAACTGGGTTAATCCATATGTAGTATCACAACCTGGCTCTGATACCAATTGTAAGGGATTGGAATTCCCCGTGAACATAGTAATTGTCTTTGTCTGATTACAAAAAAATCCGAATAAAAGCTGAGGATACGGTTCGAATCCACATACCTAGAGATCTATACGGATTGATCTTAATAAAAAAAAAATGATTTAGACGGAATTTGCTCTACCCCCAAGCCCTTCCTGAGTAATTCCTATGCAGGCGAGAAGAGGAGTGGCTATCTTAGGTAACTCTCCTTTGGATGGTACATAACCTTAGGGTTTTTTTTTTTTTTCCTCTCTTTTTCTAGGGGTGCCTGACACTTGCATATAAATAGGCTACGGTAGGAGACCCTAAAGGCAAATAAGATTTCAGCTCTAATGTAAATATATGGGCTGTTACATTACTTATAATTCACTCCACTAAAGAATCATAATTGCACTCCTAACCCATTAAATGCGCCAATTCGAGATCTTTGTTATTAAATACTTATTAATCTCCCACGTTAAGATTATATATAGTTGATTAAATTAAGTCTTGCCAGTTTCATTTAATCAACATCTGATAATCACCTTGAGACCTTCCACTTAACTTATTTGATATGTTGGATTAAAAATCCACCTGCAGGGTTTGACATAATCAAAATTTATAAGTATCCTCAAGGGAGTATCATCAATCCAATTAACAAGACGTGGATTTCGTTAATAATTAATATTCACTATACAGTGTCTGGTTATCAATTTTCACGAAAGTTATTGATCTGCAAGGAATCTCACTCTTTATGAGATCAAATAACCAACAATAAATGCACGTGTCTATTATTTATCTCGAGATTAGATAATATTCATAATAACCATGAGGTATTAATTTTATGTGTTAGTATAAAATAATTACCTAAAGTAACAGTCAAAATTCAATACACACGAGTGTACTAGCCTGTTGGAACTAAAGTCATTCCTCATAATTGAGACGGACCTCTTTTTGAGTGCTTGTCTTTGAATTTATAATGGTGTGTAAAATTACATTTATTTGTGAGCAAATGGCTTATATTCCATAGGCAGGTAGTTTGATCATTTGTCGTGTAGAACTCCTACTTTCAAATAGCTACTATGTGAATAAAAGACACACATGCATAATATTTAAATGCAAACATAGCTTATGTAGATTCTCATTGAAATGAAATAATAGAATTTTATTAAAATAAAATATACATCTATAACAATAAAATGGCCTTTAGTATATATAGCCATAACAAAAGAAAGGAAGTAATATAAGTAAAATAACATGAGAAGTAGTGTAAAACCTGAGAAAAATTCCAATTTTTACGAAAAATGTAAGTAAAGCAGTAAATTTCAGTTTGAAAACCGAAAATTCTCTAGATCTCAAATGGCCAAGCAGATCTGTGGCAGGTGAATTAAAATCTCATGAAATCTAGTGACCGAGAAAAGGATTTCGTCAAATTACGAGGCGGTCGAGAATTTTCTGAATTTACGGATGACCATCGCGGTGATCGGGGCGAGATTTTAAAAAGTCTAGAAAGTGAAATGACATGAGTTAAAGTTCATTTAAAAGGAATTGGTAAAAAGAAATAAAAATTTTCGGAGAAAAAACGGACCCGAATGAGACAATATAAGTTATATATCAAAATAATAATAATAATAATAATAATAATAATATAATATTATAATAATAATAAAAATCAATAAAAAGGGGAACAAACGGCATGAGGACGAGAATGAGAGAGAGATATATTTTTCATTTTTTTCTCTCTTTGTTTCTTTGTAGATCTATAGAAATCGAATTTATAGGTTTCGTAGGGTTGAGCAAAGATTGATTTAAGCGGCAGGAAACTCACGGCGTGGACACCAAAAGTTGGGGTTTCGTGAGACTCGTGAGGTAGGGGTTTTATCCTGCACTTGAAGTTACACTTTGTTTTGTGTGTTTTGTAATGTTTAGTTTGGTTTGGAAGCCTTGGGACCTTGGTGGTCTAGGCACCAGGCCAAGATTATTGGAATTTTGGAGAATTTTAGACCCCTTTGGACGGTCTGTATTCATGTAGGGGCTGTTGTGCGCCCAAACCGGGGGTCCAGGTGATTACCGTCGGCAGGAATACAAGTGGATGTCGGGTTACTCGGCGTAGCCATAGAAAATGAATGAGTCTCCTTTGTCACGGAGAGCTCTACCCAAATCTGATACACACATATACATCCCAAGCAGGTCCAATATAAATCAAACATAATTAAAGCGGCCCTTGGGCCCATAAACAATACTCATCTGATATATCCAAACTATATCCAATAGTTTCAGAGTTAATAAAGCTTCTCTTATACAACATATATTAAAATGAAAGCACTCTAATACGTATACAGTGTGGCACCAGAGCCACATCCAGGCTTTCTTCTAAAACAACCCTCAAGGATGAACCTGTCTCCTCTCACGCTCATGCACCTTAAAGGGGGGATCAGTGAGGGGTGAGCTATTACTGATGGAGGATCATACTAAATGGGCTACTCACCACCTAAGTGCAGTGCAATGTTCAGTAAACACATTCAAGCAAATGCATGATCCTACTTGAATGTCTACATTACTAACTCAAATCCGAGTCCTCACCGGCTTTCTCACACTACTTTAAGCCTTGTATGAGAATTATTGTTTTATTAGTAAGACAACCCTCGATGTATATATATCAATTGGGCGCTCGGAAATGATTGATATATTAATTGTTTAATGGACACCCTCGATGAATATCAATTGGGCTCCGGCTGATTGATATTTTAGTTTATGGACTACCCTCCGATAATTAATATTTTAGACTACCCTCCGAACCATTTTCTCTGGAGCTCATCTCATGCACTAACTCCACATAGTCTAGGATGTTCCGGTGCATATGGAATGCATGTGCCAATTCGATATGATCCTAATCACAAGCAAATATATAAACACGAATATATTCACATAAGAATTAAATCACACAAACATGTTATGTAATTATGTTTCAAACATCAAAAGTGCTCATAGACAATAATCAAACACAAGCAATTCGATTCGAATTACTTAACCAAACACATATTTTCGAAAATACATTTCGTGTCACTGTCTAGGAGCAGTGAGCCTAGGTTTCACGGTTTCCAACACTCAACATTCGTAGTTTCACTTAGTGAACGCATTTTCCGAAGCCTTTCGGCCTCGTCAAATCAATCCATGATTTAAAACATAATTTATGCTATTGAAGACCAGACAATCCCTCACGATTGCGGGCTGCTCCTTGGGTTCAATAAATCAAATCAAGTCGGTCCCGAGCTTTAGGACGTCAAACGATCGTTCAAGGCCTCGATCAAGCGAAACATTTACAAAGTGTAAGAGGAATAAATTAAGTAGGCCTACCTCTGAAGTTGAGAAACTCTCTAAATCCGGTATCCACGAAGCCCTCTCGTGAGCATTTCTCCTTCTTATCCGAAGGCTGAAGCAGTCGGATTCGCGTATTTTACTAGAGAGAGAAGTTTCTCTCTCTAAAGAAAATCTCTAAAAAAAATGGATGCTGGATTTTGGTTCAAATCCGTTTTTTGGTCTTTTTAATTGTTGAGGTTAGAGACGTTCTTTATGCTTGATCTTGTCGTCTAGTGGCTTGAAACATTTCCAAAAATGACCGTTATGTCCCTATTTTCCCAGATTTGACATTCGGCTCTATCTTGGCCGTCCATTTTCATCATTTCTCTACTCATACCACTTATGGCACATGATCGATGTTATATGTGAACTTTAAATCGCGTGAATCGTTCACGGCACGACAGCGTGCCTCGGCGATGTCATTTCCATTTGTCTGAAATTTGGCGAAATTTTACGTGCTAACTTCGATTTCGCGAGAATGATTCAGCGGTGCAATCCATTTTTGTCATCGAGATCTAGAAATTAATTCGATTTTAGCAGAAATTACAATTTTGTAATCAAAATTACGATTTTGCCCTTATTCGAGTGGAATTTCGGGTCTGTTCCTCCCTCCTTAAAGGAATTTCGTCGAAATTCAGGACAATCACAATCACGCGCATGCATATGGCGTGCCCTCTATCACATATAAACGGTAGTTTTAAATCTTAAGCAGTAAACCGTACCTTCATCCTAACAGAAGGATAGGGGCCCATATCGTCATCCTGGCTCCTGACTCCTCCTCTGATCTTGCCATAGCACTCACTATACCTCACGGTCTTGCGTCGCAAGACCGATCAAACTATCAACAATGCCTGCTAGTCCTCCTCGAAGGTCCACGTCAGTATAATCTCAATCATCACGATCCACCGCCAGGCTGGTTTGGAGTATATTCGGGCATGGAGAAGTGAAACACCTCGTGGACACGACATCTTTGGGCGATAAAACCAACTTGATGCACTTAGCCGGTGCCTATCCTCTCGGAGTATCTCGAAGGCCCAGTAAACCTCGCGATGGCTTCGTCTTTATTAGGCCCTGATCACTCTCCCTTAGGCATCAGCCCGAGCCGCGATCACTAACACCTCGAACTCTAAAGGGTCGGCGTCGCACATTAGCATAAGCTCTTCTGCCCAGGCTGGGCCGTGAGAAGAAGCTATCGTGTAAGCTCACCTTCTCGGAGGTGTCTCAATCAGATCGGGATAATGATGGAGTTCTCTCCCACCTCGGTCAATATGCGAGTGATCTGCTGGCCTCCCGGCCACAATGCCTCGTATGGTGCCATTCGTATACTCGCTGATAACTCTTGTTGTAGAGGCGGAATTCCACTAAAGACGAATTTATCACTCTACCCTTATTATCCAAGGCGCATGCTCCGCGGCCTTGTCCTCTAACACCGTATAATCCATCGACACGTAAATCCTACACAGCACTAACTCTCCAGAGTCACGATCGCGACAATCCCTTTGGACCGTCAACTTAGTCCCATGTCTGAATGACATCCATATACCCGAGCCCTTGCCGGCTCAGCAACACCCCATGCAATCTCAAGGGTATCCAAAATCTCGAGTCCTCCGACTCCTGTCACTCAACTCTAAGTCTCGTGATAGCTTGTCCAGTGGGTTTTCATCTCGTCACTCCCGTGACTCATCACTCAACTCTAAGTCTATGTGATACTTGACCGTGCGTTTTCATTTCGGGCAACATAATTCTTCGGCTTACACTTCAAGCCTAATGCATTCTCAAATTAGGATATCTCCCGGGTCTCTGCACCTAGCCCGGGATTCTCCTGAGGGGATTCTGGCCGTTTTTGCTTCTTGGCACACTCTGAGTACTCGTCTGTTTCTGAATCGAGACTAAGAGTCTTCGTGGACGTAGTCTCAGGAACAAACTCAGCCCTCACTCACCAAGAGTGGTGAATGACCGTACCGTGCATCCAAACCCGACTCGGCGCAATGTTCACAGTGCACACAAAGGCAATAATGTCATACAGGTGACACCTGATCCAGGGTCCACCATGGCCCGGAATCTTAGAGATCACTGCTCGTAAATCACCGACCTGTCGGGTCGCTCTCACCCACATCCTAGGGAAAAACATCTATACCTGGCTTCTCTAAAGGCCTTAACCTCTAAGCCCAAATCCAATGCCGTGTCAAGTATGACAACCCGGCTAAGGTCTCAATTACTGACAACCCGATGGTTGTCGACTCATCCATGTCAAGCTTGACGCATCCAACCTTGTCGTCTGCCACCTGGGTCCTGCGCTTTTCGTTGCGAGACTTGACCCACCTCTGGCCTCAGGCTATCTGTCTTCTTGGGAGTGCTTATGTGCACCGAGCTAGGCCCCGAAACTGGTTCCTACGGCCCTTACTAGGAGTGTGGAGGAATGAACCGTATACTCTCACATCCTACGAATTTGCCCCGGGAATGCATTGTCCCAAAGTCTTAGGATCCTGCAGGGCAATCCAGTCACTCATGTTCAATCCGGCCTGATCACGAAACTAGTGTAGACGAAGTCATACGCCTCTTCCCGAACTAGGAGAAAGGTGATCTTCCCTCTTTCTACCAACACGTGTCGTGTTCCAAGTATCCTCAATCTCTCTCTGCCTTAGTCGGGCCGCCCCGATCCATGGAGTCCATGTCCCATTGGTGAAATCCTATAATCCCACACCTTGAATGGAACTGGCCCATTCTGAATCTCTGTAATATCCGGCCAATCCCGAGGAAACTACGTATCTAGAAGATTGACGTTGGTCTCTCTGACTCATCAGCGCCTCAGCCTTCTCTGAGTCGTGACACTCCTGATGCGACACCACTTGTCCCAAATATCTCCTTTTAGTAGCTAAAACTGCATACTTGAACTTAGTGTCTGGTTGATACAAGTGATGGTCTCTCGATGGCGCCAACACAGAAATCCTCAAGTGATACTCATGCTCCCACTCTAACTGGGAGTAGATTAAAATGTCATCCACGAAGACTATGACAAACTGATCTAGATAGGGTTGGAACACCCTATGCATGAGATCCATGAATGTCGCTAGCGCATTCGTCAATCCAAAGGGCATCACCGTAACCTCAAAGTGCCCATAGCAGCGTCATGTCTTAGGGATATCATGTTCCCTAACCCTCGAAATTGATGGTAACCCGGTGCGAAGGTCTATCTTGGAGTAGACTGCGCTCCTCTCATTGATCAAACAGTTCGTCAATCCTCGTAATGGAGTCACCAGATTCTTGATCGTAACCTTATTCAACTGCCTGTAGTCAATGCACAATCGAAGGGTCTTGTCCTTCTTTTTCGCAACAGAACCAGAGCGCCCCATGGTGAAGTGCTCAGTCTAATGAACCCCTTGTCTAATAGCTCCTGCCATTTGGGACTGCGAGTCCACGCTGGCTAGGTGCCATCCTATGCGGAGTCATAGAGATGGACGAAGTACCAAGTTGTAACTCGATACCCGAAGTCTACTATCTCTATTAATGAGTAGTCCGATTAGCTCATCTGGAAAAACATCCACATATTTACTGCTGCTCAAAGGTAGATCAATCTGATCTCTCCTCGTCCTCTGGGGTAAGGCTCGCTAGCTGACAGCCAGTATCCACGACACCTAGACTCATATCTTTGTGCGGGGCAAAATGTCATGCTTGTCTCCACTGAGAAATACCACACGAGTGCGGAATCTACGGGTAGCGGTAAGCTCTCCTCTGTTCCTGATCGATAGATCATATGGTATCGGTAGTCCATCCACTAGGATGACATCGAACTACGACATGTCCATGATCCTCCGGTCCACGGTGAGTAGAGTCCCCGAGATCTCTAACTCGCAACCTTGACATATCATCCTTATTCTCGCCCTAATCCCTAGGGGAGGCTAACTCTGTGAACCTAGTCACATAATCCATCACAGTCATCACCTCACCTTCCCAGCTCTAGGAACTCAGGAGCAGCCATGATCCTGGAAGGTACTTACCCATGAACAGCTCCCGAAACTCTGCCCATGTCATCGCCTCTAGGTCACTAGAGGTCCTCGCCCATTTCTACCATACTTGGCCTCACTCTCTAGCTGGAACGCAACTAGTCTAATCCGGATCGCGTCAGAGGTAATCTCCATAGCCTCTAACACTTTCTCGATCTGCATGAACCAATGGTCGGCCACCATCGGATCTCCTCCCCCTGTGAAGGTCGGAGGATGATGCGTCTAAACCCCTGGAGGTTCTTAGGATCTTCACTTGTCTACCTACTATACCCGCGAGTGCGATAGCATTCGTTTGTAATACTACGGCCTCAGCAAGGCTGGTGATCAAATCTGAGGCGGGCGGAGTCGGAGATGTCGGTGGTGCGACCCCGGTGCCCAGTGGGCGTCCTCGTCCTCGTCCTCTACTAGCCATTTCAGTATCCAAATCCCTAAGGTCATCGGTCCTAACTTTAGCATTCACCCCTTTTTCCTATACACATTACACCATGCATATAGTTTTCTATGCAACTACCGCGCAATCACGATTTCAAATGGTAGTTAAATACAATACAGTATCTCTAAGGCATAAACACCGCCCCGAGATACTCTTCATACACATAAATCAGTGTATATGCATTGTCCTTGCATTTACAGGTAATGCAAGGCAATTAATAATTTTTTTTTTTTGCATTTAAAATATTGTTTTCAACAAAAATTTTATTTTCAAAATTTTCATTTTTGAAAATTTTATTTTTTCGAAAATTTTGTCAAATTTTATTTTATTTTAATTATTTAAAAAAAAAATTTTTTTTTTTTTTTGAAAAATTTTGCGATGAACAATGTCCAAAAATCGGCTCGGGAAAATGCGAGTCAAATCGGGTGAAAACAAGCGGAGTGCGAAGGTGCGGCCACGGCGACCAGCGCCCGAGGCCGCGCTGCCGCTCCTGCGCCTTTGCGGGCCTGCCGCGCGAGCCCGCGCCCAGCCCGTGCCGCACGCCCAGCGCTGCACCTCTGCGCGCCCGGCGCCCGGTGTCGCTGCTCCCGCCCGGCGCGCCCCACGCGCGCCTGCCTTCCAGTAGTGCGCCCGGCGCCACTGCGCTCGCCTAGCGCCCACGCTATTGCCTAGCCCAGCGGAATTAATCGCGACCTGGTACACTTTGTCTTTAGAACACAGGCGATCCACATCTCTGCCCGCAGTACTCCAGGTTGTATTGCAATACAACCACGCGCCTATGACCACTTCCCGACCCGCAATACGGTCCAGTGTATTGCGATACACTCAGCCAGCCCAGCCTCCCAGCCTGCAATACAATATTTGTATTGCAATACAATCCTTGCCAAGCCTTCTTCTCTGCAATACAATATTTGTATTACCATCTGATTCCCTTTCTTGTAAGCGCTTCCTTGCAATACAATCTCGCAATACAAATTTTTTCCTTAGGAGTACACTTGTCTGAGGTCGACCTTACAATAAATTTTTTTTTCTGTATAGTTTGGGCGATGGCCAAAAGCGGTTCTACACAACAAAATTATTATTATTTTTTTTCATTATAAATATTTTTTTCCATTATTTCCAGTAGCTAGAAAATACACTAAAAAAAATCATTTTTTTTCATTTCTTGAGATCTTTCGAATAAATTTATAAAAATTTATTTTACCCATTTTCTTCAATTTTACTACTTGTAAAATCATAGAAAATTATTTTTCTCCTCATTTTTTTTCATTTTCCGAATACACAAGCCAATTTCTAAAATTCTATTTTCTTCACTTTCTTCGAGTTTACACCATAAAACCTTAGAAAATTATTTTCTTCAATTCTCATCCAATAAATTTATAAAAATTTATTTTCTCTGATTTTCTTCAACTTAGAAAATTATTTTCATCACCTATAGACCAAATAAATTTAGAAAATTTATTCTTTCTCTTTTTTTTTTTTTGTCCCAGTTTTGTACACTGTACAACGCAAAATATTTTTCTAAAATATTTTCTAACACATCCATGTGCTCTTTACCTAAGCACACAAACATTCATCACACATACATGATCACACAACATTTCATCCGTCAAACAAAACACATCAAACACATGCATGTAAATTGTCCTAGTTTTGTCAGTGATTTCCTAGGTAATCTCGTACCTAAACCGAGACATCGAACCACACCTAGTGAGTGTTCTTACTCGACATGGCCTAAGCTGAGCCCTCATTCTCTAGGTTTTCCTTGCCTATGCTCCACATCAAACCGCAGTGGTGATGGATATGACTTGAGCTCACAGGTATTGTTATGCCTAGCTCGATACCAAGCTGTGACGCCCCAAACTCGGGGGTCCGTTGACTACCCGTCAACCCGCGGAATACAAGTGGATGTCGGGTTACCCGACGCCACTTCAGAAAATCGGGCAGAGTCTCCTTTGTACGGAGAGCTCTACCCCGAATCTGATACTGCGTATACATCCCCAAAGCAGGTCGATATAATCCCAACATGAGTAAAACGACCACTTGGACGATAAACAATACTCATCACAATATATCCAAACTATATCCAATAGTTTCAAGAGTTAATAAACTACTCATATACAACATATATTAAAATGAAAAGCACTCTAATACATGTATACAATGTGACACACAGCCACGTCAGGCTTTCTTCTAAAGCCGACCTCAAGGATGGATCGTCTGCTCATGCGCTCCTGTGCACAGTAAGGGGATCCTGATAGGTGACTAATGCTCGATGGGAATCGCCCTAAATGGGCTACTCACCTTTTTAAGTGCGGTCTGATGTTCCAAGTAAACACACATTCAAGCGAATGTGATCCTGCTTGAATGTCTACACATGACCAACTCATCTCGAGTCCTCACTAGGCTCTCACACTCGCCTAAGTCTTGTATGAGAATTATTGTTTTATTATTGGACAATTTCAGATGTATATATATCGGTGGTAAACGAACCCAATTGATATATTAATTGTTTGTGGACTACCCTCTGATGAATATCAATTGGGCCGCTCCGACGATTGATATTTTTAGTTTGTGGACTACCCTCCGAACCATTTTCTCTAGACTCATCTCATGCACTGTATACATAGTCTAGGATATTTCGGTGCATATGGAATGCATATTGTGCCAATTCGATACAATTAATCACATACGAATATTCAAACAAAGATATATTCACATAAAAATTTAATCACCTGAACATATTTATGTAATTATCGTTTCAAACATCGAAATTGAAAAAGCTCATTTGAAATTTAATAATTAAACGGTCGATTAGTGCCAACCAAACACATATTTCAGAAAATACATTTTAGGTATCCTTATTCTCTAAATTGATAAAGAAACCCACAAGTTTCTGGTTCCAACACTAACAATTCATGAGTTCATAGCGAACACTTTCAAACAATTTAAGGCCTCATCCAAAATCAATCCATGATTAAAACATAATTTATGCTGTGAGGCCAAACGGTCCTCACGGTTCACGGGCTGCCATTGGGTTCAATAAATGAATCGATTCGGTCCCGGCTTTGGGGCCGTCGGCTCAGATTCAGGCCTCGAATCCAGCAAACATTTACAAATTGCTTAAAAGAGAATAAAGCCAAGTGAGGAGAAGCTACACTCTCGGAGTTGGCCATAAATCAGGTTGCCACGAAAGCCCTCTCCGCGTAGAGCAGTTCTCCTTCTTGTCCCGAAGACTGCCGACGGTCGGATTCGCCGTATTTTTAGAGAGAAGTTTCTCTCTCTAAAGAAATCTCTCAAAAAAAATGGCTGCTGGATTTTCTGGTTCAAATCACGTTTTTTGGTCTTTTTAGTGAGGAGTTAGAAACAACCTTTGTACTTGATCTTGTCATCCGGTGACTTAAAAACATTTCAAAAATGGCCAGATTATGTGCCTCTTTCCCAGATTTGACATTCAAACATATCTCGGCGTCCGTTTCATCATTTCTCTACTCACATACCACTTATGGCACATAGAGAGTCGTGTTATATGTGACTTTGCGTCACATCGAAAATCGTTTACGGCACTGAGCGCGATCACGCCAGCATTAGCCATTTCCGTATCTCGAGTCGACGAAATTTTTACGTGCTAGCTAGATTTCGCGAGACGATTCCAACGGTGAAATCCATTTCATCATCAGAGATATAGAGAATTAATTAAGTTTTTAGCGAAATTACAATTTTGTAATCAAAATTATGATTTTGAATTTATTCGAAATTGGAATTTCTGAGGTCTTCTGATTTAAGATTGTTTATTCATAATTTATTGAAATATTTTTATAAGAAATGAATGGCTTGTAATAATGGAATTAATAGAGTTAATGCATAAGCTTGATATATTAACATGATGTCACGATTATATGGAATATAATTGTGTGTATAAACTTTGGAGATGAGATTGTGATTTGCTCAATTATATGGAATATAATTGTGTGTGTAAACCATTGGATATGAAGTTGTAGATTGCTCAGATATGAAATTCTTGGAGTGATGTTTGATGAATATTGAATAGCTCAAAGTGTTAGTTTTGAGTGATGGTTAATCCATGTTAAATTATATATGGTGTGAATGCTTGAATTTTGTGAATATATGCATAATTGATATATTGTATAAGATGATTGAAATGGCATAATGCATTTCATATGCACCTAGGTAACTTAAATTTAAGGGCAGTGCATGACGTTTTCTAAAAGCAACGAACATAATTGCGAAAGGAATTTCACATGATGATTTTACGGAGAATTGGGTTGGGAGTAAGACTGACTATATCATTTCGGATGAGATATATTGTTTCGGAAGCTCACGACCAATTCGCCTCGGAGGGGTAGTCCGTATTTTCACAGACACTTCAGTAGGTTTATTTTCAAAAACAACAAGTTTGTTTTGAAAATGATATTTTCTCATACATGGCTTGGGGCAAGTGTGAGAGGGAGTCGGTGAGGACTCGAGGACATGGGAATGGGCATGTAGACATTCAAGTAGGATAAACGTATTTACTTGAGTGTGTTTAAATTGAAGCATTGCATATGCACTTAGGTGGAGAGTAACCCGTTTAAGGTGATTCCACTATTGAAATAAACTCGCCTATCGAGGGAACATTTTTTCAGGTACAGGGGTGTTCGAGAAGACGGCTCTTTTTAGAGACCGATTTTGAAGAAAGCCGGGTTGTGGCTTTGATGTTTTTGGATAATATGTATTTGTATTAAGAGAAATGTATAACTCTTGAACTATGTAATATATTTGGTTGGGATATAGATTTTGCGAGTTGAACTATTATATAATTGGATTATATTTGATGAGTGTTGATACGGGGCTAGTGGCCATTTTACTCAGAGATATCGTCTCATGATCACAGGGCAGTATAGAATTTGTGGGTTGATGGGTAGTCGACGGACCGGAGTTACCCCCAGGCGTCACAAGTAGGCTAGTAAAACCCTTGTGCAAATCTCTAACAAAAGATAAAAGAAGATGACATAAGTTGATAACAAAACGAGTTTGTCTAAGAAAAGTTATGGGAAAGAATGGAATTTATAATGGTAATAAATGCAAGTAGTTGAAATAGTAAATTTGTACAAATATTAAAGAAATCCAATTTGAATTCAATAGTTGTAATAGTAAAGTTACCCAAATAATAATTCTAAGTCAAATTAGTCTAAAACATAACAAAAATCCTAAAACCGGATATAATATAATTATAAGAATTTTTGTATTAAGGTTTTTGAAATCATGAAAATAATAAAAGAAAAAGATGATTATGACCCAAATGATATTGTAATAATGATCCTTAACTTATTATAAATTGAAATTCTTAGAAAAGCGTTGGATGTTAAGAACATTATATATAGCTAAGCCTCAGATGTCTTTATAAGAATCAATGTCAGTGCAATTAAAATCTCTTTCGAAATGAAAGAAAGAAATGTGACCTTTGAAACTACAGAGGGTCAGATTGACTACGTCGACTGCGAATCTGAGAGTGGAATTCGGGTTGCAGGCGCCACTTTAGAAAATCGACGGAATCTCCTTTGCACGGGGGCTACACTTGAATACATAGCTTTGCATATCCTATCCCAGACAATCCAATATATGCAATATAATCCCAACATGAGTAAATGCCTCTTGGAAACCATAAGCAAATACTCGTAAAATCAATTATCATAACTATTCTCCAATTATCTCAATAATTCAATAGTTGATTACACTTTTATCTGAAACATATATTAACATCTACAAGTCTAATACGAGGTTATGTCCCAGAAACCATCAAAATCAAAGAATGAAGCTAACAAAATGAATTGTCTTCTCGGCGGCTCCTTGTACTGAAATAAGGATCCACGGCGAGTGAAATTCAAAAGCTCGATGGAGAATGCGCCCTAAAATGGAGCTACTCCATACCTAAGTGCGGTCTGATACTCCCAGTAAACACACACTCAAATGCAATCGTGATCCTACTTGAATGTCTACATGTATCATCCCATGCGAGTCTCGCGAGCTCACTCACACTTACTTTAAGCCATTGTATGAGAAAATAATCATTTTCAAAGCAAAACTTTTGTTCTTGAAAATATCACTAAAATATTCGGTAAAATATAGGACTACCCTCGGTGAATTGGTTGGTGAGCTTTCTAAAGCAGTCATGGTCTCATCAGAAATGATGTTTGTTGGCCCATCTCTGACCCAATTCTCACGGAATATCATCTGTGAAATTCCTTTCGCAAAGTATGCAGATTTTACAAAATCCGTATCATGCGCTCACCTAACCACAGGATTTGGGAATGCGTATGAAAATGCGTTATGCCATTTTTCAAAATCATTACACAATATGTGATGCATATTTTCAATCAAGCTAAAATTACACACATGTAATTCACATCAATCATCATGATCTAGCTCATGACGAATCCATAATCATCACATGATGGCTTCTGACCTGATTTAATTCTATATAATTGTGTCATTGTGTTAACACCTCAGCATTAACTTTAATAATTCTTTGATGGACCAACTCTCCAAACTTATTTCTACACTAAGTCATTCCAATCACACAATTTCAATGCCAAAATACATGGGCTTTATGGCCATTTCCTAAACCGGGGCTATTTTAACGATCCGAAACAACGATTAGGCGTCCCGGGCAGCCAGCTTATCCCGATCTCGGTTTCACTTTTTTGGGCAAGATTTCACTACATTTCCTATCTTATAAACAAAATAAATTTAATGCACATAAATTCCATACATCGATATACTTGATTTACGGTATCATGGAGCGATGAAAATCTCAAAATTCCTGATGCATCCCGTATTTTGGGGCCGATTCTGACCCATTCAGAGCCTTTTCCATACAAATACATGATTTAAAGCATACATTCTGGAATTAAAAAGACCCCAGCTTATTTAATTTAAGAAGATCTGGATAGTGAAAAAACCCCGATAAATTCTAACGGTCGGTCCATATTTGGGGCCGTCAGCAACCCATTCCGGCCTTTATATCATCTAAACATGCATTTAAATGCAATTCCACCACAAGCTTATTTTAACTCCCGGGCAGTGCGGCCATAAAATCTCAAATAAATTCAAATAATTCGGTCCCGAGTTTTGGGATGGATCAATAACCCTCACAGCCTCAGGCTTAGCCGAAACATGGAAAAACCCTTAAAAAATGGGGAATAAAACACAAGGAGAGGAGAAAATCCTGCCTCTTGGAGTTGTCAACTCACAGAGCCAGGGTCCCGCGTAGCTGCTCCGCGTGAGCGTTTTTCCCTTCTTGCTCCGTCAAAATCCAACGGTCCGATCGCGTGTATTTCTGGGAAGTCAGGACTCTCTCTGGGAATCACCATTTGCTCCTCCACGCCTCACCATCCCGAATGGTTCTCACGTTTTGCTTTTGATGTTTGAAGGAGATGAAGCACTATTTGATTTTTTTTGTCTTTTAATCCTCAAAATCAATCTTGAAACTGACCATTTGTCCCTTTATTCTGATTTGATATTCGGCACTATGATCCATTCTCATCATTTTCTCTACTCATACCACTTATGGTACATGAGTACATATTGTATATGTGGCTTTCGTCGCATAAACCGATTCACATTTTTGGCTTGCGATGCCTCGAAAAATGTCTGAGCACAAATGTCTGGCAAATTCTTGAGAATTTTACGTCTTTAACTAGATTTCGCGAGGCGATTCGGCAGTGCGTGTTTATCATAAAGATCTAGAAAAATTAATTCTGAATTTTAAGTAATTACAATTTTGTAATCAAAATTACGCTTTTGCCCTTATTCGAATTTGAATTTCGGGTCTTATTCTCCCCTCAACAAAGAATTTATTCGAAATTCCACGCACCTCCCATCCGACCATGTGCATATGTAACCTTATCGAGTCCAAGGCGGAATATGGTATGATGGCAATTTAAGGTCTGGTCTGATAACTTAGATGGTTGTCATCTCATCCATGTCGAACATCATGACCCGACATGTCTACCACCTAAGGTCCACCACGCCATTTCTTGCGACTCACGATCTTTAGAAAGTCAAATCTCTCCCTACATTCTAGGAAAAATTTTCCATCATATTAAACTTCCTAAAAGGCCTCGACCTCTATAGCGGTGTGAAACATGCTCCAGGAATAAACCTATCTTACCTGAAGATGCATTAATGAATGAACGATGCATCGATTTAAATACTACTGAGTGAGCAATTGCGAGAGTGGAGGCGTACCTGTATGTCAGAGCTAATGCAGGCAGCTCGAGTCTGTACCATGAGATCTACGCCTCTGAGACCGATCTAGCCTCCTTATGTCAGTGTGACGATGGTAACGTCATCTGCGAAGCCTGACCCCGGTCTCAACCTGAATCCACGCGAGTGAGGCCTCGACCTCTCTGTTTCTGACCACGGCACATGTAGCGCGTCCGCGAGTACTAAGTGCTGGTGTGGCATCTCGGGGGCGTGCGATCCTCGACCCGTCAGGGTATCGACCAGCTATGTTTGCTCCTGGCCCACGGTGGCGGGGCGCGCGATCTGAACATCGGGATCCTTGTCTGCAGGGGCGAATCCACTCCCTCGCTCTCGCCAGGCTCAGCGTGAGTGGTAGCATACATCACGCCCGTCACGGCCCAGCGACCATCGCTCGTCTCGATTGGGCTGAGGTGTCCCGTAACCTTGGGATTCACGCCTCGTGGGCGATCGAATCGAAAGTGTCAGTGAAACGAAATAACACATCATCGCCGCTGACTAAGCGTACATCCCGGCCTTGGTCACGATGGCCTCGGCCACGAATCCTGCAGATATCATACGAAACGAAGTCTTGCACTTCTTTCCGGATTGGAAGAAGATGGATCTTCCTTCTCTTAGTACAACACCCACTTATCTTAGATGCCTCATGTCATCCACTCCTCCCTCTCACACTTTAGTAGGCGATGTACTTAGCGAATCGTTTGACCGCCACATCTCCTTGTGCACGCCGTGTGCGATGGCGGTGACTAACGATCTCTGGCCTGATGAGCCGGTGATCAAAAGCGACGGTGGTCAGTGTCGATGGTACGACCGGGCGCCCCATGGGCGACCTCGGCGTCCTGCTATCTACTAGCCATCTACCACGATCAACATGGCGGTCGATATCACGTCTGATATCTGAGGCATAAATACGACCCGAGACACTAATCATACATATAACGGTGTATCGCATGACTTAATTCGCGCGTTTAAAATCTTATTTTCGCTCAAGAATTTTATCTTAAATTCATTTTAGAAAATTTTATTTTGAAATTTATCATTTATTTGATTTTATTTGATTTTAAATATTTTTTTAAAATATACCTCTTATATATATATATATATATATATATATATATATATATATATATATATATATATATATATATATATATATATATATATATATATATATATATTTCCTTTATATATATATTTCCTTTATTTCATTTCAATTGTTCGATTATTTCCGTTAGTGAACACCTAATACATTCAAGATCCCCATTATTTAAGAATCCCCGTGTTACATAGAATCCCCATTGTTATTTAAGTCCCATGTTACATAAGAATCCCAAATTACATAAAATTCCTATGAAGAATTCATTTCAGGTGTGAAATCATGTCAGAGTGAGTAGGAACCATGTCAGAATGAGTCGAATCATGCCGGAAATGAATCGGGATGGAGTAATCGAGTGAGTGAATCGTGTCAGAGTGGTCGGACTATTCCAGAGTTAGTCGAATCAGCGGGGACAACATGTAGGAATCCCCAGACTATATACTAAAATCCCACCTTCATTAAATAGTTACGTAAAATCCCCACATTATATAAAATCACACTATGTTTAAAATTATTTTCTTGTCCAGTTTCCCAAGCGTAAAACTCCTCAAAAATTTTCAAACACTTTACTTGTTTTCCTATGTCTTAATTACTAAGCACACAAATAATCATAACATACAACATAGTATACCATTCATCAAACATTCATGAATACATCATTTATCAAACAATCACCTAAAACACATGCATGTAGTGTCTAGTTTTGTCTAGTGATTTCCTAGGTAATCGTACTAAACTCAACCTCGAGCCACACCTGAGTGGTACATTTGCCGTAACTGGCGAAGCCTTAACTCCATCTCTAGGCTTCCATATGCCTACACTACACATCAAACCTGCTTGGTGGTGATGGATACCCAAACCCGACTCCTAGGTATTGTATACCTAGCTGCGATGCTGGTTGTGAAAATTTGGTGTCGATTTCAACTATGAGTAATCCTAACAGAGCACTACACTACAATTGCATATCCTGAGCCCATGCCCATTACCTTCTCGAGGTGATCATTATCACGCAACTCGATACCAAATTTGTGACACCCCAGATCCAGGGATCAGTTGACTGCAGATCCCAGCTGCGAATACAAGTGGAAGTCGGGTTGCAGCGCCACTTTAGAAAATCGGGCGAGTCTCCTTTGCACGAGGCTCTGAATACACATAGTGCATATCTGTCCCCGAACAATCCAATATCGATATAATCCCAACATGAGTAAAAATGCCTCTTGGGCTCAAAAACCAATACTCATAAAATCAATTATCATAACTATTCTCCAATTATCTCCCAATAATTCAATAGTTGATTACACTTTTATACAAACATATATTAACATCTACAAGTCTAATACATGTTATGTCCAAAACCATCAAAATCAAGAGCGGCTTCTTGAAATGAATTGTCTTCTGGCGCTCCTTGTACGAAATAAGGGGATCCACTGACGGGAGTGAGCTAAAGCTTTCGGTAGGAGAATCGCCCTAAGTGGGCTACTCACCACCCCAAAGTCTCAGTCTGTGCTCCAAAGTAAACACACACTCAAGTAAATACGTGATCTACTTGAATGTCACATATCATCCATAGTATCGAGTCTCACTCGGCTCACACTTGCACCTAAGCCGTAGCCTTGAGAAAATAATCATTTTCAAAACAAAACTTTTGTTCTTGAAATATACCGAAAATATTCGATAAAATATGGGACTACCCTCCGAGGTGGTGGTTGAGTGAGCTTTAGAAGCAGTCATGGTCCTCATCGAAATGATCTGTTGGCCATTTCTGACCAAATTCTCAGGAATATCTCTGTAAATTCTTCACCAAACATGCCGTTTTACAAAAATCATGTCATGCACTCACACCTAACTTCTAGGTTCTGAGTGCGTATGAAAATGCATTATGCCATTTTCAAAATCATTTTACACAATATGTCGACATGCATATTTTCAATCAACTAAATTACACACATGTAATTCACACACATGATCATCGCGATCTAGCTCATGAGCAAATCATAATCATCACGGTAACTTCTGACCTGAATTTAATTCTATATAATTGTGTCATTGTGGTGCTTTCTCATTAACCTAATAATTCTTTGATCGTTGACTCTCGAGCTTATTTCTACACACACTAAGTCATTCCAATCCACACAATTTCAATGCCAAAATACATGGGCCTTTACAGCCATTTCCTAAACCCGGAATACATTTTGCGGTCCGAAACCAAGCAGTGGTATCCCGGGCAACCCACTTTATCCCCGATCTCGGTTTCACTTTGGGCAGAATTTCTTACCATTTCTATCTTATAAAGCACGAAATAGAAATTTATGCATAAATTCCATACATCGGCCCATAACGGTTTACGGAATTGTCATGGACGGTAATCTTAAAAATTCCTGATTCGAGTCCCATGTTTTGGGATAAGTCCTACGGCCCATTTCAGCCTTTTTCCATACAAATACATGATTTAAAGCATACGATACGGAGTTAAAGACCCAAACAGCCCTAATTCTGAATGATCTGGATGGTGAAAAAGCTGACCAGTTCCTAACAGGTCGGTCCCATGTTTTGGGACCGATCAAGCGGCCAATTCCCGGCCTTTATCATCTCAAGCATGCATTTAAATGCCAAATTCCACACAAACAGCCCTTAACTTTCTGGACAGTCACGGCCATAAAAAAAATCTCAAATAAATTCAATTAATTCGGTCCCAAGTTTTGGGACCGATCAAACGGCCCCTCACGGCCTCAAACCAACCGAAACATGGAAAAACCCTTAAAAATGGGAATAAAACACAAGTAGGGAGAAAATCCTACCTCTTGGAGTTGTCAAAAACTCGCAAACCCGGGGTCCACGCGTGGCACATACGCATAGAGCGTTTTCCTTCTTGCTCGAGTCAAAATCCAGCTGGTCAGTCGCGTGTATTTCTAGAAGTCGAGACTCTCTCTACAGAATTTCATTTAACTCCTCCACGCTCTGCTGCGTCACGATGGTTCTCCCACGTTTTGCTTTGGTCTTTGAAGGAGATGAAGCACTATTTGATTTTTTTTGTCTTTTAGTCACTTAAATCAATCTTGAAAATGACCATTTTGTCCCTTTATTCCCAGATTTGATATTCGGCACTATCTAGGCCATCCATTCTCATCATTTCTCTACTCATACCACTTATGGTACATGAGTACATGTTATATGTGGCTTTCGTCGCATCAGCCGTTACGGCACCGAAAAAGCGCGATGCCCACAACGTGCGACTCGGGTGTCTACGGCCAAATTGCGAAATTTTACGTGCTAACTAGATTTCGCGAGACGATTCCAACGGTGCAATCTGTTTCACCATCTGAGATCTAGAGAATTAATTACGAATTTTTAACCGTAATTACAATTTTGTATTAAAGTGCAGCTTTGCCATATTCGAGAAATTGGAATTTCTCGAGGTCTTACATTCTTAGCCCGAGTTGGTAGTGGGGGCTTCTCGAATGGGTACCTAAGCCATGGTCGGGGTTCGAGGCCACGGAGCGAAAGAAACCCACGTGGTTGGGGATAGCACATTAATTGGACGCAACCCTCTCAGAGTCGGAGTGGGCGGGGGTGAGGACTGTGATATAAGGCGCCTTTTGTAAGGCCCGCTACAGCCCCGCTCCAGACGAGGGTGGTCCCTCCTGACTATCCCCTAGCTCACGGAGGTTTCTTTGCCTCAGTGGGCTCGACACAGGACCATGAGCCCAGGTGCCCGTCGAGTGGTTCAGCACCAGCCCCGGGCTACTAGCTCGGAGTTGGTGAGTGGGAACTGCAGAATGGGTACCTAAGCTCGTGGTCAGGGTTCCCGAGGCGGGTTGGACGAAAAGACACTCTGTGAAATTTGGGGATAGCTGTGAGTGGGACACTCGTCGGAGTGGGCGGGGTGGAGACTACTTCTGAAGAGTATTAGAAAAAGCTAAGATAAAAAATTTAGGACTAGATATACTTTGATGATAACTTTGGAATTAAATATAGTAAATAATAATATTGATAATAATATTAAAGAAGCTTATAACCAAGACGAAGATCTCAGTAAAATATTTTATAGCAATTTAAATAAAATAGAAACTCCAACATACGAAGATTTTGAAGATCTAAATAATGAATAGAATGACAATAAAAACGTTTGTCCAAAAAACAATAGACAAATATCTAGAAAAAATGTAACATTTATGTAAAGACGTTACTAATAGAAAAATAAAAAGAATAAAAAGCACAATATATAAGATGATTATGGAGTGTTTAGAAATTTGTTTACCTTTATCTAACAAAGCTAGCCTAGAAAAATATATAGAACTTATAGATATAAATAATTCACATTATAGTAGAAAATTTACAATGAATATTTACCCTTTAGGAGTTACGATGGACCCTAAAACAACAAGGAAAAATAATGAGAAAAAAAAAAGCGAGAATGAAGGATAAACATCCAGAAATAATTAAAAACCTAATACAAAGAGAAATAGGAAATTTATATCCAAAAGGTAAAATAAAAATAAAAGAATTTGGACTCTATAAAGATTGGATAAATTTTGTGAAAGAAAGAGTTAAACCAATAAATAAGTCATAGGTTGAATCCCCTTAGAAGAGTTCAAGAGTTACAAAAACCAAATAACATGGAATCTAGAAAAATAGAAATATTAATAGAAGAAATATTAAAGGCTATAAAAAGAACATCTAATAAATTAGAAAAAATTGAAGAAAAAATGAACAAATTAGAAAATAGGATGATAAATATAGAAATACAGCAAAATACTCTTATTAGTATAAGAAAAGACCCAAAATATGTTAGAGGAACAACTGGGAAAATAGTAGAACAAATAATATTTAAAAAATATCCTGAAAGAACAATAAAAAGGGAAGACATAGAAAAAGGAAGTCTAGAGTTATTGGAACAATACTTAGAGCTAGAAAGGAAAATAAAAATAAAAGAAGGAAAACAAATAATAAGAAGAGACTGTAAAATAATGAGCCAAATAAGTGATTGTGAAATAGAAGATATAATGATAAAAATACAGAGAATTAATTTAAATGAAACAAAAGATGTGAATCCTATAGGACATGTAGAAGGACCCAATAAAATAAAAGAAGAATACCCAAATACATTTGAAAAACAATACAAAATACCTAAATATGAATCAAAAGAGACAAAAATTGAACAATTAGGAAATACAAGAGTATACCTAGATATGGATTGTCAAAAAGATATTAAAACAATGTTAAATAAATTGTCACAAGCAATGACATTATACTTCATGACACATAGGAACAAATTGGGATAATAATACCATGACCCAAATAATGATAGGAATATTAATAGGATGTGTTAGAAAATGGTGAGAAATATTATCAGCCCCTAGTTTTAATGTAATTACAAAATGCGTCGATCAAAATGCGTGGCCAAAGGCTTGGTCGAATGACCTAATGGGTTGGTAAACTAACATAAGGGGTTGGGCCTAGATGAGTTAGACCTAACGGGTTGAGTCTAAGTAAGTGAGTTGTAATAGATTGAGCCTAAGTATGTTGGGTCTAGAATAATGGGTTGGGTCTAATATGTTAGGCCTAAGTAAGTTGAGCTTAAACTAATGGGTTGAGCCTAAGTATATTGGGCCTAGACTAATGAGCTTAAATGAATGGATTGAGCCTAATTTGATGGACCTAGAATGGGCTTAAACTAATGGGTTGTGCCTAATTTTATGGGCTTAAGTATGTTGGGCCTAGATTAATGAGTTGAGTCTAATATGTTGGGCCTAAGTAAATTGAGCTTAAACTAATGGGTTGAGCCTAGACTAATGGACTTAAACTAATGGGTTGAGCCTAATTTGATGGACTTAAGTATGTTGGGCCTAGACTAATGGGCTTAAACCAATGGGTTTGGCCTAATTTGATGGGCCTAGACTCATGAGCTTAAACTAATGAGTTGAACCTAATTTGATGGGTTTAAGTATGTTAGGCTTAGACAAATGGGCTGGGTCTAATAAGTTGGGCTTAAACTAATGGGTTGGGTCTAAGTATGTTAGGTCTAGACTAATGGGTTAGGCCTACGTAAGTTTGGCTTAAACTAATGGGTTGAACCTAATTTGAATATTTAATAATTTAACTCTAATTCAAAATAAAATTATAACATTTAATCATACTAAATTAAATAAAAATTATGTCAATTAAAAATTTCAAAAGTGATGACTTATGGTAAATTCAAATATTACAAAATTTAATTTTCTATTATTCAAGACCAATTTCACATATTAAAATCTAAATTACATCTAAAAAAACTTCTAATTTAATATTTGACAATCTAAAGTCTATGCAATTTTTTTTAAGTTAACTATTAACACACAAAAATATAATTACATATAAATAACACAAATTTAAACTCAAATACAATAAAGTAAGAGAAAAATGCAAGATTCAAGCTAAGTTTCACAAACAACAATTTTTCATATCCATATACATAAATCTCATAATAGCCCATAAAAGAAAAATCCAATTCCACATATGTGAATTTTATGCATATGTGAATTTTATGTTAAAGAAAATGTGTAATGAGTGTTGACAAAATGAGAAGAAAATAATAATAATAATAATAATAAAGAAGGTATGAGTATTTTACCTTTGTGATATTTGTTTGAATTTGCTTTTTTTTTAGAGTAAAACTTGATGAGAAAAAAAAGAAGAAGGAAGATGGGAATGGGGAGAAGAAGAAACTAGAGAAAGAGGAGTAGGAGAAGCGAAGAAGAAGAGAGGAAAAAAAATATCAAAAAAGGGGCAAGGGATGAGAAGCAGGGGAAGAGAAAAAAAAGAAAGAAGGAGAGGTGGGGAAGAGGAGAAGGAGAGCGGGAGAGCGGGAGGGAAGAGGAGGAGGAGAGGGGGAGAGGGAGGGAGAGAAGAAGGGGCGGGGAGGAGGGAGCCTAAAAGTGGAGAGAGAGGGGGGTTAGTCGGGTAGGATGTAGCCGCAGGGATGGGTGGAGAGGAAGTAGGGGTAGGGAATGAGGTTTAAAATATGTAAAAACAAAATAAAAAAAGTAAAATTTAATTATAATAATAATAAAAATAATGTGTGAGCAAATTTTGAGGTCTACAAATATGCCATTTTTTTATAGAGTTCATGAGTGTAATGAATGTGAATAGTGGAATTCAGTGAAAGTGTGAAAAGTGAGTGAAACGAGATGATCTCTATCGAAAAATAAATAAGGCTCCCAAAAGTGTCCACAAAGAACACTATCTCAAACTCAAGCAACTAAAAGGAGTTCTAAAAAAAACATCATAAGCGAATGACAAAGAATGAAAACAACTTTGGAGGCCCGACAAAGTCGTGACATAGATCAAGGCTATAAGAAAGTCCTAAAGGTGAAACCTTTATGGAAACTTGAAACAAGCGAAAATCGGTTTGCCCATGGGTGATAGAATGGTCATGTGCATTGTATAGCGATCAACACCAGTCATATACAAACTCATGAGCTAGCAAGTGGAGAGTACGAAAACCGAAATAAACCATGTGATTAAAGTGTGTGATGATAACGACCATGAATATAAATGCTTGATTATAAAAGCAGAAAATTCAAATTTTACGAAAAATGAGTAAATAAGTAATTTAGAGGTAAAAATCTAGATTTTCTAGATCTTGAATAATAACAGACTTAGTTAGGAAACTATCACGAAATCTAGCTACCATGTTAAGATTTAAAATTGAATTTGAACAATCGGAATTTCACGCTTTTCGAGCATCGAATTGCTCCAGTGCATCAACGGCCAAGTGAAGACATGTGATGTGACAAAAAGTCACCTAACTCTACATGTGTACCATATGACACATGTTGCATGAGTAGAGAGGATAGGATGGATGGCGAGATTAAGCCATGTGTTAAAAATCAAGACAAAAGGGACATGAAAGGAATTAATGAAAAGTTTAATTGAATAAAGACAAGCAAATAGTTCTTTTCTCCAAAAAAAAGAGAAATCGGCAGTGAGTGAGGTTTTTGAGTTTTAGAGAGAAAGAGAGCTCCTTCTCTCTAGATTTCTGGATATTCGGATTAGTACGGTTCTCGCGAATGAAGCAAAGTGTCGATCCCAGCTACGGCGAGGGCTGCAGCGTGGATACCGATTTGGTGGAGTTAGGCAACTCGAGAGGTAGGGATCTTTTTCACTACTGTGTTATTCTTTAGTAGAGCTATGTAAGTAGTTGAGAGGATGTTGAGGCTTGATTAAGTAGTGTTTTTAGGTCTCGAAAACATTTAGGCAGAGTGGAAAATCCTCGTGTTGTAGGCAAGTGACAGTGCCAACGGGGTTTCACTATTCACATGAATAGTGACATGATTTTAGTGTGAATTCTTATGATGTTGAGTGATTCAAAATGAATTTCTTATGTTTGTTAATTAGCCCATGTGAGCTAATTTTGGTGTTATTGATGTGAATTTAATAACATGATTTATGTGGATTAGTTATGTTAGTATATACATGTTTTATATATTAGCATGAGTTTGTTGGAATTGGCATCATGCATTCCATATGCATTGGGGCACCTTAGAATATTAGGGGTCAGTGCATGACATGAAAGAAAACAAAAACGAAAATGTTTGTGAAAGGAATTTCGACGGAAGATTTTACGAAGAATTGCCTTGGAGAGTCGTCTAACATATCACTTTGGATGAGGACCATGACTGTTTTGGAGCGTTATCCAGCAATTCGCCTCTGAGGGTAGTCCAATATATTTCTGGGAATCTCGATAGTGTTTCGAGAACAAAGAGCTTTGTTTTGGCTTGAGTTTGCATTTGGCTTAGGCATGTGTGAAGTCGGTGAGGACTGGGACATGGGATTGGGCATGTAGACATTGGGTAAGGTTCGTATAAATTTGCTTGGATGTGATTGTTTTCCATGACATGTGCACTTAGTCGAAGTAACCCACGTGAAATTTTCACTACTGGGTTTACTCACCTTGTCAAAGATCACTATTTCATGTGGGAGATGTACAGGGACGAAACTCAGAGGCATTGAAGAATCGGGTTGTGGCTAGTGAGACTTTTGTATAACATGTATTAAAAATCGTACATTTTAATATATGTTGAATTAAGAGTAATTTATTAACTCTTGAACTATTGTATATAGTTGATGCACTTTATGAGTATTGATGCAGGGGCTCAAGTGACCATTATTTTACTCGCATGGACCTGTGTGGTCATTGTTAATTGTTAGGACATGTTTTGTACCTTGGGTAGAGCTCCCGTACAAAGGAGACTCTGCTTTCGATTTTAGTAGTGGTGTCGAGTTGCAGGCATCCATGAGTATTCGACGGGTTGATGAGTTATCCAGCGAACCCCGTGTTTGGGGGCGTCACGGCTTGGTATCGGGCCAAGTCAAGCTGATTACCTTAGGGCTCGATGGGTGTGTGTCTATAAATTATGAATCCTGATACCAGCTTCACAACTTGGTATTAGAGCTTAGGTAAACGATTACCTAGGGAGCTCGGGTTTGGGTATCCATAAGTTTAGTCTTGATACCAGCGTCACAGCTTGGTATCAGAGCATAGTTATACAAATACCTAGGGCTTGATGGGCACGGGTTAGATCATGCATACACTGTGCATTTTGATGAATGGTGTGCATTTTGATGAATGTTGTGTATGATGTGTGGTTATGTGCTTGTATGCTTGATAAATAGCATAGGAGAAATTAAAACCTTAGGAGGTTGAGAAATTTTGGGCAAATAGTCCAGTAGCTAGAATGAAAAAAAAAAAAAAAAACTGCCTTTCAGAAGCGAGGAGATTGGATGGAGCTCTTGCCCATTTAGTCCTGATACAATGGATTGTATCGTGACCTGGTGGGAGGCGCTGGGTGCGGGGGGCTGGGCCCTGACACGGCCGGTACGCCCGCGTGCGGCCGCGAGGCTGCGGCCACGGTGGAGTTGTGCGCGGGGCGTGCGACAGCGGCGCGCGGCTGGCCCAGTGGAGTGTGTGTCACGATCCTGAGGTTTTGTATCGTGACAGAGGTGAGGGGCTGGCCGTTGGGGGGTTGTGTCACGATACAGTCTTTGTATCGTGACCAGAGGCGACCTTGATACGGGTCGCGAGGTGTGTCACGATACAAGCGATTGTCGTGTGAGAGAAAACTTGGCCAGCTGGGGTGTGTCGCGTGCGCTACGGCTGCTGCGGTGGCAACATGGAACACTGACACGGCGAGGATGCGCTGCGATACGGCGCGGGGCGTGCGGCACGGCTCCTGCGGCGGTGACAATGCGATAGGGCGGGGGCTGGCCACGACATGGGCGCCCGGTGCGCACACGACACGGCCCGTGCGCGGCATGCCTTGGCCTTAGGCGTGTGAGGCGTGAGTGTGCACGCAGCTAGGGTCCGTTGGGTGTGCACTGGTGCGCCCTGACCCGAGTTTGACTCAGTGCACTATTACGAGTCCTTTGGTGAGACAAGCTGTTCATGAGGTTTTCAAAAAAAAAATAAATAAATAAATAAAATTAATTTTTTTTTTGTTAAAAATGATTTAATATATGGAATTAATTGTCTTGCATTACATATGAATGCATGGACATTGTGTATGAAATATTTTTCTGTATATAAATAGTGTCTTGGGGTACGTGATTGACATTAAAGATCTGCGTTGAATTTTAGCTTGCCATTTAACATGTGTGGTACGCAGTGAGGGGAGGGCGTAGAGGTCGTCCATGGGGTCTTGGTCGAGCACCACCCCGATGTTTGACCCAGCGGGCCTTTGTTGAGGCTATAGGAATTCACATTCTTTGCTATTGCCTGGCTTGGTCACGGTAGCCGGGGAAGTCACGAGTAACCTCGAAGGTTTGGGCACATCATCACCGGGGAGGAGATCAGGTGGTGGCAAACCATTGGTTTATCTGAGTTGAGAAGGTGTTAGAGGCTATGGATTACCTCGACACGACCGGGATAGACTAGGCGCGTTAGCCCAGAGGTGAGGCCCAGTATGGTGGGCTGGCGAAGACCTCTGAGACACAGAAACGATGACATGGGCGGGATTCAGGGGCGTTCGTGGGTAGAGAGTATTTCAGGATCTTGCACAAGTCACGCGAAATTTCAGAGTTCATTTGAAGCAGGGGACGCTGACCGTGATGGAGTATGTGGCTAGATTCAGAGAGCTAGCTCGTTTTGCTGATGACTACGTGGCCACGAACATGGCTAAGGTCAGGAGATTCGAGAATGGGCTAAAGTTGTCAATTCGAGGCGGGATTGTAGGACTCCGCCTACACGACATGGACTCCATGGTTGGGACAACCCTGACCATAAAGAGGGAGATCGAGGATGCTCGGAGCACTCGGGATGCGGGTGTTAATGCTTGAGGAAGGAGAGTGATCTTCCGATTCGGGAAAGCCCAGGGCTTAGTTCCACGAGAGTTCTAGGGCGCGACCATCGTCTTTGGAGACCAGTCGAGTTCTTTGGTCGGGTTGGGCGGTCGTTGCTACCATTGCGGCCGGACATACGAGGGAGGGATTGCTAGAGATAGGGATCAGGGGTTTCGGGACAAACGGTCCCGATCATTGGTAGGATAGGAGGATCTGATGCCATTCTCCGCGGCAGTGCGGACCCGGAGGGCGGTTTAGTCTCGAGGAGGCTGCGGGCGCCTCAGGTGTGAATGAGGCCAAAGGGCGGGGTTGTGGGTAGGGCAAGGGCCCGGGCCTGACGAGAGACGTCGGGGGTTCGGGGGCTTGTCTACATCCACTGGTGGAGTCGATGGATCAACTAGTTATCTGAGTGCGTTGCCTGCCTGCGTTTGCTACCCACCATTTGTGTCTTACCCATTTGCTGGGGCAGGAGTGTTTTACCCATTGATTACGGTGCTTCGCGTTATTCTATTCTTGCATCGGTTGTGATAGAGTTGGGCTTAGAGGTTGAGGCCTTGGAGGCCCTTGTGAGTTCTCCCCAGGGATTAGAGGCGAAATGTGGGTGATATGTCAGTTGCGAGTTTAGAGATCTAGGGACTCTACTCTGATGGACTTGAGGTCATGGACATATCGAGTTTGATGTCATCTGAGGATCGTTGGGCGACGACATAAGAGTGGAGTCATCGATTGTGAGGCGTGGGAGGGTTCTTTGCTACCACGGGGCCCGATTTTCGTGTTGTATTTTAGGGGAGCAAGCATGATATTTTGCCACTGGGCGAGTGTCTGATCCAGTGTCGAGACCGATTAGGCGGGTTGGCTAGCAAGCCTTACCCTTGAGGATGAGAGTAAGGCTAGGACTTAGATCTACCTCAGCAGTTTCGCGAGTATACGGAGCGTTTTTCGGATGGTATCGGGATTGCCTCCACGAGGGAGGGTTGTAGACTTGATTATCAAGTTACACCACACAGTACTTAGCGTCACATGACTCTGCATAGGATGGCATCAGATGAGTTGCATGAACTCAGAGTCCATTTACGGGGATTCTTGGACAAGGGGTTCGTGGTAGAGCACTTCACCATGGGGCGCTCGGTTCTATTTGCAAGAAGGGCCAGAGACCCTTGTACGTGATTATAAACGATTGAATAGAGGTTACGATCAAGAATGGTGCCAAATTCTTGAGATTGACGATTTGTTTGACCAGCTGAGAGGAGCGCAAGTCTATTCAAGATAGACCATGCTTTAGTTACCATCGGCGAGGTTAGGAAGACATATGCAAGACGGCGTTTGGAGCGCGGTATGGGAACTTGAGTTCTGATGATGCCCTTTGGATTAGCAGATGCGCCCCTTGACATTCATGGACCTCATGCATAGGGTATTCCATCCCTATCTAGATCAGGTTATCGTAGTCTTCGTGGATGACATCTTGATCTACTCCCAGTCAGAGTTGGAGCATGAGTATCACTTGAGGATTTGTTTTTCTGAGTTCTTTGAGAGATCATCAACTATACGCGAGTTAAGTGGTACGAGTTTTGGCTTCTTGGTGAGATTTTGGATGCGTGGTTATCGGCATCAAGCGTGTCAGTGAACCCAGAGAAGGTCGAGGTTGTGATGAGTTGGGAGAGGCTGAAGTCAGTCTTCGAGATACGTAGTTTCTTGGGATTGGCTGAGTACTACAAGAGATTCATTGAGAATTTCTCCTGATTAGCGGCACCTATGGCGGATTGACCGGAATGGTCGAGTTTGATTAAGGATGGCCGTGCGAGAGGCATTCCCGGGGAGTTGAAGGCCTGAGGCTTACTCGGCTCAATCTTGATAGTCCGGATAGGGGACGAAATTACCTGGGAGTATTGTGATGCCTCGAGGCCGGGCCAGATGTGTTTGATCTGCGGTCGGGAGGGTGTAGCTTATGGTTCAGTCGGTTGAAATTATGGCGAATTACCTACGACATGGAGTTAGCGGTCGTAGTCTTCGCCTTGAAGATTTGGGCGCCACTGCACTTACATAATGAGGAGTTCGGAGTGTTCTCGGACCACAAAAGTCGAGTATATTTTCATGCGGCGGAACTATAAGGGCTAGAAATTCGATTTTTCGGAAAAAAAGGAAAGATTAAAAGCGGTAATTTCAATAAAAATCCAAAATTTTTCTAGATCTCGGATGATGAAACAAAATTTTCCATTGGAATCGTCTCGTGAAATCTAGCTAACACGTCGAATTCCAAGACAGTCGAAATTTACACGTTTTTCTAGGTACCGAGTATCGGGTGCCATAAAACGACATGTGATGTGACAAAAGTCACCTATAACATGTACTCTTATGACACATGTTGCATGAGTAGCAAAATGATGGAAACAGACGGCCGAGATTGTGCCACGTGTCAAAATCCAAGCAAATGGGACATGGATGGCATTTTGGAATTTGTAAATGATAATAAGGACAAAACATGAATAGTGTCATCTCGCTATTCAAAACACGAAAGAAAGCGTGGGGAGAGAGAGCACCTACGGTGAAGGCTTAGGTTTTATTTTAAGAGAGAATGTACTTCTCTCTAGATCTCGAGCGATCAGGCGGAGTCGGAATTCTTCGGGCGAAGCCCAGCGGTTCTATGCGGCCCGAGGAAGCCGTGTGGAGTACTTGTTTTAAGGTTCGACCAAACTCAGTGAGGTGAGTTTTATCCTACTTGAGTTACACTTTGTTTAAGTGTTTGTGGATGATTGAGTTTGTTGAGGCCGTGGTAGTTTGATCGATCAAAACTTAGATAGGGTGTTAGATTTTGACCCAGTTGAATGGGTTCTTAATTGTGTTAGAGCTATTTTAGGTCATTTATTTCATAAATTATAAATCGATTGTGTGTTAGTGCGTATGAGGCGAGAAATGGCTATAGTTCGGGTTCAAAGTGAAAGCCGATGATTGGAGTGATTGGCGAGTGAGCGATGGCACGAGGGTTTCAGCTGTTCACGAATAGTATTCACGAAATATTTTGTGAAAATGTGCTTGATCGAATTAATTCACACATTGGATTGCTCGTGTTTGATAATTAGCCAATGCGAGCCTAATTTTGGTGTAATGGATTGATAATTTATATAACATGTTATTTGTGATTTAAATTATGTAAAATATATGCATGAAGATATACTTGCATATGATATATAAATTGTGTTGAAATGGCATAATGTTTCATATGCCTTTAGGTAACCTAGAAATTAAGAGTGTGAGTGCATGACATGAATTTTCTGACGACATGGTTGCGAAAGGAATTTCACCGGATGATTTCCGGAGAATTGGGTTGGGTGATGGTCAGCCGGATCATTTGGATGAGGACCATGAATTTGTTTGGAAGTTCCCCAGTGAATTCGCCTCAGAGGAGTGATCCCATATTTTACCGAAACTCGTATTCAGTGTATTTTTCGGGAACAACAAGTTTGTTTGAAAATGATGTTTTTTTTCTTATACACATGGCTTAGAGCGAGTGTAAGGGAGTTGGTGAGGACTCGAGACATGAGAACGGGCATGTAGACATTCAAGTAGGATCACGTATTTACTTGAGTGTGTGTTTAAATTGGAGCATTGCATATGCACTTAGGTGGGGAGTAACCCATTTAGGGTGATTCCACTACTGGACGATAGCTCACCCTATCGAGGGAATATTATTTTAGGTACAGGGAGAGTTCGAGATGACGGCTCATCTTAGAGGCCGATTTTGAAGAAAGTCGAGTTATGGCAACGATGTCTCACGTGTCGACCAAGTTAAGGCTGACCAAGGAAGCGATGGGGCTGCGCCCGGCCATTAGAGGTGGCTAAGTGGGTGGGAGCACGTTGGTGATTTTGTGACCCTTGCCGCGTTTGCCAAGGACATGATGCGGTGATGTGGGTGATAGTGGGCCAGGCTCACGAAGTCGGCACATTTCTTGATGCGGATGACCTTCATTGATTATGCGGGTTATACATTGAGAGATGGTCGGCTGCTGGAGTACCAATATCCATAGTGTGGATAGGGACACAGAAGGTTTCTGACCTTACTTTAGAAGAGTTTCTAAAGGCCATGGGCTCTGGTGACCATGATGCGACTTTCCACCGCAGACGGATGGTCGGTCGGAGAGGACTATACGGGTGGTGAAAGGACATCTCGCTGCTTGACATCGTCTGGATCATAAGGAGTAATTTGGGAAGAGCATTTGCCCTTAGTGGATTCGCACAACAACGATTGTCGAGAGCGAAGTATCTGGTCTTTCATATGAGGCATTGTATGGGAGGCCGTGGATCGCTAGATATGTTGGATCGAGGGTGGGAGAGTGCTTTCTATCGGCTGGTCTGATTTGATTAGAGACACCTCGGGAATGTGGGCTTGATCTGTGACGTCTTCTCACGACTCGAGTCGACGAGAATAGCTATCGTGATGTCTGTTGTCGTGCCTTAAGTTGAGTTAGGGATCATGTCTTCTTGGAAGGTGATGCACAAGAGGAGGAGTGGTCGGGGTTCGGCCAATGAGGAAAGTATGATGAGTTTTATTAGGCCTTTTGAGATGCTCGGAGGATAGGCCTTGCTGACTTCTGGGTTGAAACTGCTTGTATGTGAGTGTCACGAGGTATTCGATCCCGTGCTATGGAGTACACTCGGATCAGCTCATCAGTGGATTAGGAGACAGAGTTAACAGGATGGGACCTTGATGAGGGACCCGATGTGCATTATAGATAAATGGGATTAGGTTTTGCGACGCAGTAGTGAGAACAGTGAAGTCTTTATGGCGGCACCATGGAGTAGAGGAGTCAACGTGGGAGCGCGAGGACACGATGCAGGCCATCTATCCCTTCTTGTTTAGGGATGAAGGTACGTGGTTTAGTCGTTTAATAACTAAATGACTAGTTTACATTCATGGTATAGTGCACGTTGCATATGCATGTGAGTTATTGTGATTGTCTAAAATTTGGAATGGAAATTCCTTTTAGGAGGAGAATGTAAAACTTGAGAAAATTGAATTTTACGAAAAGGGGTAAAAATCATAATTTCGGTAAAAATCCATAATTTTTCTAGATCTCGGATGATGAAACGGACTTCACCATTGGAATCGTCTCGCGAAATCTAGCTACCACGTCGAATTTCGTCGAATTCCAAGACAATCGGAATTTCACGTTTTTCGAGGCATCGGGTATCAGGTGCTGTAAAACGGCCCGTGAAAGACATGTGATGTGACAAAAGTCACCTACTACATCTACCCATGTGACACATGTTGCATGAGTAGAGAGAGGATGAGATGGATGGCTTAGATTAAGCCATGTGTCAAAAATCAAGACAAAAGGGACATGGAAGGAATTAACGAAAAGTTTAATTGAATAAAGACAAGCAAATAGTTCTTTTCTCCAAAAAAAAGAGAAATCGGCAGTGGTGAGGTTTTGAGTTTTAGAGAGAGAGCCTTCTCTCTAGATTTGCGGAGTTCGGACCAGTCGGTTCTCGACGGGCGAATGAGAATCAATCTACGGCGAGGGACTCTTGGCGTGGACAGCGATTTGGTGGAGTTAGACAACTCGAGAGGTAAGGATCTTTTCCTACTTGTGTTATTCTTTTGGCTAAGAGCCATGTAAATGGTTGGGGATGTTAAGGCTTGAATTAAGCGGAGTGTTTCGGTCTCAAAACATTTGAAGGCAGGAGTGGAGGAAAATCCTCGTGTTATGGAGTACGTGAACGATTTTGACCCAGAGGTTTCCTTTGTTCATGTGAATAGTGACGTGATTTTGGTGTGAATTCTTATGATGTTGAGTGATTCAAAATGAATTACTTGTGTTTGTTAATTAGCCCATGTGAGCTAATTTTGGTGTTATTGATGTGAATTTAATAACATGATTTATGTGGATTAGTTATGTTATTATATACATGTTTTATATATTAGCATGAGTTGTTTAGGATTAACATCATGCATTCCATATGCAGGGCACCCTAGAATATTAGAAATTCGGTGCATGACATGAAAGAAGAAAGCAAAAATGAAAATGTTTGTGAAAGGAATTTAGCGGAAGGTGCACCTAGAATTGCCTTGGAAGTCGTCAGCGAATCACTTCGGATGAGGACCATGATTTTTGGGCGTTATCCAACAATTCGCCTCGGAGGGTAGTCCAATATATTTAGCAAATCTCGGTAGTAAGTTTTCGAGAACAAAAAGCTTTTGTTTTAGCGTGATTTCTGCATTGGCTTAGGCATGTGAAATTCGGTGAGGACTCGGGACATGAGATTGGGCATGTAGACATTGTAGTAGAGTTCATGTAGTGCTTGGATGTAATTGTTTGCCGCATGGCATGTGCACTTAGGTGGGGAGAGTAACCCGTGAAATTTTTCACTACTAGGCTGCTCTTTGCGAGGGGATCACTGTTCGGTACGAGGGGAGTGTCACGGGAGGACGGCGCTCCGCCCCAGAGCTGCGTTTAGAAGAAAGTTGGGTTGTGGCTTTGGTAGAGACTTTTGTATAACATGTATTAGACATTGTACATTTTAATATATGTTGAATTAAGAGTAATTTATTAACTCTTGAACTATTGTATATAGTTGATACACTTTGTGAGTATTGATGCAGGGGCCTAAGTGGCCATTATTTTACTTGCATGTGGACCCTGTGTGGTCATTGTTAATTGTTAGGACAGGTTTTATACCTTGGGTAGAGCTCCCCGTACAAGGAGGCTACGATTTAAATGAGTGGTGTCGGGTTGCAGGCATCACGAAGTGTCAAGTCTGGAGTTAGCCAGGTTGTCAACGGACCCCCAGGTTTTGGGGTGTCACAGCGATATCTCTGATAAAGATGAAATCTGAGAGTCTGAACTATGGTGAAGGCATCGGAATGTCTGGCCTGAAACTAGGAAACACAAAGGTGAAGTCTAAACGCCTTTATTCAAGATGTAGAAGGTAAAGGCAAAGTTTAAACGCCTGATATGCAAAAGACGAAGTCTAAATGCTTGATCTGGCGAAGGCGAAGTGCGAGCGTCTCAAGCTGGAGATGCGGATGGAAATGCGAAGACATCTTATCCATATGAAGGCGAAGTCCCGAAAGCTGATTTACCTGAAGCAAATGCAGATGTGATGGAGTGAAATACAGACATTTAATCCATATGAAGGTGAAATTTGAATGCCTGATATGTAGAAGATGAAGCTTGAACGTCTGATCTGATGTGCTAGCAAATGTGATTCAGATGAAGTTTGAACATCTGATCCATATGAAGGCAAAATCCGAATGCTTTATATGCAGAAGACGAAGTCTGAATGTCTAATTTGTTGTGTTAGAAAATGTGATGCAGATGAAGTCTGAACATCTGATCCATATGAAGGTGAAGTCTGAACGCCTGATATGCAGAAGACGAAGTCTGGGCGTGATGCTGCTATCTTTAGCAAATGTTATCACGGATGAAGTCGAGACATCTTATCCATATGATGAAGTCGAACGCGTCTAGAAGACAAAGTGCGAGATGTCTCAGCTAACGATCTTGCACATGTGATCACGGGATAGTTTGAACATGTGATACATATGAAGGCAAAGTTTGGGCACGATATGCGAGGAGAGAGGCGGCGGTGTGCTTTGTACGTGATGCAGATGAAGTTTGAACATCTGATCCATATGAAGGCGAAGTCTGAACGTTTGAACTGAAGATAGTAAAGGCGAAGTTAGAGGGGTATGCCTTAGTATGACATCCAATAGAAACATTATGAAGTCCAAAAATGTCATAACAATGGCTCATATCCTCGATAAGAATTATATGGACAAACAGACCACCTCCAAATGATCCCGAAATATAAAGAGGATATGCCTTGATATATATCAAAATATGATGAAATCCCGAAAATGTCATAACAAGACTCATCCTCGATGTGGCCGGTATGCATAAACAAACATATTCTGATGATCTGACGGATAAAGGGATATGCAGTATGACATGTATCTTATCCAATAGAGATGTGATAAAACCCGAATATCAAAATATGGCTCGACATCTCGGCGGAAATGTGCGCAAACAAATCCGGATAGTCGGGCAAATAGAGGGTATGTCCCAGTATGGCATGTCGAGGAATTAGTCTAAATCCCTGCATCCCTCAATAACAAAAGGCAACCTCGGGTCATCCAGAACCGCAACTAGAAGTGGATTCAAACTCTAGTAAGGCATCTCCTAGAAAAATCCACATGATAATGTCCAGATATTGACCAAGTCTCAAATACCTATCCAAGAAAATGTTAAATCTCATGGTCTTAGAGTGGTCTTACGACACGGACCGTAATGTAGGCTTAGGGTGATAAGGTAAAAGAAATGAAGAGCCCAGAGCTCAAACACCCCCAATAGTCAACCCCATGCCCTTGTGTGTGGAATGCCACATGCTTAAGAAGTCTCATGAGCCATGGACACAAGAACATCCAATGGAAGTGCTAATAATAATGATATGATGAAAAAAGTGTAACATGTGGTGAGATAGGTAAGAGGAAAAGGATGTAGATTGAAACGTTAAACTCTAAATCAATAAACATATAAGGGTGATAAATGTGAAAATGAGAAGTATGAAGTCAAGAAGATAAATAATAGTAAGGAAAAAACTGATGAGGATATGATAAATCACGAAATTCTTGCATGGGGAAGACATATGCGTTGACAAATGGGATGATGAATATAACTTAACGACTCGGAGCCCTAGAGAGGATTAGTCATCTCACATACCACTAATAATATCTCAAAGTAAGTACATGATCACGGGATCTCGGGAGTTCCTGTCTGACCCACCCTTAGTAATACATATACTCAAAGCAGTAGTCCTCGTAAATCCATATCATTACTCGGAATACTTATACTAAATACATACACGTGTGCATTTATTTATATATTTTCTTCTTTTTTTTTTTTTTTTTTTTTTGCGTATAGACTGAATAAAACAATGAGACAAACCAATATGGCAATAAGCAGACATATCTTCAAGCGAAGTCTGATAAAACAACTCCCGATGGAAATGACATAAGCCTGCGAGCTAAAAGTCTCTGAATAAATGTCGATGGAATGACACGACAAACCCCCATGCAGTAAAATGAATAGGTCACCAATCTAAATGGGAAATAATGACATAGAACAAGAAGTCGGATAGAAATAAAGTGGTGAAAACATAGAAACTATGAAATGGAGCGGATACAATGAAGTGAATGTGATAAGGTGATGTAAAGAATATGTTAATGTGTTCATAACTCAGAAGACCCCTAAACTAAGACATTCGCACACTAGAGGTCCCTTATCCCAAGTATGAAAAGGTAAGCAGGGCTATAAGGGAAAAATAGGCCAAAATGCGTGCGTGAGGCTCAATAGGCTAGCAACAGTAAAAAAAATGTGGAGTAACTTAGTGATAAGGTATAGCTACTTAGAAATGATGGCCACCATCCATGATATGGTCTCAAACGTAAAATTTTTTCAATTGATCCACGTTGGTTGGCTTTGAGAATTGGTTTCCATCTAAGTCCATCAACCATGCAGCTCCCTCTAGAGATTCGACTCTCCTAATGTAAGGTCAGCTGGTTAGATTACAAGCTTCCCTCTGGGAATTAAAGTGACGATCCTCACAAGGACTCTCAAAACCAAATCGCCTCGCTGTAGTGGTCTAGGCTTGACCCACTTTTTGAAAGCGCAAGCCATCTTATTAGTGCTTAAAAAGTGCTATTTTGAACCCTGTTTATTTAAGGTTTTGAGCACTTTTTATGTACTAATCAGAGTAATTAACCTAATTTGCACATTAAGGTCCCTGTTATTCTACTGATCGCATTTTGTGGCTAATTTTGTAGTTTTTGCAAGATAATCAGGCCAAAATTATAGAGTCAATTCAAACACGTAGGAACTGAGTTAGACTCATCAATTCTGAGATCAAATCCCACGAGAAGGAAAGAAAGAGCAAAAAGTGAAGAAAAATGGAGCCACTTTGTAGGAATGCTTTTGCCCTTTGCCCTTTGTTCACCATCATCGCCTTGCTTGTTCATCACCTTACTGTTCTTCACGCTGCTGTGTTTTGCTTCTTGACTCTTATGGTTTCTTATACACATTGTATGTATTTATTTTGCTATGTTATTTTTGTAATTTGTATTATGGGTTGGCTATAAAAGCCCCCTGACCAGACACTGTAAAGAGAGACTTGACTTTTGGTAATAGAGATACAGTGGGCGGCAGTTTTCCCGTTGCTTCTCCCTTCCTTCATTTTCTTTCATTTTCTTTCCACTTTCTCACTAGCCAAACACCCTCCGAGGATGACAACTCGGAGGATGAGCGGCTAAAACCCTTTTTCCTTGGAGTGGAAGGTTATTGGGCAGGGGATCGAGAGCGGCGGGGTTTTCCATGTGTTTTAAAGGAGGTATTCTCTACCATTTATGGTTTCAATCAAACGTAGGCTTTAATCCCTTCGGATTGCTTTGAATGATCAGTATTTGATAAGCTTTTGGGTTCATTGGATTCTTATTAATAGATCCATTGACATCCGTTAGTTATCATCTATGGGTTATTGAAAGGCGATTCAATGATATTTTTATTTTCTCCAAATTTTAGGTTTTGATCCGGCCGGTTCCTTGTAAATGGCGGTACTTAGTAAGCTTTTAGGGTTCATTGTATGCTTATTATTAGATCTGATGACATCCATTAGTTATCATTTATTAGCTGTTGGAAAGTGAGTCAAGGTGATGTTATTCACTATCCGAGACCATCAATGGGAGGCAAATACCAATTTTTCAAAGATAATTATTTAGGGTCAGTTTTTACAGTTAAATGAAGAACCGGTTTGGGATATGACTATAGGTCATCTTCCCCAACGCAAGGAAATGACCCTGGAGAACCTCAGTTGCCCCAGGACCCCAACCTCAGTGACCTAACACTACAAGGAATTCTATTTTACAATTTTTTTTGTTTACTTATTGTATTTTCAATCTGCAAATCACCAACTCCCCTGTTTTTACCAAAACCCCAAAATCCAAATTGAATTCACCATTTTGGCCTCCACTGTAAATCATTTCGCATGAAGGAAACCCATCCCTGAGTTCGACCCTAAAATCGCTATACTGCAGTAGCTAGGCTACGGCAGTAGGAGGAATTTAGGTTACAAATATTGTTGATTCCGGGTACACCTGCGTAAGCGCGAATCAAATGGTGTGGTGCAGGGGATGGTGCTGAAAATGCATTTGTGAGCTGTGGAACACTTTTGATCCTCATCACAAGTTACGGTGAATTCTCTTTATCTTCTTTTTTTTTATTTTACAGTGAGTTTTTAGTTTCATTTCAACATTAAAAAAAAAAAAGGGATTCTTCTTGGTTGTTTTTCTATGTTGTCTTGGGTTGCCCTATTTCTACTGCAGGATTGCATGTTCCAGTGGTTTGAATTGTGATCAAATGGAAGAGGGAGAATAATACAGTGAGTGTCGATGGAAAAACCTGAACATACATGTCAATGAGGACTATAGAAACCTTCCATGTGAGTGGCTGACCCTTGGGGAGAAATCCAAACCCATGTCCCAAGTCATGAGGGACTACTGAAGCCAATGGATGAGTGCACCCTTTTGCAGTGTTTCCCAGTTAATTACCATTTGACAATACTTACAGCCACAGTTGGGGGAACCACACAAACTCCTCATAGGAATGAGGCACCCACCGGTTTGCACCTCACCTTCTCATGTATGCCTCGCTCCTCGATACAACAACCTACAGTTGACATTTTGAGGTTGAAGCGGGCAATGCGGGCTTGAGCAAACTAGTGGATAATTTCAAAAGGAGCAGGCGTGAATGTGCAGGCGATCAAGAAATTAGCACGAGTGGAGGCTCCTTTGAACAAGGAATTAGATGGGTTCCAAAGCGAAATTGATCAAAAATTTGACATCCTGTAGGAATCCATCTCAAAGCTCCTGATCGGCTTGTTCATGTTCGAAGGAGAATCCGAGAAAAGAGTGCACGATTGACACCCGCAGTGGAGGGCAATATAAGCGACAAGATATAAACAATCTCCCATTCTTGGTAGGAGAATGATGGAAAACAGTGGAAGGACCAGCCCATCCTTGACCCAATCCCATAAATTTGGATCTAATGCCGCTGCCAAACCTAAGCATTTATCACAGGTGCACATCTTGCCGCTACGTATCACAATCGACCAAAACTCCACACAGCTGCTGAAGCTAGGCCACATCCCACCTTTCTTGCCTACACAAAACTTTAGGAAGTGCAGTGGCCTTTCGAATTTTGCCCCATCAAAAGAAATTGGCATTTGCTCGCTTGCATGGCATAGTGGATGGTTCGGGTGCTGGTTCGGATTTGGAGCACACAGACTCAGGCATTTCCTTCACTTGATTCGGCCAACCTCAAGAAAGCCGAGGAATTGGGTTGGGGGGGAGCAAGTCTCCCAGCTTTTCGTTTCATCTTTTCTTATTTTATTTTATTTTATTTTGATATGCTAATTTTCTTCTTAGATTTTTCTCTAATTTTAGTTAATCTTTGTTTGGATTAATTTTCAATTACTGCAATTTTCTTAATTTTTGTATTTATTTTACAGTTTTATCAATTTTGCGGAGTGGAGTGCGAGATTAAATTTTGCAACATGAATTCACGGGTTAAACTATGCTCCTGAGAGGGCTGTAGCAGTTGCAAATTGCAAATCTATGAAGCCTATACGAAGGCTCCCATTATGAGACAAAATAAAACGATAAGTTTAAGGTTAAAAAAAATAAAAAATAAAAATAATTCAAAAATAATAATTAAAAAATGTTTTTAATTACTTTTTTAATTTTTTATTTTCAAAAAAAAGTGATTTTTCAAAAATTATTTTAAAAAAAAAATTGTCCTTTTTATTATTATTATTTTTACCTCCATCGGTTCATGACTGATTTTGTTTTGACCATAACTTTTCATCAAGAACTGGTTTTGTGTTTTGATGCTAGTTGAGCTTAGAGTGTGAATCTAAATATGAGTGGAAAGAACACTTTTGAAATTATTATGAAGGTTTAATTTTAAAAATGCTCCAACTGATCCACTTTTTTCCTCTATTTTCTTCTCTTGTTTATTTGAAGCCCAAGCACAGTGAATAAGGTGTCGATGGAAGCTTGCGAAGTCTCCTATCCAAAAGCAGTACATCTCATCGAGGAGTGCACTTCAGCTACCTTTTCGTCAAGCCCCATTGCGGACAATATGACATTTGGTTGGGGGAGGATTAGCAAAGTGGCATTTATTATGTTTTATTATATTTTGAAACAGAACCATTGCATGATATTCAATGACTTGCCTCGTTTTCTCTTATGAAATTTATTTATACTATACAACTTACTTTTCAAAAGAATTGTACTTATTTTTTGGTGTTTTACTGACCCTACGGTTTGAAAAGGTGAAGCTCTTGTCGATTTATTTATGTTAGATTGGTTCCATGCCTAGTTGAGTGGATGATTAGTTGAATTCTTGTTGCTTTTGACCTTTTTCTTCCACCTCTAGCTAACCACACCTTTGTGCACATCAGGGTTTTCATATTAGGGTGAAGCGCCTGCCTCCTAAACATTGTAAAACCTACCCTAGTTTTAAGTTGACCACACGTAATGGGTTAAAGTTTATGAATAGAAGGCCAATGTGTCTTCAAATAAAATAAAAGAAAAAGAAAAATGAAGAATTTACATGACTTTTGTGAAACTAGAGGCACGATCCAGGGTATGTGATTTGAAGCCTTTAAAGTCATGATTTGACCGGCGGTTGGGAGCCACAGACTTAGTGCTCGCTACATGGGTGGATAGGTGGGTTAGACAGTTGTAAAGTGTTTAGTCTCGAAGTCAATTCGGTAAGAATTGAAACTTTGAAGAGTTAGTGGTCGAAGAGATCATATGACTTGGTGCCCTAAACCTTTTAATTGGTTGGGAGTCATGGTAGATCCACATTTAGATCCCCATTACATGGATCTTGTGAGGCTCATTCCTCAAGATTACACCCTATAACACAAAAAAAGAGTTGTGGAATAAGAGTGGGTCCGACTATCTGGGCCTGCTAGTGTGCTAAGTCGCGGGTAAATAGCCTGGGTTGAGGGAGAGGCCAAGGGGCCATTGAGAATCGATCAAACAACACTTAGATTTCGTGGTGTTTTCCGTTGATCCACCGAGATGGAGGCTCTTCGATACTCAATTTTGTATGGCATTCATTCTCTCAAGATAGTTATCAAGTGCTGGCTCGACGGTTTGACGATTCTTACTAGTGGTTAGGCATTACTCATTCACCTTTTGAAATACCATCTTTGGTGGAACATCATTTTGTTATCGCTTTGGTATGTTCTTCCTTTCTTTCTTTCCTTTCATTGTCAAGGGACTAGCAATGTGTAGGCTGGGGTGTAGATTAGTGCTCACGTGCGCCATTTCAACCCCGTTTATTTGCTGCCTGGCACTTTATGTACCAATTCAGCCGTGACTTAACCCTGCAGAGCATTAAGGTCCCCATATTCTACCGATCGATTTCAGGCTAATTTTGTAGCTTTTTTGCAAGATAATCGTGCCAAAATTATCGGTTAATCTCAACACGAAGAACCCAGCTGAACCTTGCATCGCCTTATTCGATCCTAAGGAGCATGAAACAAAGTGAACAGAAAAACGGAGTTGTCCCAGAATGTCGATCGCCACTATTCACCATCCCGCACTATCCATCCCCGCCTCGCTCCTTCCCGCCGCCCGCTTTTGCTCTTGGACTCTGGCGGTTTTCTCTTCCTTTCGCCTCTACTATGTAATAGTATTTTGCCAGGTCATTATCTTGCGATCATCATCATTATAAAGTCTCCCTAACTAGAACAACGTGAAAGAGAGACTGACTTGCAATAGAGATAAACACGTCGCGTCCCCACTGGCTTCTCCCTTCCTCCATTCTTTCATTTTCTTTCCCATCTTTTCTCCGTCAGAGCAACACCCTCCGAGGATGACAACTGGAGATGAGTGGCTAAAACCCCTTTTTCCTCTGAGGGAAGGCTATCAAGGTGGGATCAAGGCAACTGAGGGTTTCTCCCATGTTTTAAAGGAGGCATTCTCTACCATTTATGAAGTCCAGCCAAACGTAGGCTTTAATCCTTCAGATCAAGCTAATGATCGTGATTTGATAAGTTGTTCATTGATGTCATTTCACATCCACTGATATTCATAGCTATCATCTATGGTTATTGGAAAGGCTATTCAAGGATGTTTTTATTTTCTCCAAATTTAGTCAATCCTTCCATATCCATCAGAAATGGCCGCATTGCAAGCTTCTTAGGTCTACTGTACGCCATTGTCAGATACAATGATAATCATTAGTTCATCATTTATTAGCTGTTGAAAGTGAGTCAAGGTGATGTTATTCACTATCCAGCACCATCAATGGGAGGCAACACCAATTTCAAAGATAACTATTTAGGTGTCGTCACTGCTTTCATGCTTAAATGAAAACCGGCTTGAATGAGATGACAATAGTCAACCTCTCAAATTTATGAAATTGATCCCTGAGAGCAACCCCGCTACCCTGTGACCCCAACCTCGTGCTGGATCTAACACTGCTGCTGAACTATTTTACAACATATCTATTGTATTTTCAATCTCGTAAATCACTAACTCCTGCCATTAACCACAACTAAACTGAACCACCACTTTTTCGCCTCCACCAGTTCAACCCTAGAATCGCTTATACTGCAGTGATTTACAATGTTACGTAGGAGGAATTTAGGTTACAAATATTGCTGATTCCGTACACTCATCAGTGGGCACGAATCACCATCTTCCTTGAAGCTTGAATACGGCCGCAGTTTCAATTCCTCTCTCATCTAACAAAAAAAAAAGCATAAGCTGACAAACCATGACTGAGCAGAATGCCTTAAAAACATTCCTAGTATTTTTTTTTATATATACATCTTTTATTATATTAGGTGACAAATAAATTTAAATGACATTCGAATTTAAATGCTCAGAACGAAAAAGATATGCAACCTGAAAATTTTACAGAAACCAATTAAATTTGGTAAAAATGTCAAATGACCTGGCGGTCCTAAATGAGAAAGAGATGTCGTAATCTATAAAATGAATGAAATGAAAGTGAAATTAAGGTTAAATGGAAAAACGATAAAAATGAAATAACAGAAGAATTACTAAATAAGGCCTTATGAAGAATTAAGATTCTACATCAAATTTTAGTCCAAAATGCCACATCTGTTACTTAGCAAAAAGTGGAAAGAGGGAGAAAGGCTAGGCACATCCGGGCATTTGAAAGGGAAGGATTCAGATTTCTTCTTCATTTAATCATATAATGTTTAACGCATGAGAATGAAGAAGAAATAGACCAAGATTTAAGGTATGAAAACTAAACTCCTAACCCTTTTCTACTTGTGTTTAGTGTTTAAAACTAATGTGGTATAAAAAGCAGTTCTTGGATGGTTTTAGCTCAGTTTGAGGTTGCTTTCCATTGTTTTGATTATTTGATTGAAGCTTATGAAATGGTTGTAAAAAGAGAATGCTGGTCAGTCGTTATTGCAAATTTTGTCAAAACTCTTGTTCTTGTTTTTTATTGTTATACATTAATCTAACAACCGGTCCATGAGCCTAATTGGTGTATAACAACCATATAGGTTCAAATTTATAGAAGGACCAAAGGCAAATTGTACCACCAAGGCTCCTTAATATGGGCTTAAAGGGGGTTCGTAGCTCATGCATGCCCTGCTTAGGTGTAGTTGTGGTGTTTTGGCCATAAAATGAGTCGTCTATCCAATTATTGTTATTCAAATATGGTAAACTAGACCTGAAATAATTTACTTAGCTATATCATGCAAATTGTAACCTCAAAGTGCCTATAAAGTCCCATTAAAGGAGCCATAAATGGATTCTATCAATACATAAATTAGAAATACGTCTAGATGTAAAATGTAATAACTTGAGTTTTGGTGATCCAAATTGCAATTCTACCAGAAGAAAAACTGAATCCGATATAGGTCTAAATGAGTATATGAAGGAACCATTACTAATTTATGGATTTAAGACCCCGTAAATTCATAATGAATAGGTGACTGGTATGAACATCCACTTATATTAAATGGCGAATTTGAGTTTGGTTCTGCTCATAAGTAAAATGAATTTATGGAGAATAGATTGCTGATATTGATTACAAATGGGTCTTGGGAAGGAAATATATGGTCTTGGAAATATTAACTTTTCTTTTCTAAAACATTCTATTTGGGAACTTAGCGATTTAGATTTAGAAAGTGTTTTGTTACAAATAAGAAGTGGACACATGGTTTGGGATGTTAAAGTTAAACAAACTGACTAATAGGTTCATATTATATATTTTAATTTAGGGGGTTGATTATTGGTCTAATCTAATAAAATCAATGTTTGGGGTTAATTTTGGACATTAGATTGGTTTTTGGCGTAGACGTTATAAAGTTACTCGGCCGGCTCTAAAAAACAAAGATGTTTTCTCTCTTATTTGTGTTATGTGGTTGAGGGGCCTTAGAGAAGGAATTTGAATTGAAAAGTTTTAGAGATTTCATTGGATATAATGACTATAAACCGAGAGTCCTACAATTCCAAGACTGTTTGAAGAATCCTAGTAAAGTCCAGAGAATATAAACCCCACAGCTGCTGTCATCCTCCTTGTATGGTATGTTAGTGTCTCAGTTTTCGAGGTTTTGACTTAATCTTCCTCTCGGGGGATGGCTGAATTCAGATCTCAAGGAGCATCGTTGAAAGGGATTAAAAGGCATGACGAAATTTTAGTATTTTGGTTATGTGATGGATTAAATTTGGGAAACTAACAACTATACCAGACTTGTATCTTGCCCTTAATTGCTAATGAGATTAAGAACACGATATTAAGCTCCTAAATCAATCACAACTAAATCATTTAGCAAATAAACAATAATATTGTTCTTTAATTGTATTGGAATAGGGGTCGACAAGGAGAAACTCGAATCGAGATCGAGATTCCTAGAATTGGAATCAAAGTGCAAAGCTGGCTCGTTTACACCTTTCTCTCATTATTTCAAATCTCTATCTCCAAAATGTTTGAATTGTATATTGAATTGTTTTAAATTGATTTGATGCAAATAAATTCGTAAATGAATTGTAAGTTGATTTGGGTTAAGAAATTTGAGAAATTGATTGATCACAATGAACTGACTATCTGTATGAGTATTGAAATGATTTATTTGTGTATAAAAAATACATAATATATTGTATTTTCCTTTATAAATGATTTCAAATTCTTAATAAATAAGTTAAACTGTTAAATTGTTAAGGATAGATTGGTATACTAATAAGAGTCGAACAACTGATATACAACACCATCCAGAGCTTCCAGCTGGACAGATTTGGGGAGGTACACCAATCGAGTAATATATTTTGAGTTTCCAAATGGTGCTCATCAACTCATAAGGACTGTAAGCAATGATCCTGTTATCACGTGCACCAAAGCACAGTTAAATTTGATAAGGGCTAAAATGCAAAATGACAATGAGAATGAAAAGTGCATGATTTATGATCCAAAGTACGATTTGTCACATATGAAATGCTTGAGATGACTATTGAATTGTAATTCGATTAAATGACATATCTTTATGTATGTATCAGACGCATTGTCTTATGAAATTGCATGACGGATTTTAAACTGGGCCAAAGAGATATTCATCTGAATCATTGGCATGAAATGTTAGCTTAGTTTTATCTATGTCAAAACTGGTTTGGTCAAGAACTGTGGCAGACAAGATCGATACACAGAGTCATCAAGAAAGTCATGGAGTAAAAGTATACTTCGCCATATATGCATCCATCCTACTTTTGAACAATTGATGTTTTGTGATCAAAAGAGTTAAAATCAAACGATTTTGTATAATATCTTGAACGGCACTGAACAACAATGCATTTTGTTAAATAAATGTTACGGGCCCGACCGAGAACCGCTCTAATATTCAGTTTATACGAATGGAATGTCGCCTAAACAATTAATTCGTTTTGTATTACGTTTCGGCAATGAACCTCGATTAGCAACCTGAATCACGTCTGATCCTAATCGGTCGGGTCGAATGGGGTGCTACACCGAGCTCCACTACTGAACATGATACTTAGACTACCTTTAAGGATCCCATCTCTATCTCAACGGGCAACATAAACTAGAGAGTAAGGTGTGGCTCATGTAGAAGTGTGAAAGGAGGTGAGATATGCCCATAATGCGAAAGGAAGCTTCGTACTGGGCCCCAAGAAGTCTCAATCATCTTGGCAATGTAATCCTCTTAATATTTTATTCGCTACAATTTACGAGTATTCACGCCTCGCACAACAGATGATCACTCCTATGACTCAGATGCCATATCTCCTGTAATAAAGTGTCAACCCTACCCGAAATGCACACCTCCGTCCGATATCAACTCATGTGATAGCCCATATATGCGTATAATGTACGATCTCGATAAAGGTGGCCACCTCGGGCCGCATTTGGGCTTTCTTTGCATAAGAAGTGGCCTCTACCCACTTCAGGAAATAACTCACAATGACTGGGGATCTAAGGACTATTGAAAACTTTAGCAAAATCTCTTCCCTACAATATCCATGAGTGCCCCAGATCGAAAACGGCTAACAGCCATGAGGTCAATCCATGCAACTCGATGAAACGTGTAATGAGGTCTCCAAATGATCCACACTCAGACATCTCGAACAAATCGGGACAACAATCCCGCCTCATGGTCAACAAAATAGCTAGTCCTCATAATCTTATGAGTTCAACATATGTCCTCTGCCAAATTCAGTTAAACTCCTAAGCAGGACTCCCATCGCCCTCGATTCAAGCGAATCTCATCCATGACAAATAAATAACACACTATCAATCGTACGCCTATATAAAGTGTCTCCACTATCAAATGTCGGTGTCAACCCGTCAAGCTCTTATCCTCATTATCGCCAAGGTATGTATTCATATTCAAATCGATAAATATCACGCGATTACAATGGCTGCACTTTCATCATCAAACCCCGACTCACAATTGCCAACAATAAGGTGAACACTTCTAGTCTCAACTAGTTGTACAACTACCACATCCAAGAATGTCAATCAGCCAAAGCAACTGTTACCGACGACTGATTTTGCGCCCAGGTAGGTGGAGTGTAGCCCGTTAAACAAATCCGACTCAGCAACCTAAATGTCACAGATATATTTAAGTCTTCAAGATCCCGGTTCATAATCACCGGGATCTATCTTCAATCACTAGATTAGAATCACCGAATATCTCCATCCTTCTAATCCCAAATACGTAGTCTGGCAACCTAAGGATATATATGTCATACTAACAATGTTACTCGTGGGTCGATAAATTCCATCCAAAACGTCAAATGGAACCCATCTTGATATGGATTCACCATGAGGAGGCGAAACTATCAATATCATCCAGCATCCAAACGTTAGTCGCACTCCATCAAAGCACATGCGCCCAACTAAACAAACTAGTCAAATTTCTACGATCCTCCCTCATATCCCGAAAATCATCATCAATCATCGAATCGTCATAACTACATGAGGCTAAGTGACTGCCAACACACTCCCTTTTATAGACTTTTGAGCGACATATATCAATATCAAACTCAACAAACGTCATCCATATTGTCCCGTCAAAACTAGTATGTCGAAGAGATATCGCAAAGGATCCAAACGCGAGACAAGCTACACGTATCACTCCACATGTAAATGGGTCCGATCCATAGTGGCTTCAAACCAGCTGCCAGAAGTGCTCAATCATAATGTAATTCTTGCCTCATACTCCAACATCCTCTTACTCAAATAATAGATAGCTCGCCTCGTCGATAATCACTGTTGGCCAGTATGCAATCCCAAAGCTGATATACATAAATGCATAAATATTACAAGAGAGGCTCGTCTGTGCATGGAGGTACCAAAACAGAAGGGAAAGAAAATACTTAATCCGCTCAAACGTCCCGCACGGCACTAATCATCCGAAACCTTAAACACTGTGCCGGGAAGATAGGCTCACAAGCATCCGCTCGCCCAACAACAGCCCATCGATATATTGCAATCCTACCCAAGAAACCCCGATCCTCGGGCCTCCCAGCCATGGTGGAGACATGTCAAGGATAGCTCCGATCTGTAATGCAGATCCGCCTCAATACCTCTCCTCTCACTAATCATGTGTACCCCAAGAGTCCTGCAAAAGTCACTCCAAAAAGTGCACTTCCTCGGGGATTCGCCTCAATCTAAAGCATCTCGATCCTCTAGAAGAAGCGCCTAGAGATTCCCAGCTGATCCGCCTCCCTATCACTTCGGACTCCAATCATATCATCCACACAGTCCTCCAACATCCTTGTGCATCATGTCATGAAAACAATGTGCATGTCAAGCCTTCCGTAGTGCAGCACCCGTGTTCCTCCAACCCAAACAACATGACTCTATAACAGTAGGTGCCCTACTCAATGATAAAAGATGTATTCTCCTTGTCCTTGGGAGCCATCATAATCTGGTTATAACCAGAGAATCCATCCATAAAAAACAACATAGCATGCCTTGCAGTACTATCAACTAGCATGTCAATATGTGGGAGAGGAAAATATTCCTCAATGGGCTCGCGACAGGATTTCTAAAGTCCACACAACCGTAACCTTGCTTCGCCCTTAGAACATGGACGACATTAGCCAAATCCACTTGATATCAACTAATATGAAGCTAACATTCGTTGATTTTGGAATCTCCTCTTCTTCTGTAAACTCCATCGTGGGTGTAATCACCCACTCTCAAGTGCTTTAACCGTCCGGCATGTGGCACAAGCGGTAGATGATGCTGAACCATAGAGGGGTTAAGGCCTGGCATGTCCTCATATGACCACGCAAAAACATCCAAGTATGATTTGAGTAACCTTAGCAAACTATCTCTCTCATTTGTAGATAAAGTGGTACCGATCCTCAACTCTTCAGCGCGTCCCGCACTTCGTCAACCGCCTCGGTCATCGCGGAGGTGCAACCTACCATCACTGTTACAAGACCGAGTCGATCAAGAACTATCATCAAACCAAAGGTCGGTCCCACTATCAATATCATGAATCAGTGATGACGCGTGGAATGAGGCGTCACATGATCCATTCATCACGTCAGAAAATACTTCAAACCCAAATCCATAGATGAAAAGGCAAGTACATCATCCGAATGGGAGACAATCCTAACAAATATCAAAAGAAAGTGAAAGAAACACTTAATGTGACTCTCCTATAATATGTCCTAAAACATCGTGAGATTTAAATATCAATAATAACATCATCCGTAATCGCATCATCATCTGGAGTAGGAGAAGCATCCTCATCATCTCTCAAAGCAAGTACACAAAAATAACTCAGACCGTTTCGGGCCAGATTTAATAACTATTCAGTAGTTCTCAAGATAAATCAATCGATTTATTATAACTTCATCAATCCTTCATAATCAGCTATCTCGTCCGGAAAGCACATAGTGAACACATTAGATCGCTCAGGGGAAGGAGGAGCGATCAAGGTAGTAGAAGTGTTAGGAACCCCACCGCCTACCGGTCAGGAGGTCATGAAGCTCAAAATGTTTGATATCGTAGGTTCATCAACTGGGTTCTATCAGATGCACACTACTTCTAAGCCCCCACAAATAGTTAGTCAACCTCAAACTGTAAGGACGAATATAATATTCAAATGAAATGTGATGGTAGTCGAGATCCGAATTTCTCACGAATCAGGCTATGCATCAAAATCGCTTCTACGTACAAATCCCAGCCAAAGGGTGGGTCATGGTCCAAACTATGATAAACTCACTACTGACGAGTGGCTCTAACGTACATCTAAACCTAACTTATGATGTACGACATGCTCCCATCATGTCCAAAACGATGTGGTCAAGCAGAGAGACCAAATGACATGGTGACAATCTCTAACAAAACCCTTGGCTTCACAAATCGTACCTCATCAAAAGAGAATCGGGCTCAATAAGAAAATCATCACCCTACATATCCCTCCACACCGCCTAAAAGTCAAATGTGTCCTGGCCAGATGAAAGCCAGCAATCACCGACCATCATGAATGAACTTCACCTTCAAATAAAGGGAATATGGGATAGAGCCAGCACTATGAATCCATGGGCAGCTTAAGAGTAGGTTAAAGGATATAGAGATCCTCAAATTTTGAAACATAACCTAAAAAACGACTGGCCCAATCATCAGCTCGAGAGTCAAGGTGCCCATCACCTCTCTACGAGTACTGTCATAAGTTCACCACCTGCGGTAGATGGCTCAAATTCAGGCCCATATCATAAAGCGACAAAGGGAAGGGTGCAGACGTGACATTTAGGGCAATCCATTGTTCAAGAGGACAAATGGAACCTAATGACCTAAACAAACTAACTAATATATGAAGGTCAAGCGTGGTCCGACCCCACGGTTAAAACCATCCCTAGGGAGAAAAACAATGCACTGGCTCCACAAATCATGGAGCATATGTATCACGCCTCCTGCCACCACATGTGGTTCTGTCAACTCGAATCCAAAACGAGCCCTAATCAAAGTCTCTCCTTATGGCGGTAGAGGAAGTCACAACAACCCAACAGAGATATGAACCGTACTCGATAATGGCTGAGATCCTTAATGTCATCCTCTCTCACCGTCCCCTAGAAGCATCGTGGATCTATGGGCCGAGATGGAACTGGAGGCTACTATCTGACCACTCTACCTCCTCTGATAACATACTGAATCTCTGGTGTATCACCGCCTTCGTGTGGAGTTGAAAATTAAAAGGAGTCCTAACACTATAATGTATACGCTCGTCCGCTCTGGATCCAAACCGGGAGGATACTCAGCCCAAACAACATGTACATGATCCGTCGGCACTCGAAACACCCTATGAACCCCGGGCCATCACTATACCATCATCAAATCTCCGGCCCCTGATCATCCCATGACAACATACGTAGATGCGATCATCGACCTAACAAAATCAATGTAATCTGAACACTCATGTCGAGGAGCGAACCGTATCGAATATCGTTGAAGGTGGTTAGAACTAACGCTAGGTTGTCCCAACTGCACAATACCCTAGTCAATCAAGTCCTGAACAACATGTCTCAAAGTAGTGCACTAATCTATAGTATGTCCAGGGCCCTGATGATAGGCATAATGTAGGTCCATCCGAAAATGAGGGTGAACAACCTATAGTAATGGCCTCGGTGCTAATGGATCGAGCAATCCAACAGTCATCAATGTCTGTAAGACCTCACCCAAAGGCATGCCTAGTGGCTTAAAGTGTCTGAGTTGTCTAGGTTGTTGTGTAGAAATGTGGGCGCTCAAGGTCTAAGATGAGCAGTAGGTGGTCTCTCCACAACCTGTGTAGTGTAAATTGGGTGTGGTGGAGTATATGGAGCTGCTAACCTAAGCGGCTGAGGTGGTATATAAGATCTATACTAAACTGAACTCTTGGCGTAGGAAGTTTCATGCGGTCAAATAGATGCATACTGAGGCCTGGGTGCCCCCTGTCTGAATGAACTGATGGCTCCTACCTTCCTCGATTTATATAATCTAGATGGCTTCTTCCCCTTACTATCAAAAGAGGAAGAATCCAACCATAAACCATGCGCCATACCATCCTCGATACCATACAATGCCTATATCAAAGCTTTATAGTCCATAATCGGTACACCCATAAGATGTTCATAATCGGGTTGTAAAACTTTCACTGATCATCATCCGCCTCTCCTCGACAGGACGATCACCATTTGAATAACCTCCTCCAAACGGAGATAAACGATGTAAATAGCCCCCATGAGCTCCATTTATAGCCTTAAGCCTTCCGATACTGACATCTAAGGATAAACAAACAAAGAGAATTGCTGGATAAACTCACAAGGATCCCAAGTCCGCCTGCGCGAAGCATTCAAGGTGGCAAACCAGCTCTATGCCACACTACTCAGTGACAAAGGGAACAACATGATCAACTGAGCCTCATCCAAGCCCATGCCCCTTATCAACTAACTATATATCCTCAAATGAGTAATGACATCCTCTAATTCAGATACCCCGCTCCATGTCGACATTCAAATTTACAAAGGGCAATGGGGTCACACTATTAGATCCATCCCACACCATCCATACTCCTCCAGAGTCCCGACCGTTTAAGCATCTGCTCTACTCTCTGTACGCGATCATCAAAAGCACCAATGAGGTCAACTGAACAATCGCATGGGCGGGATCCACCTTTTATAGGAAGGTCCAGATTCACAAACACAGGTGCCCCGGGGACAGTGGTGGTGCCATCTGAATCCATCGAATGGAGGCGCGAGGTGGTGCCCCATATCAAACTGGCATCCTCCTATGCTAAAATCTAAGGCTGCCACCCGCATACCGTGAGCAATCGCTTTACAATCACGCATGTGTACGATCCATCATCCATCTGAATTATCACTACTAATCTACTCTTTAACTTCATGTTCCACTAAGACGGCCTTTGGGCTTGTGTCGTGATCCAAAAGTGCATAGTAAACAAATAAATGGAGCACGCTCGAAACTCAATACTGATTAACTCCGATACCCTGAGAGGAAACTAAATAGAGGAATCGGATCCATACTGGCGATTAAAACCGTCCCGGCGGCTCACAAATGCACCTGCCATGTGGGATGGGAGTCATAACACAGGATCTAAACTCAACCTAAGGTCAATGGTGGCCTAAAGACAAGGGTGGGTGGGTATTTTAGTGTCCCTAGCGTGAGCAATCGCACCTCAAGTGGCAATAATAACCTCCTACACGTCCAAGAGATGTAGGGCGCTCCATGTAAGGTGGTCATCAACTCCACACATGCACTTCCTCAACATCCCAAGGAGCAAATGCCCACAACAGAAGGCTCACTACTCTCAAAGACTCAACAGATTAAACTAAGGCATAATGAATGTGTGGTGCATCCGAAAAACTCAATAAATCTTTACACAAAGAAGAGCACACTAGCCACAAATATCCTTCGAATCTAGCTCTGGGGCTATACAAGACTCAAGATCTGACTCTCAAGATCAATATGTCGATTTCATCTGAATGATCCCAAACATAGATATAACCCATTATTGGGCCTTACTCCTAATCATTAGCTGGGTTGAAGATCAAACAAGGAGCAACAAGTCTCCAATCAAACAACAAACACAACAACGAAATGGACAAAGTCGACCGAGACTAAGGAGTCGAAGATAAGGGGATAAATGTGTGTCCCACATAGACAAGCAACACGCTAGCCAAATAAGAAAGAGCGTCATCGTTATCATAAACAAAAGCATCTATACACAATCAATATATCAAAATGCGTAAAACATAAGATAAGAATACATCACATGAAGCAAATTAATTAGTCCAAAAAACACTCATACGTTATTAGCACAAAAGAATAGATATCAAACAATCAATCGCCTGTCACATTTTCCCTCAAATTCATATTCAAGTCGACTCACAAAACTTAGCAGAAGTCCATCTTGTGGACCCACATTTTTCATGTGAGTCCTCCACTGATGGTGAGATTCTCAGTCTTCTTAATTTTGAAACGATTTTTTTTTTTTAAGAAATGGTTTGAAGTCCCTAATTTATTTTGTTATTGCTTTAAAGGAAAAAAGAAATAAAAGATAGTGTGACCTCATTTAGAAAGACGGTCCACAAAAACCAAGTCCGAATCCGGGTTGTCACTCATCGAAGGTACGGCAGAAAGAGTCAGAAGACCCTCTGCCCAAAGATAAAATAGTCTCTACTAAACAAGCTCTAGTGAATCATGATGTCATCAATTAATTACGATATCAATAAATCATGATGGTAAATAAAGAGAGCATAAAATTAAAGTTAGGTTAAATGCCAGATCAGCGCGACCGAGAACGCTATCAAAAGAAAATCATGTTAGTTCGACACAACAATATAGAATATTCACATTCAATTAAAAAACGGTTATAGATCATAAGTCAAATTATTTGTTAAAAGGTTACATGAGATGTCGGGCCCCACCCAGGCCCATTTATATGTTACATCAATTAACTCCACAAAATTCCATTTTACTACATAATTAATCATGTGTTTGGAATTTTTGAAAACTAATTTGAATTGAGGTTTTGAAAATTGAAAGTTTGAAATTTCAAATTGATGTCCTGAACAATCAGTTTCAGAATTTTGAATTGATTTTAGGAAATTTAATTTTAATAAAGTTGAATTTTATAAATTCTGAGAGATTTGGAATTTAGAAATTAGAAATTCTTTAGAAATTGAGATATTTGAATTTTAAATTATGAAACTTGGAATTTTGGGATTGAGAATTGTAATGAAATTAAAATTTTAACATTTGAAATTGAAAATTAGAGACTTTGAATTTTTAGATTATGTGACATCAAATTTTGAAATTGTGAATTTTTTAAATTGGAAAAAACAAAAACTTTAAAAAAAATGAAATTGAAAATTAAGATAATTGAATTTTATAGTTGAAAATTTGAATTTTAGAAAGATGAAAAATGTCAATTTGAATTTTTGAAAATTGGATATTAATTTAAGAAACGAGAATGAAAAATTTAATTACTTGAATTTTGGGAAGAGTTGAATTTTAAGATTAAATTGAAAAAATGAATTTTTAGAAAATGAGAAAGTGAATAAATTAAGGGTGGAAATTTGGCCGGTAGGCGGAGTCGAAATGCGTGGCAGGCAGTCGAATATTAAAATGGGTTAGTAAACTAACTGGGGGTTGAGCTTAGATGAGTTAGAAATGAAACGGGTTGGGTCCCAAGTATGTTGGGCGTGGTAATGGGTTAGTCTAATTTGATGAAGCGTAATGGATTAGTCGATATGTTGAACTTTAAGTAAGTTGAGCTTAAACTAATAAAATGGGCCTAATTTGATGAGACACTTTAAGTATGTTGGCTGGGCTAATGGGTTAGATTACAATATGTTTATTTTTCAAGTAAGTTGAGGCTTTAAACTAATAGGTTGAGAGCTAGACTAATGAGCTTTCTTAATGGAGTTGTGCTAATTTGATGTTTAGTATGTTGGGCGTAGGCCCAATGGGTTGGCTAGAAATGAAGTTGAGAGCAAACTAATGAGTTGGGCTTTTAATTTGATTGAGCACAGGCCCAATGGGGCTTAAACTAATGGGTTGAGCGCTTTTGTTGATAAAAAAAGGTAAGTTTGTTGGGCCTAGACTAATGGGTTAGGTTTAATATGTTGGGCCTAAGTAAGTTGAGCTTAAACTAATGGGTTGGACTTAAGTATGTTGAGCCTTTAGTAATGGGTTGAATACCTAAGTAATGTTGAGCCTAAGCCCAATGGATTCTTTTTAATTTGATAAGCGCAGTAATGAGAAACTGAAAACTAATGGATTTGACTTAATTTGATGGATCTAAGTATGTTGAGGCCTCAAGCCCAATAGGTTAGTCTAATATGTTGAGTGCAAGTAATATGGGGAGTTTGCATTGTCAGGTTTTAGCTAAGTATGTGGCTGGTAATGAAACTAGAAATTAATGGGTTGGAGCTTTAAGTAAGTTGGGCTTAAACTAATGGGATTAGCCTAATTTGAATATTTAATAATTTAACCCTAATTCAAAATAAAATTATAACATTTAATCATACTAAATTAAATAAAAATTATGTCAATTAACTCAATTCAAAAGTGATAACAGGAGTAAATTCAAATATTACAAAATTTATTTTTCTATTATTCAAGACCAATTTCACATATTAGAATCTAAATTACATCTAAAAAAAACTTCTAATTTAATATTTGACTACCTAAAGTCTATGGAAATTTTTTAAAGTTAACTATTAACATACAAAAATATAATTACATATAAATAGCACAAAATTAAACCCAAATACATTAAAGTAAGAGAAAAATGAAAGATTCAAACTAATTAAATAAGTTTCACCAACAATAATTTTTCATATCCACAAACATAAATCTCATAATAGCCCATAAAAGAAAAATCAAATCTCACCAAAATATATATATATATATATATATATATATATATATATATATATATATATATATATATATATATATATATATATATATGTGTGTGTGTGTGTGTGTGTGTGTCTCACCAAAATATATATATATATATATATGTGTGTGTGTGTGTGTGTGTGTGTGTGTGAGTGTGTGTGTGTGTGTGTGTGTGTGTGTGTGTGTGAATTTAATGCTAAAGAAAATATGTAATGGGTGTAAGATCCGAGAAATTCCAATTTTTTGAAAAATGGCAAAATCATAATTTCAGTCAAAAATCCAGAATTTATTCTCTAGATCTCGGATGATGAAACGGATTTCACCGTTGGAGATAGTCTGCATGGAAATCTAGCTAACGTAAATTTGGTAGGTCGAGACGGGACGGAGTTGGCGCATTTTTCGAGGCATGGTGAGTCATAGTCAAAAGCGACTGAATCATGACAGTCACATATAACACGTGCTCATGTGCCATAAGTGGCATGAGCCGAAATGATGAAAATGGACCCGGCGAGGATAGGGCTGATGTCAGCGGGAAAGAAGGACGTAAATGTCATTTTTGAATTGTTTTAAGTTGGATAATAAGACAAAATGAATGTCTTTCATCTTCTCAAATTCAAAGGGAAGAAAATGTGTAAGACTCCGGTGATAATGGGTTTTAGTGAGTCACCTTCTCTGGGGATTGTAGATCCGTCGTCGGAAGTCTTTGGACGAGAAGGCATTCTTTCTGCTTGACAAGGAGCTGCACGTGGGCTGGGTTTGGAGTTTTGACAAACTCCTTGAAGTAGGGGTTTCTTGGGTTTTACTTCATTTAAGTCTTTTCTGATATTTCCAGTTGGTTTGAGGCCTTGAATGACCAGGTTTGCTTGGTTCAGCTTGGGCAGGGTGGAAAAAATGTTAGAGACTGAGTGAGTGGCAGTGATGTCCACGGGCTGATTTGGGTCATTGGTTGGGGTCCACCTTCGTGACCACTCGGGGTGGTGGGTCCCGCTCATAGGATATCCTCATTCCCTTGCAGGTTCTTCGCCTCCCGGAGATTGAGCCGGGACTGCTGGTGCTGAGCAAGTGGGCAGGCATCTGCGATGCCAAGCCGAGTTAGTAGCTTCGGTTGATGCAGCGTGGTGCTTCCCCAGGTGATTGAGAATGGAGGACACCTGTCCTGCTTTTATTGTGGGGTCCACGCCGTGACCCCTCGGGGTGCCAGCAGGTGGGTCCCATGTGGGATATCCTCATTCCCGAGTTCGCTGGCACTCCCGGATATTCGAACCCGGACTGGGTCTTTAGTCGATGGGAAGCATCTCGAGTACCAAGCCCAGCTACTCACGATTTTCCACGTTGAAAAGTCGGGCAGTTAACCTCCTTGAAAGCAGGGCCTCGGCACACTCAATGGATATAGAAACTTTTCGTAAAGCAGTCGAATAAAATCCATGGAATGAACCTTTTCAATCCTTAACATATCTTTAGAAAATAATCTGGAACAAAGTGGTAAATTTTTTTTTTTCTTTTCTTTTTCAAACGCTTAGATTTTGAGAAAAATTGGCGAGTTTCCTGCAATTTTTAGAACTTTCCCAAATTACAAAACCTGCGAAACAATTTACTTCACTTCTAATCTTTCCTCCCTCCCGGCCTCAAACTTCAGTTTTCAGGACTCCTCGTCCACAACCAAATCAAACACAATACATATATATCACATTCATTTCAATCATTAAGCAATTGAAACCATACAAATCTGTGCATTTGTTTTTATCAAAGATTGAACTTGTGGGACTTAAGTGGCTAGCCCATTACCTCGTCAACGGATCAAACCCACGTAGTTCCTTTTCAACTTTATACATATACATATCCATAACAAAATATTCAACATATCTGACGCTGGAAAATTATATATCTGATGAAATCCTGGCGTCGTCTTCTTGATGGCTCGACTTCACTTGGCGAGGGTATTCTGCCCTGCGCGCTATCTGAGTCTTTGAAATGCTGGCTATATGGAAGAAAGATGTGAAGCTAAAGAGAGCCGGTAGGTGTACATTTTCATTTAAATAACATTTTCAGTATATATCAAAGTAATACATACTTCTTCTGATTAAAATCAATTTATGTCTTAAAACGTTTAGCCTTAAGCTTTCTTTCTTTCTTTATAATAAATACCTTATACAATTAAAAATCCATTTATGCCTTAAACATTTATGCCTTAAACTTTTCTTTCTTTATTTCTTTCTTTACGATGGAACCGGGAATAACACACCCGCTTGATTTAAGATGCCAGCGGTGAGAATGATCATTCGATCATACTTACATGGGAGGAAAACTCGAAAAGCTTTACTTAGGGTTTCTGATCATAGCACTTTATCACGTGTAAGGATATTACTCTAGACACCTATTTCCCTCCCTAAGTTAGTAACCTATAACTTTACCCTCCTAAATCCTTACACGCTTAAGTACCTGGTAGATATCAAATCATACTTGATCATAGGGGTTTTAATTAGCCATCAGTAAAAACATTTCTTCAAAATACATTTATAAATCCATTTAAATCCTTTACTTTATTATTAAAACACATATGCATTCTTTACACATTTTTAAACTTTCATAATACCTTAACATATACATACATATTTCGCCTACATATAAATATATATTAGAATGAAACATTTCCATTGGCTTCGAGTTTAACATTACCTAAATCATTCACTTTTAAAAACTGATTTTGAAATATCGTTTAAACTGTAGTTACTTTCGATCAACGCTTCCCGTCAATTCCGTTTGATAGTCCTTTTCACCTTTCAAGAAAACCACAACTATACATTAATCATAACTTCCATTTAATCACCATACATTCATTTAAAGCCAAATGAACAAATTACCCTTAAGCACTAAAAACCCACTCATTTGGTCAACCTTTTCCAACAATATATAAAGACTTTATGACTCAAAAAATTATTCAACGGTCCTTGAAAATTTATGAAACTCTTGAATCCAGTCCTTTATATATCCAATGGCGTCTGCTTTTAAATTACCGATTTGGAATTTCCTTCTCTAAAACTCTCATTGCAACACGTTATTGTGTTTACATCTAGAATGGCAGAGCAAGATCACACATAGCTCCACTTTGACAAATTTTAGGCGCTTTACAACGTGAAACTTGAATCACTCAAATGGGATCAGGAAGCTAGACAGTTATGAGTCAAAATCTCAGAAAATTGGTCCGTGACAGGGCATTTCTGTCTGAGACTCTTGAAAATGACGGAATGTTTCTCTTCCACTTTTTCACTCTAAACACTCAATCTGATGCCTTATACCCATTTCAACATATCTTTGTTTGTAAATCCTTCCAGTTCCTCTTTTCTTTTTCAGCCTAACTAATCCATTCTCAATTGATATCAAAATCAGCACCATTAAACCTTGAAGCTATAATTCTTATCTGCAAGAAAGAATTCAGACATTAGACATAGAAAAACATCAAACAACACCATTAAAAAACACTTGTTCTTGGTTTCCCTTTGGCTCCCTCCTCCCTTGCTACCACCCAGCAGAGCACTTGGAAAGCTTGAAGGAGGAGAAGAAAAATCATATCTCCACAACGCTCACCATTTTCTTACTTTCTCCTCTTCTTTCCTTTCTTTTCTCCTCTTTTCCTTTCTCTCCTACGGGTTGCTGGAGCAGAATTTTGAGACAAATGACTTTTGATATTTTCTATTATTATATTTTAACCTTTCCTTTAATTGCAAATAGCCCTCGACACTTTAATTTTGCAATTGTAACTATTTATTTGTATTGTGGCCCATCTCTAACCCAGTATGATTTCCTTATCCTTTTGTAATGACCATTATACCCATATGCTCATACCATAAATTATCATTTCTATTTTGGTCTCAAAATGCATATGTGACATTTGGTGCTCATATACCCTACGGTATCGTATCTTTGTACACTTTCTCCTCAGATTGGGGTGTTACATTGGTTGTGCGATTGTATGTGATAAATCATGTGCTTGATTGGGTGAAGTAAATGGCTGGTGAAACCTGATTCACTAAGTGAACCTGCCGATGATTAGTGATTTTTAGGGCGTAGCGAGGTTTCAGCGATATCTCGAGAATAGTGTTCCTGAAAACAATTTTGTAGAATTGTGTGTTTAGTCAGTGAATTCGGTAAGAATTTGCCGTGTTTGATCATTAGCCCATGCTGAACTAATTTTGATGTGATGAAATGCGAAATACATAACATGATTGTGTGATTTAATTTTTATGTGAATATAATGCATGATTACCATATATTTGCATGTGTTATAAGTAAGTAAAATTGGCATCATGCATTCCACTTGTACTACCACCCCAGGCACACATAGGGCGATAGAGTGAGTGCATGAGGTAATTCTTGAGAGAATAGTTGGAGGGTTTGTCTAAAAATAATAAATATCAAGGTGAAGTCAAACATAATATGTCATTCGAGGCGACCTTAGTGTGTCCCATCGGAGGGTAGTCACACATAATATCAATCGTCGTCGGCTCGATTGATATATACATCGGAGGGTTGTCCTGAACAAATAAAACTAAGGGTTCTCATCGTGGCTTAAGGCAAATTAATGAAAAGTCGGGAAGGACTAGGGATATGAGATGATGGAGTTAAGACATTCAAGTAGGATCATGCATTTGCTGAATGTGTGTTTATTTTGGAGCATTACATATGCACTTAGGTGGAGAAGTGACCCACTTAGGGTGATTCCACTGCTGAACATTGGCTTCGCCTGTCGGGGGATACTATTTCTGAGTACGGGAGCGTGAGAGGTGGCCGTCTGGGGCGAGTTTTAGAATGGGAATGTGGCTTTGATGGTTATACATGTATTAGAATTGTTTATTTAATATATGTTGTATAGAGTAAAAACAATTGAACTGAAACTATTGGATATAGTTGGATATATATATTAATGAGTAGTGTTGTATTAGGCCCCAGCGTGTATGATATTCAGTGTGTTGAGGTTATGTACGGGTTTTTACATACGCATATTTGGGTAGCTCTGTCACCAAAGGAGACTCTGCCCGATTTTCGTGAAAAATGTCGGGTTACTCGACATTCACGAGTATTCTGTAGGTTGACGGGTAGTCAACGGACCCCGGGTTTTAGGCGTCCACGACGGTATCGGAGCTTAGGTATCACATTTGGGGCTTGAGGGGATTTGGGCTTAGGCCATAGTCTTTGAGGTATAAGAACATCACCACTAGGTCTGGTTCGATGTTGAGCGTAGGTATGAGATTACCTAGGAAATCACGGGACAAAACTAGGACACTACATGCATGTGTTTTAGGTGATTGTTTGATAAATGTTGTGTGAATGTTTGATGAATGGTGTGTATACCATGTTATATGTGTTATGATTGTTTGTGTGCTTAGTACTTAGCACATAGGAAAACAAGTGATGTGTTAGAAACTTTTAGAAGTTTTTACAGTGTGTAAAAACTATAACAAAGAGGAGAAATAAAATAAATTTGAATAAATTTATTGAGTTGTTGGATAATGAAATCAAATTTTAATAAATTTGAGGTTGAACACTAGGGTTAGTGTTATATAGGGGCTTTGAGAAAATTACGGACCTTTTCGAGGTAAATGAAAAAAAAAATAAACAAAATAAATTTTAAGCAATTTATTTGGTTTATTGAAATCGAGAAAAAAAAAAAAAATATATATATATATATATATATATATATATATATATATATATATATATATATATAAGGTGGAGAAAATTTTTTTACAGTGTAAAACTTGAAAAAGAAAGTAAAGAAAATAAATTTTATAAATTTATTTAGTTATGAGTGAAAATGATTTTCTAAGAGTTTTAAAGTTGTAAAGTGAAGAAAATGGGTAAAATAAATTACATAAATTTATTTGAGTGTTCAAAAATAATAATAATAATAATAATAATTTTTAAGTAATTTTTCCAGCTGCTGGAAATAATTGGAAAAAAAAAATATTTATAATGAAAAAAAAAAACTGGTGCAGAAATTTGAATTAGGTGTATTGCAAGAAAATGATTGTATTGCAGATTGGGTAAGTTTTGTATTGCAATATGAAGTGTATTGCAAGTTGAGTGGGTGTTGAAAATTGTATTGCAATACAATTTTTGTATTGCAAGCAAGAGGAGGCTAGGCTGGAAAATTTTGTACAATATTTGTATTATAATGAAGCGGGGCCGGTGGTACGCTGGGCGTGTCGCGCGTTTCTGAGGCGTGACACGGCAGTGGGGGCCCTGACTGAGTGGCGCGCGGCGCGCGGCGCCGCGAGCACTAGGTTGGGCCATAGCGGGCGCCTGGGAGGCGGCGGCCACGCGGGCACTAGGCTAGACGCGGCGCGCAGCGCGCGGCCGCAGCGGTGATATGGCGCGCGAGGGGCGTTCAGAGCGCGGGGCTAGACGAGGGACATGCGCAGGCGCGCTGTAGTAGCTGTTTCTGGCGAGGCTGGGGCTGCCGGCCATGGCCGAGGCCGGCCACGACTGCGGCGGTTTTCCATGCGACACGGCCCCACGCGGCTGGGCACACTGGGGGTTCTGGGTGGTGTGCACTTAATTTCAGACTGGCCTGACCGGTTTGACTAAGTCTCTTTATTCTATTGTGTTTTGGACCTTGTTCATGAACCCTGTTCATGAACACTGTTCATCACAAAAAAATTTCAAAAAAAAAAAAATTATTTAAATTAAATTAAAATCAAATCAAATCAAATCAAATGAGACCAAATTTTGGAAAAATAAAATTTTCGAAAATGAAATTTTTGTTGATAAAAATATTTTAAATACATGATTGATTGCCTTGCATTGCTTATAAATGCAGGGACTTGATATATATGCACTAATTTGGTGTATGATTAGTGTCTCGGGGTTGTGTTTATGCCTTCGAGATATTGCATTGTATTTAAGTGTCATTTTAACTGTGTAGATGGCTAGTAGGACGGGGCGTGGGGCGTCACGGGGTGTGGTCGAGCACACCACCAATCGTGTTTGACCAGCGAGGCTGTGAGGATGTAGGTATTACGGGCTGCGCCTGGTGGTATAGCGGAGGTGGCAGAATCCCGGTAACCTCAGGTTTAAGGCGCATCATCCTCAGGCATTCACGGGGAGGAGACCGATGGTGGCGGACCATTGGTTTCATCTGAATCCGAGAAGGTGTTAGAGGCTATGGAGATTACCTTTGACATTACCAGGATTAGACTAGGCGTGTTCGGTGAGTGAGGCTTGAATATGGGTGAGTGGGCGAGGACTCTGAGACCTTAGAGAGCCTTTGTATGTGATTCTCCACACAAGGTTGAGGGGCGAGAATAGGGATGATATGTCATGGTTGCGAGTTGGAGATCTCGGGGACTTTCACTGCGGTGGACTGAGGATTATGGACATGTCGAGTTCGATGTCATCTGGGGATGGATTATTTGCGACTTCTGGGGTGGGTGCCGATTGTGGCGTGAGGGTTCGCTTTACCGCAGCGGGGCGGTACTCGTGTCACGGCCATTCGGGAGACCGAGCATGATGTTTTGCCCGGCGGTATATTAGTCCAGGTGTTAGGGACAGTTAGCTAGTTGGCTAGCGGCACTTACCTTTAGAGGACGAGGAGAGACCGAGACTTAGATACACTGGTGGTTGCCGGGTATGTGGATGTTTTTCTGAATGAGCTGCATTTTGCCTCCGCGAGGTTGTAGACCGTGTCGAGTTACACCTTAGTACTTCACCCATCTCTATGACTCCATGGGATGGCAGGTTGATTCTTGGGAACTCGAGTCGGCCTCTGAAGCTAAGACCGAGGGGTTCATCGGATCGAGACACTTCACCATGGGCGCTCGGTTATTGCGAAGAAGCCGAAGACCCTTCGTGCATTGACTTCTGAGACGGTTGGTGATTCTGATGAATCGATACCCATTCACAGGATCGACAATTTATTTTGTTCATTCGGTTGAGAGGAGCGCGAGTCCCTCGAGATAGGCGCCGCCTTTAGTTTACCATCGGTAGCGAGGTTGGGAGGCGGATATCCACAGAACATAGTTTAGGGCAGCGTTATGGGCACTTACGAGGTTTCTGGTGATGCCTTTGGATTGACGAGTCGCCAGCGGCATTCATGGACCTCATGCGTAGGGTGTTCGACCTTATCTAGTCGGGTTTGTCGTAGTCTTCATGGATGACATCTTGATCACTCCCGGTCGAAGTGGGGGCATGAGTATCGCGAGGATTGTTTTACGGTTGTTAAGGATATGTCATCCAATTATACTTATTTAAGTTCGGTAAGTCACGAATTTTGAAAACTGCGAGGTGAGATTTTGGGACACGTGGTGTCGTCAAGAGTGTCGGTCGACCCGAGAGAAGGTTGAGAGTGATGAGTTGGGAGAGGCCAGAGATGTCAATCTTCGAGATCGTAGTTTCTTGGGATTGGCTTGGTATTACAGGAGAGTCGAGAATGGGCTGAAGTTGTCCATTCGGGGCAGGATCGTAGGACTTCACCTACGAGACAGGGACTCCATTGTTGGACGGCCCTGACTATAGAGAGAGAGATCGAGGATACTCGAAACACTCGGGATACGGGTGTTGATAGCAAGAGGGAGGATCAGCCTTCTTCTAGTTTCGGGGAAGAGGTAGAAGACTTCTTCTTCACACGAGTTTCAAGACTAAGGTCAGGATTGGGCATGTGAGACGAGATTGCCCCCAGAGACGAGGATCCCAGGACTTTGGGACAATGTAGTCCCGATTAAGCCCAGCGAACGAGAAATTATCACGGTTCCATTCCTCCGCTTTACAATGCGGTGGAAGGGCGGTTTCGATTAGAGGGTGCTATCTGACACTCAGCCTGAGATAGGCCAAAGGGGCAGTGTGGAGTGAAGTCGAGGGCAGATCGAGTTGCGCGTGGGCGTGAGTGGACCCAGGGTGGTAGACATATTGGTTGTTGATGTCAGGCTTAACATGGATGAGTTGACAGCCATCGGGTTGTTAGTAATTGGGATCTTAGTCGGGTTGTCATACCCGACACAACCTTGGAATTGGGCTTAGAGGTTAAGGCCTTTAGAGAAGCCAGGAATAGATGTTCTTCCCTAAGATGTAGGGTGAGAGTTGACCTGATAAGTCGGGATTATAAGTGAGAGATCTCTGAGATTAAATTTCATGGACAAGGATTGGAGTGTCCACCAGTATGGCATTATTGCGTTCGTGTGCATGGTAACATCGCGTCGAGTCGAGTGTGGGTGCACGGTACAGTCATTCACCACTCTTGGTGAGTGTGGGTTGAGTTTGTCTTGAGGACTACATCTAATGAAGACTCATAGTTCGATTCAGGAAATGAAGAGTAATTAAAGTGTGTTGAAATGAGAAAGCGGGGGGGGTCGTTAATTCACTCAAGGTGAGAATCACGGAGTTAGGGTGTAAGAGGAGCCGAGAATATCACGAATTTACATTTTGAATGAGGCTCGAAGTGTAAGTAGAAGAGTTATGTTATCGAGAAATGAAAACACGCGGTCGAGTTATCACGTGAGCAGAGTTTAGTGATAAGTCGGGAGTGACTCGAGATTTGGATACCTTTGGAAGTGGCATTGGGTGTTGTTGGTGAAACGAGGGCTCGGTATATGAATGTCGTACATGACATGGAATAGGTTGACGGTCAGACTGGATTATGGCGATTGTGACATTAGGAAGGTCGGTTACACCACCAGTAAGGGTTGTGTGGGTTACACGTTGGTATTGGATTATATATAGGTGTTAGAGGACATAGCTGCGAGCATACGTCTATAGGTCATAAGGGTAGAGGAGCATTTGCCGCTTAGTGGGGTCGCCTCTGACAAACGGTTGCGAGGGGCGGTATCTGGATGGCACCATTTGAAGCGTGTATGGGAGGCCATTATGGTCGCGTTAAGTTGGGCCAGGGTGGGAGGCTCCATCACTGGTCACGATAGGAGTTAGGAACACCTCAGAGAGGTGAGCTTGATCTGACGGCGTCTTCTCACGGCTCGGGCCGGCGAAGAGCTATGCGGATGTCTTGACGTCGACCCTTAGGACGAGGTTGGGGATCGCGCGTCTTCTTGAAGTGATGCCCCCCAGAGGAGTGGTCGAGGTTCGACGGCGTGGGTATCGTGGAGTTCATTGGACGCTTCAGAGATACTGAGGAGTGTGGGCCTTTGACTGTCTTAGGTTAGCGTTGCAGTGGCATAATAGGTGTCTGGTATTTCCCGCGTCTCCATGCTCCGAGTATACTCGAATCCGACTCATGTAGTGGATTGGGACGGTCGGGTGTGTGATAGGACCTTTAAGGAGGGACCGGTATGTATTTTGGATGGCCGTGATCGGGTTTCACGGTTTAGAACCCGTGAAATTTTAGTGAGAGTGCTGTCGGCGACCTTTGTGGAGTGGAGGAGTCAACGTGGGAGCACGAGGACACGATGCGGGCCACCTACCCCTTCTTGTTTAGGGATGAAGGTACGTGGTTTAGTCGTTTAAGATTTGAATGACTGTTTGCATGCATGGTAGAGTGCACGTTGCATATGCATGTTAGTGATTGTGATTGTCCGAAATTTAGGAATGAGAAATTCCTTTGAGATGGGGAATGGGCAGAAATTCGATTTTGGAAAAAGCGAAAATCGTAATTTCGGTCAAAAATCCAAATTTTTTCTCTAGATCTCAGGGATGATGATGAAGCAGTTTCAGATTGGAATCGTCTGCGTGAAATCTAGGCCCCAGGACGTAAAATTTCGTAGAATTAGAACCCGGTCGGGTTGGCACGTTTTTCGAGGCATCGCGTTTAGTCTTGAGTAAAGCTTGATTACGATCTTGACAAAGTCGCGTATAACACGTCTTTCGTGTCTTGTCTTAAGTGGCATGAGTAGAAGAAAATGATGAAAATGGGCCCGGTAGGAATGGTAGAGTGTCAGCGGGAAAAGAAGGACACCAAATGTCATGTTTGAATTGTTTAAGTTGGATAATATAAGGCAAATGAATAATCTTCATAACTACTCAAATTGAGGAAGAAAACGTGCAGGAAGCTTAGGTAGCCAAAATGGTGGGTTTAATTGAGGAGAATGTCGCCTCTCGAAGGTTATGGGAGATCAGGCGGAGTCGAAGTCTTTAGAGCGGAAGGAGAGAATTTGCTCTGCGGCGGGGCCTCTGGCGTGGGCTCCGGTTTTGAGGAGTTTTGGCAAACTCCTTGGTAGGGGGTTTCTCCACAGCAGGTTTTACTTCATTTAAGTACTTTACAATGTTTCGGGTTGGTTTGAGGCCTTGAATGGTACGTTTGATCGGTTCAAGCTTGGGCAGGGGTGGAAAAATGTTAGAGACTTCCAGTGGACAGCTATAGCGTATTGGTGATTTAGGTCATTAGTTTGTCTTGATTATGTGATAAATCATGTCTTGATTGGAATGAGTAGGAAATGGCGTGAAACTGGGTTCACTAAGTGAGCAGATGATTGTGATTTTAGAATGATGTAGCAGGGGTTTCATATTCTCGAGAATAGTGCTCACAAAATAAATTTTGTGAATTAATGTGTTTGGTCGAGTGATTCAAGTAGAATTGCTCGTGTTTGATCATTAGCCCATGGCAGGCTAATTTTGATGTGATGAAATGCGAAATTACATAACATGATTGTGTGATTTAATTTTTATGTGAATATATGCATGATTATATATATTTGCATGTGTTATAAGTGAAATGAAATTGGCATCATTCATTACTTATGCCTTTGGGGCACCTGGGACGATAGGAGTGAGTGAATGAGGTAATTCTTGAGAGAATGGTTCGGGTTGTCTAAAAATAATAAATATCGGAGGTAGTCGAACATAATATCAATCGTGAGCGACCCGATTGATACACATCGGAGGGTAGTCCGCACATAATATCAATGTCGTCGAAGTCGACCCGATTGATATATACATCGGAGGGTTGTCCTGAACAAATAAAACTAAGGGTTCTCATCGTGGCTTAGGCGAGAGTGTGGGGGAGTCGGGGAGGACTCGGATATGAGATGATCGATTAGACATTGGTAGGATCATGCATTTGCTTGAATGTGTTTATTTGGAGCATTGCATATGCACTTGGGTGGAGAGTAACCGGCCCAGGGTGATTCCACTCTTGGGCATTGCTCTTCTATCGAGGGATACTATTTTAAAGTGCGGGAGCGTGAGAGGAGGCATTTCCGTCTAGAAAGTAGGTTTTAAGAAGAGGGCTGAATGTGGCTTTGATGGTTCTACATGTATTAGAATTGTTTTTCATTTTAATATATGTTGTATAAGAGTAAAAATAATTGAACTCTGGAAACTATTGGATATAGTTGGATATTTATATATGAATGAGTAGTGTTGTATTGGGCCCAAGCGGCTGTTTGTACTCATGATATTGATGTTTAGGACGAGGTTATGTACGGGTTTGTATTTGGGTAGAGCTTCCATTACAAAAGGAGACTGCCGTTTTAAATGAAAAATGTCGGGTTACTCGACATTCACTAGTATTCCGCGGGTTGACGGGTAGTCAACGGACCCCCGGGTTTTGGGGCGTCACAATGGGTGTTGACATAATGAAAAGAAAAAATAAAATAATAATAATAATAATAATAAAGAAGGTATGAGTCTTTTACCTTTGTGATGTTTGTTTGAATTTGCTTCTTTTAAGAGTAAAAGTTGATGAGAAAAAAGAAAAAGAAGGAAGATGAAAATGGGGAAAAGAAGAAACTAGAGGAAGTGGAGAGGGGGAGAGGGAGGGAGAGAAGAAGGAGGGGGGGGGAGGGGGAGCCTAAGAGAAAGTGGAGAGAGAGGGGTTAGTCGGGTGGGGGTCTTGCCTGTAGGGATAGGTGGAGAGAGAAGTGGGGAACAGGGAAATTGGGGGTTTTGAAAAAAATAAAAATAAATAAATAATGATAAAAATAAAATCAAAAAGTAAAATTTCATAATAATAATAAAAATAATGTGTGAGCAAATTTTGGGGTCTACATGTAGCCTTTGAAAGTAGCATATTTGAAAGTGTAGATACTTTTATTAGATATATAGTAAATGAATTTCTAGGAGAATTATGGATGACAGACGGTATAGAGCAAAGAAGAAAAGATATAAGAGAAGTTAGAAATAACTTATCACAGTTACAAATTTATAAGATGAAGGATATATATGAATATACATGTGAATTTAGAAAATGGTATTATGATGCATTTGATAGTAATATGAATATGATAATCTTAGAAAATATATACTATAAGAAGTTACTAGGAAAATAGAGTAATTATTTCCAAGAAGAATATGAAAAAATAAGAACAGATGATGCTGATACTCTATGAGCCATAATAGAATTTTTGAAGAAATGATTAGCAGAATTATGCACTTAGAGGTATATTATAAAATGTGCAAGAAATGGATAAAAGATATTTTGTGATAAAATAGATAATATCCCAGGAAAATGGGGATGTAAAGAGTATAAGAAAAGAAAATTTGGAAGACAAAAAGGAAAGCCAAGAAGAAGATTTACAAAATATAAAAGACTTAGAAAAGAATGGAGAAAATCATTTAAAATATACTACAACAAAAAATTTAATTATAAAAGGAGGAATATTACACAAAATACATCAAATGACAAAAACAAATGCAAATGTTGGAAATGTAGAGAATTAGTACATTACAGTTGAAGAAAGACTTGAGTCTTTGTATATCAAAAACTAAATATTACATGTACAAGATGAGGCCTTATATAAGCTATGTGACGCCCCAATCCCGGAGGTCCATTGACAACTCGTCAACCTGCGAAATACTCGTAGATGTCAGGTAACCCGCCACCACTCACGAAAATCGGGGCGAGTCTCGCTGTACGGGGGCTGCCACGAGTCTGATATCCCAACATTTTTAACAACCACACCGGGTCACGTGCGGTAAAAATGGCCACTTGGGCCCGTGCATCAATACTCCTGAAATATATCGACCAACTATATTACATGGTTCAAGAGTTAATAAGTCACTCTTAATTCAAACATATACTAAGATTTATAATTTTAATACATGTTATACAAAATGAATACCAAAGCCATAACCCGGCTTTCTTCTAAAACGTGGCCTCTAGTGAGAGTCGTCCTCCTGTACACTCCCTGTACCTAAAATAATGATCCCTCAGCCCGGGAGTGTGATGCCCTAGTGATAATTTCCTACATGGTTCACTCCTTTAAGTGCACATGTCATGGCCAATGTGTCGCGTGAAGCAATCGTAATCCTGCTTGAATGTCTACATGCCCCCGATCCCGTGTCTCGAGTCCTCAAACTCCTCCCACACATGCTTAAGCCAAATGCGGTAAAATACAGTTTTTCAAAACAAAAGCTTTTGTTTCTCAAAAACACACTCACAGAGTTTCGGTAAATATATTAGAGCTACCCTCAGAGATGAATTAGCTGGATAATTTTTAAACAGGTCATGGGTCAGCCTCGAGATGGCTTTGTTGGATTACTCTCGAAAGCGATTCTTCGGAAAAATCTTCAACAAAATTTCTTTCCTGATAAGTTTTCACTTTTCTTTTCATTTTTGTGTCATGCACTTCACACTATCGTTTCTAGAGTGCCCGGTGCATAGAATGCATTATGCGATTCAAACAATCCATGCTAATATATTTTACATGCATATATTAACCTGATTAATTCCACGTAAATCATGTTATTCAATTTGCTTAGTAACGCAAAAATTAGCTCACATGGGGTACAATTAACAAATCAAGCAAATCATTTTGAATCAAACCGACAACCTGAAATGCCACTGACCCGATCAAGTGACGGTGAAACCCTTGGGTGACAGCGATTCCGCGACCACCACAATAGGGATTTCTTCAATCGGTTGAAGATTTTGGGAATAGATTAACGCGGCCTTGAGGCCTCAGCGAATCCCGTCCATAAAATGTCTTGTGAGAATAAACCAAGTAGGAAAAGATCCCTACCTCTTGGAGTTGTCAAAAATCCACCAAATTGGTGTCCACGCGTAGCCCTCGCCGTGTAGACCAACTTTGCTTCTTACTCCGTCGAGAATCGACGATCCGAACGGCGAGAAATCTAGAGAGAAATCACTTCTTCTCTCTCTAAAATTTGAAACCCCACTCACTGCACGATTTCCAGCCCTTTGGAGAAGAAAACTATTCTCCTTTTTGTCTTATTCATTTAACTTTTCAATAATTCCATCCATGTCCCTTCATTTCACTATTTGACACATGGCTTAATCTAAGTCATTCATCTCCATCATCTCACTAATCATGCAACATGTGTCACATGGTTACATGTAGTAGGTGACCTTTGTCACATCACATGTGCCACCACTTGGTTGTTTTACGACTGCCCAGGCAATACGATCTTGCTCGAAAGCGTGAAAGGCCCATTTGTCTCGAAATTGTGAGTCGACATGGTAGCTAGATTTCGTGAGAAGATTCCAATGGTGAAGTCTATTTCGTCATCCGAGATCTAGAAAAATTTTGGATTTTGACCGAAATTACCATTTTACCCTTTTTCAGAAAATTAGTATTTTCCCGGGTTTTACAAACTAAGCTATACAAACCTAAAAATGGAAAATATACAATTGTCATATATAATAATCTAACTTTCCATATATAATAATCTAACATCCCCAGCCAAACTCATGTTAGGACAAAAGCGAATTCACGAGTTTGAAGTAAAAACCAGTTTCACGGAGGAAGGGATTTGATGAAGATATCAGCTAACTGATCCTGAGAGGAAATAGATTGAAGTGTGAGTGTACCTGAAGCAGATGATGATGAATGAAGTGACAATCAATCTCAATGTGTTTAATACGTTCATGGAATACATCATTATGATCAATTTGAATAGCACTTCGATTATCACATTGAAGTTTAGTTACAGTGGAACAATCAACATCAAGATCCTATAGTAACCAACGTAACCAAATAGGTTCAACTATAGTAGTTGCTAGTGCTGCATATTATTATCTTTGATCTTTGGAGCGAGCAACGTTTGATTCTTACTTCTCGAGGTCAGAGTCACTGAGAAGAAAACAGTATCACATGGTAGATAAGCGATCGGTAGGATTACATGCAATCACGAATACGAATATACTGAAGAGTTAATGAAGAATGGGAAGAAAAATGAGGCCCTTCGATATCCGTTGTCTTCCGAGATGTCGAATAATCACGAAACGACAGCATGTGGGAGATCTAGGGCGACCATAAAGGCGGCGACTACATGAGCCTGCCAGGAATATCGGGCGAGTAATGAGTGGGATAGATTAGACTCGACAGTGTGCGCTGAGAGTGGCATCGAGATAGTGATTCGCCATCCTTGTGAGAATTGAGGGGCGAGCAGTTATGCTGATAGGTGTGTCGTATCTTGTTGCTCCCCGGTGATCTTGGCTCGAAATCAAATCGAGAATATATTTGCTTTGATGAATAATAACCATCTGCGAGAAAAACTTCTAGACGAAAGTAATAAGAGGGTGAGATCTTTCATTTCAAATCGACGACGAAAGTGCTTTGGATTACGGACACCTGCGTATCATCACTTGTAATAATCATATCATCGACATCTGAGAGGAGAATAGTAATACCATGTCGGGCGAGTCTAGGAAAAGAGTTGTATTAAAAGAGCGCACGAAAAACCATGTTGAGAGATAGTAGAACGAACTAATGCAAACCAGCGAGGGACTTGTTTAGGCCAATAAAGTCTTGTGTGCAAAGATTGGCATCTTCTGTGAGACAGAGAGGCGAGTAACCAGGGAGGGAAGCTTCATATAGACTTCCTACGAGTTCCTCGTAAGAAAAGCATTTTGACATCAGTACGGAAAGAGTGGCCATTTGCGGCCGTAGAAGCAGTGATAAAGTCTAATAGAAGAAAGTCAGGCCACGAGGCGGAGATCTCCTCATAATCAGTCATATACTGAGCAAAACCCACAAGCGACAAAGGTGAGCCTTGTAGCGATCAATAGTGCCATCAGATCGAGTCTTGATCTTATAAACCCATTTCTGACCCAGATAGCAAATTTTTAGAATCGACCAGATCAGTGTTCAGTCTTATGCGGTGCATCCATTTCTTCTTTCATAGCTTACTACCGCAAGGGTTGGGAAGCCTCATGAAAAGTCACGAGGTTCTAAAAAGCGAGGCAGAGAAAAGCAATGGAAGTCCTGAGGTGAGAAGGAAGAGTAGTTACTCGATGGGAGCGACAAAGTGCATGGGAGTGAAAATTTAGCGAGATCCTGTTGGTGAGTATTAGTGGGCATTCAGATGATCGGTCACGAAAAATAAATCGGATGCATGAGAAGGAACATCAGAAATAGGAGGGGGGTGGTCAGACATAGAAGTGGGAGACTCCTCAGGAAAAAGGTCAAGGAGATAATCGATAGAGGGAATAGGGGAACATGAACGTGAGGTAATTGGTAAAACATTTTGTGTTCCCAGACACATGCCGGCTCACGAGAACGTTTGCTAATGGGATCATAACACCTATAACCTTTTTACCCGATTCCATACCCGAAAACAACACAACGAAACGAGGCGGGTTTGTTTCTTTCTATACGATCTTAAGAAAGAACAAAACAGAGCATCCAAAGACTCTAAGTAAGTCATAGGAGGAAGAACCAAGCAACATATCATAAGGGTTTGATGCTGAACGATGGAAGAAGGACACTATTGATGGTGTAGGGGTAAGAGCGGCTTCCCAAGCGAGAAGGGTAGCGGCAATAGTAGTAACACGAACAACATAAAGGAATATGACGAAGTTTGAGCTCGTACTTACCGTTTCTTGAAAGTGTCGACGCATATAAGAGGAATGAGGCAGTGCAATTGATGTAGAATAGAGTTAAATTCATAGGCTTTATATTCTTGAGCGTGCTCGGATCTGAAAACTTTTTGATAGGTTTAGAAAGCGTGTTTCAATCATTTTGGTAAAAGATCCATGATATATTTTACTAGTTTAAACATTTTGAAAGATAAATCCAAGTATATCGAGAAAAATCATTCACAAAAATAACAAAATAACGTGACCCACCCTAAGTAGTAATGGGAGAGGGACCCCATACATCAAAATGAATAATATCAAAGGGAAAGAGAGCATGAGAAACACTGTTATTAAATGGTAAAGCAGTTTGTTTGCCAAATTGACAAGGCATACAATCAAAAATCTTATTTGAAATTGAACCTAACAAATCCCTAGAAACTAGTTATTTAACCCTAGAGATAGATGCATGACCAAAGCCCAGAAAATGCCATAAAGCAAGAAGAAGAGGTGCTACGTCACGAGACGGTAAGCAGAGAGCGAAGGGCGATAGATGAAGAAAAATGAGCTCGAAGCGGCTTCCCACCTTATAGGTGGTCCCACTTGTTGTCGTGCGAGGAATTACGCACGACCACACCGGTAGAAGAAAATGCTGAGAAAAACCAAGTTGGTGGAGTTTGCAGCGGATAGAAGATTATGAGGTGAGTTGGGGGAATATGAGTAAACATTGGAAACAGACAAAAATTTGGTGTAGAGACATTACAAAGATAGAGACATGCATAAGAGAACCATTTGGTATATATGGTAGGAGAGAAGTAAGTATGTGTGAAAGCAACGCTGGAGAAAGAGAAGTCATATGATTCTTTGGCCAATGAAATCGAGGCATGGGAGAAACTACTGATATAGTAGAAGAGTAGTGTTGGATGTCTTTGGAAGATGGAAGATAGACCTAATTATCCATATCACATGAATCTGTTATCTGAAGAGATAAGAGCGAGGACCCGGAGTGGAATGAGAGTCCATAGTTGATAATTGGGCGGAGTCGACGGTGTTACGAAGAATCGTTGGCGAGGTGTAACGAGTTTGTGGAATGACCTTTGTTCTTCACGAAGCTGAGATAAGAAAAAGACTTCTTGTGTTATGTCGTGACATTCCATTCCGCTTTGCCGCTGGAAACATAGGTAGATGAGAGCGCAAAGGGAAAAATAGAGTATGATCTGCCCGAGCGGCGGTTGGAGTAAGCGAACCATGGTGCGGATAGAAATGGGATCGATCTGAAGGAGCGTGTAATACCATCATCGACTAACTTATGAATAACAGCTTGTGAGGCCCGGTAGTAAGGATCCTAATGTAGAATATGACTTCTAGGCGATTCAAACTCATCACAAAGCCCATTAGAAGCGCAAAACGGTAGATCCATGTTCATGGTGAACATAAACCCGATTTGGTGTCAACGGATGGAAGGCGGATTCGGAAACAGTGGTTGATCCCGTGGTTTTAACCGATTGTGATATCTGATGTCCAGCTCATGCGGTTCCCGACGAATCTAATAAGGGTTCGTGTGGGGTTTGAGATTCTGGCTTACCTTTATCCACCTGCGATTCAGTCCAGGCCAAATAGCGGATTAAGCCCAGGGATTTGGGCGCGAGACTATATCTTGGACTAGGACTCTTTACTGTTTTTTATCGAGCTAAACATACCTATGGAGTATCTGAGCAATTTTGTAATAACAAAATCATTTTACATATCTGAAAAGCCTGCCAAGGGTGTCCATCAAAATCTATACCTATCTGAGTCCATTTACATATACAAAAAAATTTGTACTTCACATTTATAATCGGAAGCGCGGGGACATCTTGTGATGAGAGCCGTACTAGTGACGGCGTGCATTGTAAGACCGAAGAATTCCGATTTTTCGGAAAATGGCAAAATAAGTAATTTTTGGTCAAAATCGGAATTTTCTAGATCTCGGATGACAAAAGCAGTTTTCAGTTGGAATCGTCTCATGAGGAAATCTAGCTAACACGTCGAATTTGGTTGAATTTCGAGAGGCTAATACGAATTTGCGCGTTTTTCGGCGTCGAGTATCGGGGTCTTACGAAAAACAACATGTGATGTGACAAAGTCTGCAGTACTCATGCGACATATTGCGTGAGTAGAGATGATGGAAGCAGACGTAGAGATTGTCTTACGTGTTAAAATCCAAGAGAAGGGACATTGATAGCATTTTTGGAATTCTTAATGAATAAGACAAAAACTTGCATAGTGTTGTCTTCTTCATTTTAGGAGCAAAGACCAACGTCTTGTGAGGAAATGGGAGATGCGATGGGTGAAGATTTGAAATATTTTTGGGAAGGCACGTTCTCTCACAGATTTCCGATCAATGGGATAAGTCGAGTCGACGGAGGCGAAGGAAAGTAGGATTACTGCGTGGCGAAGGGGCGACACGTGGGCCGGAGTTTTTGAGGAGTTTCGAGCTGGTAGGGAATCAAAGGGTTTCATCCTACTTGAGTTTTACACTTTGTTTAAGTGTTTTATGATGTTTCAATTGGTTTGAGGCCTTGAACGGCCGTTTGATAGGTTCCAAATCTTGGAACCGAGGTGTAGAAATTTAGACACCCATTTGGACGGTCGGTATTTGTCCACGAGGAGTGACTGGGTTGCTAGTGTTGGAATTTATGCTATAAATTGTATTGTGATGTGTATGAGTAGAATGGCCATGGGGTCGGAGCTCACAAAAGTGGAGCCGTGTTGGTTAGTGGCGAGTGAGCAGTAACAGGGGTTTCTTGTTCATGTGAATAGTGTTCATGAAATATTTTTGTGAAATAATGTGTTTGGTTGAGTAAATCAAATTGAATTGCTCGTGGTTGTTAATTAGCCCACGCGAGCTAATTTTTGATGTAATGGATTGTGAAATTGCATAACATGTTTGTGTGATTAAATTATGTAAATGTATATCATGTTATATATGTTTGCATGTGTTATATAAATTGTATTGTGTAAGACCCGAGAAAATTCCAATTTCTGGAAAAAATGGCAAAATCGTAATTTCAGTCAGAAATCCAAAATTTATTCTCTAGATCTCGGATGACGAAAGCAGTTTCAGATTAGGTGTCTGCGTGAAATCTAGGTAGCACGTCGAATTTGGGAAAATTGAGACGAGTTGGAATTTGCGCGTTTTCGGCGTGTCAGTGTCGAGTGCTAGAAAAACGGGTGATGTGAGTTACATAACGTGTGCACATTTTATACATGTTGCATGAATAAGAAATGATGAAATGGACGGTCGAGGTAGTGTCAAATGTCGAAAATCTAAAGGTAGGGACATAAATGGCATTTTAGGAAAGTTTAATGAGGAAGATGACAAAATAGTGTATAGTGGTCATCTTCCTCCTTCAAAAAGGAGACAGTGGCTGGACAGAAACGGAGAGGGAGCAGCAGGTGAGGGTTTTTAAATTTTTTTTAGAGAGAGAGCACCTTCTCTCTAAGAAGTTTGGAGAAGTCCAGGTAGTCGAAGTCGTCGGAGACGAAGGAAAGTCGCTCTATGTCGAGGCTCACGTGTGGCTCAGTTTTGAGGAGTTTTTGACAAACTCAGCAGAATTAAATTTATCCTACTTGGGTTTACACTTTATTTAAGTGTTTTGTGATGTTTGAGTTGATTGAGGCCATGAGGGGCTATTTGATCGGTTCCAAATCTTGGAACCGAAGTATGGAAATTTTTGGGACACTTTTGGTGATCCGGAAGTATCGGTTTAGGGACTGATTTGGGTATTTGTATCATAATTTATATAATAAATTGTGTTTTGGTGAGTAGAAGTAGGAAATGGGCATGGTCGGTTCCACCCAGAGGAGCAGATGTTGGATGAGTGGGCGCCCTGTGCAGGTGACCCACTTGCTCTGTTTTTGGGGCTGACAAAATAGTCCCGAGTTTGTGCAAATTGGACCAAAATTGTCCATGTGTTGGGTGTGAAATTGACAAATAAGATAGCTTGGAATTTATTGTGAAATAGATAGGTTAATACATTATTCTAATGGGTTAACACAATAACATATTATATAAAATATAAAGAATTGTATTTGTAGGCCATTAGGAATGTCTTTACGTAGTGCTAGTGAGCTAATTTGGGGAGTTAGTTGATCGAAAATTAATAGGTTAATGCTTGATGTATTAAAAGTGATGTCAAATTATATGGAATATAATGGTGTGTGTAGGCCATTGGAGATGTGATTGTGTTTAGCTCAAGTGAGCTAATTTGGGTGATGGTTGATATTGTTGAATTACATGTGGTGTAATTGTAGATTTGAGAATATATGCATATTGATATATTGGTTGAAAAATGATTGAAATGGCATAATCACCCATTTCATATACTTGCAGGGTAGCCTAGAAATTAGGTGAGTGCATGACATGAAAAATGAAGAAAAAGCAGCGTTTTGAAAGGAATTTCTGGGGATGAATTTTTAGGAGAATGGGATTGGAGGCAGTCAAGCGAATTATTTGGATGAGGGCCCAGTGGCCCATTTCGAGAGTTTCTCCCTGCTATCGCCTCGGAGGGTAGTCCGTATTTTCTGAATCTGCCCGGTAGTATAGTTCGAAAACAACGAATTGTTTTTTATAAAGATGTTTTCTCATACATGGCTTAGGCAGAGTGTAGGGAGTCGGTGAGGACTCGGGACGTGGTTAAGTCTATTTTAGACATTCAAGTGGATCATGAATTTGCTTGAATGTGTGTTTACTTTAGACATTGCATATAGCACTTAGGTGGAGAAGTAACCCACTTAGGGTGATTCCGCACTCACGAGCATTAGCTGCACGTTGTATAAGTAAATTCTAACTCTTGAAAATATGGCATATAGTTGGTGATGAGTATATTAGTATGGGCTTGAGCGTTTTTACTCATGGATATGTCATATTAATTTGTTTGGGACGGGTTTTGTATTAATTAGAGCTCCGTACAGGAGACTACTGCCCAGATTTTTGTGAGAGATAATAAATTCGCTGAGCATTCAGTGTTCAGCGGGTTGTGGTGTTAGTCGATGGACCCACGAGGATTTGGGCGTCACATATTGGAATTGGCATCATGAATTCCATATGCACTGGGGCACCCTAGAACAATAGGAGTGAGTGCATGAGGTGGTTTAATGAGAGAGTTGTTTCAGAGGGTTGACTAATAATAATAAATATCGGAGTGTGTCCATTACAATATCGGAGGGTAGTCCATATAACGTATCAATGCGTCGGGTCGGCTGATTCATATACATCGAAGGGTTGTCCACTATATAGATTATCAGAGTCGGTCCATTACTTATATCAGAGGGTTGTCCACATTTAAAAACAAACGCCTTTGTTTTGAAAGTAGTGTTTCACATACATGGCTTAGGCAAGTGTGAAGGAGTCGGTGAGGACTTGAGACATGGGAACGGGCATTTAGACATTCAAGTAGGATCACGAATTTACTTGAGTGTGTGTTTACATTGGATCATTGCACATATACGCATAATGAGGAAGTAGCTTATTTAGGGTGATTCCTTCTTGGGCATTAATACGCCACAATCGAGGAATATATTATTCGGTACGGGAGGCGTCTGAGAGACGGCTCATCTTAGAGAGGCGGAATTTTGAATAAAAAAAAGTCGGGTTGTGGCTTACGATGGTTTATGATGTATGACATGTATTAAATTTAAATTTTAATATATGTTTGAAGTAAGTGAATTATTAACTCTTGAGCTATGGTATATAATTGATATATATTGATGAAGTATTGTTGTATGGGCCCAGTGGCGTTTTTACTCAGCGTATGTCTTATGATGTTGTTTGGGACAGGTTATGTACTTTGGGTAAGAGCTCCCCGTACAAAGGAGACTCTGCCGATTTTGTCAGATGTAGATGTGGATTTTGACATTCCATAAATATTCGCGAGTTGACAGTTCAATGACGGACCACAGTTTTTGGGCATCACATGTATCAGGAAGTGTAAGATATCTCTTTTGCTTTCTGGAGTTAAACATTTTAAGTTTGCAAAGCAGTGAGGAAACTCAAGTGACTTATCAGCTTTTGTATATCTTGGATAATAATATATAACATTAGCAGATATGAAACTATGGAATTGTATGGCTGGGAACTATTTGTAAATTATCCTTGTAACTTGACTTATGCTTGTTCGAATCTCTATCATTATACGGTGCCGAACTATACTTATAGCAATCTTATACTTACTCGAACTTGCAGCCGCTCAGTGGGTTATTCTTGTCCCGATCTCTGGTAGGACACCTATTTAAACTTATCTCATTAGGACACATGCTTATACTTATCTCAGTGAGGCCTTTATACTTATATGATTTCCTGTGCGATGCTTGAGCTTATACATATGCCCACCACTTGTCTCCGTGGGGAGGACACATACTTACGCTTATCTCTTGAAGGACACATACTTATTGATTCCTCGAAAGGACATATATAGCTCCCGGACTTATACAGATACTTATATGGACCCATAGGTATATCTGGACTTATAAATTATTGGGATACCGAAGGACATCTACTTGAACTTAAATGGGCTATCACTTATCAGATCTCTCGTGGGAGTTCTGAGCTTGAACCTTTCTTGAGGTGCAGAAGTAGGTACTACGAATATCACCTGCCAGTATCTTATACGCATACTGCAGACGCATCTTGTTTCACGGATCTTATACTTGTATTCTTGAAGCTTATTCTTATATTCCAAGATCTTCTACTTGTATTCACAGACATATACTTGTCTTATGGAACTATACTTATTACAGAGCATATACTTGTCTCACGGATCTTACTTATATTCTGAGCTTATTCTTGTATTTAGGATCTTATACTTGTATTAGGATCTTATATGTTTGCGGATCACCTCCCTTTGTATTTGGAGCTTAAATTGTATTCGAATCTTATACTTGTATTCACGAACATATACTTATCTTGAGGCTTATAATTATATTGAGCATATACTTGTCTTACGGATCTTATACTTACGTGTTACTGAGCTTATTCTTTGTATTTCGGATCTTATGCTTGTATTACCGGATCTTCTTTTTCTTATCTTACGGATCGCCCATATATTTGAAGCTTATTCTTTGTATTTCCGATCTTATATTTGTTCAAATACTCTTCCCGAATCATTTCTTTCTTTTTCGTGTTTCAATTTGTGATTTCATATGGGTATAGAAGTCGGCATTCACAGCCAGTTCGATTGTTGAATCTGTCACATTTGTCATTCGGTAGCAATGTGATCTCCGTGATATTGCAATCTCACGTACCTGCATTTGTAGAAATTAGGCATTCATGACGATTCGAATTGTTGAGATCACATCCTGTTTGTCATTCGTTAACAATGTGATCTCACATTCAATATTACCAATCTCACATATGATTTTATAGAAATTAGACATTCCGCGGCCAGTTCGATTCGTGGTCATGTGCCTTGTTTTGTCATTCATGTGATTTCGCATGGAAATGTGATCAGAACGTGTCCGGCCATATAACAAAGTGTCGAAAGAATTCGCCAGAGTGCCGCTAATCGATCGAACGTGCACTCATTCATTCATACTTCATACCATTTGTTATCTTTTCGGATTATATGATCAATCATATATAATCAACCGCTACTACGTGTTCACTTACATATCAACAGATTTCATGTTCATGTTCACAAGCTTCATTCTTTTCATGTTTCATATCATATTCCACGCTTCATGAAAGACATCTATACATATTGCATTTCCTATACTTTTCTTGTTTCATGCCTATTACATATGGTATTTCATACTGTACAAAGATGATACCTATGTATTCACACCTCATTCATGTATTCTTATTCCTCTATGAATCTACTGTACTTAGAAATTGAAATCATTCCAATTGAATCATCCGAACTCAAGTTATGGCATTTTCATGCCAAACTAGTCATTTTTCCCATATTACAACTAGGGATAGTTTGAAATACCCATTTTTAGGGGTCTTAACTCCATATTTGACACTCGGTTCTTCAGACTTTGAAGCAAGGTGCTAAGGATTCTTCTCCAACTAGAATCACTCAAATCGGAGCACCGAAACTCAAGATATGTCCCAAACAACCGGGACTACTCTATGTTCAAAGCAGAACCAGAAATTGGCTTGAACATAACCCCACTTTGAGTGAATTTTTGGGCCACATAGTCGACTTGAAGGTACTCTATTTCAAAATGTTGTTCTCCTGAAGTCTAGTTTAAGCATCAACTTGAATCACCCAAATCGATAAGAAATGACCAAGCATGGGCTAAAATACTATCACTAGTTCAAAATTGAGAGATTGGGTACCTGCATTCGATACCGATACCATTTGACAAGATTTGCGGTACCGCACTAATTTATTCGTACCGGTACCACCCTTGAAATTTCCTGCGTAAAAGGTGGTTTTTCTCCTATTTTTCCCATATTTTGCTACCTCCAAATCAACTCAATAATCGCATATACACATCAAAACCACTCCATGTTCATCTTTGTGAATCCTCTATTCTACTCAAATCATCTTTCAATACACATCTTATACACTCTATCAACTCAAACATACTTTCTATTCATATCTTTATACAAGGCCTAGGTTTTACCTTTCCAACCCAACTTCAAGAAATCCAGTGGTTAGGAAAAGTTCTACCAAAAACTTAGAACAAGAACAAACATGTCCATACATTTCTTTACATAACCCCTTAGAACCCAAAAACACATGTAATGGGAACTCTAGGTCCTCTCATAACAAAACCCTAGAAAACAAAGGGATTTATGATGATTTCCATACAAGAATTCATTCTAGGGTTAGGTTTCTTACAACCCAAAACATGTATCCATACAAGAAATCCAAGTAATCCATACTCAATGTTAGATTCCATACAAGATTCATAATTTCCATACAAAAAATCCAAAGATCCATACTCAATGTTAGAATCCATACAAAAATCCAAAGATCCATACAATTCCATACCTTTGATCTTCTTTGAACTCCTTTTTTTTCCTTCTCTTCTTCTTCTTCTTCTTCTCTTCCCTTCTTCTTCTTCTCCTTCTCTTCTCTTCTTCCTTTCCTTATCCGTTTTTCTCTCCTCAAATGAGAGACTCAAATGAGATATTTTGGATTCCACATTAAGGCCATGTTTGGCGGAGCCAAATAAAACCTATTTTTGGCTTTAGTCTCTAATCAGCTTTTTAGTCCTCCTCATTCTATTAATTGCACTATACTTTTTATGTTATTTCCACTTCGCCTCTCATCTTATCACCTTATGACTTTTATGCTCTTTTTGACAAATTACAATTCTTATTCTTATGTCTTGTACAATTTTCTGCTTTCTAATTTCCATGTTTCGCATTTAAATTACTTAAAAATTCAATTTATGCCTACAAATACTCGGCAAAACATGTCGAAAACGACTAGTATATTTCTTCCTTGGGACAGCATAAACTAATTTCATTCAAAGATACCGAGAAAGTAGTCCCAAACTTCTTAGCAATATCAATGTTGCCAAACTCATCAACAATGGATGGAATAGATGTATTACGAAACCAAGTGATGATATGATGATTAGCATTTTCCCAATCATTAACTAATGAGGCGTATCTCGCTTTCTTTGTCCACTTTTTCTCGAATGTGACAATCACGATATATAAAAGTCACAAATTAAGTATCTTTGAGATAATCACATGGCTTCGTGACCATCGGGCAAAATTATCTCCACAAAAATAACATGAATCGCCTTCAGAAATCTCTATCACCGGGCATATCTAAATTCGAATCGGAAATGCATAACAAAAATATAATCGTGGACGCTAAAATAAGCTCGAATGCACCGTCAAATTTTTTATCAATCTGGCCAACGAGCTAACGCGGGCAGGCCAGCCACGGTCGGGTGCTACGTGGCACTGGCATAGTTCACAGTCAAGGCCGCGAAGTGCACACGCGCACATGGATCGACGCCGTCTAGTGCAAAGCAGGTGACAACGCGCGGATTTCAGGCGGCGCAGACGCGCCGCGGAGTTTTTCTATTACCTCTCATACACCGGCAGGATCGTTCTCGACAAGATCTACCTGGATGGCCTATAACTTTAGTTTTAGGCCATGGGCTGTAGTAAAAATAAAGAGCAAATGGTGCAGTGTTCATTGGAAAATAAGTTATACAATGGTCAGAATGCCCGACCATGAGAGCAAATGGAAAAAAAAATTCAAAGAACTCCGCCTGACACTACGAAGAAAGACTTGAGTCTTTGTTTATCAAAAAATGAATATTACATGTACAAGATGAGGCCTTATATAAGTTAAGCTATACAAACCTAAACATAGAAAATATACAATTGCCATATATAATAATCTAATAACAGTAATGAATGTCAAAAGGAGAAAAAGACATTTATCATATAGGGAGAAAATAAGGAAGATGATTTAGAAAGTATAATAAGTTTTGATAGTGAAATGAACAGTGTTTATAGTGAGAATGTGTGACGCCCGATCCTGGTGTCCGCGACCAAATTCGCCAACCCATTTAAAATCTATATGTCTCTATATCGCGAGACTCATACTGAGTAAAATGAATTTGGCTCATAAACCAATAATTAAAAACAAATAGTACAACTATATTCCAATTATCTCCCAATAATTCAATAATAGTTGATTACACTTTTATACAAACATATATTAAAATCTACAATTCTAATACATGTTATATCCAAAACCATCAAAGCCACAAACCTATTCTTCTCAAAATCAGCCCTAAATGAGCCGGTCTCTCGTGAGCCTCCCTATACCTAAAAAGTATATTCCTCATCAAGGCGAGCTATCACAAGAGGGAATCACTCCTAAATGGGTTACTCTCCACCTAAGCATATGCAATGCTCCAAAATAAACACACACTCGGGCAAATACGTGATCCTACTCAATGTCTAAGCATGATCACCCCATGTCACGAGTCCTCACCGACTCACCACACTTGCTCTGCCATGTATGAGGAAAATAATCATTTTCAAAACAAATCTTGTTATTCTTGAAAATATACTAACAAATATTCTGGTGAAAATATGGACTACCCGGAGGGCAAATCAAGTTGGTTAGCCCCGAAACATCATATTCTCATATCCAGATGATCCGCTTGTCCATCTCCCAACCCACCTGATATTATCCCGTGAAATTCCTTTCGCAACCATGTCCGTTGTTTTTACAAAAACCAATGCCACGCACTCTTCACACCTAACTTAGATTACTCAAAGGCATATGAAAATGCACTACGCTTGTTATTTTCAAAACCATTTATACACATACAATACGATATTTCAATCAATTACAATTACACACAGCGAATTCAAATTACATCAACCATCGCCCAATTTAGCTCATCGAGCAAATCACAATCTCAACTCCAATGGAATACACAATTATATTCCATATAATTGTGACCTCATGTTAACACATCAAGCATTAACCTATTAATTTCTTTGATCAACCAACTCCCCAGATTAGCTCACTTGAGCAATTTACAATATCACCTCCAATGGCTTACAACACATTCCATATAATTGTGTCATTGTGTTAACACATTAAAATCATGTGTTAACACATTAAAATCATGTCTTAACCTATCTATTTCCACACATACCAAGCCATTAATTTCAAATAACTAAACACAATACAACATATGGACGATTTTGTCCCAATTCACACAGCACCCGGATCACACACCCTAAAACAGGCATGGTCAGTCCGTACACCCACTCCATCCACCACATCTGCTCCACTTTTGGAAACCGATTTCCACCGCCTATCCGCCTCCTGGCCACATCAATACATGATTTATTTAATAAATTATCACCCAAACACCCAAAACAGTCCCTTAAAATCGCTACTGACCGGGTCCACCGGGTCTCAAAATCTAACACTTCTTGCCCAAGACTGGGGACCGATCAAACGGCCACTCACGACCTCAATCCAACACAAACATCAACAAAGCACTTAAACCAAGAATAAAACAAGTAGGATGAAACCCCTACCTCATGGAGTTTGTCGAAACTCCTTAAAACCGGAGTCCACGCGTTGCCCTCTCCGCGTAGAACAACTTTCCTTCTTAGCTCGAAGGAATCCGACGGTCAGATTAGTCGGAAATCTAGAGAGAAGGTGCTCTCTCTCTCTCTAAAAATATCAAAATCTCAAAAACCTAACTTAGATTTTTTCTTTATTTCCACAAGTGATCCCTTTTGCTCTTGAGAAGACAATTATTCCCAATTTGTCTTATTCTCATTTATTCTTTCCCATAATTCCACTTATGTCCCTCTTCTATTTTGATTTTTCTACCCAATGGCATCATGCCATGTGTCAACGTGGGTCCCACCTTGAGCTCAAATTGACTGAACTGGAGCTTGACACGTGGAACACTGTGTGCCACTCTAAAATGTGCCAAGTGTCCCGCCCGACGCTTGTTTCCTCGAAACGTAAATTCGACCGCCCTCAATTCAACGAAATTAGACGCGGGTAGCTAATTTCTCAGCGAGACGATTCCAACCCAAGTGAAGTCCGCTTCATCATCCGAGATCTAGAAAATTTTTGTATTTTATCGAATTATTATCACGAGAAAATTGATTTTTCTAGGTTTCATGTAATGATAATAGTTGTTCAAAAAGTGATACAGAATGAGCAAGGAAATAATTAAGGATGATGATATTCCTGAAAAAGACCATATACAAAGAATTTGTTTACCTATATTTAGGGGAAATTTTTTAATAGAAAATAGTAGCCAAAATAATATAAGGAGAAGAAGTTTCCAAAAAATAAGAGAAGACGTACATTCACATTTTTCTAATAATAAAAAATTATTATAATAGAGAAAAAGAAGTTGAAAAAAAAATTAATAGATATATGTGCTAGTTGCAATCATATCCAAACTGATAAATATGAAATAATAAGAAGTAGAATGCTTCATATGTTTTTAAAATTATTATGGTCAAATATTAAAATATAATTTAAAGATAGAAATATCCATAAGATTATAAGGAATAACCTTTTTAATAGGTTAATATAAAAATAATAAAATGCAAAAATATATATATTAAAATATTCTATGAGAAAATATAGATTATTAATTAGAACTGAGTCTCTAAAATTTGACTCTCATCATCCCTAAATACCAAAATTTAGGGATGCTCTTGATAGGCGTGCGCAAATAAATTTTTCGTGAATGGTAAAGACAACAAAGCCGAGGTTGGAGTTGGTGCTGAGGATAAGTAAATATCGTTACTATTATTACGTAAGGTGTTATTAGGTAGCCCACCCATGCCAGGATGATGTCGTTGCTAACACGTTTGGAGTTGGTTCCTAGATGGATGTGGCCCCCCACTCCGCCCACTCTACATATTGTAGTTCATCTATAGGTTCTTATAAGCAAGGAATAAAAAATCGATTATGTCGATATCGGTCAATATCAATATAATTTTGTTAATCGAAAGTTGATTGAGCAAAAAATCGTGAGAATATCGAAAAAAATCGTCAATATTTTGGTGAAATATCAAGCGTGTATGTCACACGCACATGGGCGGAAAAAATCGCTAATGTATTAGCGATATATCGCTGATTTTTTGAAAAAATCAACCATACAATCTGACGGTTAGATCTGTTCATACTTTGATCTAACGGTCTGGATTTTATCCACTTTTTTAAAAGCATCCAACGGTTATTTTTTTTATCCAACGGTTGATTTTAAATCTAAAGTTTGATCTAACGGTTCATAATGATTTCCCCGCATCAAAATATAAGGATGATCCAATGGTAATATTTGAATCAAAATAAAATCTAACGATTAGAATTAAATTAAAATGGTTTTTTGACAATCCAATTGCTATTTAGACTCCAAAAATTCATAAATACTCCTAAAATCATACAATTTCATTACAAATTCATCCATCCACATCCAAACTCCATTTGACTCTCGAATTATTTTTTCTTTGCGCTTTATCTCAATATTTTGAAGATCTTGGTTTTTAAGGTTTCAATTATAACAACTACAAGGTTAATTTTGGTTATGTTTTTGTGAATTTATTTTGTGTTTATGCATTTTATTTTTAATGTATATTAGTTTTATTTTTGGTATTGAAGTATTTTATAACAACATTTTTATACTATGTTTTATTTTAGTTTAATTTATAATAAATTAAGTTAGATATAATGCTTGAACTTAGATATTACATCATACTATTAAATAATTATAATTATTTCATAGAAACTTATATCTTCTTAAATATCATAATAATATTATTTTAGTTAATAATATTACTACCAATATAATTTTTAGTTAATTATATTAGTTATTTAGTTAATAGTATACTTTTTATATGAACTTTACATTGCTAATTAAGTTAAATATAAAGTTAGAAACTAAGATATTAGATATCATATTATTAAACATATTAGTTATATACTATAGTTAATCTTAAAAACTAAGATCTTAGATATCATGTTGAAAAGAAATTAGCTTACATATTAGTTTCATATTAACTTATAGTGAGAATGATAATAGTTGTTAGTGAAATGAACAGTGTTTATCGTGATAATGATAATAGTTGTTCAAAAAGTGATACAGAATGAGCAAGGAAATAATTAAGAATGATGATATTCCTGAAAAAGACCATATACAAAGAATTTGTTTACCTATATTTAGGGGAAATTTTTTAATTGAAAATAGTAGCCAAAATAATATAAGGAGAAGAAGTTTCAAAAAAACAAGAGAAGACGTACATTCACATTTTCTAATAATAAAAAATTATTATAATAGAGAAAAAGAAGTCAAAAAATTTATTAGATATATATAAGTAATAAGAATCATATCCAAACTGATAAATATGAAATAATAAGAAGTAGAACAAGCCTATATGTAAGACCCGAGAAAATTCCAATTTTTTGAAAAATGGCAAAACGGTAAGTTTGGTCAAAACCTGAAATTTTTCTAGATCTCGGATGACGAAACAGATTTCACCGTTGGAATCGTCTCGCAAAATCTAGCTACCACGACTCGTCGCCAGACAATAATAGCTGAGGCACCGAAAGTGCCACAAACAAAAACTATGTTTAAGAGACATGTAATGTGACAAGTCACCTAATACATGTACCCATGTGATACATGTCAGAGGAGTAAAGATTTATTTAAACGATCGCCAGATAAATACAAGGTCAAAATATCGTGAAAAGCATACGACAGAATTAATCATAATTGAATAAGACGAAAGATGAACAGTGTTCATCTTCCCTATTTGAGACCAAAAACGGGCAGAGATGCAGTGGGTGCTGGATTTTTTAAATCTAAAGAGAGAAAGTGCTCCTTCTCTCTAGATTTCCGGTCGATCGGACCGCCTGGCCTCGACGGCCAGTTAAGTGTGTTGTTCTACGCGACGAGGGCCACGCTGCGGCACCGATTTCCAAGGAGTTCGACTAACCTAAGAGGTAGGATCTTTTCCTACTTGTGTTAATCTTCGCTAAGAGCCATGTAAATGGTTAGGAAATGTTCCGAGTTTGTTTTAATAGAATCTTGGCCCTCAAAAAGATTTGAAATCCGAGTGGAGAAAATTCCTAGTTAGGTGGTCGTGAACAAAGAACTCCTGTGGTTTCACCGTTCACATGAATAGTGACATGAATTTTCGTGTGATTTTATGATATCGGTGTGATTCAAAATGAATTGCTCTCAGGTTTGTCAACTAAACATAAGCTAATTTCGTGTTATCGGTCAGAATTTGCATAAATATGATTTATGATTTAATTATGTTAATATATATGCATGTGAATATATTAGCATGAATGTTTTCGATCGACATCATGCATTCCATATGCACTGGGTACCTTAGAATATTGGGGAGGAGTACGACATGAAATCAAAGAAAAACGGAATGTTTGTGAAAGGAATTCTGGGCCAAGATTTTCCGTTAATTTTTGAGAGTTGTCCAACAAATTTCATCTCTTGAAGTGACTCAAGGATCAAGCTTCGAGAAATATCCAAAGAATTCGCCCCAGAGGGTAGTCCAATGTATTTACCGAAATTCAGTAGTGAGTTTTTGAGAACAAAACTTCGTTTTGAAATCGATATTTTTATCGCGATTCGCATATATGCGGAAGATTTCGGAGGAGGACCGATACGGATTGTCATGTAGATGATTCGAGCAGGTTCATGAAATCGCCAATGTGATTGCTCGCCATGCATGTGCACCTTTAGGTGGGGAGTAACCCATATAGAGGTAATTTGTCACTATCGGAATATTTATCCCCGCCGAGGATCATTATTTCAGAAGACAAAGAGCGCACTGAGGAGTGGAGCCACTGTGAGGTCGCGTTAGAAGAAAGCCAGATTGTCTGCGGGCTTTGGTGCTGATTTATAACATGTATTAGAATTGTAAATTTTAATATATGTTAAATTAAGAGTAATTTCAAAACTCTGAACCATGTAATATATTTGGTCGATATATTTTGTGAATATTGATGCGGTAGGTCTAAGCAATTCATTATTTTACTCGCATGTGGACCCCGTGGTCATTGTAAACTGGTTGGGACAAGTTTTGCATTGGTGAGTTTGCGATAGGAAGAAGACTCTCACCTGATTTTTGTGGGAGTTGTGGGAAATGTTATTTCGACATTCACGGCAGATTCAGTTGACTGTTGTGTCAACGGACCTGACGAAGGCTACACTATATGTTTTTAAAAATTATTATGGTCAAATATTAAAATATGATTTAAAGATAGAAATATCCATAAGATTATAAGGAATAACCTTTTTAATAGATTATTATAAAAATAATAAACTGCAAAAATATATATATTAAAAAATATTCTTCGTGACGCCTCAAACCCGCAGAGCGCCATACTGGCCAACTCCATGCACACTCGTGGAATGCCTGGGCGACCTCGACATTTTTCACGAAATCAAGCAGCCTTTCTGTCCTGAGTTTACCCATATACAAAACCTGCATAAACCTGCCCAAACAGTGCAATATAATCCCAACATGAGTAAAACGGCCACTTGGGCCCATAAAAAATACTCATCATGCATACCAACTATATCCAATAATTACAAGAGTTCAAATATTTTACTCTTATACAACACATATATCAAAATTAGGGAATTCTAATACATGTATAAAATCATCAAAGCCACAACCCGGCTTTCTTCATTAAATCCTCAGCCTCTTAGGATTTCCAGTCGTCCCCTCGCACTCTCCCACCGTGAAGACTTATCCTCTGATTAGTAAGGAATAATGCCAAGAGTGGAATCGCCTTGCTGGCTACTCCTCTACCTGCCAGCCACTATTCCAAAATAAAACACCTCATTCAAGCAAATGCATGATCCTAATAATGTCTAAACTTATCAACTCATACCCGGAAGTCTCTCACTCATTCCCTACCCTCGCCTAAGCATCAGGATGAGAATTTTATGTATTTGACAGTGTTTGTTCAGGACAACCCCTCTCCGATGCGTATATATCAATCGGGGTCGCCTCCGACAACTGAGACATGCTTCAGGGACTACCTCCGATGTATATCAATTCAATATTCCCGGAAGCATTGATATTATCGGTGGACTACTCCGATGTATATCAACGCCTGCCTCCGACGACACATTTTTAGCTTGACTACCCTCCGATAATTAACATTTTTAGACAACCCTCCGAATCCATTTTCTCTACACTCGCCTCATGCACTCACTCCTATAACCTGTGGTGTTCCACGTATATAACGCACGTACGCCAATTCCAATACGCCTAATTCACATGTAAATATATAAATACGCATGTTATTTACAAAACATTCAATTCACACAATCACGTCATGTACCTTACTGATACATCGTAATTAGCTCACGCCATCGATCAAACACGAAAGAATTCAACTCAATTAGCTCGACTTAAATACATACCATTCACAAAAATATTTTTCATCGTTTTCGAGAATAGCTTTTAAACCCTACATTATTCCCAAAAAATCACAAATCATCAATTCACTAGTGAACCCGGTTCACTGGCCATTTCTCCACTCTATGCATATCACAATACAATTCATTTCATAACTTATGAATTTGAAGACCATAACAGCCCCGACAAATACTTACCTGAAAAATTTCTAAAAAATTTCCAATCTTGGCCCCAAGTTTCGACGTATCAAACTACTCACTACTATTCAAATTTCAAACATCGAAAAGTAATAAAGCATGAATAAAAACCCAAGCAGGAGAAACCCCTACCTCAAGGAGTCTGAGAAACCACTAAACCCTGCACCACGCTCAGTTCTCTCCGCTGCAGAGCAAATTTTCCTTCTTGTCCAAGACCACCGACTACCTGGATTCATCGAAAAACCAGAGAGGCGGATCTCTCTAAAACACTTGTGCACCCTGGCCTGCTTCTTCCTAGTCCAGCCCCATTGCTCGCCGTTTTGGTCATTTTAATTTGGGGAAGACAGCACTGTACAATTTTTGGCATTATTCTCATTTACAACAATTTCTATACCCACTCATTACGTCCTTCTTCTTTTCCCAAGCTATTATCTCTATGACTATCTCTAGCCGGTCCATTTTTTATTTATTTTTCTTCACTCTACACACAAGACATAAGATTGCTATATTCTTTGACTTTCTCGTGATCAAAATCGCTTGACTGGCATTCGAACCGCGATGCTCGAAAACGTAAATTCTACTCGGTTCCCTACCGACGAAATTTTACGCGTTGTAAGGATTTCAGTGAGGTTTATCTCCAATCTGTAATATGTTTCATCATCCGAGATCTAGAGAATAAATTATGTATTTTTAACCGAAATTACGATTTTGCCATTTTTCCAGAAATTGGAATTTCTCGGGTCTTACATTCTCTAAGAAAATATAGATTATTAATTAGAATTTAGTCTCTAAAATTTGACTCTCATCATCCCTAAATACAAAAATTTGGGGATGCTCTTGATAGGCGCGCTCAAATAAATTTTTGGGGAATGGTACAAAGACAACATGTCGAGGCTCGAGGCTGGTGTCACATAAGCATCACTCGTTATTAGTTTATTATTACGGGTAAGGTGTTAGCAAGCCAGTAGCCCACCCATGCCAGATGATAAATGCTGTTAACACGTGTCGGGAGTTGGTTCTAGATGGATGTGGCCCCCACCCGCCCACTCGCCACATATTGTAGTTCATCTATAGGTTTTATAAGTGCAATGAATAAAAATCGACATGTCGACATCTGGCCAATATCAATATAATTTTGTTAACTGAAGTTGATCGGAAAGAAAAATCATGGTAATACGAAAAATCACAATATTTTGGTGAAATATTACATGTATGTCACACTATTACTGGCGAAAAATCGCCAATGTATTAGCTATATCATTGATTAAAAAATCGCAATGATATAATCTAACTGCTAGATCGCCATACTTTCGATCTAATCGCTTGGATTTTATCCACTTTTTTTAAAAGATCCAATCCAAGTTATTTTTTTATCCAACGGTTGATTTTAAATCTAAAGTTTGATCTAACGGTTCATAATGATTTCCAACAGATATATGATGATCCAATGGTAATATTTGAATCAAAATAAAATCAAACAATTAGAATTAAATTAAAATGGTTTTTTGACAATCCACCGCTTATTTAGACTCCAAATAATTCCATAAATACTCCTAAAATCATACAATTTCATTACAAATTCATCCATCCACATCCAAGCTCCATTTGACACTCGAATTATTTTTTCTTTGTGTTTTATCTCAATATTTTGAAGATCTTGGTTTTTAAGGTTTCATTTATAACAACTACAAGGTTAATTAAGATATGTTTCTTTGTGAATTTATTTTGTATTTATGCATTTTTATTTTAATGTATATTAAGGTTTTATTTTGGTATTGAAGTATTTTTATAACAAAGATTTTGTAAACATAGTTTTATTTTAGCTTAATTGATAATAATAAATTGCTAGATATAACGGTTTCAAACTTAGATATTACACATCATACTGTTAAACAATTATAATTATTTCATGTTAGAAACTTATATCTTCTGTAGATATCCATAATAATATTATTTTAGTTAATATTACTAACTTAAATAATTTTTTAGTTAATTATATTAGTTATTTAGTTAATAGTATTACTTTTATAAGAACTTTTAATATTGCTAATTGTTAATATAAAGTTAGAAACTAGATATTAGATATCATATTATTAAACATATTAGTTATATATTTATAGTTAAATTTAAAACTAAGATTCATAAGATATCATATGAAAAGAAATTAGCTTACATATTGTTTCATATTAACTTTATAAATGAGAATTCCACATATTGTTAGTGAAAATGAATGTTATTTATAAATAGAATTTATAATAATGTCAAAAGTGATAGAATGAAAGTAAGGAAATAATTAAGGATGATGATATTCCGAAAAATAACATATACAAGAATTTGGTTACCTATATTAGGAAAGTTTTTAATAGAAAATAGTAGCCAAAATAATATAAGGAGAATAAGTTTCCAAAAAATAAGAGAAGACGTATACATTCACACATTTTCAATAATAAAAATTATTATAATAGAGAAAAAGAAGTTGAAAAATTACTGTGATATATACGCTAATAATCATATCCAAACTCGATAAATACGGAATAATACAAGTTAATGTGCCCTATAATGCTTTTAAAAAATTATTAGCTGGTCAAATTATTTTCTAAATATAATTTAAAGATAATAATATCCATAAGATTATAAGGAATAACCTTTTTAATAGATTATTATAAAAATAATAAACTGCAAAAATATATATATTAAAATATTCTCTGATAAAATATAGATTATTAATTAGAACTAGTCTCTGGGGTTTGATTCATCATCCCAAAATACCAAATTTGGGGATGCTCTTTGTAGGCGTACGCAAATAAATTTTTGGGGAATGGTACAAAGTCAACAGGTTGAGGTTGAGGATAAGAATACTTGTTATTAGTTATTATTACAGGGCAGGTTAGCAGTTAGGTAGCTCACCCATGTCAGGATGATGTCATTGCTAACACATGTTGGAGTTGGTTTCTAGATGGATGTGGCCCCACTTCACTTCTTACATATTGTAGTTCCATCTAGGTTCTATAAGCAAGGAATAAAAATCGATTATGTCGATATTTGGCCAATATCAATATAATTTTGTTAATCGGAGTTATCGAGCAAAATCGTGAGAATATCGAAAAATCGTCAATATTTCGCTGAATATCGCTGCTGTGATGTCATTAATGCGATTACTACGAAAAATCGCGAATGTATTAGCTATATCGCTGATTTTAAAAAATCAGCCATACAATCCGGCCGTTAGATCTGGTTTATACTGATTCAACTAAGATGGATTTTATCCACTTTTGTAAAAGCATCCAACAATTATTTTTTTTATCCAACGGTTGATTTTAAATCTAAAGTTTGATCTAATCTAAGCTCATAATGATTTTAATGTATATATTTATTTATCCAAATTGGGTAATATTTGAATCAAAATAAAACTGAAATAATTAATTAAATTGTACCCGCTGATTAATCCAATCATATTAGACTCCAAAAATTTATAAATACTCCTAAAATCATACAATTTCATTACAAATTCATTCATCTAATATCCTGTGTCTAATTGGACTCTCGAATTATTTTTCTTTTGCGGTTTATCCTCAACATTTCAAGATCTTGGTTTTCGAAGTGCTTCAATTATAACAACCATATGCCACTCACATTTGTTTATTTGTGAATTTATTTTGTGTTTATGCATTTTTATTTTTAATGTATATTACTATTTCTTGGTATTAAAGTATTTTATAACAAATATTTTTATACCATAGTTTTATTTTAGTTTTACTGGATAATAATAATTAAATTAGATATAATGTTTCAAAACTTAGATATTATACATCATAATTTTATTAAACAATTATAATTATTTTATGTTAAATTTATATCTCTTATATCATAATAATATTACTTAGTTATTTACATACTAACTAATATACTTTTTAGTTAATTATATTAGTTATTATTTAGTTAGGCTACTTTTTATATGGAACTTACATTGCTAATTGCTAAATATAGTTAGAAACTAAGATATTAGATATCATATTATTAAACATATTAGTTATATACTATAGTTAATCTTAAAAACTAAGATCTTAGATATCAAGTTGAAAAGAAATTAGCTTACATATTAGTTTCATATTAACTTATAGTGAGAATGATAATAGTTGTTAGTGAAATGAACAGTGTTTATAGTGAAGTAAACAATGTTTATAGTGAGAATGATAAAGTTGTTCAAAAAGTGATACAGAATAAGTAAGGAAATAATTAAATATGATGATATTCTTGTAAAAGACCATATACAAAGAATTTGTTTACCTATATTTAGGGGAAATTTTTTAATAGAAAATAGTAGCCAAAATAATATAAGGAGAAAAAAGCCTAAAATAAGTAGAGCATACATTCACATTTTTCTAATAATAAAATTATTATAATAGAGAAAAAGAAGTTTGAAAAAACTAATAGATATATGCTAGTTGCAATCATATCCAAACCGGAGCAAATATGAAATAATAAGAATAGAATGTTTAGTATGTTTTAAAAATTATTATGGTCAAGCTATTAAAATATAATTTAAAAAGAGCAATAATATCCAAGATTATAAGGAATAACCTTTTAATAGATTATTATAAAAATAATAAAAATGCAAAATATATATATTAAAATTATTCTCTGATAAAATATAGATTATTAATTAGAATTGAGTCTCTAAAATTTGACTCTCATCATCTCTAAATACCAAAATTTGGGGATGCTCTTGATAGGCGTGCGCAAATAAATTTTCGGGGAATGGTACAAAGACAACAGTCGAGGTTGAGGCTGGTGTCGGTGATAGCAATACTGTTATTAGTTATTACATAGGCGTTAGCAGCTAGTAGCCCACCCATGCTAGGATGATGCCGTTGCTAACACGTATTTGAGTTGGTTCCTAGATGGATGTGGCCCCCCACTCCGCCCACTCTACATATTGTAGTTCATCTATAGGTTCTTATAAGGCGGAATAAAAATCGACAGGTCGATATCTACAATATCAATATAATTTTGTTAATCAAAAGTTGATTGAGCAAAATCGAGAATATCTAAAAATCGTCAATATTTTGGTGAAATATCAAGCGTGTATGTCACACGCACATGGGCAGAAAAAATCGCTAATGTATTAGCGATATATTGTTGATTTTTTTGAAAAATCGTACCCATACACCCGATCGTTAGACTGCTCATACTTGATTCAATCCGTATGGATTTTATCACTTTTTGGTGCTTTATCCAACAATTATTTTTTTATCTGAACTGGCTGATTTTAAATCTAAAGTTTATCTTAATCTGCCATAATGATTTCCAACGATATATTTGATTTATCCAATGGTAATATTTGAATCAAAATAAAATCTAACGATTAGAATTAAATTAAAATAGTTTTTTGACAATCCAATTGCTATTTTGACACACCCCCACCCCTACTAGCGGCAGGTATGTCAGCCACCCCACAGAAACCCCCAGCCATTACGTCCAACGACTAGAGAATCCTTTGAAGCTTGTCGTGTTGCTTGGTCGAAAACCTCAGATAAAATTTTTCTTTTTCTAAACTTCTGCGATTTATAAAATTTCTAAGAAGATAACAGCCGCATACGTGATTACCCCCAAAACCTCGTATATGCTACTTTTTACACTTTCAAAAAATACGGCAACTAACATACTCATCCATGAGCCCAGCTCATCACATTTTCACAAACACAACTATGTACATACAAATACCTTGAGTTGTAATTCAAAGTATTTACACAAAATTGTATTAATACAAAGACAAATACGTAAGTCGAGAATCTCTAAATCGCCCAAACACCGCTGGCTCAGACTGAAAATAGTTTTTAAAACAGAAAATAATGAAATTTAAACGAGCTCGGGGCTGAATAGACAAGTTATGGTACGTTTGCGTTTCGAAAAGATTTCCAAAATCAGAAACTCTCTTGGCTGTAGATATTTTCCGTAAGCCTTGCTTGCTTTATTTCATAGCTTAAAACTGCATTTGTTGCTTTAAGTTTATAAACTTTTCAAACTTGCTTCGCCATTTGCTTTGCTTTATGTTTTATAAACTTTTCAACATTCTTTATTCGCTGCTTTACTCGCTATTTTTACCTTGTTGCTTAATTGCTTGCTTTAAAAATTTATAAAATTTTTCTCAAATCTCATGCTTTAAAAGTTTATAAAACTTTTTATAAACACGGGAGTCTGGGCTCAACCGCTTGTTTTAAAATCAAAACAAAAGCCTGGGCTCAACCGTTTGCTTTAAAATAACCACAGGAGCCTAGGCTCAACCGCTCGTTTTGAAATAAAAACGGGAGCCTAGCTCAAACCTGCCGCTTTAAACAAACACAGAGCCCGCCCAACCGCACCAAAGGGTTTACTTCAAAATCGTATAAAATATTTTATAAATCATCAACCACTTGAGCCTTTCCTCGTCATTGCATTCCAATAACACGGAGCCCGGGCATCGATCGCGGCTGGCCGACTCGGGTCCGCATCACCTAAAGCGGAAGAGCCTCGCTCACTCCCTTTTCGTAAATACGGGTGGAATCGAATTCGGCCCCATCACCAGTAATTTAGTTAACGCCGCAATCCCATATACCCAAAGACGCGTCACGCCTCCTTTAAATGCCACGATGCACGACTAAGTCATCACTGTACTTAAAATGCATGAATGATAACTTAACACCACCGCGGCACGTACGTAATACCTCTTACCCCAGATAAGCCATGAAACTAGGGATTTTAGTTAGGTCCGTTAAAATATTCTTTGTTGCTCTTTGAAACATGGTTTAATAATTCAAACCATTGTTTGCTTTGAATATGGTTTGACAATTCAAACCATCGCTTGCTTACTAAACTCATCAAGCTGCTTTAAAAATATGGTCGAATAAATCAAACCATTACTTGTTTTCTAAACTCATTGCTTGCTTTTCAAATATGGTTTACAATCAAAACCAGCTAAATGCCAAGTAAAATAAGCCATAATAATAATACACTAGTATTTGAAAAAAATAGGTTTAGAACACTTCACCTTTGTTTACCAAAACTCGAGCACGACCACAACTTTCCCGCCTCGCTTAAATTTCTACACACTCAAACGAATACTACTGGTAACATTAATCGCCGTATAACGTAAAAACTTAACGTACTTCACAAAGTTAGTCACTTGCGGCCACACAACATTCATATATGCCTACCAATAATTTACCTTGAGCACCAAAAAGCCCTAAATAAAAAAACCACTCATTTTGAGAACCTTTTTCCAACAATACTTCCTACTTTATTACCCAAAATTATTCAAACGGTCTTCAAAAATTATGAAACTCTCCAGATCAGTCTCATATCCACGACATCTCTTTAAATTCAATTAAAATTCTTCTCTAAGGCCCTCAACCATAACACAAGCTATATCAATTTTATGCCAAATTGGTTAGCTCACCGAATCACCTTATCGTTATCCTTGATTTCTGGGTCTTAACTCCAAATTGAAATGGTTTCTTCACTCATTTAGCCATGGTTCTAAGGTTTCTTCCCCAATTGGAATCACCCAATTTGGATCACCAAAACTCAAGTTATCAGAGTTTACATCTAGATACTCAAATCTCATAACAGAATCTGCACATAAATCTAATTTAAAACTCAAGCACTTCTTGGGGGTTACAATTTGCATGCACTTCCTTCAGCTAACTTATTCCCCTATAAGTATATTTTACCCATAATTTTGAATCACTCACCATGAAATAACTCCACTTATGGCCAAACACTACAACAATACCCAAACAAGAGCATAACTAACAGCTACACGAGTCACTCCTTTCACCAGATTCAGGGAGCCTTGTAGCCACAATTTGCCTGGGTCCCTTCTATACATTTGAGAATCTACAGACTTATGGTTCTCAATAATTGGAATTAATTGATTTTGATGATTATAACTTAATCTTGTATCCAAAAATGTAGTTTTACCAAATTTTGACAACATTTCCTTTAAAAAAACCCAATGATTCTCCTTTTTTACAAACATTCTCAAACTCACATGGAATTTACCCAAAAAAACTCCACTACACTTGTATCGGGTGGTTTAGGAACTTCTTACAACAAACTCCAGAAAACCAAGAACTTTACTCAAGTCCACCAATTCATACAACCCATAAAAATTTTCACGATTCCATGTTTATCAGATACCAATTAAGGCTCTTACCCACAAAACTTCAAGAATTCTGTGGTTGGGGATAATCTTATCTCCTAACAAACCTCTAGTGAAAGGTGAATCAATCATCCATAAAAACCTGTAATTCATATCAAACCCAAATTAAAGGATTCCATACCCGAAATTCTTCTTCCTCTCCTTTCTTCTCCTCTTTCTTCCTCCTCTTCCTCTCTTTCTCTCTTCTCCAACCTTCCACGCTGCCTCAAGAGCCGAGACCAAAACTTATTCTCGTATTGCCTCTCCTCCTTTATATTATCATTTACGCCATCTGCAATTAAGTCCTCCATCTCTTTAACATTTGCACTTCAACTTTCAAGTATTTCTATTTTGGCCTCAGTTTCTCTTCTTTGATTATGGTTTTCATATCCCATTCTGATCACTACGATTTACCCTCGTTTCTATTACAACATTCCGCTTGCTCCATAAATTCATCATTCTCCCCAATAATTTCTTCCAAAAATTACGACACTAGTGCTCATACGCCCTACTGCATCTGCACCGCACACCCTCTGGGTACAGTACACATATTTGCAGAAATTCCAAAAAATTCTATAAAATAATTCCTAAAATCATACAATTTACTATAAATTCATCCATCCACATCCAAGCTCCATTTGACTCTCAAATTATTTTTTCTTTGTGTTTTATCTCAATATTTTGAAGATCTTGGTTTTTAAGGTTTCATTTATAACAACTACAAGGTTAATTATGTGACGCCCCAAACCCGGGTCCGTGACTACCCGCCAACCTCGCTAATACAGCAAGTGGATGCTCCGTTACCCGACGCCACTAAAAATCGTAGTCTCCTTTGTACGGAGCTCTACCCAACTACAACACCCAGATATCCCCGGTCCCAACAAAAGGTAATATAATCCAATATATCCAATCACGATGAGTAATACTCGCTTACCAAATTACAAACACACTAATATACATACCAACTATGAATCCAACTATATACCCAATAGTTACTAAGAGTTAATATACTTCATTTCCATACAACATATATCAAACTTATGTAGTTCTAATACATGTGTAAATCGTGAACCAAAGCCATAACTCCTGCTTTCTTCTAATCCCTGGCCTCAGATCAGCCGTCCCCGCACTTCCACTGTGAAAATAATATCCCTCGAGCTGCAGGAGCTAATGCTCGCAGGAATCGCCTGCTGGCCACTTCCACCTGTCAATAACGTCTAAAATAAACATATAGATTCACAAATGCATGATCCTACTTCAATGTCTACATGACCAACTCATATCCCGAATCCTCACCGACTCTCTCACTCTCGCCTAAGCCTTGTATGAGAATTCATTTCGTTTTGTTACCAGGACAACCTCCGATGAATATATATCAATCAGTCAGCCTCCGACGATTGATATTTTTAGTTCGACTACCCGATACCAATACTTTGTAATTACCCTCTAACATTTTCTTACCATCTCATGCACTAACTCCTTTAGTCCTAAGATGTTCCAGTGCATATGGAATGCATGTATGCCAATTCCAATACAGTTTAATCACATGCAAATATGTAAACATGCACATATCCACATAATATCCAATCACACAATCATGTTATGTAATAAATCAATTCATACATCAAAATTTAGCTCCTCACAATGATCATACACGAGCACCCACTTGAATCACTCGACCAAACACATATTCACATAAAAATATATTTTCGTGGACACTATTCCTAGGGAACAAGAAAAACCCTAGGGTTTACTTGCCCAACACTCGAACAATTCACCTGGGCTCACTTCAGGAACCCTCAAGATTTCACCCGCCATTTCCTATCGATATTAAACCACAATACAATCCATGGCATGAATCACACCTGAGACCTAAACAATTGGGTGAGCAACACGACTCAGAATTCGGGTTCCATAATCCAACAATTGATCCCAAGCTGTGACCGGGATCAACGGCCCCCTCACTACCATTCAAAATACAAACATTCGCAAAGTATTTAAAAGAGTGAATAAACGCAGCAGGAGAAACCCCTACCTCCTGAGTTCAGAAAACTCCCTTAACCGAGACCCACGCTAAGCCCTCTCCGCGCAGTAACGCTCTCCTCCCTCTGCGTCGAAACGCCGACTTGATCTCACAGAATCAGAGAGGCTTCGATAATCTCTGTAATCACCATTTTCACTCTATCAGAAGCTTCCCCCAATACCAATTTATGGCACACGAAAGTACGTGTCATATGTGACTTTCGTCACATCCACAACGCTTTACAAGATCCGAACCGCGATGCTTCCTCGAAAAACGTGTCAACCCCGACCATCTCGAATTTTACGAAATTTCCACGTGCTAGCTAGATTTTCACGAGACGATTCCAATCCAAGTGGGAAATCCATTTCGTCATCCGAGATCTAGAGAATAAATTATGGATTTTTAAATCATTCTTACAATTCTCAGAAATTTAAATTACGATTCGCCATTTTTCCATAATCGAATTTCTGCCTTACAAATTAAGAGATGTTTCATAGAATTTATTTGTTATGCATTTTATTTTTAATGATAATAGTTATCACACGGCACTAACTGGGATCTGGAGATCTGCGCTGGTGGAACGGGAGGCGTAAGGCCACCGAAACCCGTAGCAAACCTAACTGAAATACTCATACCGAATTTCACTAAAAGGACACCGACAATATATCAATATACATATATAATATGCTCAGATAAATAAACATCACTTAAAGGGAGAGATAAAATCTCAATTCCCACATACACCATCTTCATACACAAAATAAACAGAATTATCCTCGAATTACAAAATATACTAATATTCAAGTAATCGCAGTTGACACCTAGATTAAATAGACAATGATTAATAATATCATAATAGTACATGTAAATCAACCACATGGTGCCAGAATCTGACCGTTATCAAGGATCCGGAGAAGTAGGATCGACAAGACCTTAAATAACCAGACTGTCGCCTCTTAGAGTGAGTTAATATCATATAATTTATACCATCTACAACCAAAATGTTATACATACTTATAGTAATTCATAATATAAACATGGTAATGAAAATCATATTAATAAAGAATTACATAATCATGTATACGCACCCAAAGATAGTTCGTCATAACACAAACATCACATCAATCGAGAACACTAGCAGGACCCTATACTCCACGTTGCAGCCTGCGCCTCTCTCAATCCAATGAGATCAAGCGCCCGAGAAATGCCCGAATGGGGTCCTTAACTCCGCCAACACTTAATCCAATGAACCAGCAAACGCCGCACTGAGAGAAATGCTCGACCAGTGGTCCTTTACCTCCGACATCCCCTTTAGAGAAACGCCAACCAGTGAACTGATATCCATAACTGTTAATCTCGTAAGGTCATAACTGACATTTACCTGGCAAGACGCTATTCCGATGTAACCTATCGTGGTATGTCCTCGCTATAGTTCCTATTACAAACATTTCTGCAATACAATGTCAGCATCATATCCAACAATACACTCACATCCATCATCACGACAATCTCATGCGTATATAATATTAATAATAAGAATAATAATATCGTGGTAGTCGACATCCTAATACAATTTAATGCCATGAATACTACACTATGCATGCAAACGATGTGTTATAAGCTATATGATATCAACTCACGTAATATATCGATCTCGACCGCCCGTGTTCTCAGCCACCCGCTGAGTCAGGTCGACAATCTAGAATGGAAAAGACATGAACAATGAATAAGACAGATTTAAATACACTGGACTCAACTGGCAACTCACGTGTAATAAACCGACTGGGTGGCCCATCCTATGTTCTAACGTACCCGCCAGAACCTCCCCTAAAATCGGACTTAACTCCTTTAAAAACGTCCGAATCCACAAAAAACACTTAATATCCACAATTAATCCAATGTCGAGCTACACAACTACGATAAACTACTCCGCCTCGACCTAATCCAACACAAAGGCCAAACAAATCATAAAAACACAATTGATACAATTTATACTTTCTGATAATTAATTATATTTATACATTAATAACCTTATTATAAAACACGTTTAATCAAAAAATCACTGCCTCGAATACATGTGATAAAATTAAACACAACATCGAACCAGATATATATTTTTAAATTACATCTTTCAAACCCGAACATAAGCAATTAAACGATAACAAGGCATTTTCAATATTAAAATAACATTTACTAACAATTAAAATACGTAATATCGAACAATTATACAATCGGGGTTTCTACACGCTTTAGTTACGTAATCTGTTCAGTCTCATTTCGTAAACCGACAAAATCACGAACCACCTGAATCCGGGATCGACGTCATTCCCGCACGCTTCCCGGGAGGTCCGCCAACGATGGCTCTGAAAATTCCGAGGGTTGCCGGAATAGACCTGCGACACCCACGCCGGGGCTTCCGGCTCAAGGACCCAAAATGTAAATTGTTTTCTGAGGACCACCGGAGTGGTCGACCCGCCCCGATACTCAACTCCGGCTGAGAAGCTCCACCCTCCGTTCACCAAGAAAACGACCTCGAAACGCCGATCAAGGGTGGATCTAGGTTTTAGTGGGGCGAGGAGTTCAAACTGGGTGTGCCTGGTTGGGCTGGGAGGTGGCCGGAAACGCGAAACCGGAGCGCTAGAGAGAGAAAAACGGCGAGGTGGGTTCCCGCGATTCCGAGGCGTCCGATGAATCCAAGGGTACGGTCAAGGAAGTGTGGTGATCTTCTTCCGTGCCTCGGTGGCCCTGGACTGCGGGCCTGAAATGGCCTACAGATGTGGTGGCTGGCACGAGAAGAGGAGAAGGCGGCGGAGGAGAGAGTCTAGCGTGCGGACTTTTCCACTATAAACAACCCTAAAGTCCCTCCTAATTTATACTAATTATAATTAAGTCCCTAATTATGCTTAATTCAGGCTTAACTAAATTAAAACTCGATTAGGAAAATAATTTATATATATTAAGATATCGTATTTTAACATTTAATTTAATCAAAATAATTATTAAAATAATTATCTAAATATTTTATATGGCCAAAGATAAATATTATTAAGGCCCAAAATAAATACTTAGGTTAAAATAAATATATAAATAGGAAAAATTTTAAATTAATAAATCAAATTAAAACTTAATAATCAGAATCAAAACGCGCCAAAAATTACTGCATTACGCTATATTTTTGGTCTTGAAGTATTTTATAACAAATATTTTATACCATAGTTTTATTTTTTAGTTACTTGATAATAATAAATTAAGTTAGATATAATGTTTCAAACTTAGATATTACACATCATACTATTAAACAATTATAATTATTTCATGTTAGAAACTTATATCTTCTTAGATATCATAATAATATTATTTTAGTAATAATTGTGACACCCCAAAACCCGAGGGTCCCATCACCACCTGTCAACCTCGTTAGAAACCTCGCTATGCCATATCAGTCGAGACTCATACATGAAAGAAATGACTCAATAGTGGCCATCATCCATACTGGTCCATACTACATACACATACATTTATATCCAAGAGCTTATTACATCACTCTTAATACAAAACATATATTAAAACTATTTGTCTTTAATATATATATAAAACAAGGCATATCTGTTGTTGCGTCCGCCGCTTCATAATCTCACTTAAGGAGCTGCCCGCCCGTACCGTCCCGAACCCGAAAGTGGGGTCCCATGACGTGAGCTAACGCCCGCAGAGATAATCCAGGTGCTATTCCCCGCCTAGGGTGCACATGTAAATGACATCATTTCACAGCCAACCAACAACCAATCCGTGCATACATGTTGTCCTATCATGGAAAATCTACATGCATGTAAGGAGACGGCACTCTACATGCCCTGGGCACGGTCAACCTCCGACCCACAACCCAATGCAAGTGCCAATGAATCAACCGAGTCGGGCCCCGACTCCCATCTCATAACCCGTAGTCTATGTGATTTTATTTAATCGCTTCGTGTCTGGGGCAATAGAACTTTTCTGTGGTATCACCGCGGTCTCTCTTACACCTCCGACATTTTTCTAAGCCACCGGTGGATACGCTGCCCAACTGTGCTGTGCTTTTCACCTGGCGGGGGTATCTATCCCCTGCTTCGTTACGCCCCATACATTTCATTTTCCATTTCGCTTACCATCAGAACCTAATCGGGATCTTAGTCCCATTCCCAAAGCCCACGAGATTCAACACCAAACGCAAAGGCCAAATCGCACTCATGAACACACTTTCACGTAATGTGAGAAGTTACCGCACACCACGCATTGCAATTCAGGCCACCGGCACTCAAACCCATGACCAATGTATGAAGACCTCTACATGGACATTCTACACCATACACTATATGTGTGCTATGAACACTCATGTCTAATGCACACAACATTTCATATATTAAACATACATGCAATCATGTTAATATTCCACATATTCAAAACAATACATCACATAAGCATGCACTACATCTTTTCTATCATTCAGTTTATTCATGCCAACACATCATTCAAGCATGTATTAAAATAATTCCAACCATTACTTAGGCAAGTAATGCGTCATAATTCATATTCTCGGGACGAGACATAAGATGTCATTTCATACAACCCAATGCATATAATTATTTCCATCTTTATCACATAATTTTTCACATATTCAAAGATGTCATTGAATTCATGGCAATAACACACATTAGCCATTCCAGCCATAACCTGCACATGCTTATTTAAGAAATAACTGACTTAGTCCAAAGTCCGGGGCTAGAATACTTCACAAAACATCCAACACACACCTCTGCCAAAGATATGCAATCTCAGTAAGCATTTTGATTACAACCTGCCTGAAACAAAAAATAAAACAAAACACCCCAGTATATATATATATATATCGCTTCTCTCCCATGGGTAAGGAATGGAGGGAATCATCCGTGATCAGTCTAATGTTCAATAAACTTTAATGAGAACTTTATTTTAAATTTGACTCAACTAACTGAGAAGATCAAGAACCAATGTGAGTTTGACTGAGCTACGGCTGGCCCAAAGGATGCCACCGATTCACAAGTGGTGCGGAATTGCACAACTCCGTTTGGCTATTCGCTTCTGGATTTTGCCATCCTGCACAAGAACACTTTACACTCAAACCTCAAACCGGTCTTCGACCATCACACAATCACAAACAAACCATAACATCCAAATTCCTCCCGTAAAACTCCTGACGAAACGCAGGAGTCAATACACCCGCCTAGCATAAAATAACCAAAGTAGAAGAAACCCACTTCAGAATGCACTCCGGGTTCTGGCCATCCGGAAGTCTACCTCATCGCACAAAACACTCTTCCTCTTCCTCTTCCCCTCTTCCTCCCCTTTCTTCTTCTCTTTCTTCTTTCCTTTCTCTCCTTTCCTTTCTCCCCCCCCCCTTCCTCCTTTCCTTTCCTCCCTTTCTCTCCTTTCCTCCCTTCCTCTTTCCTTCCTCTCCTCCTCCTCATTTCTCCCACGATCGCTCGTCGCCTCTGCCAGGAGAGTACTCTATTTGAACTCCCTTATATGCATGGGCAAAGAGTTGCATGTTGACACATGGCATGCCATGTCACACATGGCTGCTATGAGTCACACATAGAGCAGCCTTGCCATGTGTCACCATATATATCTTCATTATGTGTCATCCACATGGCTCACCATGTGTCGTCTGACACGAGTTTCCTCGAAATACGTGAAATTCCGACTATCTCGGAATTCAACGAAATTCGATTGGGTAGCTAATTTTCACGAAACGATTACAACTAAGTAAAACTGCTTTATTATCCGAGATGTAGAAAACTCTAACTTTTCTCCGCACTATTTCGATAAAATATCGCTTTACCTCTTTATCCGAAAATTTTAAATTTAAATTTCCACTAAGTCTATATTGATATACTAACTAATATAATTTTGTTAATTATATTAGTTATTTAGTTAATAGTATTACTTTTATATGAACTTCTTACATTAAGTTACCTTGCTTAAATATAAAGTTAGGAAACTAAGATATTAGATATCATATTATTAAACATATTAGTTATATACTATAGCTTAATCTTAAAACTAAGATCATAGATATCATGTTGAAAGAAATTAGCTTACATATTAATTTATGTTTAACTTATAGTGAGAATGATAATGAAGTTGTTAGTGAAAATGAACAAAGGTTTTTATAGTGAAATGAACAAAGGTTTATGTTGAGACCCATACGCTTATTCAAAAGTGATACAGACAAGCAAGGAAATAATTAGTATATTAGACATATTCTAAAAAGCATTCATATACAAAGAATTTGTTTACCTATATTTAGGGGAAATTTTTTAATAGAAAATAGTAGCCAAAATAATATAAGGAGAATAAGTTTCCAAAAAATAAGAGAAGACGTACATTCACATTTTCTAATAATAAAAAATTATTATAATAGAGAAAAAGAAGTAGAAAAAAAAAATTAATAGACATATATGTGTTGAAGGTAATCATATCCAAACTGATAAATATGAAATAATAAGAAGTAGAACAGTTTGGTATGTTTTTAAAAATTATTATGGTCAAATATTAAAATAGTAATTTAAAAGATAATAATATCCATAAGATTATAAGGAATAACCTTTTAATAGATTATTATAAAAATAATAAAATGCAAAAATATATATATTAAAATATTCTCTTATAAAATATAGATTATTAATTAGAATTGAGTCTCTAAAATTTGACTCTCATCATCCCAAAATACCAAATTTGGGGATGCTCTTTATAGGCACACGCAAATAAATTTTCGGGGAATGGTACAAAGTCAATGTGCCGAGCTTGAGTTTGGTGATAAGAACACTCGTTATTAGTTATTATTGCTGTGCAAGGTGTTAGCGCTAGGTAAATTTCACCCATGTCGTGACGATGCCATTGTCGGCACGGCCGAGTTTGGTTCCTAGATGGTTGTGGCCCCCCACTTCGCCCACTCTACATATTGTAGTTCATCTGTAGGTTCTTATAAGCAAGGAATAAAAAATCGATTATATCGATATCGGTCAATATCAATATAATTTTGTTAATCAAAGTTGATCGAAAGCAAAAATCGCAGATTATCGAAAAAAATCGCCAATATTTTGGTGAAATATCAAGCGTATGTCACACGCGACATAATGGAAAATCGCCAATGTATTAGCTTATATCACGATTTTTCAAAAAATCAACCATACAACTGACTGGCTAGATCTCGCTCATACTTGATTCAACTGGCCCGGATTTTATCCACTTTTTAAAAGCATCCAATCCAAGTTATTTTTTTATCCAACTGATTTTAAATCTGTTTCGATCTAACTTGCTCATAATTATTTCCAAATGTGATATATTACATCCTTGTAATGGTAATATTTGAATCAAAAATAAAATCTAACGACACTAAATTAAAATGGGCTGGACAATCCAATTGTTATTTAGACTCCAAAAAATTCTATAAATACTCCTAAAATCATACAATTTCATTACAAATTCATCCATCCACATCCAAGCTCCATTTGACTCTCGAATTATTTTTTCTTTGTGCTTTATCTCAATATTTTGAAGATCTTGGTTTTTGCCAATTATAAGAATCACAAGGTTAATTAAGATATGTTCTTTGTGAATTTATTTTGTGTTTATGCATTTTATTTTTAATGTATATTAGTTTTATTTCTTGGTATTGAAGTATTTTATAACAAATATTTTCATACTATAGTTTTATTTTAGTTTAATTGATAATAATATATGTTGTGATATAATGTTTCAAACTTAGATATTACACATCATACTATTAAACAAATTAGTAATTATTTCATGTTAGAAACTTATATCTTCTTAGATATCATAATAATATTATTTTAGTTAATAATATTACTAACTAATATAGTTTTATTAATTATATTAGTTATTTAGTTAATAGTATTATTTTTTATATGGAATTCACATTAAAAGCAACATAAATATAAAGTTAGAAACTAAGATATTAGATATCATATTATTAAACATATTAGTTATATACTATAGTTAATCTTAAAAACTAAGATTTTAGATATCATGTTGAAAAGAAATTAGCTTACATATTAGTTTCATATTAACTTATAGTGATAATGATAATAGTTGTTAGTGAAATGAACAGTGTTTATAGTGAAATGAACAGTTTTTATAATGAGAATGATAATAGTTGTTCAAAAAGTGATACAGAATGAGCAAGGAAATAATTAAGGATGATGATATTCTTGAAAAGGATGATATACAAAGAATTTGTTTACCTATATTTAGGGAAAAAAATTTAATAGAAAATAGTAGCCAAAATAATATAAGGAGAAGAAGTTTCCAAAAAATAAGAGAAGACGTACATTCACATTTTCTAATAATAAAAAATTATTATAATAGAGAAAAAGAAGTTGAAAAAAAAATTAATAGATATATATGCTAGTTGCAATCATATCCAAACTGATAAATATGAAATAATAAGAAGTAGAACAAGCCTATATGTTTTTAAAAATTATTATGGTCAAATATTAAAATATAATTTAAAGATAATAATATCCATAAGATTATAAGGAATAACATTTTTAATAGATTATTATAAAAATAATAAAATGCAAAAATATATATATTAAAATATTCTCTTAGAAAATATAGATTATTAATTAGAATTGAGTCTCTAAAATTTAATAAATTTTCGGGGAATGGTACAAAGACAACAGGTTGAGGTTGAGGTTGAGGTTGAGGATAAGAATACTTGTTATTAGTTATTATTATAGGGCAGGTTCGCAGTTAGGTAGCCCACTAATGCCAGGATGATGCCGTTGCTAACATGTGTTGGAGTTGGTTCCTAGATGGATGTGGCCCCCCACTCCGCCCACTCTACATATTGTAGTTCATCTATAGGTTCTTATAAGCAAGGAATAAAAAATCGATTATGTCGATATCAATCAATATCAATATAATTTCGTTAACTAAAGTTGATCGAAAGAAAAACTGAGAATATTAAAAAATCACAATATTTTGGTGAAATATCAAGCGTGTATGTCACATTCACATTGTAAGACCCAAGAAATTCCAATTTTCTGAAAAATGGCAAAACAATCATTTCAGTAAAAATTCGAAATTTTTCTGCATTCCCGATGACAAAACATACTCTTACCGTCGAATCGCCTCGCAAAATCTGCCACACGCCGACCTTCATCGAATTCCGAGACATTTTAATTTCACATTTTTCTTTATAAGACCGAAGGCTCCAAGTCAGAACTGCTCGTTGAGACATGCGACAGTGCATAAAGTCACTCACTATACGTGATCGATATTACGCTGGCAGCATTTATAGACGATTAAATGAATTCACTGGTGTGAATACGTCATTAAAATTAAAAAAGGACATTATTGGGGAATTATCGAAAGTTAATAAATGATAATAGGACAAAACTTAAATAGTGGTCATCTTCTCCAAATGGAAAACGGCAAGGGAGAACGCAAAAGTATAGTGAATGTGGTTCATTTCCTGCAGAGAGAGCTAACCTCTCTCAGGATTCCCACCATTCGGACCGCTCTGGCTCTCGACTCGGCAGCAAGAAAGCCCGTTTCAGCGCCGCTGGCGCTACACGCGACACCGATTCAGAGCCCGACAACCCAAGAGGTAAAGGATCTTTTCCTACTATTTGACTCACAAGAGCTACGTGAAATGGTTATGAATGTTCCAAGCTCGTTTTACCTGCAAACTCCTGGCCTCCTTGCCGGAACAGAGTGGAGAAAATTCCCGTTTTCAGGTGGTCATAAACAAGAACCCGAGGGGTTTCAATCGTCACATGAATAGTGACACGTGAATATTTTTTGCGGTGAATTTTTATGTGTCGAGTGATTCAAAATGAATTGTTTCGCGTGTTTGTTATTTAGCCCATGAGCCGATTGTGTAATCGGGTTGAGAATTTACATAATACGCTTTTGGCGTGATTTAATTATGTTAATATATATGTAATGCTAATATATTAACGAATGCGTTGGAATCGCATCATGCATTCCATATGCACCGGGCAAATTTCTAGAATATTAAATGAGCATGACATAAAACGAATAAAATGAAAATGTTGTGAAAGGAATTTCACTTTAAGATTCTTCCCGAGAATCGTGTTTAGATCGGGCCCAACACCACGCTCTGAAAAACACAATTGAAGTTTCATAATAACCCACGTATTTGCCTCGAGGGTCATTCAATATTTTACCAAAATCTCGAGAGCGTTGCTTTCAAATAAACTTTGTTTTGAAAAACCGCGATTTTACTCTCGCATTCTGCATATGTGAGTGAGCCTGATGACTCGAGACACCTGTCGGGTCATGTAGACATTCCGAAAGTAGGTTCATGAAATCGCTTGAACGTGGTTGTTTGTCATGCATGCGCACTTAGCGAAAGTAACCCATGCGGTGAAATTATCACCACGCGCCGCCACCCCGTCGAGGATCACCATTTCCGTATACAAAGTGGAAATGATCGAAGCGACCATTGTATGCCATTTTAAGAAGTTCGTATCAGAATGTGATTCGTTGTATAACATATATTAAAATTGTAAACTTTGATATATGTTCGGTAAGATTGATTTATTAACTCTCGAAACTATCGTGATATACGTGATCATTTGGTGTGATTTATGACGCAGTGGACCCAAGTGGCCATTATTTTACTTCCGCATGTAATCTTGGGTGAGGTCATTGTGATTGGCTGGGACGTGTTATACTCGTAGAGCTCCTCAGGCAAAGGAGGCTCGCTCGATTTTCACAATCGCCTAAGTCATCTCGAAATTCACGAGTATTCCGCGGTCGACGTCGTCAACTTAATTCCTGGCTGGGGGCTTCACACACATGGCGGAAAACCAATGGTTAATGATATATCGCTGATTTTGAAAAATCACCATACATCCGACGGCCAGATCTGCTCATACTTCATCTAATCTGGCCTGATTTTATCCACTTTTTTAAAAGCATCCAACGGTTATTTTTTTTATCCAACGGTTGATTTTAAATCTAAAGTTTGATCTAACGGTTCATAATGATTTCCAACAGATATATGATGATCCAATGGTAATATTTGAATCAAAATAAAATCTAACGATTAGAATTAAATTAAAATGGTTTTTTGACAATCCAATTGCTATTTAGACTCCAAAAAATTCTATAAATACTCCTAAAATCATACAATTTCATTACATAAATTCATTTATCCATCCAGTTCTCCATTCAATTTCGAATTATTTTTCAGGCTTTATCTCAATATTTTGAAGATCTTGGTTTTTAAGGTTTCAATTATAACAACTACAAGGTTAATTAAGATATGTTTCTTTGTGAATTTATTTTGTGTTTATGCATTTTTTATTTTTAATGTATATTAGTTTTATTTTAGTATTGAAGTATTTTATAACAAATATTTTTATACCATAGTTTTATTTTAGTTTAATTGGATAATAATAAATTAAGTTAGATATAATGTTTCAAACTTAGATATTATACATCATACTATTAAACAATTATAATTATTTCATGTTAGAAACTTATATCTTCTTAGATATCATAATAATATTATTTTAGTTAATAATATTACTAACTAATATAATTTTTAGTTAATTATATTAGTTATTTAGTTAATAGTATTACTTTTATATGAACTTACATTAAGTTAATTAAGTTAAATATAAAGTTAGAAACTAAGATATTAGATATCATATTATTAAACATATTAGTTATATACTATAGTTAATCTTAAAAACTAAGATCTTAGATATCATGTTGAAAAGAAATTAGCATACATATTAGTTTCATATTAACTTACATTAAATTTGAAACATTTTTAAACTATAATTTTATTTTAGTTAAATTTGATAATATTAAATTAAGATAGATCTTAGATATCTTATTTTAGTTATATAATGTTTGAAACTTAGATCTTAGACATATTATTAAATAATCATAATGATTTCATGTCAGAAACTTAGATATTCTTAGATATCATAATAATATTGAATAACATAGATATCATAATATTAAACTATTATATTGACATCATGTTAGTCTAAAGTTTAAATTAAGTTAGATATCAAGTGTTAGAAACTTAGATCTTACTTTTTATGTTAAACTTACACTTATATAATGTTATTATAATGATATCATATTATATTATCACATTGATTTTAATTTCATTTCAATAAAATCACATACTTATAGGATGGGCATAAGTGGAAACAATATCAGAGTCGAGATCTGTAATGAGATACTGCACACCTGTGGAGGGAAATAAAAAAGGAACAATTTGCAATTATTGTAGTTTAATGATAAAAAAGTGGGGGAATTACTCGCTTCAAATTTCACTCGTCGCATACAAATGCCCATTCAAATACAAAGAAGTATCCAAATGTGTTGTCGGAAGTAAAACAAGAAATGAAGCAACTTTAAGAACAAAAAAGTAAAGCAAAAACAAAAAAAGCTACGGATATGGAAGAAATTCGAGCAAAATTAAGAGGCACAATGGGGGGAAGACATTACACTATCAATGATGATGATGAGGAGGAGGAGGAGAAGGAGTAAGAGGGTGACGAGGATGTGTATATGTATCCCACGACACAAAGACCCCGACGCAGCCAGCATGGTCATCGAGAAGCAAAGACGTGCATCAAAAGCTGAGTGAACAACCGAGATCGTGAAACCCTCGAAAAATCCAATTTTTCAAAATGGCAAATCGTACTTAGAAAATCCAAAATTTTTCTGTGATCTCTCTGACGACAAACTGGATTTCACGCGCGTAATCGCCTCGCGAAATCTGGGGTTTATCATGTCAATTTCACACTCCGAGACAATCAAAATTTGCACATTTTTCTCGACAGCACCGTATCGAGCCACGTGAAACGACATATAAATGTGAACAAAGTCACCTATAACACGTATCACGCCATTACCACGCCATTTGTGCAGCAGACGATGTAACCCACTTAACAGATCATACTGGCGTCAAAAGAGACATAAGTGGAAATTGAATTTGTTAATGATAATAAGACAAATGTGAATAGTTGTCTTCCAAAATTAAAAAGAACCAAATGGCAAATGGGTCGAAGTCGGAACTATGTGATGCAATAATAAACGTTGAGTAGAGAGGCGTGTCCCTTCTAAAGTTTAATACGACGGACCGCTGATTTCTTCGCCAAAGGCAGTGCCGTCACGATCGGTAACTACACGCAAGACCTGCCGGAGTTTTTGATAAACTCCGCAGGTGTGGGTTTTATCCTCACTTGTTTTACTCGATTAAGTTGTTGGCGATGTCGTTGTGATCGATCTCAAATCTTGGAACCGAAGTGTGAAAATTTTAGTGACCCATTTGGACAGTCCGTGATAGTTTTAGAGACTGATTTGGGTGTTTGTGTCATAATTTATATAATAAATTATGTTTTGGTGAGTAGGAGACCGGAAATGGGCATGGAAATCGGTTTCAAAAAGTGGAACAAATGGTTGATAAGTGGGCTGCCCATGGACAACCCACTTGTTTCGGCTTTTTGCAGAGACTCCGCAAAATGCAATTCCGGCTTGTGGTAATTGGACCAAAAAACGCCCATGTATTGCTTCGCTTGAAATTGTTTGAATGTAATGGCTTGTGTCAGGTGGAAAAAGATAGGTTAATACATGAGATTCTAATGTGTTAACACAATGACATAATTATATAAAATATAATTGTGTTTCAGAGTTATCGGAGATGATATTAATCGTTTGTCGAGTCAGGTTTCAGAGCTATCGAGATGATACGCACGGCTCAAGTGAGTCAATTTGGGAGTCGGGTGGATCAAATTTGAATTACGCGGGAAGCATTGTAAATTTTGAGAATATATGCATATTTGATATATTGGTATGAAAATGATTGAAAAGGCATAATGCATTTTCATATGCGTCGGGTAACCTAGAAATTAGGTGTGAGTGCATGACATGAATTTTATGAAAAACAAACATGGTTACGAAAGGAATTTCACAGGACGATTTTCCAGAGAATGGGGTTGGGAGACGGTCCAATAGATCATTTCGGATGAGGACCATGACTGTTACGGGAAGTTCTCCAACACATTCACCTCGGAGGGTAGTCCCATATTTTTACCGATATTCGATAGTGTATTTTCAAGAACAACAAGTTTTGTTTTGAAAATGGTATTTTTCTCATACATGGTTTAGGCAAGTGAGAAGGGAGTCGGTGAGAACTCGAGACATGGGAATGGACATGTAGACATTCAAGTAAGATCACGTATTTACTTGAGTGTGTGTTTATATTGGATCATTGTATATGCACTTAAGTGGGGAGTAACCCATTTAGGGTGATTCCACTATCACATAGCTCACCCCTGTCGAGAACATCATTTCGCATGGTGCTACTGGTAAGACGGCCTCATCTAGAGGCCAATTTTAAAGAAAAGCCGGCTTGTGTGGCTTGATGGTTTTCGTATAACATGTAATAGAACTGTAATTTTAATATGTGTCAAAGAAGAGAAATGTTATAACTCTTGAACTATTGGAAAATGGTTGGGATATTTATTTTGATGAGTATTGATGCAGGGGCCCAAGTGGCCATTTTTACTCATTTTAATTGTATATGAACCCGATGTGGTCATGAGATTGATGTTGGGATAGGTTTTGTATTTGGGTAGAGCTCCTCGTACAAAGGAGACTCTGCCCGATTTTTCGTGAGTGGTGTCGGGTTACCCGACATTCACGAGTATTCCGCGGGTTGACGGGTTGTCAACAGACACCCCGGTTTTGGGGCGTCACAGAGAACGAGTTGAATGATTTATGAGAGACAAAAGAAAAATAGGTGAATTTTTATATCTAATTCATTTTTTCACATAATTATGTATAAAAGACTCTACTTTGATTTTATTTATTTTTTGCATAATTGAAATAGGCGAGTCTTCACAATCAAGTGATCCATCAAGAGGGCGCAAAGATCACGGGCGTTCTGCAGATACGTATCCATCACCGCTAATTGCACCGCATCGTACGTCTTTAGCCTCGGCATGACAAAAAACTTGAAAAAATATGTTCAAAGACGGTTCAATCAAGGAAACAACGGTATCTGGGCCGACAAGGTGCTCTTCATATATAAAAGTGTTCCACCTCAAAAAGCCGGATCAGCACTCATTTTAAGAACATGATTGGTGCACACAAGGTGTTTGTCTAATTGTATATTATGTTTTATTAATGACATTATTATCTTAAAATTATGATTGCAAATTTGCAACCACTAAACGTTCCTTTAATTATATATGTAGGGATAGGCATCGAACTACTATCTTCATATGAAATCAAAAGCAAATACTTGGAAATTGAGTATAAAGATATGGAAGCTTATGTCAACATATAAATGGAGAAATGGAAAACATATGGCTGCACAATTATGTGCGATTGATGGACCGATCCTATCAAATTGAGCATAATTAATTTCATGGTATATCAAAAGGAAACACAATTTTCCTCAAATCTGTTGATGCATCAGATAAGATTAAAGACAACAAATACATATACGGTTTGTTGAAGGACGTGATCAAGGAATTTGGAGAAGCAAATGTGGTGCAAATTGTAACATATAATGGATCAGCATTTGTGAAAGTAGGAAAGTTGTTGATGAAGAAATTCAATCTGTATTGGACTCCATGTGCGGCACACTGCATTGATTTAATGTTTGAAGACATTGGTAAAAGGGATAGTGTTGCTCAGTTGATCAGGAATGCCCATAAAGATAACCAACTTCATTTACAATCATGGTTGGTTGCTTGCAAAAATGCGAAAGGTTTGTGGTGGAGATATCGTGCGTCCTGGAGCAATAAGATTGCAACAATATGTATTACCCTTGACAGTCTTCTAAAAAATAGAGTTGATTTGAAGAAAGTCTTTATTAGTAATGAATGAGCATCTCACAAGCTTAGCCAAACCAAAGTTGGAAATGAGGTTGAAAGACTCGTTTTTTATCATGAATATTAGGAGAAGGTGGAGAAGCTAGTGTTCATCTATGAGGCACTATACATAGTGCTTCACATTGTTGATTTAGAAGTCGTCCCAACCACGCCACCGGGTTTGCTTTAATCGATTCGGCCGATGAAGGCAAATTTAGATCGACGTATACAAAGAGTGGGTGAAACATATCATCACAGACGCTGATAGAACCCTAAACATCCTCTTCATAGAGTGTAAATAATTAATATCCTCTTCACCGATATTCACATTTGGGGTTAATATTATGTTTCGTTATCACATACCAATTCAATAACTATTGCAAAGATACTATCTAAATCCAAAATTTCAATATAGAACTCGGAGTTGGTTGTGACCCTCGAGCTACTTCCAAGTTGTTCATGACTTTTTCAATCAGACTATACGTCAAAGCCTTGTAATTTTGGAAATGAGGTAAATTAATGAATTTCTAATTCTAATTAACTTATTCAATTTATTTGATTGATTTTTTATTTTAGATGTTTTGACATTTTGAATTCACAACTTATACTATTCCGAGATGCAAAAAAAAGATTTAGTGATCGAGTAGCAATAGCCTCAAGATAAAAAATGGTTCCTAGTGAGTGTTAATTCTCACTAAAAGTAAATTCCCTACCTATTTTATTATTATATATTGAATATAAGTAATTTTTATTACAGCTAAACTGTGGTTTTTGTATGGAAATCACGCTCCAACATTAAGGAATTTGGCCTTTAAGGTTCTTTCCCAAACGGCATCATCTTCAGCGTGTGAGAGAAATAGAAGCACATTTACTCTAATCCATACCAAACAAAGAAATCGGTTTGCTTACCCTAGGCTCCAACAATTGGTTTTTTCTTCTTACAACATGAAACTAAAGATACGTGATATGGAGGCAGAGACCGATAAAGTTGCAGAAAATAATTTTTTCAATTTACTTAAGATTTCAGCTGAGTTTGTAACGCCCCGATTCCCGAGGGTCCGCCGACAACCCACAACCCGCTGAATATCTCGCGAACGCCAACTCGACACCACTCCATTGGAGTCCCCTTTCCAAGACTCAAGATTTACGAAAACGGCAGTAGTCCCTTTGTACGGGGAGCTCTACCCAAGATACAACCTATCCCAACATTGTACAACGACCACACCGAGTCCACATGCAAGTAAAAATGGCCACTTTGGCCCATGCATCAATACTCACAAAAATAAAACAACTACATTACAATAGTTCAAGAGTTATTACATGACTCTTAATCAAAACATATATCGAAATTTAGCATTCTAATACATGTTTTACAAAATAAATACCAAAGTCATTAACTTGGGCTTTTTTTAAAAAAGCGGCTCTAGGCGAAGGCCGTCCTCCCGGCACTCCACGACTCAAATAATGATCCGACAGGGGGCGAGCAATGCCCAAGAATGATAATCTCCTACACGGTTACTCCCCCACCTAAGTCACACACGCCAAGAACCAAACACACCTCAAGCAAATACATGATCCTACTGAATGTCTACATGTCCAATCCTCACGCCCGAGTCCTCACCAACCCCCCCTCACACACGCATAAGCCGAATGTGAGAAAATACGCTTTCAAAACAAAGGTTTTTGTTCTTGAAAACTTACTTCACCAGTTTCAGAATATATTGGACAACCCTCCGAGAATTGGTCGGGTACCCTCCGAATCACTACGGGTCCGCCTCCGAGATAAATCGTTGAACAACCTTCGGGGCAATTCTTCGGAAAATCTTCCTCAAATTCCTTTCACAACCGCTTTCATTTTTCTTCTTTCATTTTCTTCACGCCACGACTCACACCTACCATCTAAAGGTGTACCTTGCATACGCACGTATTATACCATTTCCACACAACTGGTGCTAATATATTTTACATGTATATATTAACAAATTTAATTCATAATTCATGTTATTCAATTCACAATCAATAACACCAAAATTAGCTCACATGGGCTAATAACAATCCAAGCAATTCATTTTGAATCACACAACAACACAAAAATCACACAACATATCATTTGAACACTAGAACCCTAGGGTCGACACTGTTCACGACCACAAAAGTAGGGATTTTCTTCACTCGGTTCAAAGATTTTGCACTCCAAAACACGGTCATTCGTGCCTCAACAACAACCATCCATTAAAATGGCTCTAGCCAAAGTTAATAAAACCAAGAGGAAGATCTCTACCTCGAGTTGTCGGAACTCCACAAAATCGCCGTCATTCACGCCAGAAATTTTATCGCGTAGATCAACTTTGTTTCAAGCCCGACGAGAACCAACCCATTCGAATCGCCAGAAATCTGCAGAGAAGGTCACACTTCTCTCTAAAAACTGGTTCTCAGCCCCACTGCACGTTTCCAGCATAAAATTGGAGAAGAAGATGTCTTTTGTCTAATTTATTTAATTTTTTCATTTAATGCCCATTTTGTCCCTTCATTTAACTATTTAACTTAAAGCGCATTTTTGACACTTGGCTTAATCTAAGTCATTCATCTCCATCCTCTCTCTAATCACGCAACACGTGTCACATAGTACACGTAGTGAGCGACTTTTGTCATATCATGTCTCTCACAAGCCATTTTACGACATTCTGATTAATCAATACTTCTAAAACTGAATTTCGATTTATTCCCTAATTTGACAAAATTCGACGTGGTAGCTAGATTTTGCGAGACAATTCTAATGGTGAAGTCCGTTTCATCATCCGAGATCTAGAAAAATTTTGGATTTTATCATAAATTACCATTTTACCCTTTTTCAGAAAATTAGAATTTTCCCGGGTTTTACAGAGTTTGGTGAAAATAAGGAGAATCAACTATTTCAATGGGTTAGACCTCTCCATTTAGATGATGAAGATGGAAATCCTTATCCACGAATTGTCGCACACACCGAGAAGCAAGGGTTAATGTTGGGTTGCTTTATCTCAAGCTTCATAATAAAGTTTTAGCTACATTAATTAGGGATCTTACTAAATTTCAATACATCGACCCTCTTTGATTCAAGCTATTAACATATTAAGAGACCAAGTTTTGTTAGTACTTCTATTATAGTTATGAGCGGCTAAGTGGGAAGAGGTGGACCAATGATTGAGCTGGATACTGTAAACGACAAGGGCATATTGCAGATCCACAACAAAGTCAATATCCTACTGGTTTCTATTCTACTGCGAAGATGATTTCACCCAGTTACACAAGATGAAAAACCACCTTGGTTTAGGAGAGCCACTGGTATTAGAGTCATTGGAAATTCATATGTATGAAGACAACGACGGACGACACCATACAATACATTGCTGCCGCTTGAGTCCATGAGTATCGAACTCAATTCAAATGATTCATCAACGTAGTAAGTACATATTTCCTCCTTACGCAACGAAGCATATCAACCTTTCTTCATATCCTTCTCGTGTTCCATTACGAAAAATATAACGATTAATTATCCTCACGATCCACAAACGCCATTCCAAATTTCATATCAAATGCAAATGTGCGATTTCAAACGGTTAGTCAGCGAACCCCTGAAGCTTCCATCCATTGAGAGAGGTTTGGTACGTGGAAGTCAAAACATTTATACATAACACGCTCAAGCTTACAATCAATATTATCGAAACACCACGCCTCGCAGATAAATATCGCCTTCATCAAAACGGCATCCCTCTATCAAATAATGTAATATAGTCATATCGGCCTTCATTTTGCTTTAAACGCACTATTTTAATGTAATTTCGATAAATTATAATGACTATCGTCTTCAATAAGATATATTTGCTTATTTATGTCCTTTTTATAATTCAACAAAGTATTTTTATGAATTTCAAAGTATTTGTTTTAATTTTCGCTTTACCGATATTTTTATCAAAATATCCATCTATATTTTACCAATATTTTCGATATATCCGTAATTACTTATTTTGTTCCTTGCTTATAAATATTCAAGATTAAGATATCATTTGATTCCTTCCCACCCTTTTATCATTTCAAGCCTGACAAAACCTTAAGGATAATTAATGTTCACATTTAAGTGGCATTAATTTATTTGATCGGTAATCATGTAGTGTAAAAGTCATAAATTAAAACACTTAATCATGTCTAACTCAATTGATAGAGCGTGTTCACCATTAAAATAAACATAAAAGCATAAGAAAAGAGGTTCCAAATTTCGATTCCTAATTAGTATAATTTATTACCTTGAAACTAAAATATATTAAAAATAATCATAAATAGTAGAAACCTATAATTACGTGAATGTTGTCGTGCCAAGTAAATTTTATAAGACTGGATCCAACCTAAAGGAGAAACAATGAACATGAAATCATCATCTCAAACTCAAAGACAACTTTTGGTGCTTTTTGAGATGACAAACTATAGTCAGTGTCAAACCATGAAGCTGTCCATTTCCTCTTGCAGCAGTTGAGCCATATAGATCACTACTTTCCTCCATGTTTTCCTGTCTATAACTTTTAGTTTCTTTTTCAATCCTGTAATTATTTTAAAAGGTTTGAATCTTTTGTCGTTGGATAGATAGAATCGTTTGACTCCATCCCTAGGCCTGCCCCATATGCAGAACTAGGAGCGCAAGCCACTTATTCTTAGGTTCTCAGTCCAGTAGGAACACACACTCAAAAAGTAGATGGAGACTTTTTTTAAAAAAAAAAAGATTGTAAGTCTCCATCATCAATTGAATAATGGACTACAAATTTTTAACTCCTACCTATTAAGTTATAGGCTGATTGAAACTATCACTAAATCGTATAAATTAAAATTTTTAAAAGGTTTATATGATATGTAAACAAATAATGTTTTTATAAAAAGTTACTTGAAAGATAGAGTTTTGTTTTAAAAAACAATTAATAGTAATTATTTTGAAACACACATATTGCATAAAGTGTTTTAATTGTTTTACAAAAGAAATACTTTATTTAAAAAAAAAAGAGAAATACTTAGGGCTTGTTTAATTTATAGCTGAAACTCTACTTTCTAACCTTCTTTCTTTTCATCCCATTAGAAACTGGGGGATGATTTTTTTTGCTTTTCTTGATATCAATCCATCTTTCTTATTGTTTCATCTATTTATATATAAGTTTTCTTCCTTAATAAAGTGATTTTTTTCATCCGATTTGAATTTTCATTCAATTTTTCCTTTGGTTTTTTATGTTTTGGCACCGATTTATTATAATGCATGATTGTTGCTGGCCAGATGAAATGGGATCAGGAACAACAACGCTACTGATCAAATGTGAGCCACATAAAAATCCTTATTCACACTATGCTTCATCAAAACTCTGTAATCTTGGGGACATATATTATAGGAATATTATGAGTATTTATTGTGTAGGTCTTGGATAGTCTCTTCTTGCTATTTGATTTATCTACTATGTCATCCTCTAATGTTTTTAGCAATTTGATTTATATGTTAAAATATAAAAATATTATTGTTTCGAATTAATGAAATTTCAGTGTTTATTATCAAAAAAAGATAACAAAGAAAACAAGGATAACATGTTTTTTTTTTTTTTGTTCTGAAAACTATAGAGAACACAAAAAACACTAAATTTAAATAATAAGAACAATTTTTTAGAGAACACAAAAATAATAATCTCTGTATTTTTAAAAACTATTCTCAAAATTAATTTTTAAAAATAGGAATCAAACATACCTTTACGTTGCCTTTTTTTCTTCCTCTTTTTTGTTGGGGGTGGGGGTGAGGGAATTTGATGTTAGGTTAGGCACATGATAGTGGGTTTAAAGTCAAAATAATTCATTTTAAATATATATATATATATATATATATATATATATATAGAGAGGAGAGGGATCTCATTTTTTCAAACTATTCATAAAATTCATCTTTTTACATTTTTAAAACCGTATTTATCAACAACGGTTTTAAAAATTAACCTTGAAATCGCATTCATCAATTACGATTTTAAGATAAATGTAAAACCGTATTTACAAATTGTGGTTTTAAAATTAATTTTCAAAATCGTAGTTAATAAATACGACTTTAAAAAGCAAAAAACTAATTTTATGAATATTTTAAAAATAAGTCTATCTGCGTTATTTAAAAAATATATAAATTACTTTCGTACCAAACTCCATGGTAGTTGTGTCATGAATGAAAAGATAGATACAATGCTAAGATAAGAAATAAAAAAGGCAAAAAGGACAAGATGGAATCTAATTGGAAAGAGAGAAGAAAGGGAAGTTAAAAGGGACAAGTTCAAGAAATGGGGAAGAAGAGAGTAAAGAGTGAGGAGAGACAATATCAGACAATGAGCATGCGAACTAGAAACCCGATTTGCCTTCTTTCCTAACCCAAACAACATCGCCTCCACACCTAACCTGCTTTTCAACTTAAGGATTCTGATTCATCTCACCCCTATCATTTTCTTTCTTGTCATAAAAGATTTTCTTTAATTCTTTTTAGTTGTGACATCTACTTCATAACTCTTTTTTAAGTGATTTTTTTTTTAATTTTAGCTAAAAATAATTTCTAATTTAGCATACAATTTCCATGAATTCTTTATTAATAATGTTTTTTTTTTTTTTGAGAATTTCTCTCTTAAAATATATTTTTAGAAATGAATTTAAGATGTTTTTACTTATTCTAAATTATTATAAAAAAAATAAACAAAAGATTTATTATGAAATTAGTAAGAATATAGAACTAGTTTTGTGGACTTGTTCCTTCATGAATATTACATATACCTTACAAAAAAAAAAAAAGAGTTTCCAAAAATGCTAGATGCTAGTTGAAGCTGTCCTTCATGAAAATTACATATACCTTAAAATTTAAAAAAAAAAAAAAAGTTTTCAAAAAGGCTAGATGCTTGAAGCTTTTAAAGTGGGGTTCAAGGGGCAGGGCCCTAGGGAATGTGTGGGGAGAGGGTATATATCAGTCACAGCCACCACACCACGTGTTTGTGGGGACTGTGTTAGTACTTAGGACAACTAGACAAGTAGGAATTTCTCTTCTTTCAAACCCAACTACCCAAGACAGAAAGGGCAAAAAGAAAGATGCATGATTCACGAATTGAAAAAGAAAAAAAAATAGCAATCATTAAAGAGAGGGAAGAGCGCTCTAAGTAGAGGGTTGAATGTTTAAATAGGTACGATATGAGAAGGGAAGAGATTTGGATTCGAGTTTCAATAAGACAATTTATTATATTGTAAATCAAGTGTTTAATTGTCAAAACAAAAAAAAGAAGGAAGAGCCAATAAAACCTAGTTTAGGTTCAGGATTTGAGTATTAAAATGAACAAAATTGTAGAAGAATGGATTACTATGATGCATTGCAATTCACAATGCAATTTACAGAGCGAATAGATTTTAATGGTAACTGCCGACTGCCGACTGCCGACTGCCGACTGCCGACTGCCGAGTGGGAACGTGAAAGTGTGGAAAGGGAAGCACACTCTGTCGCTGTCCACAGCCTTAATCCCGTTTGTTCACATTATCTGCTCTGCGATGCGGCGGATAAATGGCACGGCTGCCTCTGCCTCCCCTACTACTCTCATCTCTTTCCCAATCCCCTGACCAATTTTTAAGTGGAGACCAGATATGTGGTGAGTTAAAAATACTTTGGCTTCTTTTTTTTGTTAATATGCCTATCGACTCTGATGACATAGACACATGGCTTTGGTATTGAAATCAAAATAATTACACTTCCGCACCAATCTAATTCAGGAGTTCCATCAAATCTTAAATTGATGCAATAAAAAAACCCCTACCTTAGCCCTCTCTTTATGTGTTCTATTTACCTTTACCTTAACCTTTTTTCTTCCTTTCTTCTGGGGCTAGGGTGGAGGCAGTCCCTATGATACAATAAGAGATTTAATGGGCACTTGGGTTCCTAGTCAATAGATAATTCTTTTTTTAATATATATATATTACAAAACGTTCCCACCTGGCTTAACAGGAGATACCATGGAAAATGTGATTGGGGAAAGGAAACTTGGCATCATGTGGCATTAAAGGAGTTGAGGGTGGTGCTTTTGTCATGTTGTCAGTTTTTTTTTGAAAACCAGATTGGATTGGCTTACATTACCTGATTGGGAATCACCTATTTTAAAATGGTTTTATGTTCTTTTTTTTTTACGGCAAGTGGATTTTATCTACATAACATTACAAAAGGAAAATTTTCTCTATTGGTATTCTGAAGATTATCATTTCCCTTTTCCTTTATTTTGGCTCCAGATAAGGAAAAAGTTATAAACACCCAATTTGGTTATGATAACTATTGAATTAAAAATAGGAAAGTGCACATGCATTTACGGTATAAACACCCAAATTTGGTTATGATAACTATTGAGTTAAAAATAGGAAAGTGCACACACATGCAAGGTATTAAAAACATTAAGATCACAATAAATAAAAAACAATAAAACGACATGTAAGATATACAATAAAGCAAGACCCGTGTTGAGAGAGATGATTAATTAGAAATAAAATACGGGGGAAGGGGGGGGGACTAATTAATTGGTGACATGTCATTAATTGCTTTGTTAAAGAAAAGGACAAAATTCAATCAAATAGGGTATCATCTTTATCAACAAGGGAATCCTCATTAATAAATTATTCATTTATTAGATGTTTGTTGTTTATAAAAGGTGAGAAGGAGGGAGATGAGAAAGGTCATAGTGATGCAACAGGCATAGAGAGACCTTGTTAGTTCAATAGTGTGGGAATGGCTAATCATCAAAAGAATGAGGCAAATGAAATGAAGAAAGGGGAAGTGGTTGTGGTGATGGTGCCATTTCCAGCACAAGGCCATCTCAACCAACTCCTTCAGCTTTCTCGTCTCATCTCTTCCTACTCCTACACCTACAACGTATCTGTTCACTATGTAGCTTCTTTCACCCACGCCCACCAAGCCAAGCTTCGAGTTCATTGTTGGGACCCTCTTCTCCAACCCAACTTCCATTTCCATCACTTTCCCACGCCTCATTTTCACTCTCCTCCTCCCAATCCTAACGCCTCTGTTCAATTCCCCGCCCATCTCGAGTCCTCCTTCGAGGCTTCCTTACAGCTTCGCCACCCTGTTGCTGCACTCCTACGTGACCTTTCTCGGACAGCTAGGAGGATCATCGTCATCCACGACTCCCTTATGGGTTCTGTGATTCAGGATGTCGCCTCTATACGTAATGCTGAATCCTACACTTTTCACAGTGTCTCTGCCTTCTCTATTTTCTTGTTTCTCTGGGAGGCTGCGGGGAAGCCTGCCCTTAACCTTAAGGAGGTAAAGGTTAAACTTCTTGAAGATATTCCATCTCTTGATGGCTGCTTCACGTTAGAGTTCCTTAATTTTATCGCCACGCAACATCAGTTCAAGAAGCTCAATTCCGGGAATATCTACAACACATGCAAATCGATAGAGGGTTGTTATGTGGATTTGCTGGAGGGTCTAGAGATCTACGGTGGAAAGAAGCAGCATTGGGCGTTAGGGCCATTCAACCCACTGACGAAGATGACGACAACTCCTCTACGCACTAATGACAATAACAAGTCAAAAAATCCTAGACACAGATGCTTGGAGTGGCTTGACAAACAGGCTCCAATGTCAGTGCTATTGGTTTCATTCGGAACCACAACATCATTAACAGGTGAACAAATCAAAGAGCTTGCAATAGGGTTGGAACGAAGCAAACAAAAGTTCATCTGGGTATTGAGAGATGCGGATAAAGGAGATGTTTTCAGTAGTAGTAGTGGAGAGGGGAGGAGAGCAAAACTTCCAGAAGGGTATGAAGAGAGAGTGGGAGGAAGAGGGGTGGGGTTGGTGGTGAGAGATTGGGCACCCCAACTGGAGATATTGGGGCACAGTTCAACAGGTGGGTTCATGAGTCACTGTGGATGGAACTCATGCCTGGAGAGCATTAGCATGGGAGTGCCCATAGCAGCCTGGCCTATGCACTCAGATCAGCCAAGAAACACTGTTCTTGTATCCCAAGTGCTCAAAGTTGGCCTGGTTGTTAGGGACTGGGCCCAAAGAGAGCAGTTAGTGGCAGCATCTACCATTGAAAAGAAGGTCAGAAGGTTAATGGCATCAAAGGAAGGAGACGCCATGAGGAAGAGAGCAGCAGAATTGGGAGTCACAACTCGGAGGTCAATGGATGAAGGTGGGGTTTCCCGCAAGGAGTTAGATTCTTTCCTTGCTCACATCACCAGATAGGTCTTGGTTTGTACTGGTCCAATTGCATGTGTAACCCACCCCACCCAAAACCCTCCCCTGAACTAGAATCCCATCCTAATTTATCACCCATTCATTCAGCTTTTCTTGGGATTTCTGTGAAATAAACTCATGCAACATTCAACGTTTTCAGCTAAACATTGAATGATGATGACAACGACTAGCCCAAAGGGTTTCAAAATCCACTTTAGACCAACTAGGCAGGTCCAAATGCTTTTTAAGAAAACGACACTATCAGTAAAAAGAGAAATTACCTTCAGATTAAGTCAATTTTTCATTAGTAATCTAGGGTGACTAAAATAAGGTTGAAAGAACATCGTTTTATCCTAACTTTGACAGCATGATGATGCCATGATGGCTTGGTTTCCTAAGAAACTCGGACGATCAATTCGGCTTCGATACAAGCTTCCTCCTAACCCTACTAAGTTCTCTTCTGACAAACTGAATGGCCTGCTGATGTCTGAAATTTCTAAATATGGAAAGTTGTGGACAGAAGCTTTTGCCAATGAAGTCTAGTTGAGCATTGATGATGGATAAGGTGCTGCGGGACTGACACTCTACCAGGCACTGATAATATGTCTGATTCCCATGACACAGTGAGAGTGGAAGGTCCTAATCTAATATGCGCCCAATTACACGCCACCATGTAGATCCATAAGCTATAATTGAAAGCTTTCTTAGCATTTCCCACTTTTATATAGTGGATACATGAACCATGCCAAACTTCTAGGTACTTTAAAAAAACAAATCTCTGACTTTTCAACCCAAAAGCAAGTCGGTAAACAGATCTATTGGTATTAATTTCTGTTTTCTACACAGTAGGAGCCATGGGGATTCTCCTGTCCAGCTCAAGGTTTCGTAGGCATCTAAACAAGTTATCCACCACGTGGATATGAATGCGAAAGGAAAGCAAGGCAATTTCGTTTTCAAATTTCAATAAAATGTGTATTATCATGAGCTAGAGTCATACATTCATAATATATTACAGGAGAAATGTTCAGACAATAAATGAGGGCAGCAGCACAAAAGTCAAGTTGGTTAGTTGTCCATATATTTCATGATTTTAGCCAATATCCAAAATCTATTTCCTAATTTTGTGTAGAAGCAGATACTTTTGCATCACCATCATCAAAGTCATGAACAAAAGATGGACTCAGAAAAGCTCCGGTGGTAGTAATCATGGTACCTTTGCCAGCACAAGGTCATCTCAACCAGTTCTAGCAATTGTCCCACCTCATCTCGTGCTATAACATCCCAGTTCACTACGTAGGTTCTGCCATACACAATCCGCAGGTCAAGCTTCGAGCTCATGGCTTGAATCCTATGGACAATACTAAAATTCATTTCCATGAATTCTCAAACCCTCCTTTTCTTTCTCCTCATCCCTACCCCCACGCTCCCAACATGTTCCCCGCACACCTTCATCCATCCATTGAAGCCTCTATGCACCTTCGCCAACCCATCAGCAAACTCTTACATGCTCTCTCTCCTGCGACAAAAAGAATGATCATCATCCATGACCCTCTTATGGCCTCTGTTGTTCAGGATGCTGCTTCAATCCCAAATGCTGAAGCCTATGTGTTTCCAATGCATCTCTGCTTTTTCGATTTTCATCTACTTATGGGAAGCCTTTGGAAAGCCTTTCCCACTAGCAGCAGAAATACCCAAAGAACTTCCATCCATGGAAGGATGCTTCACCTTTGAAATCATGAATTTCTCTGCTCATCAATATGAGTTTGCGAAAACTGCAGCGGGAGATCTCTACAACACATGCAGATTAACAGAAGGTACTTACCTTGATCTACTAGCTAATGAACTGATGAATGGAAGCAAAAGGCAATGGACAATGAACAGGCATAAGAACTCAAATAGCCCAGATAGATACTTGGAATGGCTAGACAAACAAGCTCCACACTATAGTATACATTTCATTTGGAACATCTGTATCGTTGTCAGATAAACAAATCAGAGACCTAGCTATTGGGTTAGAACAGAGTGCGAAAAAAGTTTATCTGGGTGTTGAGGGATGCTGATAGAGGAGATATTTTCACAGGGAAAGTCAGAAGAGCTAAACTTCCTCAAGGGTATGAAGAGAGAGTGGAAGCAATGGGACAGGGAATGGTTGTAGGAGACTGGGCACCCCAACAGGGAATTCTGGGGCATTTGACTACTGGTGGATTCATGAGTCACTGTGGATGGAACTCATGCATGGAGAGCATTACGATGGGAGTCCCTATAGCAGCATGGCCAATGCACTCAGATCAGCCTCGGAACTGTCTGCTAGTAACACAAATCCTCAAAGTTGGTCTGGTTGTCACAGAATGGGAACATCGGGAAGAACTAGTGACATCATCTACAATTGAAAAAGCCCTAAGAAGATTAATGACATCCAAAGAAGGCAATGACATAAGGAAGAATGCTGTGGAATTGGGCAATGCCATCCGGAGGTCAATGGATGACGGAGGGCTTCTTGCATGGAGTTCGATTCTTTCATTGCTCGTATTACCAGATAGATTTATTAGTCGAAATGAAGTATATAATGTCCTATCTTAGAATGCGGCCTCAATTTAGATCATCTGATAAATTGAATGAACATTAGTACTATAAAATATGGTTTACTTATTGAAATTAATCATTGTGGAAGTGTGTGCTGACTCTTACTTATCTGGGGATGCATGTGCACTAGCTACGTGTGTGTGTGTGTGAATCTCTGTCTGTGACTACGGTTAACAGGTCGATGGGACTGTCATTCAACAAAGCAAGCTTTTCCTAGGACCAGAAAAGGTTAAAATATAAGACTAGGTTTACAAATTCGCCTTATTAATCAACTTTAATTTAAGGTGGGAAAAATAAAAGAGAAGAAATCCGAATTGAGCAGTTTAACTGTAAGTCTGACAAAAAACTATTAGAGATGTATGTTAGGACTTTCCCCACAATCCTTTCAATGTTTTGGTGATGAATTAGGCCAAAAAACTTCTCTTAATATAGAAAATGACCTCTAGAGTAATGAGAACTATTAGATATAATTTTTTTTTTTTATCAATAAAAAGCAAAATATTGATAAAAAAGAACCAGAAGGTTCGAAGTCTGTTTAGGGTATCTGAAGACCAGTAGAACAAAAACAGTAGAACAATATGCTGCAAAAAGCCTACCAGCCCAACCAAATAACCAACAAACTCATTTACAACTCAACTAAGTCAAAAAATCCAAAAAAGAGTTTGTGTTATCCACACTATACAAATTTGCCCAAGACCATAAATTGCTCAAGAAAGTAGCTTTTATCCTTTGAGCTGAGTAACACCATTCTCAAATGCCACCATATTTCTTTCCCGCCATAAGCCCAAAATAAGCAAAGGAGGGTTGTCAACCAAATTTTTTTTCGTTTTTTCCCCACTATTGCTCCTTGCCATGATAGCAAAGTGTGAAGGATGGATCTAGGAAACACCTAACTTGTCCCAACGATCAACAAAAAGAGATCCTAAAGCATCCTGGCTTTCTTGCAATGAACTAACAGATGTTCTATTGTCTCTTCGTTCTCCTCACAAAGATAACATCTGTTAGCAAGAGCTCTTCCCTGATATTTAAGCTGATCCAAAGTGAACACTTTACCCTAAGCGGCTTCCCAGGCAAAAAAACTCATTTTGGGCGGAACAGTTGGATTCCAAATAGAGCAAAGAGGGAACGACGCTATATCAAGCGACTGATCTATAACCTTGTGCATAAGCTTCACGGAAAAGCCTTCAACCTTAGAACCCTTCAACATGAGCTTATCATCATTCGAGGAGTTGACAACTATTAGATATAATAAATGTAAGGACTTTCTCCACAATTCTTGCAATGCTTTGCTGATGAATTAGGCCAACAATCGTAATCTAGAAAATGACCTCTAGAGTAATGATTTTCCTACTGCTCCAGTATTAGAGGTTGCTAGAACAAGTCTTGCGAATGCACCCCAATCTTCCGTCTACCCACTAGAACCCATAGGCCACTAGGTTGAGATAGTGAGACTTGGTCAGACACTAAGTTGGAAGAAAAGAACAAGACAAACCCTTCTCTGCCAAACCATAAAGAACAAAGATGGAATGCCACGCAATGAGATTTATGAAAATGACTATGCAGTACATGTCAACAGTCCCTTCATTGCAATCGATATGTGCCCCTAATGGGTCATAAGATCACGACTACGCTAAGCTATCTGACAAACAAATCTCTAAGCCTGTACTTATTCAGATAAGAGCATGAATCCCTTTGAATTCAGACCTAATGCTAGTTTGGTAAGAGATCTTCCCAGCATGGCCTAATGCTAATTTGATAAAGATCTTCTCAGCATAGCCCTAGAGACTTGCTAAGGTGGCAAGGGATAGAGATGAGAATGGGGGAGGTTCCGTGTTCAAACTCTGTGCAATAGAGAAAATCAAAGGCATTACCCATGAAGAAAAACAGAGGAAAAAAGGTGCCCATCAACATACTGAGTACTTGGACAAGAACGTAAAATCAAAAGTCATGATCATGAATAAATTTATCACAGCAAACATCCAAAAACAAGTGCAATAAGTGTAATATTGTTGGAAATGGGACCTGTTCATGGCTACTACTGTGGTTTATTGTTGTTATTTTTTGGTCCCATAATGGACTTTTGCCTTAGCTAGGATATTAATACTATTAATTATCCAAACTAACCTGATGATTAGTCATAAATACAATAAAAAAGAATTGAAGAATGAAATAGAGTAGAGAAGCAACACAGCAGATCCAACTACAATGCATTTGAATCAGATTTGCATAGACAGAGAAGATTCTTCATATGTTTTGTCCTTCTGCTTTTGAATAAAGCTCACCATTAGAAATTGATCCTTATTCTAAGATTTAATTTCTCATATTATGTTAGAAGTCTAATCATGTTCTCAACCTTTTTTGTTTCTATAAACTCCAAAGAACAATTGAACTCTTTCAAAGGCTAATAGCAGAAAGCTTACTGCTTCCAAGTGTTATTTTCTATGATTCTGATGAAGTCCATTTGTGGGCTTCTAACATTACCCCTTTGAATTTTTGACATGACAAAGGCTGATAAAAGTTTGAATTAATTGAATATTTTTTAGAAAACCAATTACAAGAAAAATTTAGGCTTTTTTTGGGGGATGAAGAGATTTCTATATCCTTGATCATTTTTCTCAAAGCAAACATTTTTTATTGGAAACAAACCATATATTAATAGAGGAAAGTAAAAAGGATGAGAGATTCTTTTTTATAACCGTAGATGTCCGGGCCAGCTTACGCATACCTCGACTAATTTCACAGGGCCCTAGAGTGACCAACTGAGTAAAACCTCCAATGCCACCAAAGCGACTCGAATCCATAACCTTTGGGTACCCATCCCAGAGCTTTACGCCATCTGAGCTACTCCTTGGGGTAAAAAAGATGAGAGATTCTTCCCACTAAGTACAAACCTAATCAAGTAAAAGTATACTTACACTTTATATATATATATATATATATATATATATATATATATATATACTTACACTAAAAGCAAGTGTTGAACCCTAGAGACCTAAAACAAAAGCTCTCAAAAAAATCCATCCCTCTCAATTCCAAACTGAAAGCCACGTAAGTATTATAATATTGAGTGGGACTCCTCCCTCTAATGTACAAGATGCCCATAAAGAGGAATGGAAATGAATATGATCCCATAAAACCTCTCCCATTTTGCACTTCTAAAAAAAATTCTTTCATTTCTCTCATGCCACACTATACATAATATAGTAAGACATGTAATATGTTAAAGCGTCTCGTCTCTAATTGATTTCCCAAACGTCTAAAAAGGGGGTTTTAGCTATTAGAACTGGTTTTTTTTTTGTTTCTCTTTTATGTATAGTTCTGGTATACTGTGTTTGTTACGTTGAGCTTAGCTTTTTTTTTTTCATTAATATACACTCTTATTGGCCTATCCATAATAATAATAATAATAATAATAATAATCATAATAATCATAACAACAACAACAACAACAATAATGAATAATGAGAAAATATATAACATTAAAGTCAGTATGTTGCATACAAAGTCTCCTCAATTGAGCAGTAAGTCTCGTGGTTTCGAACTATTCCAGTTATTGTCCACATCTTGCCCTTCTTTTTTACAACCTCAGTCATTCCCATCTCATGATTCCAAATAGCTTCGGAAACACCTTCTCCTGCAAAACAATACACACATTGAGGTTGCAAAACATTATTCTGAACACAGTGAGAGTTACTGGTCCTAAACCTCTCACTAAATCGCAACTTGGAAATAGAACTAGAAGTACAGTATTGTTCCTCTTCATCATTGGCATCGTGAAGATAGATCTCAGAATCGCTAGCTCCACCAGAAGAGTTTACCCAATCCTCATCTTCCATACTCCAATTGTCTAAAGAAGATGAAATTGGCGATTGATATAAAACTAAAAAGGAAAAGAGAATAAGATTGTATACTCTTAGTTCTGGAGTAGGGGAGAGGCAGCAGAATCTAGTTATTTCTTCTCCGATGGTGCGGTTGTTGAGAAAGACGGGTTTAGCAATTCAAGCGTCACTTTTGATCAGTTGGATATTTGGGTGAGAGGAAGGAGGAAGACCAGCTTTAAATCCATCCTTGTGGAGATCGAAGAAGGCAACACCCCCACCCCCCACCCCCGAACATGAATGGATATGGATACTTGTGAGTCTGTGACAAGTTAAGTAAAGGTAATTAACAATAAATAAATACATTAAATAGATCATAGATGGGCTCTCTCTCTCTCTCTCTCTCTCTCTCTCTCTCTCTAACCAAGCCGTCTAGTTTCAATTTCAGCCTCCCTGCCCAAAACGAAAACAATTTTTTGGAATTCACCCTCTATTGTTGTAGAGTAGCCGGAGATTCATAATATAAGCAAAGAGAGACTTTGAAATTTGGAATTGGTTATACAATGTAAGAATTAATCATCACGCACGAATGAAATAAAAATACCGTATATATTATTAATATATTCGTCATTGGGAGTGTGGGGGGTTTTGCCTAAACATCTTAAAATTTGCTGTCGATGTTTAAAGTGTCAAAATAAAAAGATCCATATGAAAAGCTGAAGCTGCCGCAGCCAGTTCAAGCAAAATCCACGAGGGCGTTGGTACCACTCATGGAAAACCAACCAGAAGAAGAAGAAATGAGAAGGAAAATTGGAATGGTTTTTGGGTATATTAAACAAGAATTCGAAAACTTTCAAAAGCAAAAGATGCTCTCTCTCAGCTGCATATTGTGCTCCACAACTTTGGTTCAAGGGCTGCAAAGATTTCTGAGATCCTCCTCCTTGGCATACCAACTTGGTATTATCTTTGAAATGTGGGGATACAGATCCTTGTAGGAGTTTCTGATTGTTCCTTCTGCAACTCCCGTTGCATTTGAGATATCTGCACCACCACCACCCACATGTTTCCAACATTACAAAATCGCAACCTTATAGTATGAATAAATACGAGCCATAAAGAGCCAGCATTGGCCCTCCACACACTCTGATGATTGCAATGTTGCAGCCCAACCATCAGCCATGTCAATCCTCAAAAATCTATCCTAATTACGTGACCATGGAGACAGTCTAGTCTGGTAACAACCTTGCAGTATCAGTGTGTGTAAAGGGGATAAGTCCACCACCAGAAAAACCAATTTGGATAAATTGAAGGATGTTTAAACCTCGGAGAAGCTTCTTCTCGTCTGAAAGCTGAGTTATAATGTAAATAACTGCTGCTGCAATTGATACTGGACTTCTCCTGCAACAAATTAAAAAGGATATGAGAAAAGAATAACAAGACATCAACAAAGCTCTTTTCATTGTTATAGGCAAGTTATAATCATTACATCAACAACCAACCCGAGAAGAACCATAAAAAGACAACACTTTCCCAAATATATTGAGGGGGGGAAATTAAAAATATATATATTATGTATGAAAAAATTTACACATTTTCGGGGGGCAAATACAATATATGTATATATGTATATATATATATATATATATATATATATATATATATACACATATCAATATATTGATATCAATACATATATATCAAAAAATTTCAAAGCTACGTAAGGAATTCCATGGAACCACGATGGGTGGACACTCGCTGTATTTAACACTTACCAACGCCTCTCAACGACATTTTTCTTGGTGGGTATGAGAAGGGACATCAAGGTGTTTGTTGCAGCTCGCTTCATTTTTTAGCAAAACAAGTATTTTGTGATGTAGCCAACAGCGTTGCTGCAACCATTGCCAATTCCCAACAAAATATGAGAAGATGCAGCTATGGATTTCATTGAAGGACTTCCACAATTGAAAGGGTATGATACTATCTATCTTAGTGGTGGTGGATCAACTTAGCAAATATAGTCATTTCTAGACATTACGTCACCCCTTCACAGCTAAAACCATGGCTGCTTTATTCTCTAAGGAGACTGTAATGCTCCATGGAATGCCAAGGTCCATCGTGTCAAATCACGATAAGATCTTCACTAGCATCTTTTAGATGGAGCTGTTTATGCAACGAGGGACTACTTTAAACTGGAGTTTCCCATATCATTCTCAGTCTAGAGACTTATTTGAGGTGATTTGCAGGAAATAAATCCAAACAGTAAGCCAAATGGTTATCTTGGGCATAGTATTGATACAATACTACATGTCACACAGCTACAAACACAACCCTATTTGTAGTAGTATAGGGTCAGCCCCCACCCCTGATGCATTATGGTATAGGAGATATTGTTGTTTCGACTCTGGAGCAGCACTTGGATGGTCAGGAAACTATTCCGGATGAGTTGAAATTTCATTTGGCAAAAGCTGGATCATGTATAAAGGTGTGGGCTAATGAGCAGCATCCTAAGGTGCATTTCAAAGTGTCGGATCTGGTGTATGTGAAATATGCCTTTATAGCTATGAGTCCTTAGCCAAGCAGCACAATGAAAAGCGCAGTCCCAGATATTATGGACCGTTTCTAGTGGAGGCTCAAATCACGATAGTGGCCTATCATCAGCCGACATTGTTGGCATATACTTAATTTTCCCCATATTACACATATCTCAACTCCAGCATTCCTTCAAGGAACCCTAGCTTCAGCTACAACTACCCTCTCAACTTAATGATGCGATGGAGATGCCAACTACGTGGTGATGGAGCAACTACCAAGATTTGAAGGTACTTGAGATTCTGCTTTTGCTATTCAAAAGATTTTTTTTTTTTTTTTTACAAATGCTATTCAGAAGAAATTTCCTACATTTAACCTAAAGGACAAGGTGAAAAGTTGAGGCCTGCAATTCAGTACACATATATCGTACCAAATTGAGGTTATTTTTGTTCTTTACCTCTCTACTACCAATTTGCTCTTTCCTAATTGAGTATTATTGACCTGGCAAGGGTATATTCAGAAGGGTGTGGAAGATGCGGTGGGAATGGAAATTGTTATTTTTTTAGTAGGAAAACACTCTCTAGGGGGGCCAGTAAACCTCTTGAACAGTGTGCCCTATCTTTTTACTTGATTCCTTAATTTCAATACCATTTAGTCTTCCATCAATTTCCCTCTATTCGGTTTCATTTGAGTATCTGGTTGTTTCCTATCAAAGTTCAAACAAAATCATTCATTGTTCAATCTAGCCCCAGTTTCCTACTTCTAGTGCTAGAACTAACACTAATGCATAATCCAGTAAGGATGAGAGAAGTATTTCCTTCAAGATGCCCTATTTAAAGCAGATTTCAATTTAGCCTCCATTCAAACACTAGCCACCCCAAGGATTGCAAATACATGTGCATAAACCAGGGGACAGGAGGGAATACTTCCTTTAATATACCATAATTAGGATAAATCTAATTTAGAAATGTGCTGAATTACTTATCAAAAAAAATTTAGACATGTGCTGAAACACAACCATGAGATTGAAGGAGCAGCACGCCAAAAAGTCATTCATCTTCTAGATGGATCTAATTGTTACTGATATACCATGAGACAAAACTTTTGACATTGACCAACTTATCAAAAAAAAAAAAAAAAAACTTTTGACATTGACCAAACTCCAGGGAACAAGCTTTTTGCATCCTAATCAATCCCGCATAGAGAACCTTCAGCTAGCTCAAATTGACTAGTTTCTTATTGGTGTTCTTTGTTGGCTTTCATTCTAAATTTTCATAAACCCTATACTCCTTTAATCAGAAAAACTAGAAGTTCTTTCACATACTTACTGATTCAAAAATCATGCAAATTTGATATGAATAGGTGTTCTTATTGGTGTTCTTTGTTGGCTTTCATTCTAAATTTTCATAAACCCTATACTCCTTTAATCAGAAAAACTAGAAGTTCTTTCACATACTTACTGATTCAAAAATCATGCAAATTTGATATGAATAGGAGACAAAATTTGCAAGGAACTATCATAAAAGATAATGGTATCAGAATGGTAACATGATGAGAGTAGAAATCCTGGACTACCTTATATCAAACTCTTCAGACTTATGCACAGCTTCTTGAGCAGCTTTAACCACTTGGTTGGTCATCCCGAGATTGGAACAAAATCTCCTCTAGAGATTAGATTAAGATTAATGCATTAAATATATATTTAAGAAACAACAATATTGCAGTACACAAAAAACCGCCAACAATAGCATAATAAATGTGTTCTGCTTCAGAAAAACCTCACCATGAAGTCTCCAGCATGTATGGTTCCCATCTCTACCGATTGACCCTTCTCAGCCTCCAGTTGTTTCACTATGTATTCTTTTGCTCGGCCAATTTCTTTCTTTGTGGCTCCGTTGGCAACAGAGCAAATTTCTAGTTGACAGCCACAGTTTCAAGAAGCTCATATGCAAAGAAAAACATAAATCAGGAAGCATCCATATGTTAAAAGAATCTTAGGCTGTACCCTTAACAGTGCGTGGTTTGTCTTCTTGTCGACAAGCAATATAGAGACAGGCAGCCAACAGAGCGTCTTGATTTCTTCCTCTAGTAGACTTTTGATCTTCTACCTTCTTATATATTTCATTAGCGCGGTCCTTCGTATAAATGACAAAGGCACCATCAGAGGAGATATAACAATCAAATATAAATTATGGGAGGAATAACTAGCAAGAAATCCTTAATATATTTTAATAGTAGCTAAAAAAAGGGTGAGAGTGAAGGCCGCAATTATGAGATGGCATTTTAGTTAAAAAACATAACTGATTGAGGTAGTCTTTTGGAATTTCACTGAAACCAAATGAAGCAAAAATAGAGCCTCCCTTAATAGAACAAACTTCAATAGATAAAAGGTAAGATAAAACAGCTCAAGAGCCAATCTAAATATGCCACAAGAATATCATTTGCCTAAGATCAAGTAATCGCAGGCTAAGGGGCTGTTTCCTTAGGATTGAAGGATAGGAATGACAAATTAATCAAACCAAAAATAGATTAAAATAACAGCATGAAAAATATATAGGAGAAGATGGAAAATAAAAATCCTAGATCACTAAGACCTACAGAGGCCTCATCTAAAAGGAGAAAGTAATGGTATCCCACAAGTAAAGAACACAAAGATAAGTAGCATTCATTGTTTTTATTGCTAACAAAGATAACTAGCATTCATCATTTTATTTTAAGTAGCCTTATCATAGGCTTAAGAAAACTCAACAAAGAATAAACAGGAAACCCAACTACAAGGATGATTTCCAGGGTTGCTTCCAATGTCAATTTGACCACGATCACTAACACTTAAAGTCACATTCATGCATGACTAATTGAGCAACCAGCCTTCTGACCCATGAAATTTATCATGTAATAAACTTTAGTCAATGCCTTACCAACCGGTTTCTATTTTTTCCCCAACATTGAATTGCAATTTAGAATCTCATGGACGAAAATACCTTTCCTTGATTTTGATGATTTCTAACAAATAGTGAATCATGTAGAAATCGATGTTCAATGCCATACCAACTGGTTTCTATTTTTTCCCCATTATTGAATTTCATTTTTGCAAGTCGTGGATGAAAATACCTTTCTTTAATTTTGATGATTTCTAAGAAATAGTGAATCACTTGCAAATGTATAGTTAGGATGTTGGGATGTTGGATAGAAAACAAAAGGATGTGTGTCCCGATAATTTTAGCTATTTTTATTTTAGAAATTCTTTCCTGATATGCCTAGGCTTTATTTATTAATGAAAAACATGTCGCAAAGTGACATCAGCATAAGAGCCAATGGGTTTTGGTACTAAATACTCTTTGATTTTAAGATGGTTGGAAAGTAAACCAACAAACAAAAAAGGGAAGTAATACATATTCAAGGACATTTTTTTTCTTCTTTGTTAGCAATCACCCAATGTTAATAATACTAGACAAGATAATTTCTTTCACATAAAAAGGGAAGAAAAGGATGATACCACATATATTATGTATACTTTATAAACAGTGAAAATACAAAGGAGTTAGTCATTCAACTATGTATGATTGGGATTGTGCACGCCAAAACTAACAATTATATAATATAATATGATACCAGCAAGTAGATAGCATACCTTTATGGTCGCAACAAGGCCCAACCTGAAAAATTAAATGCCAGGTTAGTTACAATTTTTTTGTAGCAACAGTTTGTGAAAATACTTCTACAAGATAATTTTTGAAAACAAATGAGATTTGGCAAGATGAACACTTCCAAAAAAATAAAAAAATAATCTACACAACCTCATCTATTACACACACACTCATAAAAACCAAGGGATAACTTAACCTCGTATTAGATGCATAAGGTCGCTCCGAGACCATTTTACTTTAACCAATAATAAACTAATTACACCTATTCAGAAAATAAATCTGAAGCAAGAGGAACAACATGCAAATCAAGTTAAAGATCTAGAGTTCCACTCTCTGGAGGAAGAAATCTGGGAATGAGCTTCTATTAATGGTAAACACATCCAAAACTCTAAACTCCTGACCAGTTTGAAAAACTTGGATTCAGGAAAAGTGACCAAATCAAATCAAGTTTCTGGTTTTTTATTCTGAGTGGATGTTTTCATGAAAAGCAACCACACCAACGCGTGTCAGCAACCAAACAAAACCTTGAGATCAAGAATATGACTATTCTATTTTTTGCTCCAAGCAATTCAAGATTTAAATTTCCTTTAGTTTTCTTCCCAGACATTTTCAAGAGGGACCAAATACAGCATCTAGCACTAACAATGACCCAAAACCCAAATCTATTAGTCGATTTCTTTTCTTGGTCCCAATCCCAGATAGCTCGACACTTAAAATAAAACAGTTTGATTGGGCATTTTGATTCCTCGGATATTGAGTAATCAAAATTACAATTTCATTCCTTCCCGCACATTCCGCAGCCAAAAAGACACAGCAAGTGGAGATTAATATTAAACCGAAGGCTCTCTTCCTATGACTTTCTCTCATTTGTTCACTAATCAAGATATCATTAATTTTTGCAGCAACCATACTGCAATCCAGTGCTCAAAATTCACTTTTCTATTAGTTCTTACGTTTCATGACTCATCCAATAGATCTTAACTTTATTGGCAACAAAGCTGACTTCAGGGTTGACATGGATCAATGAAGTAAGGTCTATGTCATCTTTTGCCATCCCCAAATTAATCGAAACTTAAACCTTCCCTACAATTGTTTTACCAATAAAATTAATTTTCCAGCAAAAAAAACTGCATCCCTGAGGTTCCAACAAAAAACTGAAGGTAAATTCAACACCTATCAGACATAGTGGCGATGGTCTTGAAAGCCAGAATAAGACTCCGATCAGGATTCGAACCCCGATTCTGCCACCGCCCTAACGAACCGGACAAGAAATCGCCCGAAGCGCCGTTCGGCTTCGCAATAACGGTCGAAAGGCCACCATCGGTGAGAAGCGGGTTGGATGGGCCGCCAACACGGACCGGGTCATTGTCGCCGGACTCGTTCGCGAACGTTCTCCACTCGGAGGTCTCATCAATGGAGTGAGACTCCAGCACAAGCCCGCACTCGGAACACACCATGTCGCCCGCCGAGTGATCGAACACCACCTCGGTGTTCTTCTTACAATCACTGCAAAACGCATCCGACATTGATGAGATTGAGGAGAGAAATAGGGTTTTCTTGAGGATGGGGATGTTTGGTAGGTGAGAAAATAGGAGGGGAGAGAGGATCGGAATGGGAGCTTCGCTTCTCTCTTCTCCCTCCCTCTTCTCTTTCTCAGATGGAGGGAACAGGTAACAGGTGGGGGGAGGTCAATGTATTTATAGACAATACTCATAAGAGAATTGTGGGTCAGTGTTAGGAAGCTCACGCCAGCGTTTCCCGAGGTGGGCCCAATCACTCTCTTTGAGTGTTTGGCCTTTTTCGATAAGGAATTCTTTGAGTTTACTAGTTTAGGACAAAAAATAGGTTATTTAAATTAAAAATTACAGATATAGGTTGAATACCAATATAATACCTAAATCAGCTTTGTACCAAATTAATACCAATTTTTAAAAAATATTACAAAAATAGTTTGAAAAAAACTAATTCCCAAAGCAGTGGGTCTCTCGTGTTAGAAATTTTTTAAGTTAATATCGTAATAAGTATATCATATTGAAAATTGAAAAGCTTTTTAACTTAATGCAATAACTAAAAAAAAAGTTCAATATTGTAATCAATGTCATAATCATTGACTATGATATTAACTTAAAAAAAAAAATTCAATATCGTAGTCAATGATTATGATATTGTTGATATATGTATATATCGACATCGTCCAAACACACTAATTTATATATTATTTTGGTTTTTAATTTATATTAGTAATTTTTAAAAAAATAATCTATTTATGTGTAAATAAACCAATGTGTTTGGACCATATCGATTTACATATCAGTAATACCGTAATCATTAATTATGACATTAAAAAAAAATTTATGCTAATGTGACAGTCATCAATTACGATATTAATTTTAAAAATTTTCCAACGTGGCACATTTAGACATTAGTTTGTTTTTTCATACTATTTTGATAATTTAAAAAAAAAATGTATTAGTCAAGTACAAGACTCTAATTGTTTGGCCTATCCCATTATTTCATGAGTCTGGGTAAAAATGACCCTTCTTTTTAAACAAATATTGAATCTAACATTTTTTCGAGCAATTATTCAACCTAGCCTTTTTCACGTCACTGAAGAAAGATGTTCAAACTTTTTCATTTTTTTAATTTAAGTTAGAAATCATAATTGCCAACTAACTACGGTTTTAATAAAAAATAAAACTGATAACTACGATTTTAGTATACGGTTATATTGAAAATATATTTGAAAAAAAAAAGGGTAAAAACAAATTATTTTTTTTTCAAAAACTAAGGCTATCTCGACCCAAAACTCTTATTCCATAATACAGAATCATTCTCCAATGTGTTTATTTTTTTTCATTAGTTACTTTCGGATTGCGAAGTTAGTTTATAGACGCTTTTTTGGGATTATATTTGGACATTTTTTATATATTAATTTAATTTAAAATAAAGTTACATGTAAAATCGATGAATTTACTCTAATTTTTTCAAAATTTTCCCTTTGGTTCTTCCATAGTCATTCCTTTTATCTTTTGATTTTATTTTATTTTTTCAACTTGAAGATGGGAAGATGGGATTAACCATGGAGGAAGAAGAATATGAAACTTGTCTAACATTATAAACATTATTATTATTGCTCATGAAGGGTCAATATGCATAAATTTATGAGTTGGGTCAAAATCACCCTTTTTAAAAAAAGAAACAAATATTGAATTTAGCTCATTTATAAATTATTATTCAATCTAATCTTTTGCATGTCACCCAAGAGAGATAATATAAAAAAAATTATTTTTTTAATCTAAATTAGAAACTGTAATTGAGGACTATAATTTTATTTTTATATTATTAATTATGATTTGAATACAAAAAATAAAATTATAGTTATCAACTATAATTTTAATATAAAAAATAAAACCATAATTGATTATTACAACTTTAATAATAAAAAAAATAAACTGTACAGTTTTGAATACATCTTTGTAAAAAAGGTTAAATGCTATCTATTGAAAAATTTGCCTATATGTATAATATACATGGTAGGCTCTCTAATTATTAAGTTTTATTTTTTCCATTTTCATTTTCATAATTCATACCATGTCAGAATGTCATTGCTTTAGGGTTTTTTGTGTATTGATTTGAGGGTTGTCTTAGAATTTGATCATTGAAAAGAAGACACGTGGGAATGAGAATCGTACTTATAATAGTCAAATAATGAATGAAAGGAGAATAATAATAGCAATGAAAGAGGTTTATATTAAGGAATAAAACAATAGTCTCTATGACGTGTTTTTATCCTGGTTTTGTACTGTGTGTTTTTATTGTTATTTTATAGGATGTGTGATTTATATTATTTTAGTACGTTAGTTTAGTTTTTACCATCTTATAACGTGGCTTTTTTGGTATATAAATGATTTGAATAATAAAATAGATTCGATTAAGATATCAAATTAAATCATAATTATTAATATGTTATAAAATAGAATTGAAGTCATGTATATTATAATCATCATATATAAGTTTCAAATTGATTTATTATGTTATTAATCTAAATATTATGTTATTTTTAAAAAAATTTAACAAATTTAATTATATATTTTTATCAAAAATGTTACTAGTTTAAATTAATAAAGTTATTCTTTATTAAAAAAAAAAAACAATAGTATGCAGGAACGGTCATTATCAAATAGTAAAGTTGAAGAAGCACCTATTGAGAGCTAATTGTTTATATATATATAAACAAACACCTTGCAAACAGTTGATATTTTTTATTTGACAAACATATTTTTAATCTAATTTTTTTAAATGTTCTACTGGTCTATGGTTACTCATGCTTATCCACAAAATAAGCAAACTTAAATTATTTGTAAAAAAATGTTGCCTGGTCAATTCTCTCTCTAACTTTCAGAATGAGAGTGACATTTATTTATTTTAAGTTTAAAGTAGTATATCAAAGCAAAAAATAAATATTTATAATTTTAAAAAATATAACATATAATTATAAATTTACTTTAAAACTATGAAATAAAATTAAAATTATTCTATAAAAAATAATGTAATATTTAAGGCAAAATGAATCAAAAGTTATATTCAATATTCATTTTAAAAACAAAAGCAACCTAAGCGTTTTAGGTGTTTTAAGAAGTTGCGGTAAGTGTGGGGCATGATTCAAGTGATTAAGAAGTGAGATAAGTTTACGAGAGCTCTAGGATTCAAATCCAAGAATAAATTACTACAATCATATAATATAAGTGAATAGAAGTTAAAAAATATTATATTAAAAAAAAAGTGAAATCTAATTAAAATCCTCTTAAAAAAAGGTTTAATTTTCATAAATTATTATATATATATATATATATATATATATTGTAATAGTCCTTCTATCCAACACTTCCATCATAAATGTTGTTTTTATAGAAATGTGAAAAAATAATTTTAATGATTTTATTTTTATAATATGTCGTATAGGTATAAAAACGTTTTTACATTATTAAAATTACCAAAAAAAAATATTTAAAATTTAATTACAAGAATAAGATATCAAATTTTTTTTACAATAATATATAAATAAATATAAAAATGTATATTAACTATTTTTATGATTATAAAAAATTTAAAAATATTTATAAAAAAAATTAAATTTTTTTGAAAATATTTACATAGATATTTGAATTAATGAATAAACATATACAAATATTTTTATTAATAAAAACCTAAAATAATTTTTCTTATGATCATAAATTTTTTTTAAAGCATTTACAAAAATATTTAAATTAATGAATTAACATACATAAATATTTGTATTAATAAAAACCTAAAATAACTATTTGTATGATTATAAAAAATTTAATTAATATATTCTTCTGTAAATATTTGTATTAATAAAAACTTAAAATACTTATTTTTATAAAATAATTATTTTCATGATTATAGAAAATTTTAAAAAATATTTACAAAAATATTTGAATTAAAAATTAAAAGTATATCATATTATTATGATTTTTTTAAATAAAATAAATAGATATTTGAAGGATAAATACATAGGTATTTTAGGAATATTCAAAAACTTAAAAATGTTTTTTCAAGAAAACACGGACCAGTTGCTTCTAAAAAATACAGTCCAAGTGTTTTTTTAAATTTCAAAATGGCTTTCCAAAATATTACCAAAAGTGTTTTTAAGTCTATAAGTATTTTTAAAAAAGCACTATCAAATTGGCCCATAATAAAGTAAGAGGTTTTTTTTTTTTTTTTTGAGAGAGAGAGAGAAAAGGAAAGTGGTTTTGAAGAAGATAAAAATGTATGTTTGTTCTTTTGAGACGGGGTGGAAGATCTTTTGAGAAAATGCCAATAATTTCGGCGACTTTTTTATGGTAAAACGTAAAAGGCGCCCCCCTATGATTCGATATGGGAGTCTCTTTGCAATTTTGCATGTTCAGGCGTCTCCCTCAAAGGAGGACAAGAAAGGGTATGTTTTACGATATATATATATATATATATACAGCCAAAAGAAAGGTAGGTCGAAAGTTATACCATTTATTAATTGTTTTAGGGAGTTTTCGTAATTTATTATTGTTATGTTTCTTGTCCAAAATTTACTAACGAAATAAATAAATTAAAAAATTAAGATTCTTTTTTTTTAATATTTAATTTTTTAATGAAAGAATTAAAAAATTAAATATAAATAAAATTACTTAAAAACTTACATATTCTTATATTATTTACTCTTTATAATAACGTAGTTTTTTTAATACATCCTAAGACGCGTGAAGAAACCTGCTTTATTGGCGATCAATTTAGATCTTCTTTCTATGCCCTTGTGCTTAATAATGAGTGCAACCTGAGTCAAATCTGTCCGAAACTCGAAGAACACGCAATCTAAGACTCGGAGATCGAACAAGTCGATTCCGGACTGATAAGTCTAGTCTTGATCGATGTACTAGTTTTTTTTTTCTCCTAAATTGTGTTTCATTTATTCCTTATATGATTATATCAGTTATTGAGATAATAAGTATGCAAAATATAGCTTTATTATTTCACTATATATGTAATAAGAACTCACATGCAAAATGTTAATGCACCACTTATATTATAGAAGCAAACCTGTTGTCTAATATAGTAATTGTTTTAACACAAATTAATCAAATTCCTAAATACCATATATAAATATAAACTCCAAATTATAATACATTATACACATAACTTGTAAAAACAAAATAAACTCATGTATTTCAGTATAGTTGCAAATACAATAAATTCAAGTATTTTTTAAAAGAATCATAGATAAAGATAAAGAATTATATATTTATAAATAAATACTAATGAATTATCTATTTATAAATAAATGATAATAATTATAAATGGATATTAAATTTGACTATATTATATAAAAATACAATTATAACATAAATTGTTTACCCTAATTTAAAAAAAAATTAAAATAACTGGGTCAGGTTCAAGTCCAGTTTTTTGCAATTTTAGATCGGACTAGATCATAACCTAAATTTTTTTTTTTTTTGGAATCGGAGACCGAACCGATTCCTCTCAAGTCCAGTCCGATCTAGACCAGTTTATGAACAACTCTATTGAACTAGGCATTGTAAGTACCATGGTTTTTGAGCCCACTACTCGATGGGCCTAGGGCCCGGCCCACTTGGCCCCAAGTCCATTTAGCCCGTGATATGAAGCGGTCCAAGCCCACCTTCCATATTAAAGTTGGTAGGCACTACCTAGACGGGAAATCCAAAGGCCCGTCTATGAAAGCCGATGTATCCTCCCAAAGGTCAACCTCAAGGCAGCCCGTCTAGAGTTCCAAGCCCCCCAGCCGGCCATCCTTCTACTTATGGCAAGTTCGCTATGGACGAACGGATAAAGGCGGGAAATACGTAAAAAGTATTTATCCATGAATTTCCTAGTTTCCAAATCCCTTACTTTTCAGAAGATTAATCTTTGATAAAGACAAATTAGTTTTTGATAAGAAAAAAGAGATTTTGTTCCTAAGAAAAGGAGATTCTCTTCGGAGAAAAAGGGGAAGAGATTTGTGAACCACTCTCTATAAATCAGGAGGATCCCCAAAATTAGAAGGTATGCAATCCCAACTGTGCTAACTTCCTTCTTCTCCCTCTCCGTATTTTTGTTGACTTAATCATCAAAGAAGTGGTCGGTCCACCGTCACCGGACTTTCCTTTTTGCAGGTTTACATTGTGTCGTTGATGCCTTGGAGGTCAAATGAATAAGGTAACAACAATTGGCGCCATCTGTGGGAACCGAATAGAAAGTCTGGCTTATAGACTGTAAGAAGTTGGCTTCAACAGCTGTCAAGTAGCCCTTCACCACCTGGAACTCTGTCGATCCCCCATTCTACGTCTAATTCGCCCAAGGCAGTTGCAATGACAAGTGTTCCGATGAACCAATTGCCATAAGATCAATTCCTCCATTAGTGTCTTGACATGGAGAGAAAGCAAGAAGAACATGCAAGACAAATAAAGGAGTTGCAAGGTCAGGTTGAGCGCTTACGACGTGAGAATGACCAATTAACGGGCCAAGATTAAAAAAAGATCTTGGAAAAGACGCGTGAGATGACGGCCACGATGCACAACCGATCGCCTGCGATAAAGGGAAGGGGCCCGTTGCTCCTAACGACGACGATACCCCAGCGGACGATGAGTTGTCCTCATGAAGCTCCCCATCCTTGAATCTTTCATCGGCAAAGAATACTCATGAAAGCATAAGGACCAAATCGCACAAGAGGCCTTTGCCTCACCCTACCTTCAGTGATCCTGCTAGTGGTGCATCTCGCAAGGCAAGGAGAGAAGTAGGCAGAAGACAGTATCAGTTAGGTTAAGCCCCGGGGAACCCGCCGATGTTGCTCTCAGGCACGTCGCCACTAGTTCCACCTGCACATCTTGTCTTTGGCACAACGCCAATGTTTTACATATCGCCAACGACCCTAATTCGAAGACCCGATGACATGCTCTCTTTACCCCTAGGGCAACACATCCTTGACTACGAGCCACCCCGTGAGTTTATCATTCCAACCTTCACCACGTTCAATGGCTCGGCTGACCCCTACGACCATATGCTCCATTATAATTAGGCGATGACACTAAACACCAATAACAACCGGCTGTTATGCAAAGTATTTTCGGCCAGTTTGCGGGAGCCAGTGCTTGCTTGGTTTCACAAGTTCCCGTGTTACTCAATAAATTTATTCAATGAACTATGAGCTGCATTCATATCACAATATCTCTGCTCGGTGCGACAAAAAAAGAAACATCAGCTCCTTACAAACCATTCTCAAACAGGAAGAAGAGTCAATTCATGACTTCACAGGAAGGTTTAGACAAGCCATACAACAAATAGAGTCGTATAGCATGAACGCAGTCCTCCAAAACTTTAGGAGAAGCTTCGAGCCATCTGATTTCTTTTCTTCAGCCACTATCTTTGATCCGCCAACACGATGGAAGAACTATACGACAGTTGATAGGTACTCAATGTCGAGACAATATCCATGCAACAATTCGCATCATTATGATTACCACACTACCGAAGGAAATAAGCAGTCTGGGAAACAACCCCCCAAATCTAAGGAAGGTTAGAACTAAGATTAGAAGCGATCCTATGACCAATCACAAAAGAAGAGATTGCCCTCACAGTTTGCCACCCTGAACGTCTCTTATGAGAGGCTATTGTCCCACATCTGCGACCGCGTAGTTAAAGGGCATGTCTGATCTAGATTTCCGATCCTCCCAAAGGAACAAATCAGTAACACCCCAAATTATACCATACGCTTTATAACATATTTAGGGTATAATAAAAGTAAAAGATAATTTTTTGAATAAAATAAACAAACCCTAATTAATATTAGGTGTTAAGGGTAAATTAATAATTTACCAATTCAAGACCCAAGGGTCATAATTTAATAAGTTCATATGTGACGCCCCAAATCCCGGGGGTCCATTGACTACCCTTCAACCCGCTAAACACTGTGAATGTCATGACCCGACATTTTCAATGTAACCCATTAGTCTCCCTTTGTACTGGGAGCTCTACCCAGATACAAACCTGTCCCAATATCAATCACCTGATACAAATATGGATAAAACGCCTCTCGGGGCCCACACTCACAATATCCATCATCATCATACATCAACATATATCATGTTTTCAAGAGTTAAAGGTTTACTTCTTATACAACACATAATAAAAATCGTAAATTTTAATATACGTATACATCTGCCAACCTCAAAGCCACACCCCGCTTTCTAAAGCTCACCCTCTAGACGAGCCGTCTCCCCACGCTCCTCGTACCGTCAAATAACATTCTCATTGTGGTGAGCTAATGCTCGTAGTGGAATCACCCTAAGGGGGCTTACTCTCCACCTAAGTACATATGCAATGCTCCAAAATAAACACACATTCAAGTAAATGTGATCCTACTGAACGTTTAATCGATCATCTCAGACCCAGTCCTCATCGACTTTCACACTCGCCTAAGTCTCGTATGAGAATTCATTATATTTTATTTATGGACAACCCTTCGATGGTATATATATCAATCAGCCGCCTCCGACGATCGATATTTTTAAGATGGACTACCCTCCGATAATTACTGTTTTGCATACAACCCTCCGAAACCATTTCTCTAGACTAATCTCATGCACTCACTCCACCGTCCTAGTGTCCCTACGCATAATGCATGATGCTAATTCCATTACAAGCCTATAACACATGCAAATATAAAACATGCATATATTCACATAAAAATTAAATTACACAATCATGTTATGTAATTCGCATTTTATCACATCAAAATTAGCTCATGTGGCTAATGATCAAACACGAGCAATTCTACTTGAATTACTCCGACCAAACACATTAATTCATAAAATTTATTTTAGTTACTATTCTCGAATAGTGAAACCCTCGGTTACTATTCCCGAAAAATCACGAATCGTCGGTTCACTTTGTGAACCCGAATTTCACGACCATTTCCTGCCTCATACACATCAAAGCATCATTTATAGCATAGAACATCACCAAGGATGCCCAAACAGCCCCTAACCCCACTGACCGCATAGAGAGGCTCAAAAAATTCTCACATTTCGGTCCCAAGTTTTGGGATCTATCAAACGGCCACTCACGGCCTCAATCAATTCAAACATCAACATAGCTCTTAAACAAAGAGTAAAACCCAAGTAGGGAGAATCCCCTACCTCACGGAGTTTGTCTAAACTCCTTAACCGGCACTAATGCCAGAGACCTCTCAGAGATAATTTTTCCTTCGTCTAAGACCGCGACAATGATTGCCCGATATTCTAGAGAAGTCGATGCTCTCTCCAAAAACCTCCATTTTCGCCATCGGACCTTTCTGGTTCAATTCACGTTTTTTGCTTCTTTCTATAGTAGGAGAGACAAACACTATTTGTGTTTTGTCTTTTCTAACTTAAACAATTTCAAAAATGACTCATTTTGTCATTATTTTCCGCTTTGACATTCAAAGACTATCTCTGACGTCCATTTTCATCATTTCACTATGCCACTTATGGCACATGAATACTTGTTATATGTGACTGGCCGCATAGAAAATCAAGCATCAAGATCAAACCGTGGATGCTCGAAAAACGTGTCAAACCCGATTGTCTCGGCCCGATTTAAATTTGACGCTACAATAGATTATGGCACGATTCCAACAGCCGAACTGTTTATTATCCGAGATCTAAAGAATAAATTGATTTTTAACCGAATAACAAATTTTGTAACCAAATTACGATTATTTTTCCTTAAATTGAATTTCTACTTTTACATCATATGCCAAAGTAGGAATATGCATAAGTTAAATTAAGAGTAATAGAGAGTTGGAGGACCAAAGAGTTATAAAAGAAAGATATTAGAATGAAATATGAAGAAAATTAAAACAAGCAGATGTGACTCTCAAGGAAGAGGGAGAAGTTTTCGACCTGGACGGTCAAGACGCCCAAAAGAGAGAAAAGTGAAATAAAAACGTGGATAAGATCAATATGAGCACCAAAATAAATATCTCATTTTGGTCTTGGAGAAAGAGAAAGCAAAAACGGATAAGAAAGAATACAAGAGAAAGGAAGAAGAAGAAGAAGAAGAAGAAGAAGAAGAAGAAGAAGAATTCATGTGCCTGTGGAGGACAATAGGTGAGCTCGCACGTTAGCCTACCGCCGCTCAAGTCACCGGTCGTATTTGACCACGGTAACCTCCAACTTCGGAAGGTCATAACTTCTTCGTCCGAACTCTGTTTCGAGTGTTCTTGGACTCTATGGAAAACCCATTGATTCAAGAATCCATTCATGTGCCTATGGAGGACAATAGGTGAGCTCAGCTCGGCCAGTTCAGGTCAGTTTGGCTGTGTTTGACTACATGTGACCTCCAACTTCGGAAGGCCATAACTTCTTCGTCCAAACTCCGTTTCGAATGTTCTTGGACTCTATGGAAAGCCCATTAAGTCAAGAATCCAACCATATATAGCATGATAAAATTGGAGCTCACATTAGGTCCAGAAATCATGAAAAAACAAGTAGGGCATATGTGGTAAATCATACTTATTCATGCATAATATGAGATATGTAATCAACATAAAATACACATGGATTGTCTCGCTTAGAACTCCGTAGAGGATAGATGTGCATGCCTATAGGGAAGATATACTATAATATACAGCCATAAATATCGAGGTTCTTTGGTCGATGACATAGATCCCGCTTTGATCATTACATGGCATAGTCACTATCTTATACACGATGATACTCTTCGGTATATACGACCTCTGCCAATATATATTACATGGCATAGGTCACCTGCCTCATACAAGGATGATACCTTCAGAGCGATAGAGATCAATGCCTCGTATAGTGATGATATCTTCCGGTATATACAGATAGAGATCATCACCTCGTGTAGTGACGATACATTCGGGCATATATACAGATAGATCACTATCTCGTACAGTGATAGTACTTTCGGGTACATATAGTTATTTCCTATATCCGCTTCTAAGGTATTTGCAGGCATGAAACATAAAAGAAAATGACAAGTATATGCAAATGAAATGTAAAGAATATATAACATGATATGAGAAGCATAGCACTGCTATGCGATGATATGATAGTATATAGTTACAAGAACAAGAAGTAAAGTACAAGATGACGTGAAAAATATATGAAATATGATAAGAATGAAACATGTTATGAAAAAGTATATAACTGAGAAATGATAAGTATATGTAGATGTTATATGTGTCATAAGTATATGCATTTGTATAGAAGTGTGGAGACCCTCAGTAGAGGTCATTCATATGTGATACTCCCACTCAAGGTAAAGCTTTTAGCACGTGTTTTCATCCATGTAGGTACAAAAGAGGAAACCAGAGGACAGGACAATCCACATCACTACAGCCGGGGCCAGGCCACGACATCACTAGGTGCCCATTGGAAGACTTTTTTGCCCATTTGTATATGTACTTTGTTTACTTTGTAAACAATGTAACATTAACACTTCCATATATGGAGCTTCAGATGTATTTTGTAATCCGCCGCTATGTATCATAATACAAGTCAATGTTTAACATTATATGAATGAACAAACTTAGAGGCTATAAGTTTGAAAAAAACATATGACATTTTCGCCACACCGGTGCCGAGTCAGTGCCAGATTAGTTGCATCCGAAAGCATCCCGATTCCGGGCCCGACCGCTAATCAGCCTGATCAAAGAAGGTGTCATAATTCTAAGGGTATCGCAGCCTAGGTTTAGGCGTTTCTGGAAAAGCCTAGGTTTAGGCGGCTCGAGAATAGAGTATATGATAGAAAAGCATGTGTCTAGTAATATGTTAGCCCGGGTGTGGGATGTCCTCAGGTTTTTCAGAAGTGATGGATCATCCTCCGAATCCAAATTAAAAGCACGGAGAGTGTTAACCCAAGGGAACCACATAGCTCGAGCCTTCGTAAAGTACGTACCTAATGAGCCCACGTGCCTTGTCCGAGAATATCGCAAAGACAAGGCTCGAGTATTGATAGATTCACCATCTAAAGCCCAATAGACAACAATCAGAAGAAGACACGGAGATGCAGGAATCGGCGTGGTCAAGCATGGAAGAGTCGAGAAAGCCGACTCGGCTTAGAAAAGCCAGAAAGAGTATTGAAGAGGCTAGATGCTCTCCGATCAGAGCATCATGTCTCACATTGCAGTATGAGCATACTACGTAGGAACCGGTGCTCAAAAGTCCAGTGGATTCCAAATCCCTAACATGTGAATTCTCGTCTAAGAGTTCAAAAGTATGCCATGCATGCATAAGGATTCCATGGAAACAGCTTCCGAATTTGAAGCAAATGAACTTATCGATGGTCAATATGAAAAGAATTTAGCCATCTTAGCAAGTACGCACCGAATCGGGTCCTCATCGAGGCATTTCGGGTGTAGTGGCAATTTTGAGGATGGATCGCAAGAGTTCCATCAAGAGATATTTGGCACCTATGACTTCTCTCCAAACAAAGGATTTCTATCGGGCCGTCCAAGTCGCAATGAAAGTAGAGAGACTAGAAACGAAAGCAAGCGAAAGAAAGATCTCAAAAGAAGTTTTCTAGATGAGCTTATTCTCCGGGGGAAAAGAGCTAGAGAATCTCAAGCTCAATTAGAATATAGTTCAAGCACGAGAGGTAGAGAGGCAGGGTCCAATGAGTACCTAGCATGTGCAGAGGTGCTCAACTGACAGGGAGAAATTCCATAATGCCCTCATTGCCATAGAAGGCATTCGAGCTTGTAGGTTGTGCGATAAGGGTAAGCCCCGTGGAAGCCTTGAGCATTTGATAACACAAAGGTTCCCGAGTCAAAATAATATGTTAACAAGGAAGTGGCAGAGGAAGATCTGCGACACCACTTTCGACTCGTGATCTAGGTAGTCGTGAGGCCCATCTCAAGATAGAGGACGAGGAGGCATAGCTTCGCAGACAAAGTGATCGCCTTTTATGCCTACAACACCAGCACGAGCATATGCTATGAAGGCTCGTCAGGATCAGGATGCTCCTGAGGTTATAGCTGGTATATTTTCTCTTTTTGATATTGAGATGCATGCATTGATTGATCCTGGATCTACTCATTCATATGTGTGCATGGAGCATGTATTTGACAAAGTTCCAGCAATGGAGAAATTAGCAAATGACTTGCATGTGACTAGTCCGTTGGGGCACAACGTTAGTGTGAATAGCATATATAGAAATTGTCCCATTGTTATACAAACAAGAAAGTTTCTCGTTGATTTGATAACCTTACCATTCCAAGAGTTTGACTTGATTATGGGAATGGATTGGTTGTCTAAACACCGAGCTATTGTTGATTGTGGTCAAAAGACAGTAGTGTTGAGATGCTTTGACTAGACTGAGGTGATACCGGCGCGGCATCGCTCGCCAGAATGTCCAACGTGGATCTCCGCTAGAGCTGGCAATTCAAGTGGCTTATCAACCGCCGCCGGCCGATACCGCCAGGGTATAGTCGGGCCGGATCAAAGGTTTAATTAAAATCGCCATTTTGCTTGCCCAAATTCGACTTATTTCCAAGCCAATGAAGAAGGGCGCCCCACCCTATGTGAAATTTTTTTTAATTATTTTAATCAATAAATTTCAATTTTATTTCGATACTATCAAAGCTTAATGTACCGCTTTGCTCACTAATCACAATTTATTTCTTGCTTCTTCAAGAGTCGATCTCAAGATTCTCAACTCCGCATTATGTTACATCACATGCTCCCTATTTGCATTGTTTACAAATAAACTTACCACCAAAACATATTTCCTAGTCATAGAAGGTATAAATAAAAAATGTCGCTTAGTTTCTTTTTATTTAGAAAGACAGTAACAATGCCGCAGCCTTCTTAGATGCGTAAGACTTTGTCATCATAAATGACCCTGTGAGAGAAGCATGACCGAACGACATCAATTTGCGTCATATCGATACGAAGTCATCTCCATAGTATCGACTGGGAGTCACTATGCTTTCCTCAAAGCCTACACAAACACTTGAATAAAATGAAATACAAGAAGAACAAAGATTACTGGAACGTGCCAAATGATCGAGAAAAAAAGAACATTATTCCATCACTCATCAGCGACACAAACAGAAATTAAGAATGCTAAACTAAATTAAAGAAGACAAAGAAAATGTAAGTAATAAATGTCATAAAATCCCAAAGCATCAAATAGATACCAAACCTCCAGCATTTAGAGATAACATTTAGAATAACTCAATTCTACACATATTTTTTCCTCAATCTCTCGAACTCGCTTCGTGTTATAGAGATAAGAAAGCCCTTAAAACCAACTGAAATATGCTTCCAAAAAATAATAATACAAGTTTTTTGATAACCAAGGAAGAATTATCACCGTTGAGCCCTAATTCAACCTTGCTCTCGGGCAACATTTCTAGTGAGGACTTGAGAGAAATCTCCATGTCCTCAATTTACCTCCCAACAAATAAACTAATGGAAAAAAGGAGAAGACTGGAAAATGCTTAGAGGATTGTTGTCGAGGAGGTGGTCCGCTAGAGGCCTGGGTGAGCTACGGCATGAACCGAGAAGCGAGAAGAGCTCGAGCTTGCAAAAGCCAAAAATGAAAAGGAAATAGTGGTTTGGAACTTGGAAGGATAAGCACAAAGTAAAGTAGCAAAGGGGGTTTTTATTTAATTTTTCAAACTGTGCCAAACAAAACGCCACTGATCTGATATCGTTGGGCCCAAATACAATCGGGCTAAGCTAAATTTAGTCTGGTTGGGGCCAAAAATTAGAGCCTGGGCCGCCCTAATTTCGGTCAGCTCCAAGCAACTAAATGCCTGGGTTCAAATTGCCGCTCTAATCTCACATGCAAGCTGGGGAGATTTATGAGGAAAGGATGAGACATTCGGTCAGGATACTTGACTCAAGAGAGGTAAAGTTGATGTAGAAAAGATTCCAATAGTAAGGGAATTACCAGATGTATTCCCTGAAGAGTTACCGAGTATTCCACTCGAGAGAGAAGTGGACTTAGCCATAGAAATTGTACCGGTAACAGTCCCTATGTCTAGGGCACCATACAGGATGGCTCCAACGGAGCTGAAAGAGTTAAAGAGTCAATTGTAAGAGCTTTTGGATAAAGGATTTATCCGACCCAGTGTGTCCCCTAGGTGCACCTGTTAATTTGTGAAAAGAAAGATGGCACTTACTGATGTGCATTGATTATTGGGCGCATCAATAAGGTGATGCGGAAAACAAGTACCCATTGCCGAGAATCGAAGATCTTTTTTATCAGTTGAAAGGAGCGGGTGTCTTTTCGAAGATTGACTTGCGATCTGGATATTATTAGTTGAGAGTAAAGGAAGTAGATGTGCCAAAGACCGCATTTAGAACCCGATATGGCCATTATGAGTTCTTAGTAATGCCATTCGCTAACTAATGCAATCGACAACATTTATGGACTTGATGAATAGGGCTTCGAATCTCTATGTAGATCAATTTGTCAGTAGTTTTTATCGATGACATCTGGTATTCTAAGGACACAGGAACATGAACAACATCTATGATAGCCCTGGCACATTAAGAGAAACGAGGTTATATGCTAAGCTTAGCAAATGTGATTTTCGCTAAAGGAAGTTTCATTCCCAGCCACATCAGGTTTGCCGAGGTATAAGAGTTGATCCCGCTAAGATCGGGGCAACAGATTGGAAATCACCTCAAATGTAACCGAGGCGAGAAGTTTCTCGGGCCTAGCAAGCATATAGAAGATTTGTGAGAGGCTTTTTCTCACATAGCTTCCACTCACCAAGTTACTCAGAAAGAATAAAGTTTGAGGGATGGCACAAATGTCGAATAGTTTTGAATAGTTGAAAGGGATGCTGGTTAACGCACTAGTATTGACGCAACCTACTTTGGGAAAAGAGTATACCTTGTATATGATGCTTCATGCACGGTTTAGGATGCGTGTTAATGCAAGATAGAAAGTGGTGGCTTCATGCGTCCGCATGCCTGAAGCCACATGTGAACAGAATTATCCCAAATTTCACGACCTAAAGTTGGTCAGAGTAGCGTTTGCTTTGGAAAACATGGCGACACTACTTTATACTGGAAAAGTGTAGAATTTACATCGATCATAAGAGTCTCAAGTACTTGCTAATGGTAAAGAGTTAAATTTGAGACGGGAGATGGTTAGAGAGTTATTCAAGGATTACGACTCAGACATATCACATAACCCAGAAAGGCTAACGTAGGTAGCCATGCTTTGTCGAAAGTGGGCGCGAATGTCACCAACATAGTGAATGGAGATTAGCAGATGATGGGGCTATATTAGCTCAATTAAAAGCACAGCTTGTGTTAAAGCAAATGATAATAGATGCTTAGAAAAATGATGAAGAACTACAGAAAAAGTTACAGATGGTTAGAGATGGCGACAAGACCAAGTTTTTAGAAAAAGAAGCTGGAAGTTTGTATTTCCAGAACTGATTATGTGTACCAGATGTTAAAGAGTTAAAGCAAAAGTTGCTATTTGATGCTCATAATACGGTATTTACCATGCATCCTGGAGGTAATAAGATGTACCAGGACTTGAAACAGTTTTATTGGTGGAAAGGAATGAAAAGAGATGTGACTGAGTATGTCTAAGTGCTCACGTGTCAACAAGTCAAAGCTTAAACACCAAGTGCCAACAGTCTCATTAACTCCCTTCCAATTCCTCAATGAAGTGGGATAATGACAATATGGATTGGTGTTAGGTTTCCTCACACAACAAAACATGACTCGTCTAGGATTGTTGATAGGCCCAAAAGCCTACGATTTTATACCGCCTTGACACTATTCTATGGATCACTAATAGTTGAGTTATATTGTGGATGAGATTGTGACTGACAGATGGGCGACTGCTATTCATTATGTTAGATAAAGATTCGTGTTTTACATCGAGGTTCTGGAAGGAATTACAGATAGCTTTGGGCACTAAGCTGAAGTTCAGTACAACATTACATCCGCAAACAGATGGACAGTCAGAGAGGTTGATTCAAGTACTTGAAGATATGCTTCAAGGTTGTGTCATAGAATATTCGGGAATTTGGGATAGGTATATTCCATTGATGGAATTTTCCTATAATAATAGTTTTCTGCCACATTGGTATGTCACCACGAGTTTCGTACGGGCCAAAATATAACCCCCGTGTTGATGAAGTTAAATGAACATAAAGTGATTGGCCCAGACATAGTGAAACATACGGAAGAGAAAGTGCAGGTTATTCAGAAAAGGTTAAAGGCTGCCAATGATAGACAAAAGTCATATGCCAATTTAAAGATGAGAGATATTGAATATGAAGTGGGAGATGATCTCTAAAGGTGGTATCACCGTGGAAGGTAAATTCACAGCTGGGTCGTAAAGGCAAGTCGAGTCCAAGGTTCATGTATCATATGAAATTCCTCGGAACGATCGGGCCCTCGTGGTTTACTGATTACACTCTCCGAGTCAGCCAAATTACACGATGTGTTTCATGTGTCGATGTTTCTAGATATCGCCTCAAGGAGTCGCATACTACCAAGGCAAGAGAGATACAAGTACATTAGGATTTTTCATATGATGAGGAGCCAAAGACAATTCTGGCTCGAGAGGTGAAACAATGGCTGAACAAACAAGTATCATTAGTTAAAGTGCTCTGGCCACACCACAGTAGAGAAGAAGCTACTTGGGAGCTAGAAGCAACTATAAGAGCACAATATCCGCAACTCTTCGAATCAGGTATGAATTTCGAGGACGAAATTCTTTTTAAGGGGGGGAGAGTTGTAACACCCCAAATTATACCCCTAACGCGCACATGTTTAGTATAATAAAGTAAAAGTATATTTTTCAGAAATAAAATAAACAAGAACCCGGAATTAATACAAAAGTTAAAGGTAAATTAATAATTTACCAATTCAAGACCCAAGGGTCATAATTTAATAAGTTCATATGCCAAAGTAGGAATATGCATAAGTTAAATTAAGAGTAATAGAGAGTTGGAGGACCAAAGAGTAATAAAAGAAAGATATTAGAATGAAATAAGGAAGAAAATTGTGGAAGAGACAAGTGGCTTGAAGGAAAGAGGGAGGAAGTTTCCTTTGACTGGATGGTCAAGGATGCTCCAAAAGAGAGAAAAAGTGAAATAAAATGGGATAAGATCAAATAAGGAGAAGACTAAAATAAATATCTCATTTTGGTCTTGGAGAAAGAGAGAGCAAAAACGGATAAGAGAGAAGACAAGAGAAAGGAAGAAGAAGAAGAAGAATCCATTCATGTGCCTGTGGAGGATAATAGGTGAGCTCGCATAATACCACCGGTCAGCTTTAGGTCACCAAATTGGTTTGACTACGTGTGACCTCCTCCAACTCTGGGCGGCCATAACTTCTTCCTCCGAACTCCTTTTCGGGTGTTCTTGGACTCTATGGAAAGCCCATTGAGTCAAGAATCCATTCATGTGCATGTGGAGGACAATAGGTGAGCTCAAATAGATCAGCTCAGCTCGGCCAGTTCAGGTCAGTTCGGTAGGGTTTGACTACGTGTGACCTCCAACTTCGAAAGGTCATAACTTTTTCGTCTGAACTCTATTTCGAGTGTTCTTAGACTCTATGGAAAGCCCATCGAGTCAATAATCCAACCATTTATAGCATGATAAAATTGAGCTCATTAGGGTCCATAGAAATCATGAAAATAGCAAGCGCAAGTGTGTAATCATACTTATTCATGCATAATATGAGATATGTAATCAACATAAAATACACATGGATTGTCTCGTTTAGAACTCCGGTAGAGGGATGTGACAAAGCATGCCCATAGGGAAGATACAATTTCTGCAACATATAGTTTACAAATATCGAGGCCCTTGTCGACGACATATCCCTACTGTGATCATTACACAGATAAAGTCACCGTCTCAGATAGATGATACCTTCGGCATATATACCAAGCCAGTTCAGCATATTACACTTACAGTCATCAGTTCTCAGATGCCGACGATATCTTCAGTATATACAGATAGAGATCAATGTCTCATACAAGGATGATACTCTGTATATACGATAGAGATCACATCTGCATGTTGATAATTTCTAGTACATTACGCTTATTTCTCGATCCATTTCTAAGGTATTTGCAGACATGAAACATAAAAGAAAATGACAAGTATATGCAAATGAAATGTAAAGAATATATGATATGATATGAGAAGCATAGTACTGCTATGCGATGATAGTATACAGTTACAAGAACAAGAAGTAAAGTACAAGATGACATGAAAAATATATGAAATATGATAAAAAATGAAACATGTTATGAAAAAGTATATAATTGAGAAATGATAAGTATATGTAGATGTTATATGTGTCATAAGTATATGAATTTGTATAGAAGTGTGGAGACCCTCAAAGAGACATATGTATTAATTCCTACCTGCTGCAAAAGCTAGCACTCCGGTGTTTTCATCCGTAGTACAAAAGAGGAAACCAGAGGATTGTGACAACTACATCACAGCCAAAGGCCATGCACTCAAAGCCCATCGAAGACCTTTTGGTCTATTTGTATATCTACTTTTTTTATTTTTAAACAATGTAAATATTGTAAAATGCTGAACACTTCCATATACGGAGCTTGTATATATTTTGTAACTACGCTACGGAATATAATATAAGTTGAATGTTTAACATTATATGAATGAACAAACTTAGAGGCTATAAGTTTAAAAAAAAAAAAACATATGACACCTTCGCTCGACACCGGGTGCCGAGTTGGGGGTGTCACAGATTAGTCAGATGTTCGGTATCCCTAGCTCACCCTAATCTCGCTCACCTGGATCAAGAAGGGTGTCACAAAATCCTTGCGATGCGGTTATCATAGAGACCATGGGCATGAGACCGACATGTGTCGAAGCTTAAAATTTATGGTGGAAAAGTTTATAAAATCGGGACACCTTAGAAGATATGTCGTGAACCCGACCACTGGGGGAAAGGAGCTCAAAGCCATGGATAGAACAACCTGTGACAACCCCAAAGAATCCAGACCGCCTATAAACTATATATTAAAGTGCCCGCTCCCATGACCATTATCAGTCGTGGCGTTTAACGGAAGAAGCTCTTAAGAGCCACCACAATCAAAGCTAGGGTGAATGTTATCCATGCGGAAGGAAGACACAAAGAAACCAAGCCAATAAATGGTCCCATATCCTTTCCTCCTGTCAACCCGAACAGGATAATTGTTCCTAACTATGATGCTCTAGTACTCATCTCTGCTAATACTTTCTGATGTGCACAGGTAATCGATAGACTCGGCACGGCAAACTTGTCAAACATCGGTATTCGAGCAGATGGAACTCTATTCAGGAAAGCTGCACTCGGCTAGGCAGATCATCTCCGGTTTCAACGGTGCGACTACCACAACACTAGGAGATGTCGTTCTCCCTATGAAGGTCGAGCTAGTGACTCAACAGGTTCTATTCTCAATCTTCGAAAACTTGGGACCTTACAACGCCATAATGGGGCGGGCCTCGCTGCACTCAATGAAAGGTATCCCTTCAACCTACCACCAAACGGTCATCTATTTGACTAACGTTGGGTAGGTTGACCTTTTAGCAAACAAATAGCTGAACGCCATATCGCCTATCTACGCAAGAGCGTAAAGGGAGAAGAACCCCTAAAATCCTTCTCAAGATCGTAATTCCCACGTAGTAATCATAGTTTCACCCGTGATCAGGAGGAAGAAAAGGACTGGCCGGGCTTGATCCCCTAAAAGAAAGTAATGCCGATGGCCTGAGAAGTTCACTTATGCCAATTCTCTCGTCCGTGATGAAAAGAACAAATAGCGACTGCAGGCCGCAAATAATCGATGTACTGAACCACTGGGATATGGTGATAGAGATTAGCTCGATGATGGCCTCTCACAATCTAAATATCATCCCCACGACTAGGCCGGTCAGATAAAGGGTGAGGCGTTTTCACCCAAATCGCCATCAAATCATCCAAATGGAGGTAGACAACTTATTGAAAGCAAGCTTCATCAGGAAGTGAAGTACCTCAAGTAGTTAGCCAATGTGGTGGTAGTTCTAAAGAAATGAGGAAAGTGGTGAGTATGCGTGGATCACACTGACATCAACGAAGCATGCCCAAAGAATAGCTTCCCCTTGCCGCGTATAGATTAGATTGTTGACACCGAAGTCGAGCACGGAATACTGTCATTTCTAGACGCCTTCTCTGGATATTATCATATTCCCATGCACCCGCCTGACTCAGAGAAAACGACCGTCATTACCTTGCACAGGTTGTACTACTATAACGTGATGCCCTTTGGTCTAAAAAATGCCTAGGCGACTTACCAAAGGTTGGTGACTAAGATATTCCGACCGCTATTAGGCAACACCATGGAATCCTATATCGATGACATGCTAGTAAAATCCAAAGAACACTTTGACCACGCCAGGCACCTACAAGAAACCTTTAAGCTGCTACGAAGGTAAGGCATGAAACTCAACCCTTTGAAATGTGCGTTCGGAGTTAGTGCAGGAAAGTTCTTAGGCTTCATGGTGACCCATAGAGGGATTGAGGCCAATTGTGGCGCACCCGCGCCCTTTTATAACAATTTAACTATAGCTTTGATAAAATAGAATATACATTCCTTAATTTAAATAGGGCTCATAACTGTTCTTGAATAACGCATTTATACAAATTGGCATTCCATGTCTTTTCAAATACAATTACAAAATATTTACTGAAGTTCACCTGTCATTCACAATATAAAATACATTTTTATACTTTTAAAAAGATATATAAAAAAAAATGTGATCTTCTTATGAAGACTTTTACATTTTTGAGTTCGATGTAAAATAATTACAAAATATCATGAATGTAATGATATGCATGAGACAGAGTAGTTACTTATACTCCGCTTTGTTTGATGGTGACTCTACGTCCGACGATCTTCGGTCCTGCCACTTTCTACTCGATACCTACGCGATGATAAAAACAACATGCTAAACATTTTCATGCTTAGTGGTTCTATACAATACTCTCTTCCATTTCAGTTTAAATCAAGTCATGCATTTTTCTAAAACAATGTCCTTTTATCCTTTTTGAATGATCAATGCAATATAATACATATATTCATTTCATATACATTCATTTACAGTTTATTGATCATTCCAAATATGCACTTTCACGTGCAACAAATCATTCAAAACACAAATCATGCATTTCACAATTTTCTTTTCATTTTTCCCTTAAGCGAATTTAACATATGCTTTCGGTGCATAGGATAATGAATCACCGGCACGGTCTCGCTGGGCTGCAGACCAGTATATAAAAAAAAAAGTTTTATAACACAATACGGTCCCGCTGGGCTGCTGATTGATTATTAAAAATCATTTGACTCTTATTGGTTTACCAATCTATCCTTAACTCGAATTTAACAGTTAACATTCTATTAAGGGTGCTCAAATCATTCTTAGTAATTTACAATAGTGTATATACATTTATATCCAAATACTTGGTTTCCAATACTCATGCAATTTTTCATGTGCAATTTATTTCACAATCAGTTGTATTAAATCAATTTAAAACAAATCAATATGCAATTTATCGCAATTCATTTCAACAAATCCACTTATTTCATAATCCTTCAAACATTTTAGAAATAGAGAGAAAAAAGTGAAGAACAAACCAATTCATTTATGGCTCAAATGGAGCACACATGCATATTCATATAAAACCTTTTAGATTTATTTTGTCAAACAAAACACAAAACCAAAACAAGGAAGAAGTGTGAAGAACAAACCCAAAAAGGTTGTCGCTCTTCAATTCCTATCATCAGAATCCCGTTCTTGGGTCAAGCTTCCTCGTCACCAATCCCTAATCCATCACAAATATGTCACTATCAAAGAACAACCCAAGAAAAAAAAATCGGTTGTGCATTCTTGGATTTTTGGTTAGGGTTGATGTCTACCCAATACATCTTCACTTAAAAAATTTTCTAAGGACACATGAGCCATATTTTGCTCATGCTTCCTTCAAAAAAAATTTAGCTCTATGAGTCTATTTTTAGTAGGAATGGAATCATCTCATTTGGATCACCTAAACCTGGTTACTAAGATTTTAATGTCAAACTGGCCTGTATGCCCAAATTTCACTTTGGGCTACCTTACTATTATTCTCAATTCTTCAGGGGTCTTAACTCCATAAATTGGTAATGGTTCCTTCTAATCGATTTGAATCTATGGTTCTATGTTTTTCTCCAATTGAATCATCTAATTTGGATTACCAAACTCAAGTTATTGCATTTTAAGTATCCAGATTCACTTACCTCCCAGGAAGTAGAATCAGATTGTTCTTACACATAGCTCCACTTTGACAGATTTCTGGGCACTTTAGGGTTACAAATTTCATACACTTCCTTCAAGTAAATTATTTCCCTAGAATTCTAGTTTACCCGGAATTTTGAATCACTCAATTTGGATGAGTGAAACTCAACTTACAGCCAAAACACCACAACCACACCCAAAACATAGCATACCCATTAGCTACCCAAAACATACATTTAATCCCATATTCAGGAGCCTTAGATCTACAATCTACTCCTAGTCCCTTCTATACATTTGTAGCTCTAGCTCTTATGGTTATTTACCAATTAGAATCACTCAATTTGGATGATTATAACTTAACTTATAGCCAAAACAAAAACAGGGGTTTTGAAAATTTTTGTCAGCCACTCCTTTAAAACTTCATCATTTCCGTTATACAAAAATTCATCAACAACAATCCAAACCACCATACACCATGAAATCTTACCCAATACAACCCCAAAACGAACTATAACCTTTCAAAATACTTTTATATCACATTTGAGGTTTTATTAAACCCAAACACAAGTAGAAAAGGGGTTAGGGTTTGGTTTTTCATACCTTAAATCTTGATTCTCTTTCCTTTCTTCTTCCTCCTTCTTCATCAACTCGTTCCTTAATTGCTGGAGAATAAATCACAAAGCCCTCTTCTTCTCTCAACCGAATGTGCTCCTAGCCTTTTCTCCTCTCTTTCCCTTTTTTCCAAATGTGAGAAATGGCATTTACAAGACCAAATTTGGTCTTAAGCCTTAAGTCTTCATAAAGCCTTGTTTGGCTTGCACATAAATTCATATTTTCCCATTTTTATCATTTTAACTCTTCATTTCACTTTCATCTTCATTTTAACATTTACACTCCTCGTTTATGACCCTTAGGTCATCATTTGACATTTTTACCAAATTTATTTGGTTCTTGTAAAATTTTCGGGGTTTTTTATCATTTTTAGTTTTTAGCCATTTAAATGCCAAAAAAATATAATTTAATTTATTTTACACCCTGAACATGTTATAAAACTGTTAGGGTATTTTCAGGGCGTTACACCAATCCCCTTAAACTCAAAACAATAATGGACTCCTAGACTCCTTACCTTTAAAAAGGGGGTTCAACAACTAATCGATCTGCTAGCAGCTCTTAGGCTGTTTATATCCCGCTTCACTGATCAGTTAAACCATTTTTTACCACCTTAAAGGGAGCCAAAGGGGCCGACTAGAATGAGGAGTGTGACCAAGCCCTCATGGCTATCAAACATTATCTTACCAAACCACCAATCCTAGCTAGCCCAGGGGCAGGGGATACACTCTATCTTTACCTAGCAATGTCAGAGGTCTTAGTAAGCGCGACTTTGTTCAAAGAAGACGAAAACCAAAAACAGAGACCGATATTCTTAGTAAATCCCTAGCAGAGGCAAAAACTTGATATACCCGTTTAGAACAAGCAGCACTGGTCCTACGTGTGGTAGCCAAGAAGCTTCGTTCCTACTTTCAAGCACACCCTATCATTGTACTGACCACTCTTCCTCTGCAAAACACTATACACAAGCATGACTTGTTAGGGAGGATGGCCCGGTAAAGCAATGAGCTAAGTGAGTTCCTAAGATTCAAGATAAACCCGCTTGGCAAATGAAAGGGCAAGATATCGCGATTTTTTTAGAAGAACTCAATTCCTAGCCTGATGTGGTCTGTGATAACAAAGGTCAGGATCCTTAATGTGGAGGGAGCCTCTCACCAAATGGGAGCTAGGGTCGGCTTGCAACCAAAAACCCTAACTAGGGAAAGGGTAGAGCAGGCCATACGACCAGACTTCTCCGCGCCCAATAATGAGACTGAGTATGAAACAATCCTAGCTGGGATCGATTTCGCTCAATCACACATCAAACCTCATACGCAAATGACCTCAATCGGGCACAGACGATAAACCCGAGAATACGAAACGTGAGACCAGAGTATGGCTAGGTATATGGGCCTGGTCAAGCAACGACTAGGGAGTTTTGAGACTTGGAAGCTTGAGCATATCCCAAGGGACTCCAATGAAAGGGCAGGCACATTGGCAGCAGTGGCCACGTCCTCCCAATCTACTACCAGTCGACATCGTCTATTGCAACAAATCGAGTAAGTCAGATAAATGAAATGGACCCTTCTTGGTTGACTCCTATATTGCATTATCTAAGCTCGGGAGAACTATCGAATAATAGAACCAAAGCCCATAAGGTTCGCGTCTAGGCGACACGATATTCCTTGGTAAATGGGCAATTGTATATTCCTTGGTAAACAGGCAGTTGTACAAACGGTCTTTGGACGGGCCGTATCTTAAGTGTCTCACTGCTTAGCAGGGACAATATACACTAGTAGCACTTTATGACGGGGTATGCGGAAACCATTTAGGCAGTAGGACTTTAGCTCACAAGGCCTATACACAAGGGTTTTATTGGCCAACCATGAGAGCAAACACCGCCGCCTATATCAAGAAGTGCAACCGCTACCAATGGCAAGCTCCCATATCGAGGATGCCAACTCAAGATGTCACACCCCCGATCCCGCCTCCGAATTCGATTGGCGACCCGACCGGTTTCGGTGCGAAACCATATAATCGGGACTCTTATTATATATATATATATTTTTTTACAAACAATATTTTTTTATAACCAACAATCATTTACATTTACAAATGAACTACCACCGGAGTGGTATATATTAAAATTTATACACATATACTAAGTCCCATTCTATACAAATACACATACATATACATATCTAATACAACATCGAGATCGCGAACAAAGTAATGTGTGAGCACCTCGTCTCGATGCAACCCGTACGGTGTGGAATGTCCCGTCTCTTATCTCCTTCTTCGCATCTACCTGACACTGCATGTTTACGCTTTAAAGGGAACATATAGGCAAAGAACGACCAATAACACAATCGTCGTCACTATCTTTTTACATTTACTTATGCATAACGGGCCTATTCTTATGTGACTTCTAACTCATCTCATATTATACATGTAGATTTTATTCTTTTCTGATTCTTATCATTATCTTGTTCATATTATTTCCCCGGTGGTCATGTATTTTACAAAGCTGTAACTATATCTACTACATGTATGATAGATCAAATCATATTCAAAGTAAACTTATATCGTGATACAATGGCAATCTCGTAACCAATCAAATCATATCAATTTCATACAGTTCAAATCGTACTAATACTCACTACATAAGAGACTCTTATCACTATCACTTAATCAAGCCATTAATCAACTCCCTTTAGAAATTACATTTCGTGATCCTCGGGATGCCCGTTAAATCCTTTTGTTTTCGTTATAAATTTTCATTTTCAGTGTCGCGACCAATCCCCTTACTTGACCATCAAGTGATCCAAGCTTCGGAGCCCTAAGCATCTCGACGCTTTCAATCAAAACATTTATTTCGCTTTATTAAATTTTTCTTTCAAAAGTGTCGCGACCCGAACTCTACTTGACCCGATTGGTGATCCAAGTCGGAGCCCTTGCATTCGACGTCAATCAAAACATTTATTTCGTCTTATTAAATTTTTCTTCGTAAGTGTCATACTCGAACCCCGACTAATTTATTCATGATCCAAGCTGGAGCCCTAGCTTACTCCGACATTTTCCATTATCTTTCCAAAACATTTGTTTATGTTATTCTATTTAAGACCTTTTAATTAATCGAGCACTTCTTTCGCAATCCCATGACCATTTACAAATTCAAATTACCCATAACATTCACACTTAATAACATGCATTTACTAAATAATGCCATTTTATCCACATAAACTCATGCTATTAATTTTCGCATGCTTTCATTTGTTTTTTCACATCATTTAGAATATCACTACATGCATTTTCAATGCAATAATCCAATTCACAATTCAATCTATGATTTACATACACATAAAATCCCATTTACACTACATTGTTGGTTATTTCACTTTGACTAATTAATTCACATTTCGACGGATTCCGTTTAATGAACTCCGCCTTATTATCATCTCTAAGAATGTGCCTACACATTTTGGCTAATTCGTCTCCCATCATGACGGATGCCGTTTGGTGCACCCCGACATGTGGTATTACTTATTCTGTCTCCCATCATGCCGGATGCCGCTTCGTGCATCCCGACACTTGCATCACCATTATCGCCCCATAATGCCGGGATGTCAGCTTGGTGCATCCCATCATGCCGATGTCGTTTCTTCGTGCATCCCTTCACACGTGGTATCACCATTTCCGTCTCCCATAATGCCGGATAGTCGCTTGGTGCATCCCATCATGTCGGAAGGTTTCAAGTGGCATCCCGAATATCGCGGTATCAATTATTTGGTCTCCCATCATGCTCTGATGCCGCTTGCGCATCCCGACACGCGGGTATCAATTAAATGTCATACGCCATCACACGGATCCAGCTTGGTGAATCCCGCTTCAAGTGACATTTCTTTAATGCCATACGCCATCATGACACGCCGATCGTGCATCCCGCCAAGTGGGACATTGATAATTTCGGTGCTCGCGGATTCGATGCCGCTTCGTGCATCCCGCCAGCGATTCCATTCTTCATATCATTCAATTATTATCATTTAATTTGATTCCGCTTAATGAACCCTTACCTTTATTGCCATTATTCACGATCATTCAGTTTTCGAATATCACATTTCGATTTCATTCACTTTCAGATTATCTTTTCAAAGATAGTACCAATCACATACTCATTCATGTGATCATTTATATATGCTCATTCTGCTCATTCACGTATACCATTCATATACTTATCTTCACGATACTCATTCATACACTCATTCACATATTCATTCATGTATACTATTCGTATACTCATTCATAAATTCATTTACGTGATACTTATTCACGTATACTCATTCATACACTCATTCACATATTCATTCATGTATACTCATTCATGATACTCATTCATAAATTCATTTACGTATACTTATTCACGTATACCATTCATACACTCATTCACATAGTCATTCCATGTAGTACTCATTCATGTATACTCATTCATAAATTCATTTAATGTGATACTTATCTCACGTATACTCATTCATACACTCATTCACATACTCATTCATGTATACTCATTCATGTATACTCCTATCATTTGTTATCATTTTCTGGTTATATGTGATAATACTCATATATCACTTAACCACATTATGTGTTCATGACATATTGCCTCTCATGTTCACAATTATGTTTCAATTCGTTTTCATTTTCATTTTCCATAATCATTTTCATCTTTCATGAACACATCTTACATTTTTCATTTTCTACATTTTTCCTTGTTTCCATGCCTATTACATATGGCACTTCATTCTTGTGAAGTATGATGCATGTGGAATCACACCTCATTCATATATTCTTTATTCCTCTATGTATCTACTTTATTTAGAAGTGGAATTAATCCAATCGGATCATCCAAACTAAAGTTATGGCATTTTTCAGCTGCCAACTAGCCTATGACCCGGATTGGTACTAGAACAGTTCGTATTACTAATTTTTCCGGAATCTTAACTTCATGTTTGACTCTAGGTCATTGTATTCTTTTAAAGATAAGGCAATAAGGGTTCTATTCCAACTGGAATCACCCAATTCGGAGCACCGAAACTCAAGTTACGTCCGAAATAAATCCGGACTATTTCTATGTTCAAAGCTGGAACCAGAATTTGCTCGCATACGCCCCACTTTTGAGTGAATTTTTAGGCCACTTTGGACTGTAGAATTTGGCAATTCCTATTCTTAAGTTTTGTTCTCCTGAAGTCTATTTTACGTAGCCACTTGAATCACTCAAATCGGATAAGAAATGAGGAAGATGGCCAAAATACTTAAAACCGGGTCGAAATTGGGAAAGCTGTAATGTGCTGTACTGGTATGTCTAAATTGCATCGGCATAAGTCGGGCTAAAAACGACCGTAACATAAGTTGTACTGGCATGTCTAAATTGTACCGGTACAAGTCTCCGAAAAGTGCCCATAATGTGTATTTTCTCCCATTTTTCATGCACTTTTCCATCCTAAACCAAATCTATACTTAATATACACTTCAAAATCATTTCAATTTCATCTTTTAACCTCAATTATCCTCAAATCATCTTTCAATGGATATCTTTCATCAAACCTTTCATGATTTTCTCCCAAAAAGACTTCTAATATGGGTCATAAACCCATACACATACCAAATACAAGGATTTGTTAGGGTTTGTTCTAACTCCAACTATTTTACCTTGTACTTAATTCAATGAATCCAACTCAAAGGAGGATTCCATGTTTTCATTTACATTCAGTTTTACCCACCTTAATTCCATTAATCTATCAAGGTTAGGATGAAATCCATCAAACCCTAGAAAGAAATCAATTTCCAACAAGAACTCATGTTTGGATGAACTTTTATCAAACCCTAGGCTCGGGGGCAAAACCATTAACCAAACAAAACCAAGTGATCCATACCAAAATCCAAGTCCATACTCAAAGCGTAGTTCCATACCTTGGAGCTTGGCTTCGCTTTGATCTTGGCTCCTCCCTCTTCTTCCTCTTCCTCTTCTCTTCTCCTCCTCCTTCACGTTTTTTTTTTCCTCCCAAATGAGTACTAACTCTCGTCTTTTAAAACCCATGTTTGCTAAGGCCTCGTTTGGCCCTCCAAAATCCATTTTTAAAGTTAAGTTCATTTATTTACTATTTAAGCCCATAATCATTCTGCTTTATAAATAAACTTCCCTTTATTTCATTTTGGCCTCAAATATTCTTAATTCATGTCTTTTTTGTCCTGGTCAAATTACAATTTCAAGTCTCTAAGTTTTGTAACTTTCCGGTTCGCTTCCATGTTTCGTATTTAACTCGAACAATAAATTATGCTTACAAAATACCCTAAACATGTCGAAAACGACTAGGGTATATTTTGGGGTGTTACACAAGACCTAGCCACCATTATGCTTCCTCGCCTCGCTTCATTTCTGGGAATCAATATAATTGACCACTACCTACAACCCGCCGTAAAAGTTATTGTCGGGCCGCCACCGATTACTTTAGCAAATGGATAGAAGCTAAAGCCTTCGCCTCCATTAAAGACAAGGATGTCACCCAATTTATGTAGAAGTGTTGGATACATAAAAGTGCGACATTTATATAGGGTTTTAAGCCCCTCAGCTCATGTTTTGCTTTCCTTTTGTGTAGAATAGGTGCTTTTGACCGTTTCTACCGGTTCGATGCGTGTGCAGGTTGTTCGATGTCTCGTGCACATTTTCATAGTGGTTTGGTTCCAGAGAACAACCCAGATCATTTTCACGACATGTACCACACGGGAGGCCCCGGTAGTTAAAGTGAAGAAGAGCAGCCATGGAGGTAGTGGCATCGGCACCACACTTCATCGGGTATCCACTCCACATACAAGGAGCAATGGTACAAGATCAAATATAGTGGTACCCACTCACACTAATCCAAGATCGCACACATGCGACTTCCGATTAATTTGAGCGAATTTCAATCAATCTGGGTGCAAGGGCACGCTGGTCTCGGTCACTACTGAGATCACTAACGAGGATTGTATTTAAGCCCACTGGTATGCATCAAGGGAGTTCCTGACTTGTGGTTTCGCTTCACTGAGTGTTTTCATATTTTTCTAGGTTTTCATAGAGTAGAGTACTTAGTTCTTCTAATTTTGAGTTTTTAAGCATTCAGAATTCCTTTAGTTGGTTTTATAACTCGTGTTCATTGAGCGACTTTAAGGCTGATATCTTAACCTTGCAATTGAAGTGTTATTTCTCAATTCCCATTTACTAGTAGTGTTCCAGCAATTATGAATCAATTCTCAGCTTTAATGGAGTTCTAAACCTCCATGATAAGGTTCTAACGATGGAAACTCATCCACTTCAAGGTAACAACCCTCAATCCCTCTTTTGTGCTTCAATGGAATTCTCAGACGATATTGAACACTTCAGGAAAATTTCTAAAACCTTAGTTTGGCATCTTCATCAAATTTTGCAGAATGAAGTGATTCGTACATGTTGTGCTTGATCTCAAATGCAAACTAAGAGTCCAAACCACCGCTTGGAGCAAGTGTTTGATACGCTCAATTATTCTTCGGTTCAAAGCTTTTAAATTTAAAACTCCTATCGAAGACCATTCATCAATGGCTCCTAGATGAGATCAGAAGTGAGAGGTGGGTGCTTACCTAAATAGGCGCAGTGGAACCTATGATCCTATCATTCGCCCTTCTAGTTTTACAATAGTTTAAGTCAATCGGCTAATAAATCAATCAATCACAACCCCCTAGATTTTACTTTAATCGCACATTCATTGGAAAGAAATACCTAAGGATCACCTAGGAAACCACTCCCTGTGGAAATGACTTGTGGACTCCCACAATATTATAATGCTTGATGACATCAGTTCCTACGCTTGGGAATAATTTCAGCACATGAAATAGACGAAGCAAGAAGAATATCGTCTGCCGGTTCGAAATACCTCAGTCGATCATAATTTATAAAGGACTGCATTAATAACAAAGAGTATAGAAATGTCACGCCCTGAAATCCCTGTCAATCTGGACATGGATCCGAACCGAGTTCGAGGTGCGAGACTTAGGACTGGGACTCTTTACCTGATTTTTTTTTAAAACCATACGCACTCATAAGATGGCCCACATCATATAACATAATCCAAATATCATGTACATATCAAAGACTACCACCTGAGTGGTGTCCATCAAAATCTAAACATCTATAACTCCAGTCCCATTTACAATACAAAAATTGTACTTTTACTTATACAAATCGTAGCTGAACCTAACATGTAGTGAACCCTTACAAGTGTGTCAGCCCAAATTGTACATGGGATGTCATCGATGTCTCTCCCAGACCTACACTCCGATTGCAAACCCGTGCTGCTTTTTACGCTTAAAGGGGAAGCATATCTTATAACTTGTATCGATACATGCATTTAAACTCGAATCATGATAAACTTATACGTAAACAGAGTATCAAAATCATCATGAATTCATATAACTAAAGATATAACAGGTCAAACTATATTCAGAGCAAACTTAGACATATACAATGGCAAGGAAACATCCAATTCATCTCTTTTACATAACTCAGAATTACACTTATGGTAGACTTATCCTTATCGGATCTTATACTCATGGCGTTTGATCTTTATTCTTATCTCGTATTTCTCAGATATCAGACGATCTTATTCATGTACGTATACTTATCTCAAGCTCATACTTATTTCTCGATCTCCCTGTGAGGAGTTACGAACCTATGCTCATACAGAGGTACTTAAACACGCATTGATATTTAGACTCATCTCATATCTCCGCAGGGAGTTCACGTAACTTATACTTATCCTACTGAGTTTACACTTATTCGAGATACCCGTAGATATCAGCCGTAGATTACTTTAACGCGGTACTAGATTTCCACGGAACTTAATCTTATACTGAGTACCCGTGGAGTACTACTGATCAACAGTTGGTTTCGATACCAACTTGTGTTGGTATCATATTCTAACAAGTCCCAGTTAACGATACTCCATACTATACGGAGTACCCGTAGGTACTACGGAGTTTATCCTTGTCTTACGGATCTTCTACTTGTACTACAGAGATTATTCTGGTATTTCGGATCTTATCCTGGTATTACGGAGCATATACATGTATTTCAGATTTTATACATGTATTACAGAGTATATACTTGTCTTACAGAACTTATACTGGTCTTACGGAACTTATACTGCCTTACTAACTTATACTGTATTTAGGATCTTATACGTGTGTTACAAAACTTATACATGTATTTCAAATCTTACATGTATATTACGGAACTTATATTTATCTTACGGAACTTATAGTTGTGTACAGGACTTATTCTTGTCTTATAGATCTTATACTTGTTTTACGTAACCCATTCTCAGATTTCTGATCTTATTCTTTCATGGTTAGTACCGTAGGTAATGAGATAAGCTCCAACATAATGTGATCATATCATATACAAGGTCTGAAAGGTGACTTATACAGATACTCCATCGTGCATGGACATTAGTCCATAGCAGTACAGATCATCACGATAATATTATACTTATTTTACTGACACGAGTACCCTTAGGTGCTAATGGAATCCTGTACTTATTTATCGACATAAGAGTACCAGAGGTACTACAGATTTAATCAAATACAAGAGTACCCATAGGTACCACTCTGGGCTTAATTAGATACGCATTTAATCCTACTCGCATACGTGAGTACCAGAGGTACTCACCGAACTAGATCGTAGACAGGACATATTCGGGACATGTGGCTTACGATACAGAGTACCCTTAGGTACTACAGTACTTATTCAGATACAGGACTTATCAGATATAGGAGTTATCAGATACAGGAGTACCCCTAGGTACTACAGAACTTAATCGAATACAGGAGTACCCGTAGGTACTACATAGCTTAATCAGATACAGGAGTACCCGTAGGTACTACAGAACTTATTCAGAGACAGGACTTGTCGACATAGAGGTCTGTGAGGTACGACATAACTTAAATGATAATAGAGCACTTAGGTACTACGTAACTTAATCGATAATGTGGATACACCCAGAGGGTACTACATAGCAAATACAGAGGTACCCGTAGGTACTACAGAACATATACAGAGGTACCCGTAGGTACATTCAGATCTTTACTATATTCAGTTCTTTATTCTTATTCAGAGTCTTATCATAATTGTTAGATCACTCTAGACCAAGAATACTTAATGAGTAGGACACAGCACAATGGCACCAAGGTACAAAGATGTGATCGTGAGAGTGCCGTCAAGATCTAATCAGAGAGTACCGGCACTAGTGTGCCGGCATCGGCCGAGAGTGCCGAGCACCGTGAGTACCGAAGTACTAATGTGCCGGGCCACCTGGCCAGAGTGCCGTCGCACTAATCAAAGAGTACCAAGTACTAATGTGCCGAAGCACGATCAGAGAGTGCCGTGTCATTCAATAACTGGTCTTAGGCAATTTTACAATTATATGAGTTCAATAACTTACTATCTTATAGTAGAGCATTATTAGCCACATTATACGTTCATGACAGATCGTATTCCAAATACTGGTAAGGTATGATGAGCATGTAATCACACCTTAATCATGTATTCTTATTCTTCTATGAATCTACGTTACCCAGGAATTGGAATCAATCCAATCGGATCGTCCAAACTCAAGTTATGGCATTTCATGCCAACTAGTCGGTTTACCGATTTAACGAGGGATAGTTTGCGATATTAATTTTTCCAGTACATTTTCTCCATATTTGACACTGGTTATTTGTTCTCCTTTAAATCTAAGGTGATAAGGGTTCATTTCCAATTGGAATCACCCAACCTGAGTAATCGAAACCCGTACACGTCAAACAACCTCTGGGACCACTGCTTTATAATCAATCGATGCAGGAAATGGGCTTGCACATACCCCACTTTGACTTGCACATAGCCCCACTTTAGTGAATTTTTAAAGCTATCTAGATTCCGGAATTTGGAGATACCCTATAAAATAGGTTTGTTCTCCTTGAAGTCTAGTTTACATGTATGAATCCACTCAAATCGGATAGAAATGAAGCAGTTATGGCTAAGTACGGCGAGTGGCAGGAAGCAGTGGCAGTTGTACCGGTAGAGACCTAAGTTCTGGGGTAGAACTGGCAATGACCAGAACCGAAGTTACACCGGTGGTTCAACTACCGGTGAGTCCTCGAAAAGTGCCCAGAATGTGTGATTTCTCCCATTTTTCATGCACTTTTCCATCCCAAACCAAATCTATACTTCATAATCATTTCCAATACATATTGTGACCTCAATTATACTCAAATCATCTTTCAATTCTTATCTTCTTTCAAAACCTTTCCATAAATATCTCCCGATATAAATTCTAATATAGGTTACACCATATACACACCAGAAATACCAAGATTTGTTAGGGTTTGTTCTACAAGCCCTAACTCAATTTCTCATAATTAAACCATGAATCCATCACAAAGGAAGGATTCCATGTACTCGCATCTAGTGCCATGTGGGGTTTACCCACCTTACTTGACATAAATTTTTGGGTTAAGATGGGGAAACTACTAGCAAAAACCCGTGTTTGGGGACAATAGAATCATACCAAGCCAAAGATCCATGCCAAATCTTATTAGGATTCATAATCAAGGTGAGTTTCATGTGCTTGTGATCTCCTCCATCTTATTCTTCTTCCTCTTCTTCTCTCTTTTCTCCTTCTCTTCTCTCCCTTCACGATTTTCTCCCTCTTTTTGGAGACCAAATTGGTCTTAAATCATGGATTTGTTAAGGCCATGTTTGGCCCTCCAAATAAAAACCATTTTGGGTTAACTTCCCTCTAATTACAATTTGGCCATAGATTCTTCCTTTTGAAATTTAACTTATGCATATTCTAGTTTAACCCCATCTTCCTCTTTTATGACTTTCATATCCTTTTTGCAAAATTACAAGATTGCCCTTGTATCTTAAACTTTCCGGGTTTCTCAATTTATTTTCGAAAATTCCTATTTAGCTTATAATATACCCTACACAAGTCCGAAAACTACTAGGGTATATTTTGGGGTGTTACAAGAAACTTTTGCCATGAGCTGAAAATTAAAAACTTGTACTCAACCCTACAGTACCTTCAAAGAAATGGTTAGGCAGAAGCATCCAACAAAACTTTCTTGACGACTTTGAAAAAGCATCTGCATTCGGCTAAGGGAAAATGGGTGGACAAGCTACCGGGAATCCTTTGGGCTTATAAAACAACTAGCCAGAGGCCGACTAGAGTATCACCATTTGCCCTCACCTATGGTATGGAAGCCATTATTCCTACAGAAATCGAGATGCCCAAGCTTCGTATAGAATCTTACCAACAAAGGATGGCAAACCTAAACAATAGGCATATAAAGCTACATGCATTCCGAGTCGGAGACCTAGTCCTAAGAAGGGCCTTTGAAAACACGACTGACCTGGCGGTTGGCAAATTCCAACAAAATTGGGAAGGGCCATACGTTATCGTAAGAGTGGGCTAGCCGGGTCGTACGCATTAAATAAACTAGATAGGGCACCGACGCCCAGAATTTGGAATGTTATGCACCTTAAAATGTATTATCAATAGAGTTTTCTTTATGGGGGTTATCAATAAAATTTCCTTTAAAGTATTTTCTTTCAATCTTTTGACTATTACTAATCAAGTGTTCTTTAAAGGCATTATTTCCTTCGATTTTCGGAATAACCTCCATTTCAAAAGACTAGACTCGTGGCTCCAAGCCTATTGGAACTTTCAAAAGACCAAACTCGTGGCTCTAAGCCTGTTGGCACTTTCAAAAGACCAGACTTGTGGCTCTAAGCCTGTTGGCACTTTCAAAAGACCAAACTTGTGGCTTTAAGCCTATTGACACTTTCAAAAGATAAGACTTATGGCTATAAGCTTGTTGGCACTTTCAAAGAGCCGACCTCTTGGCTCTCTGAAAGAATTAACTATCCTAGCTGATGTTTATAAAAAGGATGAGAAATAATAAAGGTTCAGTGCATAAGAGTACCATAAGTCATATTTCATTAAAATGTGCCAATTGGCATCTGTGATTACAAAAAATATGTCATAGTGGCTAGACGGGGTCCCTTACAGAAATTTCAAAAAGAAAGAGAAAGGGAAAAATGAGGGATTGGAATAAGCTCTGGTCCCCGATAGAAGCATTCTCCTTAGGTTCCTTGGCCACCTCGCTCGGTGCCCTATTTCTTGTGTCCTCAGTTGGGGCGAGGGGGGGCGCAGGGCTCCTGAGAACTTAAGCATAGTGCACGTTGCATATGTATGTGATTCGTTGTGATTGTATGGAATTTCGGGACAAAATTCTTTTAAGGGGGGAAGAATGTAAGACTCGAGAAAATTCTAATTTTCTGAAAAATGGTAAAATGGTAATTTCGAATCAAAAATTTTCTAGATCTGAATGTGAAAACAGGACTTCACCGTTGGAATCGTCTCGCTAAATTTAGCTACCACATCAAATTTCATGGTCGAGAGAAAATTGAATTTCACGTTTTTCGAGCACCAGGAGGGTGTGGGACACCCAGCCTGAGGTGAGTGGCTCATAATGTGCCAGGTGTTAAATGCGGGTGGTCGACGAGGAGAACAAGTGGGGCCCATGTGGACATGTGGCATCTCTCCTAAGTGGTGGAAATCCTTTATTATGGATAAAGGATGGGATGTAATCGAATGGGCGATAGTGGTGACATGTGGCAAAGTACTCTCCCCACTTGACTGACCGTTTGGTGGGGGAAAAGAAAAAAGGGAAAGAAAGAGAAAGGAAAGATTTTTAGAGAGAGAGACTCCAGCTTCTCTTTAAAATTTTCTGGTGATCGAGCAGTGGGTTCGACGAGCAAGAGGTAAATTACTCTATGTAAAGAGTACACACGCAGATGCTGGAATTTTGTGGGTGCAAACTCAAGAAGTAGGGTCTTCTCTACTTGGTTATTTATTGTTTAAATACATGAAAATGGTGTTTGAGAGCTATGAGACGGAATGGCCAAACATTTGGAGTCCGAAGGGGCGCATCATAGGAAGTGGGGTACGCCCTTAGACAATCCATGAGTGGACATGACACGGATCCAGAAATTTGACCCCAGACCCGGATAGTGTCCATGTGAAATTGCTTGATGTTATTGTGGAAAATGAATAACATGTTGTGTGTTTGGTGCTTAGGGACACTTTGGCAAAGCTGAAAAATAGTAAATGAATGGGGCAAGGTTAGTTCGAGGGAGCGTGTGGGGGCTGGACAATGCCCTATTGGATTGAGATCCTAATTTAGGATCTTTTATGTGTTATTGCTTAGTATGAATAGCAGGTTTTGTGACACCCTTTCTCCGATCCGACCCGATTGGCGGTCGAACAAATCGGGATGCTCGTGCCACTAGCGCAACACCCAGGCTTCGGCATAGGATGTCAAGTGAGGGTCACTCTTTTTATCATACTTATGACCTTTACACTTGCATATTCATATAATGTTAAACCATTAACTTGTATTACATTCTGTAGCAACGGATTACAAAATATATATACAAGCTCCAAATATGGAAATGTTCAAAAGCATTTACAATATTTACATTGGTTTACAAAATTTCATATACAAAAATAGACCTAAAAGGTCTTCCAGGTGGGCACCTATTGATGTGGCCTTTATTTTGCCTGATGTGGATTGTCTTGTCCCTCTTGGTTTCTCTCATACATGCCTACACGGATTGAACACGTGCTAAACATACAACTTGAGTGGGAATATGACTTCTATTAGAGTCACCGCACTTTTATCTGATGCATATAACACATATAACAGTACAGATTCTTGTCATTTCTCATATATATACTTATCATAACCAGTTTCATTTTATATCATCTTCCAGATACTTTTCATGTAATCTTGTACTTTTACTTCTTGTTCTTGTAACTGTATACTATCATCACATAGCAGTGCTATGCTTCCCATATTCTCTTCATTTCCTTTGCATATACCTGTCATTTCTTTTATGTTCGTATGCATCGAAGCCTTAAGGTGGATACGGGGAATACTACGCTCCCATGAGGATTGAAGGTGCTATATTCCTTTGTATGAGGCTTGTTGATCTATATGAGGAGCCCGTAGGCGTGTAATTTATTATACCCGAAGGTATCATCCTTTGTCAGAGACGACCTATTCCATGAGGGCCCGGAGCGTGGTGACCACTTTGGGACCACGATCCAACGGGATCTATGTCATTGACCTGGCGGGGTCCCAGCTTTCAGTCATAACTGTTATACTCTGGACTTATTCTTCCTAATAGGCATGCCACATCTATCCCTCTACCGGGGTTCTAGCAGGACAATCAATATGTATTTATATTCGATTATATCTCATATTCCCAGAATAATTATTGTCGTTTCGGTAATTATATGAGATATATATCTGATCAATTATTCATATCTTTACATTTTCATACTTCATTATAATATAAATATATAACTTTGCTTGTATACTTATGAGCTATTTATGAATTCATAATAGGCGTTCATAATACAAATAACTATGGTTACCTGTACTGCCTACTATTTTCCATGTTTTCTGGAACTAATATGAGTTCCAATCTTATTAAGTTGTCTATTGATGAATTCTTGACTCAATGGGCTTTCCATAGAGTCCAAGAACACCCAAATCGGAGTTAGACGAAGGAGATATGACGCCAGAAGTTGGGTGTAATCGATCTTGACAGGCGACTGAATTGACGAGCTGCACTGGTGACGAGCTCATTTTAACACTTTGGTCTGACATCTAATGTTCTCCTCAGGCATATGGATGGATTCTTGACTGTCGACTTTCCATGGGTCGAGAACGCAGTCGGGTTCGGGCCGAAGGGGAATGGAAGCCTTCCGAAGTTGGGAGGTCATGCGCGGTCAATCTTGACAGGCGACCGCTGTTGAGCGATCACTTTGTTCGCGGCAGCCCCTATTGAATGACCCGCATTTGGGCGGCCAAAACATTCGCGGCGACCCACTTGTTAGGCGACCCTTTGTTGGGCGACCAGCGTTCAGCGGCGACCCTTGACGACCCACGTTGGATGACCCGCTGTTGGGCGACCAGCGTTCCGCGCGACCCCTTGTTGGGCCGACCACTTGTTCAGCGACCCCTTGTTGGGCGACCTTTGTTGGGCGACCTTGTTGGCAGCGACCCCTTGTTTGATGACCCCTTGTTGGGCGACCCTTGTTGGGCCGACCGCGATGTGACGACCATCCACCCCATTTAGTATTTATTTAGGTAAAGACCATAACTTGGTCTGTGAGTCCGAATTAAGAATTCAAAGCCCTAAATCAAGTTCATTGATGTGAATTTAATTTGTAGAAGGACTTACCTGTCTCTTATTTCTTACTCAAAAAGCCCGTTCTAGATTCAGCTTCTGCATATGATCTAAAAGCGAGAATTTTACGGGTTCGACATGCTGGACCTTCTCAAGCACATGTTAGGAGCCTTAAAGCTCTTCTTAACTCAACCCACAAGAAAGAGTTTAGGGTTCCCTAAGCAAACCATACAAGATAGGGTTCTTAACCATGTATCTGGCTTTATATTCCAAAACTAGACTTTCCTTACTCCCATAGTTTACATACCTTATTCATGGTTCCCATACTTTTCTATACCAAATCATAATTCCATACCAATACCCATATTTCCATACTTTTCGATACAAAATATAGTTCCATACCACCCAAGACATGTATCCGTACCCATACTCAAATTCCATACCAATACTCAAATTTAGTAATTCCATACCTGTAATCTTCTTCTTCTTAACTGCTTCTTAACTTCTCTTCTCTCTTGTTCGTATTCTTTCTGCTTTCTCCAGGGCAAAATAGTCTTTCTTTTGGTCTTATCCTTATGATCTTATCCATTTTATTTACTTTGGTCCTCCAACTCTTATAATATTTTTAAATCAATTTATAATATTTTACAATAGCCTCGGAATCTTAACTGTTATTTGTAATTTAACTTATGCATATTCCTATTTTTGTTTTTATCTTTATTTTATTCCGAATAAATATACTTTTACGTTTATTATACCCAAAACATGTTATAAAACTGTTAGGGTATAATTTGGGGTGTTACAGGTTTGATGTGTGGAGAATGAGAATTGTTAATGCATGTAATTTGATGTGTTAACATGATGTTTGAATTATATGGAATATAATTGCGTGTGAATCATTAGGATTGAATATATGAATTGGCATCATTGCATTCATGTGGGCGGTGACATCGCGTCGAGTCGGGTGTGGGTGCACGGTATGGTTATTCACCACTCTTGGTGAATGTGAGTTGAGTTTGTCTTTGGGACTAAGTCCAATAAAGACTCATAGTTCAAATTATAAAATGAGAAATAATTAATGTGTGTTAGGCGTTCTTGGAACTGGTGTAGGAGATCCGTGGTAATATCCGAAAGGTCCTATATGGGTGTAAAAAACCCGAATGGGTGTAAAAGACCCGCGGTACTATCCAAAAAGGTTTTGCAGGTGTAGAGAGACCGTGGTACTATCCAGAAAAAGTTACATGTAGGGTGTTGAGACCCGTTGTAATCGAAAAGTTCTATTGCTTAAGAGAAATCACGGTCATGTTCATCACTTAGACCTAGAGTTGAGTATTAGAATTGGGATCGACTTCCGGGATGGTTACCCATTGACAAATTGCCTTGGGTGGTGAAGTAAGCGAGGCTCGTGGTAGAGTCATTGGCATTACCAATGACGATTTTCACACTTGGCATAGGCTTGTGTGAGAGAGTCGGTGGGTGACTCGGGGTATGGGCATGGAAAACATTTTCATGCATGATATAAATCATTCCAGGTATGTAAATTGTATGGAATGTGGATGTTATGACGTGCCATTGCATGTGCATTTTAGGTGGGAGTAGCCTGGCGGGAGAATTCAGCTCAGGGCGTGCTGCCTTGTCGGAAAATTATTTCGGTGCGAAGGGTTTACTGGGGATCTGGACCCGCATCCAGTGCGAGAGACGAAAGAAATTGTCATATATGGCCTTGTTATGTGCATTTTGTAAAAATGCGGGTAAAGACCCGAGTTTGGATAATTTAAATCAAAACAAATTGTAAATTTACTTATTTTTGTATAAAATATACATTTTGGTGAGTATGGATGTATGGGCCGACGTGGCCATTTTTATTCACGTATGGTTCTCATGATATGAGACACACAGGTTTCCACAGATTAACAGTGGTCAATGGGACCCTCGGGTTTTAGGGCGTCACAGCAGCGGGTTGGAGGAGTCGGGCATACCATCTAGAACCTCTGGCTGGTCTCCATAGATGTTGTGTTTGAAAACACAACACCCATAGCTGTAGGCAAAAATGACCTCCAAGGCTTTCTGGTAATCCTCCTCTAAGTCCTTCTTGTCTTTGCTAGCTTGGGAGTGGAGAAAGGATACCTCGTCCTTGGCCGCCCCAATCTCTAGCAGGAGAGACGTCCGCTCAACCTCCAAGCGAGCAGCCTCAACTTCAGCCTTAAGCTTGGCCTCCTCCATTACCGCCATGGCTTCCTCCACGGTCACCAAAGCATCCTGGACCCTAGCCAAGTCGACCTCTACCTTTGCCTTTACATCACCTGCTGCAACGACAACCAACCGGGCAATAAGAAATCTCGGATCGAATCAATATACTTACCCTCGTCTCTCTCTTTCTCCACACCCACGGTCTTCTTCATGCCCTCCTTGGCCTTCCGTTCCCACTGTCTAAACTAGGACTTAGCCTTGCTCAAGAATTCTTTTAAGGTCCGGTGCTTGGAAGTGGTAGATCCAACATAGAGTCGTAGCTTCTCGACGTCCTCCAGCCTAACTTGAAGCTCCCTATGCTAGCAAGCCATGTTCCAAAAGGCAATGAAGGCCTATTACAAAAAATGAGTTAGGAGGAAATAACAATACAAAACTCATACTCAAACATTAGAAGTCGAGCCATACCCCATTCCATTAGTCATCAGTAGTGATTGGATGTACATCCGAGTCTTCCGTCACATGTTGATATGACCCCTTATCCATGTAGTTAGGTAAGGGGATGAAGCACTCCTCCAAACAAGACACCACTAGGACACAGAGGTTATGGGGGTAGAGGTCGCACATGTGCGCGACCGGAGAATCCCTCTTGTCAAAAGGGTTGCATTTTCTGACGAGCAATTAGGCAACTTCGATTAAGGTCTTGAAAGCGTGTCCCGGAGTCGACAGATAGCTCCCTCTTCGTGGCTTGACATCGAAGCTGAAGTATCAACGTGGGTGGCCCCTTGTCTCAGGGCTCCAAAGGTGCGAGACAATGCTGTCTAGCCCAAGGCGGCGGGCCACTTGCTTCTTCTATACGAAGAGCCTCGTTTGCAACCTCGCCTTCAAGGGGAGGCTCTCCGGTTGGAACCCGTCACTCGTGGCTCAACATAGGGTGTCGCGCCGAATCTGGTAGAGGCGCTGAAAATTTCTGCGTTACGGAGAATCACGTAAATCACTATCGGGATTATCTGAACCTCCTCAGTTGTCGTCTGGACCCTCGGAGTAAGGGGTAGTCTCCCCCTGAGCGTTGGCGGCTCGTTTGCCTTGATCGCCGCAAATCAACTGACGAGGCTAGGCGTCTCAGCCTCTACTTTCTTGACGACTCACTAATTGTCGGATCCGTCCGGTCAAACCCCTCTAATCCGCATGACAACCTTTATACGATCTTCTTTTTTTCTTCCTCTTGGCAGCTTAGTGGTAGGATGTAGTTGCTTTCGACAGAGTAGTTAAGCGACTTGTGATCTTACGTGGCGACAGGGTGAAGCGGTCAGATCAAATAAGGGTTTGGAGCAAAATTACGCTATGAAGCTCCCCGGTATTAGTTCTGAGGAGGTCACAGAGGGACGAGTGCTCACCCCTCCTACTTCGGCGATAAGGATGAAAATATCAATTTTGACGGATATATCGGTGCTTTGAATTTCTGAGATACGTAGATATATCGAGAGATATATCGATGTTATAAATTATTCAAAATTTAAATATATTCAATTTATATATCAAAATAGGTTGAGTATATGAAATGATAATATCGATTAGATTTGAAAAAAAACATTAAAATTTATTTTCTATGATTGATACAAAATAATTGGTTAAACGTTTATATATTATGACTAATTTTTTATATTTTCATTTATACTTTAGAATATTCTAAAAAAATACTATAAATAATTTCAAAATATTTCATTTCATAATTTTTAAAAAAATTGTTCATATTTAAAAGATTTACTGTCGTTTTTAATTTAAATTTTCCAATCTAAATTTTAATATTAGTGTAAAGTATAATATTAATTAATAAGGAAAACCCTTCATTTTCTTTCCTATCGTCTTTGTCTTCTCCAATTTTTGCAATAGTTAATGATAATAATTATTAAGAAATACATAATAATTTCAATCGTCTCTTGATCTTCTCATATTTTATGTAAATAATTAATGATAGTAATTATTAAGAAAGACATAATAATTCTAACGGTCTCTTATCTTCTCCTCTTTTCTACAAATAATTAATTATAGTAATAATTAAGGAAGATATACAATAAGTGATATTAATTATTAAAAAAATAAATTTTTCTTTTCTGTATTTACTTACGTTTAACATTTCTTTGCTCCATAACAACACACCCACCTCAAATATTGTTTTTTTTTTTTTGAAAATTTTCACTAAATATCGGCAAAAAATTGGAAATTATCGGCAATATATCACCCCCAAACCGATATATCATTGATATTTCTGATTTTTTACCGATATTTTTGTCAACCAATTATCGATGTTATATATTGTATCGATAGACACCGATATACGATATATCGTCAATATATCGCGATATTTTAAACTTTGATCAGAGGGTAATGGACGGGGAAGAACGGGCACTATGTATGGGAAAGGGTTGGCGCCCAACTCCTACAGATTTTTCACAGACAGAAGGAGCTTGTGGTTATGCTCCCTCTCTGTGATCTCAAGCAGTCGACTGATGCGGTCCACTCTTGCCTTCTCCACCCAATTGACCAGCCAGTCTCGCCTACGCCTGCCTACGAATCATCAAGAAAACAGAGGCATGTCAATAGAGAAGACAGCCTAGACAAATATGAGCTACATGAAAACTAAAATAGACATGGGAGCAGGGAGGTCTTATTCATATCAAGGCCTTGGAGCCGGGCGATCCGTGCCTAAGCCTAACCAAGACAACTCCTTTCTCCTCCGTTTTGGGGGAGTTAGGGAGCCCGGTTACAAATTGCAGCCGAGGACTATGGGCCGACATAGATAGGCGGCCCCCAATCCCAAGCTTCAAAGTGTAAATGAAACAAATCTCCACCAGCGAGATGTCCAATTGGTAGAGAGAGTTTAGCCTGCTTTATGTTATTAGAATCGAAAAACATTCGGTGTACGAGTCTGAAGGTGCTCAAGTAAAGTGTAGCTTGCTTCTGTCATTGAGGCAGACGAAGCCCTACGATCCGGGTGAAGTAGATGGCATTATACTCCACATAGTTGAGGTATAAATGTTTGTCTAACACCTCCTAAGCGATTCGACGGGAACGTATAACCTTAGTTCCTTTACATACATAGCAGCAATTAGATTGCTTGTAGTAGGCGTTTTTGGAAACAAAACCCTCGGAAGATAAAAGAAATTCTCCCCGGAGGTTTTACATCCCACCAATGACAAAACCTAAGAAACGCGAACCAAAAACCTTCACTGAACCTAATAGAACACCCCCAAAAACACCCAAACCAACCAACGATAAAAAGAAGGTTTGAGGCGCGAACACTCACCAGAAAACCGAAAGTCGTCGAAGAGTTAAGAGTCTCTGATGGCTCATTTGAAAGGAAAGTTCGCAAAAGCACAGAAAGAGCAAAATCGTATGAGTAAAAAAAAAAAAAAACACTTTGAGAAAACGTAAAAGCGCTGTGAAACCCTTACCTATTTTGGCAGGGTAGGCATGCTGAGCACATTAAATGCGTAGATCATGGCAAGATGCATCGATATATATATTGAGGCGTCGTCTCCACACACTAAACCAGAGCATTGTCTCGGTGCATTCAACTCTCCACGTTCTACATTTAATACTACAATATTTTCCCTAATTTGAAAAACATAAAATTCCAATCGGGGAAAAGGGAGGCATTGTAAGTACTATGGTTTTTTAACCTGTTACTCGATGGGCCTAGGGCTCGGCCCATTTGGCCCGAGGTCCACCTGGCCCGCTATATGAAGTGGCCAAAACCCACCTTCCATATTAAAATTGGTAGGCACTACCTAGACGGGAAATCCAGAGGCCCGTCTATGAAAGTCGGGGTATCCTCCTAGAGACCAACGTTAGGGTAGCCCGTCTAGAGTTCCAAGTCCCCTAGCCGGCCATCCTTCTGTTTATAACAAGTTCGCTATGGACGAATGGATAAAGTCAGGAAATACGTAAATGGTATTTATCCACGAATTTTCTAGTTTTCAAATCCTTTACTTTTCGAAAGATTAATTATTAGTAAGAAAGAATTAGTCTTTAATAAAGAAAAAGAGATTTTGTTCATAAGAAAATGAGATTTTGTTCATAAGAAAAGGAGATTCTCTCCGGAGAAAAAGGTGGAGGGGTTTGTGAACCACTCTCTATGAATCAGGATGATTCCCACGATGAGAAGGTATGCAATCTCAAATGTGTTAACTTCTTCTTACTCGTCTCATTTTGTTGATTTAATCGTCATAGGCGGTAGCTAATCTCGGATCGCCTTTGTAGATTTACATTCACGTCGACGATACTCAGGAGAGTCAGACAGAGCAGTGGCTCAACAGTATGATGGACATTTTTATAATAATGAGTTAAAATAAAAAAAATGGGTTTGAAGTGGCAAATGAAAATGATTTGTTGGATTTTAACCTTATTAAATTACTTTAAAATAGTAAATTGAAATATGAAATATCCATTTACTTATTATTATTTAATAATATTATCATTATTATTATTATATTAATAATATCTATTATATTATTATGATCATCATCATGATATTTGAGAAAGTCAGTAAAAATCATTGTAATGATTGTCTTAAAAAATTATAAGTTAAAAAATTTCTCAAATGGCTGTTGATGTAATGAAAATCTCCAATTCAAAGACGCTATAACTAATATTTTTAATATTATAATAAGTAAAATTTCAGATTTTTTGAAAATGTTTAATAAATTTATCAGACATATATATATATATATATATATATATATATATATATCTTACAAATAAACTTTTAAAATAAAATACACTTCGTAGAATTATTTTAAAATCTGTTAGTATGAAACAACATTTTCAAAAAATATCAAATTCTGTTCATTTTCGGGAAAAAATTCCATTTAAAGTTAGTTTATAAGAAAGGAGTATTATTCACATGTTGCCAAAATAATGACCCTTTTTCCAACGGTTCAATTGTCAACAATTGCGTGCTCACAATTCCCACCCCCTCTTTAGTCTTTACCGTGTTTCCATCCACATTATTTGGGACCAAATTATTTATATAAATAAATCCCAAGTTTTTAATAAAGTGTTTTATCATTATTATTGACTTTGATTAATGGCTATATCATTTCATTTTTATAAAAACTGGAATAATCCTCATAAATCCACCTCACCTTTTTATCATTTGAGTATGATTTTAAGAAATGATAAAATGTTTTCAGATATAAGTAAAAATATACAAACAATTTGAAATTTTCTTATATTTAATGCACGCGTGATATAAAAATAAGTTGATAAAATTATTTTTGATATTTAAGTTTGTCAACAAAACGAACAATTTTTTGAAATATTAGAGAAAAAAAAGAAAAAAAAAAAGAGGAGAAAACAGACAAACAAAAAAACCATAAAATGGGGAAGGGCAGAAGTGCAAATATCCTAATCTTTGTATCCATCCATGCCGCCAATCCAGAATGCCTGAATTAGCGGTTAGTTGTTTGCGCTTTTTGAATCTTGAATTCTTGATTATGTTTCCAATGCCCCCTTTTGGCTCATCCCTATAGAAGAAAGAGACTGTGATTTTCATTTATGATTTAACCACCACAAATATTTATTTATGGCCATTAATAAATTTTCAAACTTAAAACCCTTCCTTCGAGAAATTTATTTGTTTTTCCAACATATATCCCATCATTATAACTTTTCCATCACTTTTTAGATATATAGTGTAAAAAAGATAAAATATTCCTCAAATATAAACTATTTAGAAATATTCATTTTCTACTTTAAAAATATATTTTATCTAATTTTCTACTTTAAAAACATATTTTCTTTAATTTTAATTTTTTTTAATATAAGTTGAAAATGTCTATTGAATATACACTTTTATAATTTTGAATTTAGACTAAATCAAAAATTATTTTTTAAATTATTGAAATGATATATTGAAAGTGTCTTTTAAAAAAATATTTTTATAATTCGAAAAACTAAAAATATTTTTTGAAAATATAATTTTTAAATAGTATTATGGCAAAAATTTGAACAGGATTTTTTTAACAGTGGGGTGATCGCGTTGAAAAATACGAGAGAGGTGTGACCCCAGCGTTTTGAGGAACTAAGATTTTTCCTTTGTGGGCTTGATCGCGTGAGCTCCGAAAGTGAAGCATATTTCGCATAAAGTCCCTCTCCTTGGTTTGAAGGAGAAAAAAAAGGAAAGCAATGGCTTGCTCCACCCAAAAGGTTGGAAGGACCACTGTGGCCGCCCGTTAAATATTTTTGAAGAATAAATTAAAGAATTTAGTCACATGTAATTTAGTAGTAATGATTCATTAAATTTATTTTCTTAAGGAGGCTATGGGTCTTCCCCGCATTGGTGGGAGGTCTAAGTGGTCTCAAAGTTTAAAAGTTTGAGTCTTGGAGAAATCTTGGTTCGGAGGGAGCAATTTTGGGGAAACGATCCCGACTTTGTAGGCAATTTAGAACGGAGGTGGTTGATTAGGGAACTAAGATCTACCGGAATATGTCTTTCTTGACTTTCTTTTATTCTTCTTTTATATAGTTAATTTTTATTTATTTTAATTGTCTTGTATATATATTAGTCATTTAATTATAGTCTGTATTTTATTTTCCTTGTAATTATATTGTTGCTTTTTGTTTATTTAGAAATTGGTTGTTGTTGTTTTTTGTTTTGCTTGTTTTCCTTAATATATGGACCATCACCCACCCCTTAATTGGCAAAATCCCAATTTTTACAATTTCCATTTCTCAATTTAAGTATCCAATTTCAAATTTCTCATTTTCTAAAATTCAGAATTTTCAATTTTAAGTCAAGTCTCCAAATCTCATTCAAATTTTCAATGATTCAATTTCAAAATTACAAATTCCCCTAATTTCAAAAATCAAGTGTAAGTAATTTCCAAAATTCAAAGTTCCATAGTTTAATTTCCAATTTCAAATTTACAAAATTCATATTTCAAAATTCAAGCGATCAATTTCAAATTTCCAAATCTCAATTTCAAGATTGATTGTCCCTGATCTTAAATTTTGAAAATTCCTAATTTCTAAATTTGAAGTCCTAAAAAATCTAATTTAAAATTTCGATTTATTTTACAATTTTCAAAACTTCAATTTCCAAACCGGTTTCAAAAATCTCAAACCACCGAAGTTAATTCTACAATTCAATAAATGGAATCTTGGGGAGTTAATTTGTGTAACATATATAAATAGACTGGTGGGGCAAGCATTTCCATTTAATAAATAATTTGGCTTATATGATTTATAACAAATTTCTAATTGAATGTGAATAGTTTGTATTTTGTTATTGCCTTAACATTGTTCGATTGATAGCGCTTATAGCGTGTCGTCCAGTGCGCATTTTTCTCAAATGACTTTGCTTGATTGTTAGATATGTCTTGCATGTTTTATATTGTTATTAACTGTCTTGGTGTCGTTAAGTTGATTGAGTATGTATTTTCTTTAGTTTGTTTGGTAGGGACGAGCTTTAGGGACTTAGAGTGCCTACGCTTCCATCATTTTCTTCCCGATAAGTAAACGACCCCGATTCCTGAACTGGTTTCTGGGTTCAGCCTTTTCTTATAAGGAGTTACACATTTTAGGGTTTCTTTCTTATTTTGTTTTCCTTTTAAAAAAAAAAAATAAGTAGGCTCGGCTTAGTTTTCTAAAAATGGTTCTTTTTTTTAATAAAAAAACGAGTCTCGCCTTTTTAGTGGGAAACGCATAATAGCCAAAAATGCGGGGTCCACAAAATGGCGACTCACTTGAGACAGTGAGACGAAGCTTGAATGAATTAGGAAGTGTGGCTTTTGATTAAACGATTGATAGATACCTATTTTGTGTTTTTGTATACTTGATTATTGATGGCACGTTTGAGAGTTTTGATTCTTGATTGTACCACACATGTTTGGTTTGTTGTACTATTAATATTTGTTGGTTTATCCTTAGTTGATTCTTACATTAATCTAGTTATGTCACTTGTTTCTCATGGTTAGATTTATATATTCATTTTGTCACGTCTTATATTTAATTTAGATTGTGTGTAGATATAGATGATATCGCGTACTTTGCGCGTTGTTTGTGCGCCTTCTGATCTCTTGCTTGGTATGTTGCTTGTCTATGTGGGACACATTATCCCTTATCTCCAACTCCTTAGTCTCGATTAGAAGCTATGTCTTTTGTTGTTGTGATTGATATTTGATTGGAGACTTGTTGCTCCTTGTTTGCTCTTCGATCGAGCTAATGATTAGGAGTAAGGTCTAGTGATGGGCTATATCCATGTTTGCGAGCATTTTGGAGGTGGCCGACATATTGATCTTTGAGGTAGATCTTTGAGAGACTTGTATAGCCCGAGCTAGAGCCCCCGAGTTATTTTGTATGGCCAGTGTGCTTTTCTTGGTGTTGTTAGATTTATTAGGTTTGGATGCCAACATATTCACTATACACTTAGTTTATTCTGAGTCTTTGAGAGTAGAGAGAGCGCTGCATAGACCGCCCCACAGGATGTCGAGGGAAGTGCATGTGTGGAGGTGATGACCGCCTTGCATGGAAGCGCCGTCTCTTCGGGCGTGTAGGAGAATTGTGTACCAGCTGGAGGTACAATCGCTCTGCTGAGGACCTAACTTTAAGACTATCTACCTTGTCTTTTTAGAGCCACCATTGACGCCCAGGTTGAGTTTGAATCTGATTAGGACTCTGCATCACTGCACGTGGGTGCGTGCAGTGACGCCCGGGGCCGGTTTGTCATGATGGATCAGTTCGCTGGCTGGTTTCCTCTCTAGGGTATATAGAGATTGGTCAGTATTGAGCTTGATTAGAGCAATTTTGTGCATAGTGATGGATTGCTTATTTCAGTTTCATTATAGCAGCGTTCTTTTGGTTCGACATGGACTCCACTTTATTTGTTACGGTTACACTTTCAGGATTCACTGACACAGACTGGGACCATCTTCGTGGGTTAGAGTTGAGGGTAGATTAGTACGTGCATCAGATCAAACAGATATGGATCAACATGCAGCGGTTATTGGCTCGACTGCTGCGTGTCGTGCGGCTCGGGGATGCGATTACATGGCCTCGGTCAGGAGGATTGATGGCGACGGACCCCGCGGCTTTGGCGGGGAGGATACCGGAGTTTGACATGGGGGCACCACTCCACCTCCACCTCCGTGATGGCTCGGTCTTCCCCGCGCCATCCCTCGAGGGCACTCCTGTTGTTGTCAGGAGGTCTACGAGGTGATCCGACCATCGACTATTCAGTTCGGACTATATGTCGGTGCTTCGAGGATCCATCTGATGGCGGTCTTGGAAGCAGGTTGAGTTCTTGAGGAGTATGGATGTGTGGGATGGATTTGATAGTGCACCTGTGACCCCATTACCGCCTAAATTTCGGATGCCTAACATGGAGCGGTATCTGACGGAGATGTCACGTGCTCATTTGAGGATATATAGTCGAGTTGATGAGGGCATGGGTTTGAATGAGGCTCGGTTGATCACGTTGGCCTTTGTCGAAGCGTGTACGGGCTGGTTGCCACCTTGGATGCTTGACGCGGCGACTTGGGAGGATCTTTCCCATGAGTTTATCAAGCCGATTCACCGGCCTTGTCACCAGATGTCACTAGGAGAGAGCTTGAGGCTATGAGGCAAGGAGCTCATGAGACTGCTACATCTTTCATCTCCCGTTGGAGGGAGAAGGTTATTCAGATGATTGATCGTCCATCAGAGAGAGAGCAGATTAGCATGATCATGAGGAGTTTACACAGCCTAGTTACGTGGGCATCTTATGGGTGCCGTTATGGATTCTGAGCTTTGATGAGGCATTGTGGGTATCGAGGGATGGTATGGCGCGTGGTTTGTAGTCGAGTTCTTCCTCTTTTTTGATAGGCTGGGAAGAAGCCATGCGGATCATGTAGACCCGGGGAGGTAGGAGCCATCGGTTCAGCCGGACATGGGGCACCCGGGCCTCGGTGCGCATCTGCTCCTGGCCGCACGGGACTTCCTACGCTCGAGTTCGATTCATTATAGACCTTCCATACCACCTCAGTCGCTTAGATTACTGGCTCCATATACTCCACCACCCCTCGGTTCTGTTTGCACGGGTTGTGGAAGGCACTGTGCCCATCTTAGACCGGCGCCCGGTTCCTACAGCCTAGGCGGCTCGGACACTTTCGCCACTAGGCATGCCTTTAGGTGAGGTCTTCTGGAGACGTGATAGTTCTTTGAATTACTTAGCCCCGTGCTGCAGAGGCCATTACCACAGGTTGTTCACCCTCATTTTCGGATGGACCTACATTGTGCTTATCATCGGGGCTCTGGACATACTACGGTCGGTGCCTTGCTGAGACAGCACGTTGTTCGGGACTTGATTGACCCGAGGTATTGTGCGGTTGGGACGACGCTTGTCGGTTCTAACCCCCTTAGACCTACTCTACACATGCGGTTCTCCTCCGGTAAGGGTATTCATTCCATTGATTTTGATCAGGAGATCATCCATATGTTGTCATGGGATGATGATTCGGGCCATAGCATTTGATGATGGTTATGGCGATGAGTAAAAAAAAAAAAAGGGTTCATGAGGTGTTTTTGAGCCAGCAGATTCACTCACATGTCGTTTCGGCGCGAACATTACCAGGTTGGATCCTTGCAGGCCGGTGACTTTGCCTTGTTATCTTTGTTCGAGACTCCTTTTATTTTGACTCCACAGAGGCACAGTTGATACAGGTCAATATGTTGTCGAGAGGTGGTAGAGTGTGGTCGAGCAATGACCTCCGGTTCCATCTCGACGCCAGATCGATCTTGCTAGGGTGAGGCGATTGAGAGAGGATGATAAGAGATCGTAACTTATTCTGATGCGCATGCTCGTATCTGTTGGAGTTTGTTAGCTTCCTCTACCACCCGTAGAGACTTTGATTAGGGCTCGGCGGATTGAAGTTGACACGACCACATCTCAGAGGGCTTTGATACATATGCTCACGCAATTTGGTCGAGCAGGTTGCATTGTTTTCTCGAGGATGACTTACCTGGGAGGATTCAACCACACTTTCGACCATATATCGGTCGGTTTGTTTAGGTCGACCGTGTTCCATCATCCTCTTAGACAATGGATATGCTCTAAATGTCTGTCCACTTGCTACTGCAATTGCTCTAGGATATGGGCCCGCGATTTGAGCCATGCAGGGCTTGTGAGAGCTTATGACGATGCAGTATAGAGAGGTGATGGGCACCTTGACTCTCGGTGATGATTAGGCGGCGGTTTTCCGGGTTTTGTTTGATTTTGAGGATCCTGTATCCTTTAACCTACTTTAGGCAGCCCCAGCATGGATCCATAGTCTTGGCGCTGTCCCATCTTCCTTCATTTTGAAGGTGGGATTCATTCATGATGGTCAGTGATCAACATTTCATCTACGGGAGGGCACATTTGACTTTTGAGGCGTGTGGAGATTAGCCATGGGGATGATGATTTGCTTATGACCGGATTTTCTTTTGATGAGATACAGACCGTGGAGCCGGGGGATTTTGTCAGAGATTCAGTACCCATGTCATTTGATCAGCATAGCAGCACGGTCGTTTTGGACATGATGAGGAGCATGTCGTACATGCCTGGTTTGGGTTTAGGGCGTCGTCAGCATGGCCGTAGCGAATTTATCACAGTTTTGGACCACGACCCACCCTTTGGTTTAGGATTTGTACCCATGGAAGCCCAGTTTTCGATGCATAACGCGATTGCGCGAGGAGAGGGTCGGATCTCGACCCAAATCGCATTTCGACTGACTATCCCTCTTCGTCACTTACAGTTTGAGGTTGGCCCGGCTATTTTGTGGGGGCTTGAACCGTACTCGCGTCAGATGGATCGATTGATAGGCCTATTGATATCCGACATGTTGAGGCGCATCAGCTTTCGCGGCCGATTGCGTGGTGGGGCTCGGGACATACCGCGCCCAGTGGCTCCTCCTTCCCACGCAGGCGGTCTAATTGTGCTCACTATGTACTGCGATGGGAATAGCTGATTATGGGGGTATTGATGGGGTTATGTCATCTGACGACTATGATGAGGAGCTACTCCGGGATGGTTGTGATCGGCCAGGCAGTGCGCATAGTGATTTTCGTAATACTTGCTTTGAGAGATGATGAGGATGCTTCTCTTGCCAGATGATGATGCGTTACGGGTGATGTTATTGTTGTCCATCTCACGATATTCTGGGAGGCGTGTTGTGGGAGAGTCCGATGTTGTGGACCCACCACTTTCTTTTGATGTTTGTCGGGATTTGTCTCACGTTCCGATGATGTACTGGCGTTTTCATCTATGGATTTGAGCATTTTCGGTATTCCTGTCTCTTTATTGATATATTGATGCATGTGCACCTCCTTCACCCACATCAACAGTTCATGATGTGATGATGAGCCTTTGCCTTTGATTTTGATGATAGCTACGGTCGACTCCGGTATAAGCACTCTTGATGGCGAGTTTCACCTCCTTTGATGACAGAGACGAGTTGACCTTAGTGGCCAGGACCAACCTAGAGAAATGAGGATCGGTACCACTTTGTGAGATAGGAAGGGATGGTTGCTGGTTACTGGATCATACTTGGATGTTTTTGCATGGTCATATGAGGGACATGCCCGAATTTCTCGACTTCCTTCTATGGTTGACATCGTCTACCACTTGTGCCGCGTACTAGACGGTTAAGCAAAGTGAGGCGATTACACCCTCGATGGAGTTTACAGGTGAAGGAGGAGATTCAAAAGCAACAGTGTTGGCTTCCTTATCGGTGGTCGATTACCCGGATAATTTGGCTAATGTCGTCCCTGTTCCCAAAGGACGGCAAGGTCGGAGATTGTGAACTTTAGAAATCTCAATGAGAGCTAGCCCAAGGATGATTCTTTCTCTCCCACATATTGACATCTTGGTTGATAGTCTTGCGGGGCATGCGATAAGCATCTTATGGATGGATTCTCGGTTATAATCAGTTATGATGGCTCAGAAGGTGGGAGAAGACATCTTTCATCCTTTAGTGGGGTACCCTCTTTGTTATAGAGTCATGCGTTTGGGGTATTTGAAGGCATGAGTCTTTACTATCGGAGAAGCGGCTACTACCTTGTTCATGACATGATGCATAGGGATGTTGAGGTCTATGTGGGCGATGGGTTGAAGTCCGTGATAGAGGCGAATCCTTTGGGCGGCTCTAGAGCGCTTTTCGGAGGATCGGATGCTTTAGATTGAGGCGAATCCCGAGTGCACTTTTGGGTGACTTAGGAAGCTCTTGGGCTACATGATTAGTGAGGAGAGGTATTGAGGTGGTCGATAAGATCGAGCTATCATGACATGTCTCCACCACGGATGGGGCGAGATCAGGGGTTTCTTGGGGCGGGTTGCAGTATATTAGCGGGTTTGTTGGTGACGGATACTTGTGAGCATCTTGGAGCTTAAGGAAGAAGCGACCCTGGGTTTGGATGATCGATTACCGCGCGGGCTTTTGAAGCGGAATTAAGAGTATTTACTTTCCCCTCTGTTTTAATTTACCTCCATGCACAGACGACCTCTCTTGTTATATTTAATGTTTTAGGATGTCGCTTTAGGGTGCATGCTAGCTCGACGATGATTCAGGCGGGGCGAGCTATCTATTATCACGAGTAAGAGGATGTTTAGAGTATGAGACGAGGTACGTGCGATTGGCGCTTACAGCAGCTTTAGTTTGGGCCACTTTCGGAGGTGAGACATTACATGGCCAATTCCGTGCGGCTTGTTTCTCGTTTAGATCCTTTGAGATGTCACGTTTGTGGACCAGTTTGTGAGCGGACTTATGAGATGGCTTGTACTTTTGGCGAGTTTGATAGTGATATGTCCTCAAAGTCTATAAAAGGGAGTGTGTTAAGCGAGATCACTTGGCCTCACTTGGGTTGCGACGGTAGAAGTGATTGATGATGATTTCGGGATGAGAGATGGCGGGGTGACTAGTTTGTGCAGTTTGGCGCATGTACTTTGATGGTCTGGTAACCATTACGGATATGGGATAGGTGTTCTATTGATTTCTCCGCGTATGCGATCATATCGAGATCGATTCGTTTGGCCTTTGCGGATCGTTAGCCAGGCCCTGACGACATTGTTAATTATGAGGCATGTATCCTTGGGTTAGAGGCGCATTGGGCTCGGGATTAGAAGGATGGAGATGACCGGTGATTCCTAATCTAGTGATTAGGCAGTCCACGGGGTGATTGAAGACCGGAGATGTGAAGCTTGGGCCATATCCATGCTTGCTTGGAGTTACTAGTAGGGGTTTGGCGACTTGAGCTACACGCACCTACCTAGAGCGTGGAATCAATTCGCCGATGCTCTGGCTACTTTGGCTTCCATGATTGACATTCCTGAAGGTGTAATAGTGCGCCCCACCTTTAGTTGGACTAGAAGTGTTTCACCTTATTGTTGCTTAATTGACGAGTCGGGGTTTGATGATGGTCTGCAGTGGTATCATGATATTGCTCGATTTCTTAGATATGGCACATATCCACGAGACGTGGCGGCGAAGGACAAAGAAGAGCTTTGAGGCGGTTGGCCACGCTTTGTATTACGAGGAGAGACGCATAGGCGTCGGCGTGGTGTGTTATTATTGTGCCGTCGGGGTGGTGATCGGGCAATGAGAAGGTCCATGCCGGGTTTGTGGGCCCCACATGGGGCATATGTTGGCTCGTAGTTATGAGGACTGGCTATTTTGGTTGACCATGAGCCAGTTATTTGTCGGTTGTTCGAGTGTACGAGTGTCGGATGCATGGGGATCTCATACCGCGTTCACCATCGAGTTGCATGGATTGACCTCACCTTGGCCGTTTTCGGTCTGGGAATAGATATTGTGGGAAGATTTCGCGAAGTCTTCTAAGCGGTCATGAGTTCATGATCGCTATTGATTATTTCAGCAGAGGGTGGGTGGAGCAGCTTCTTATGCAAAAACTAAATGCGTAAGTGGCCACCTTTATCAAATCGCACATTATCTGCCGGATATGGGGTTCCTCCTTGAGTTGATATCGGATAGAGGTGTGCATTTCGGGGTGAGGTTGACACTTTGTACGGAATGGCATCGGCATCCACGGATCGTGCAGCGTATGGGCCGCGAGACAAATGGGGCCGATGGGGCCGCGAGCAAGAATATGAGAGGATTACTGCGAGATGTGGATTGGAGACTTCTCGAGGGGCGGTCAGAAAACCCGCCTCGCATTATGGGCGTATCGCACCTCCTTCGCACTTCTCACGGGAGCCACACCTTACTCTCTAGTTTATGGCATGGAGGCGGTTTTTGCGGATTGAGATAGAGATGGGATCATGAGTAGCCACAGGCGACGGTGGAGGCGGAGTGGGTTCGATCCGCGACTTGATCAACAACTTTGTTAGATGAAAGGAGATTGAGTACATGACCATATTCGGGGCTTACCAAAGGAAGATGACGCTTTCAAAAGCGGGTTAGCTGAACCACTACGTGACGATTTGGTTTGAGTCCTCGGAGGATTAGTCAACGACCACTGAGGAAGTTTAGACCCAAGCCGGAGCGGACCTTACACATTATTAGAGTTGACCCCGGAGAACCGCATGGTTGATGGACTTAGATGAGCCAATTCTCGAGCCCGACGATGGATCGGCGAAAAAGTTTTACGTTTGAGACAACGAATCCGGCGGGATGGGTGGCCATCATTCGGTTAGCCATATACCTTATCACTTGTCACTCATTTTTATTTTTATTTTTCTTAGTTGCTAGCCATTGAGCCTCACACGCGCATTTTGGCCTATTCTTTCTCTTATAGCCACCTTACTATTACACCGGATGGGATGACGTGGATGCTGATTTGGAGGATCTTATTGGGTTGTGTTTGTGAGCGTTATTCTGCCAACTACCCACCACTCTTGTTGTATCAGGATGTGTGGGCTATGGTGTGTGTTTTTCCCTTTCTTTCTATCTGACTTCTTGTTCTATCTAATTCTTTCCCACTTAGATTGGTGATCTATTCATTTTACTGCATGGGGTTTGTCATGTCATCCCTTCACTCATTCCATCGACATTTATTCGGAGACTTTTAGTTTGAGAGGCTTATGTCATTTCATTGGAGTTGTTTTATTGTACCTTCGTGCTTGGAGATATGTTCATTTATTGCCATATTGGTTTGTCTCTCATTGTTTCATTCAGTCTATGCGCAAAAACAAAAAAACAAAAACAAAAAAAACAAAAAAAACAAAAAAAAAAACCAAAAAAAAAGAAAAAGAAAAAAGAAGAGAAAAAAAAAATATAAATAAATGCGCACGTATGTATTTAGTATAAGTATTCCTTGAGTTCGTATGTGGACTTATGAGGATCATTGTCTTTAGTGTATGTGTTACTTGTGGGAGTTCGTATGTGGGCTTCCTGAGATCCTGTATCATGTGAACACTTTGAGATTTTATTAGTGGTATATGAGATGATCGATCCTCTCCCCAAGGCTCAGAGTCGGTGTCATATTCATCATCAATTTGTCGACGACATGTGTATGCGAGTGATTGGTGATTCATCCTTATCATCATCAGTTTTTTTCCATACTGTTATTTATCTTCTCGACTTCATACCTCTCATTTTTCATTTATCACCCTCATATGTTTATTGGTTTCGAGTTTGATGTTTCACTTTACATCTAGTTTCATCTTACATCTCACCACATGTTACACTTTTGCATTACATCATTGTTATTAGCACTTCCATTGGATGTTCTTGTGTCCCTGGCTCATGAGACTTCTTATGCATGTGGCATTACACACACGAGGGCATGGGGTTGATTATTGGGTGTTTGAGCCTAGTTTCCCTTCATTTCTTTTACCTTATCACCCTAAGCCTACATTACGGTCCGTGTCATAAGACCACCTTGAGACCATGGGATTTAATGTTTTCTTTGACAGCATCTACTTTGATAGGTATTTGAGACTTGGTCGATATTTGGACATTATTATGTGGCTTTTTCTAGGAGATGCCTTGCCAACGTTGGGATCTATCTCTAGTTGCGGTTCCCCAGATGACAGGGTGCCTTTTGTTATTGGGGGATGCAGAGATTTAGTGATTCCTCGACATGCCATACTGGGGCATATCCCCTATATGTCGGGATCATTTGGATGTGTTTGTTTGTGTAGACAGATTCTCGCTGAGATGTCGAGCCATATTTTGATATTTGGAGGTTTCATTACATCTCTATTGGATGCCATACATGTCATACTTGAGCATCCCATATCCGCCCGAGGATCATTAGAATTTGTTTGGTTGTGCGCCTGTCGTTATCGAGAAGGATGAGTCTTATTATGACATTTTGAAGTTTCATCACGGTTTTGATAGATCTCTGCTGAGGCATATATCTTCGGGATCATTTGGGCCGTGGTTGGTTTGTCGGACCGGTTGCATCGATGATATGGCGAATTGTTATGAGCGTTTTGGACCGTCATGTTATGTTGGATGTCATATTAGGCCTACCTCTAACCGCCTTTACTATCGCCGATATCAAGCGTTCAGACTTTGTCTTCATATGGATCAGATGTTCAGACTTCATCTGCATCACATTCGCTAGCTCATCAGGTCAGACGTTCAGACTTCGTTTTCTGCATATCAGGCGTTCAGACTTCGCCTCTATATGGATCAGATGTTCAGACTTCATCTACATCACATTTGCTAGCCTGATGGAAATTCGAGGCCTTTCGGACCGTCTTACGCATATCGAGGCGTTCGGTTGCCGCCTCTATATGGATCGAGATCTTCGGACTTCATACGCATCATTAGCTAGCTTCAGCGGTCGGGCGATTCGGACGCCGTCTTACAGCATGTCAGGCGTTCGGACTTCGCCTCTATATGAATCGGATGTTCGGGCTTATGCATCGCATTCGCTAGCACCACGGTCTGGCGTTAGGACTTAGCCTGCATATGGATAGATGTTGGCTCCACCACATCACATTTATTAGGAGCCGAGTCGAGCGTTCGGTTTCGTCCTCTACGCTGGCGTTCGGACTCCGCTATATGAATCCAGATGTTGAACTTCATCACCTTATCACATTTACTATGCTGCGATCCCAGGCGTTCGAACCGTCGCCGCATATCGGCGTTCGAACCGCCTCTATAAGATCGAATGTTGAGGCTGCATGCATCGCATTTCTTACTTATGGCCAGTCGAGCCTTTCGAACCGTCTGCGTATCGAGCGTCAGACCGCCTCTATATGGATCGAGATGTTGAACTTCATCTGCGCCACATTTGCTACCACAATGGCCAGTCGGGCGTTCGAACCGTCTTACGCATATCGAGCGTTCGAGACTTAGCCTCTATATGGATCGAGATGTTCGGACTTTATGCGCATCACATTTGCTGCCACAATGAGTCGGGCCTTTCAGAACCCGTCTACGCATATCAGGCGTTCAGACTTAGCCTCTATATGGATCAGATGTTGGACTTCATCGCATCACATTCGCTTCTTTGTGGTCGACGTGGACCGTCTTCTGCGTATCAAGAGTTCGAGACCGCCTTTATATAGATAAGATGTTCGGACTTAAATACGCATCCGTTTGCTAGCCTGGCAATTGACGTTCGAAGCCGTTTACGCATATCGAGCGATTGAACCGCCTCTATATGGATCGAGATGTTGAGACTTCATACGCATCACATTTGCTAACCTGGCCCAGGTGAGCCTTTCGGACCGTCTTACGCATATCGGCGTTCGAGACTTAGCCTCTATATGGATCGAATCTTGGGAGGGCTTCATACGCATCACATTGCTACCCGCAGGTCGAGACGTTCGAGACTTAGTCTTACGCATATCGGCGTTGAACTTAGCCTTTATATGGGTCAGATGTTCAGACTTCATACGCATCACATTTGTTGCCGCAATAATCAGGCGATTCGAGGCCGTCTTACGAGCGTTGGACCGCCTTCATTGGATCGAATGTTGAACTCCATCGTATCCGTTTCACTAGCATCACATTTTAGACGTTCAGACTTCGTCTTCTATAAATAAAGGCGTTCAGACTTCGCCTCTACCTTCTACATCTTGGATAAGGGCGTTCAGGTTTCACGTTTGTATTTTCTCGTTTCAGACCAGACATTCTGATGCCTTCACCATAGTTCGAGCTCTCGAGCACTTTGATCCACATGGTTTTATTTCGGTTGTCGTACTTTACGCTTGCCCCAGCTTGAGTTTGTCCATGACGGGTGATGGTGCTTTATCACGAGTGCCTGCTGACCATTCTATCACCCGTGGGCTCTGGAGTTTTCGTTTGTTTAGGTTTGATATAAGTTTCGCTGGGAGGACATGAGAGAGCTTGGTCCCATATCATGACTTTCTTGGCCTCAGGGTTGTTTGTCCTTTTTGTTGTTTTGCTTTAGATGTTTTTTTTAGAACTCCTTTTAGTTGTTTGAGTTTAATAGAGTCAGTGTTCTTTGTCGACACTTTTGGGGTCTCTTTTTATTCTTCGATAGAGTTCATCTCCGCCGCTCACTTTCACCCAGCTTTCGTTTCTTAGTTGTTCGTAATCGTTACTCTCATGAACTCTGCTCCCGAAGGGGCATGTTGTAGACTACAAAAATTTGAGGCTTAAGTTTTTTTACTAACTTTGTGGGAGGCAATCAGTGAAAAAGAATCTGAGGAGAGAGGTGTAGGCCGCATTTTGAAGAACTAGATTTTTCATTTGTGGGAGGCTTGATCGGCATTGGAAGCTGAAAGTGAGGCCTCCTTTGCTATAAAGGGTCCTCTCCCTTGATTTGAGAGGAGAAAAGGGGAAATATGAAACTGCTCCTTTAAAGGTTGGAGACCTAATGGCCCATGATTAAATATTTTTTGAAGAATAAATTAAGGCATTGGTCTATATAATTTAGAGCCATATTAGTTCCTTAAATTTGTTTTCTTAAGGAGGCTATGGAGTCTTCCCTGCACATTGAGTGGGAGGTCACAGAGTGGTCTGGTTTAAAAGTTTGAGTGCGGCGGAGGAATCTTGGTTCGGGGAGGCGATTTTGGGAGACAATCCCAACTTTGGAGGCAATTTCAGCCAGTGGTTCGGTCAGGGGCTAAGTCTGCAGGGTAATGTCTTTTCTTGACTTTCTTTTATTCTTCTTTTATATAGTTAATTTTTTATTTTATTTTTAATTGTCTTGTATATATTAGTCATTTAATTTATAGTCTTATTTTATTTTCCTTGTAATTATATTATTGTTGCTTTGTTTATTTTAGAAATTGGTTGTTGTTGTTTTTTGTTTTTCTTGTTTCCTTAATATGAATGTCTTTGTTACTTAATTTAATAAAATACAAATTTTAATTTGTTACCGATTTTAAATGTCAAAATTTAATTTACCATTTTAAAATTCAAATTTTCAATTTTAAAGTCAAGTCCTCCAAATCTAATTTCAAATTTTCAATGATTGATTTGAAATTCTGAGTGCAATTTCAAAATCGAGTGTCGTAATTTCAAAATTCAAGTTCCATAGTTTGTTTCAGAATTTCAAATTTACAAAATTCATAATTTCAAAATTAGTCGATTTCAAATTTAAAATCTCCAATTTCAAGATTCGAGTTGTCACACAGTCTTAAATTTTGAAAATTCTAATTTCTAAATTTCAAATTAAAAAAATCTCAAATTTCAAATTTCAATTTCAAACTTACAATTTTCAAAACTTCAATTTCAAACGGTTTTAAAATCTCAGCTTACAGTTAATTCTGCAATTCAATAAAATGGAATCTTATCAGGGAGTTAATTTTGTGTAACATATAAATAGGCTTGGGTGGGGCCCGACATTTCCATTTAATAAATAATTTGGCATGTGATTTATAACAAATTTACGGTGAATGTGAATAGTTTGTATTTTGTTATTCTTGTTAACGTTGTTTCGATTGATAAGCTGACATAGCGTGTCGTCAGAAGTGCGCATTTTTATAAAAGATGACTTTGCTTGATTATTTATTTAGATATGTCTTGCATGTTTTATATTGTTGTGCTTATCTTGGTGTTCGTTAGTTGATTAGTGGCCGTGTACTTCTTTAGTTTGTTTAGTAGGGACAGGCTGGGGGCAGAGTCTTCTTGACAGTCGATACCCGATAAATGCTTGCGACCAGGACGCAGACTCACGGTTTTCAGGACACACTTTCATATAAGGGAGTTACGTTTGGGTTTTCTTTCTTATTTTGTTTCGCTTTTAAAAAAAAAAAAAAAATAAGTAAGCTGACTCTGGCTTGGATTTTCTAAAAATGGTTCTTTTTCCAATAAAAAAGCAGTCTCGCTTTTTAGTGGGAAGCAGCATGTGGCCCAAAAAATGCGGGGTCGCAGTATATTTTGAATATACACTTTCTAAATATTCAAAGTATATTTTGACCATACACATTTTAAATAGTTTTTCTCTCAATATTTTTTACTATCAAAACCCATGTTTTTTATGCTTTATCCTACATGTCAAACCTCCCCGGAAAAAAATTTCATCCTATTTAGAATTAGTTTTCAAACCATACTTTTTCAAGATTTTTTATTATTTTTCAGAAACATACCTTCTCCTTCCGAAATTTAAAACTCACAAAGACACATCACAAAATTTATAAATTTGTATTTGTATTTATTTTTATTTTTTATGCATTTACCACTTATAAAGATGCGTAGTTCTTAAAGTTGCTTACAGGATAACTAAATACCACTTTTAGTGTCCAATTAAATTTTTATTGTTTATTTTCTCAATATTGAATTTTCAAATGTATCATGCATTTTACCATTAATATTAAAAATAAAACCCTCGTTAAAGAAAACGTTTGCTTTCGAAGGTTGGCATCTCCGAAGCAAAAGTCGCCGTCATTCATCTCCACGCGCCACAAGAAGGGTGACTCTAGCTTTTATGACTTTCCCATCTCCTTCTTGTATACTCCACCCCCTATACTTTTACATATAATTATTTGCAATTACATAGGGTGTTTCAACATAATTCTTGAAAATCTTTTCTATTTTAAAAACAAAATCAACTGTTTTTAAGGACTAATTTTTAAGAATGTCACGTTTGTGAAAATGATTTTTTCTATTTATATCATCTTTAACCACGTTCCAATTGTACTTTCTCGTTTTATTTTATCATATTAAATAATATTTGATGTGAATAACATTCTTTGTACTTTTTAATTAGAACTATAATATATATTTCAAATCTAATAATAGAGAAAGGATTTGGTAAAAGGGAATTCCGTTTAAATGTATAGAAGGGATGGATCATGATAAAAAAAATATAAATTTGGTTTTACATATTTGTTAAACACGTAATACAAGCATAAAAAAAATAAGATAAACATAAAATGGAATAATAAACCTATTTTTAATACAAAAATACCTTATATATAGGGCACACTTGATCACCCCTCCCTCTCTCCTCTTTCGTGTCTCTCATCTCCAAATGAACACGGTCTTATTTTTATGCTTTAGGTGTTTTATAAATATAAGAAACCAAGTTTCTACTTTCCTTATTAAAACCTAAAAAGGAAGTCTAATGGGATTTTGGAATTAAAGGAGGTGAGGGGTCGGCGCGTGATGTGAAAATACAAGGGTCAGTGGTAGGCAATAGAAAAAGCACAAAAACGGCCAAGGGTGGTATATTGATATGGTTGTGTACCAGCGCACCTATTTGACTGTAATCGGTAATCACCCTACCCCGAACCAGCCTTAACTCTTCAAGCCTTCTTTTGTTGACACGGTCTGCTACACTTCGATTCTTTCCAGCTCTCTTTCTCTGTCTCTCTAAGCCTATCTCAACTTTCGTTTTCATACGAGCCGGAAATAACCCAGAACCATCCATCATCCCCTCCTCTGTATAAATCTCTTATTTTTGTCCCTCTGTTTCTTTGGTCGTGTTGGGTTCAAGCTTCAAAACCCACCAAAAAAAAAAAAGCTTTCCTTTTCTTTTTTTTTCCCTGTGTTTGAACTTTGAATAGAAGAAATGGTGCATCATCATCTGCGGTATCATCAGTTGAGGAAAGGGGAAGATGATGAAGAGGCGCAGAGCCTTGTTGATGAGTGCGGAAACGCTGCCTATTACAAGAGAACGAGGCCCAAGCTTCTTTCCTTAATTTTTCTCTCTCTCCTCTCTTGCTGCTTTGTTCTCGCTCCTTGCCTTTTCAGCTTTCCCTTATGTGAGCCCTTTCTTCTTTTTCTCTCGCGGGTTTCCACTATTTTCCTCTGTTTTCTCTGCGTTTGTCATTTTTGGATGTTTATGTTCTGTGTTTTGCAGATTCATTTGGAGAACATGATAGCCTTGTTGCTGAAATGGATGCCAAAACAACTCTGTGTTCTTCTATCTCCAATGGTTAGTCTCTCTTCCCTTGCTTTCTTGGGTGTTTTTTTATATTCCTTTTTCCTTCAAAAGTCTAGCTACCCTAATAAAACCACGGGAAGAGACTATTATTTTGGTGCTGATTGCCTTTTTCCTTTGGTTTTGTTCATTAGAAAAGGGGAAAGAGGAATATTTTCTATTTTTTTGTTTCATATTACTTTTGTCGCCAAAAAGATGAATAACCAGCTCAAATTGCTCTGTATTCTCTGCATCCAAACAAATTAAACAGTGTATTTTTCATGGAATGAATTTTTAATTAGATGATATGAACAGTTGGCAAATTGGGTTCCGTTTGATTTTTGAATTCTGTTTGATTCCTATATTTTATTTATTGCAGGAACTATTTGCTGTGATAGAACTGCCTTTCGTACAGATATTTGTTTCATGAAGGGGGATGTAAGAACTCACTCTTCTTCTTCATCAATCTTCCTGTATAGCTCGAGGAACACCAACACCTTTACTGATCATGCCTCAAGCATCTCTGGAGAAGGCAAGGGGTCTGAAGAAGAGCAACTCCAACACGAAAAGATCAAACCTTATACCCGAAAATGGGAAACTAGTGTTATGGACACCATTGATGAATTAAACCTAATCTCAAAAAAAGAGGATTATGGTACTCACCATCACTGTGATGTCCGCCATGATGTTCCAGCTGTGGTATTCTCCACCGGAGGTTATACAGGTAACATATACCATGAATTCAATGATGGGATTCTTCCTTTGTATATAACTTCACAGCATCTGAACAGGAAGGTTGTGTTTGTTATTCTTGAATACCATGAATGGTGGATAACCAAGTATGGAGATGTGATTTCGCAGTTATCAGATTACCCACCAATTGATTTTAGTGGAGATAACAGAACCCATTGTTTCCCAGAATCCATTGTGGGTTTGAGGATCCATGATGAGCTCACCGTGGAATCTTCATTGATGGAAGGAAATGGGAGCATTAGAGATTTCCGTAACCTTCTAGAGCAGGCTTATTTGCCTAGAATTAGAAGCTTAATTCAAGCTAAGGAACAGAAGGAGCTGTCCAAGATGAATGAGGAACAACGACCTTTACCACCATCACCGGAGCTGGTATTAGAAACAGGGAAAGTGGAGCAGCAGCAAGTACATCAGTTGAAGAAACCGAAACTTGTTGTATTGTCTCGAACTGGGTCCAGAGCCATAACTAATGAGGATTTGATGGTGCAAATGGCTAAGGAAATAGGGTTTCAAGTCAAAGTTCTGAGGCCCAATAAATTCACTGAACTGGCAAGGATTTACAGGGTACTTAATTCAAGTGATGCCATGGTTGGAGTTCATGGTGCTGCTATGACCCATATTCTGTTTCTGCGGCCGAGCTCTGTATTTATCCAAGTAGTTCCTTTGGGAACTGAATGGGCGGCAGAAACTTACTATGGGGAACCTGCAAAGAAGCATGGTTTGAAGTACAAGGGCTACAAGATTCTTCCAAGAGAGAGTTCATTGTACAATGAGTATGCTAAAGATGATCCTGTTCTGAGAGACCCGGAGAGTATGGTAAAAAAGGGCTGGGAATTCACTAAAAAGACGTATCTGGATCATCAGACTGTGACATTGGACCTCAGAAGATTTCGGAAGCATTTGGTTTCTGCCTATGAAAAAATCTCGCGGCATTCTCATTTTAGATCTTAGTGCGTTTTAGCAGTTGCCTTTGCTCCTCCTCCTCTGTCTCAACACCATTTTAATTCTTGAGTTCTTTTATACTTGTATGTATAGATTGTATTCACATGCCCTCTTCTGCACAATTTGCATAAAAGAATAAAGCTTTGAAGCAAGTGTTGTTTCATTTTTCATCCATTAATTTGCTTCTGTATATGAAGGTTTTGCTGCATTGGGAATGTGTTATCATCGGGTGAATTGTGTTTTGATTTTTCTCATAATGGTTTTCTTTTCTTGTGGGGATATCCCAAGGAACAAAAGGGAAAAGATATTATAAATCTAACCCTTTTTGTAAAAAAAAAAAAAAAAAAAAAAAAAAAAAAAAAAAAAAGATAAAGAAAAACACATCATTTGGGCAAATTTACCCCTTCAACCATCATATGACAACTCACTCTTATTTCCTTTTAACTCATTTTCCACTCGATTTACCGCCCTTATTCTTATAAGCGATTCGCTCTTGCTTCGCTTTCATAAATTGTCTTTCATTGGAGTTATTCTGATAATAAAAAATGAAGTTAAATGAAGGCAAAGCCCACCCACTTTTCCTCTATTTTCCTTCATTATTTAACATCTAGACTATAGCTCTTCTCTTTCACCAGTTCTTTTTTAGATTTGATTTAAATAAATCTCTTTTTATTCTGATGGTTAAGTCACAGATTTGATGCAGTTTGTTCGAATATAACTTAAGAATGTTTAAGTCACGTCTAAATAGATGTTATTATTCTGAGCACAAAACATTGCTTGAGTTTGTTCAAATAAGCAATGATGGTTAAATCCAAGCCCAAATAGTTCACGTATTTATAAAAACGCTTAATTCGAGTTTGTTTAAATCACAACTTAACGTTAGTTAAGTCCAGCGTGCATAGGTATGTTTAAAGTATGAACGGCCAATGACTCTTGAGTTTGTTCGAATCTTGGCTGCTTGATGGTCAAGTCCCAATATTAGTAGAAAATGTGTAAAAAACTTGGGTGGCTACCGCTGAGTTTATTCATATCGCATTGCTTGACGGAATAAGCTTTGGAAGAAGTCGGGTTTGAATTTGAGGATTGAATCGACTAGCCTTTAGCTACGGCTTTGATCGACATAGGCTCTTCTTGAACTTGAGATGGCAGTAGAAGCAGGCAATGCGCGAGTTAGTGGGTGAAGAGAAATTGTTGGGATTCTTTGAGTGATAAATGAAAAAAAATGGGAACCAAAGTTCATATTTTTTAAAGGTTTGAAAGGGAGAAAGCTTGAAGAAATGAAAAAAATCAAAAGAAAACAAGAGACGAAAGGCTGAATTTGGGAATGATGTGAAGAGACACATTGAGAGGCAATTTTGTTTAGAGTGGGTATATTTTAAGGTTATAAAGAGGTTAGATTTGTAATTTCTTTTCCATTTTGTCCATTTTAAACAAGTTTCCCTTTCTTGTGCCCCCACGGTTAACCTAGTCCCTTGAAAAACTAGAAAGGTATCAGTTAAATAACTAGAATTTTTGTGGTGACTTAAATTGTATGATTCGATTTGAAAGAAATTTTTTGTAAGAAGCATGGTGGAGATGGAGGGTGAGGGTTGTCGTGGGGGTGCAAGGGCCAACTCCCCCTCATATGGACCTGATCCGATCGAGCAACCCGGATTGATACATGATTTATAAATAAATAAATTATATTATATTATATTTTATATGGATGTTTAGAGTTTTGTGTTATATACTTAAAAACCGTAATCAATGAAATTGTCACATTGACTGAATCATGTAAATCTATTTGTTTTTGTGATTTTTCTTGCTTATTTTCTTTTTATTTGCTGTTTATTTTGCAACAGTATTTCCAACCCCTTGCAGAAGGATGTGAGATGTGTTGAAGGTGTTGCTGGTTGGGTCTAAAGGTCAAAGACGTGATGACGAAGAAGTCCACAAGCATGTGATTTGCTTGTTTACTTTCTGGGTTTTCCTTTCAGGTTTTGAGGAAGATTACAACGGTAATGGCCAGTGACAGGTTATGGGTGGGTGCCCACATGAAAAGGGGTTCCTAAAAACAACATATTGAATTGAAGCAAAGTTTGGTAGTTTGATTCAGCAGAAGAAGAAAGTTTTAATGTCTGTATATCAATTCTGCTAACATCAATGACTTGGCCTCTCTGCCTGTGCCACATGTGCCACGTGGTTAGGGCGGGAAAGGGTTCTGTTTTGGCCGAAACAAAGAAACGTGGACGCAATCCTCAATTAAATAACTTCTCAAGGGAGATTGAAGTTGAACATGACCACTCTTGTCTACTTAGAGGACATTTTCTCGTGTGAGTGACGTTTCAAAATAATCTCTTAAGAAAAAAATTCTCAAAAAAATTAATGTTTTAAAATAATATTCAAATTAATGTTTTTTATCATATCTTTAAAAACGTAGTTAATGATAACGATTTTAAATTTTTTCAAAATATTAAAATTATTGACTATGATTTTAGGTTTAAAGTTAAAACCGTGATTGGTGTTTACAGTTTAAAATTTTTTTAAAACCGTAATTATCAATCACGATTTTATCTTTAAACCTAAAATCATAATTAATGATTATGGTTTTGAAAAAATTTAAAATCATAATCACTTATGGTTTTAATGAAGAAACTAGTTTAAACATTATTTTAAGACATGAATTATTTTTTGTTAGAAGATTATTTTGGTACATGGCTCCATGTTCTACTCCTCAAATGTTTGTCAATATTCATCAAATGTTACAGTTGTAAATTTATTAGAGGCGTGGCAATTCCTGAATAATCAAATAATTCAAGTAAAATTCTATGATTATTATATGGTGCAAATATCTAATTCCCAACCTTTAGATCATAAAATCAAGTCTTAACCATTGATGAATTAGCGTATGAGATGATTTCACGTTTCATCTAATTTTCCTTCCCTTCTCCTGTCCACTTTTCCGTGGAATAAAAATATATGTATTCTCAACTATTATATAAATAAACCTAATCATTTTTTGTAATGTTTTTTTTTTTTTTGGTTAATCTAAATAAATTATATACTCTCATCCATTCGTGGGTATTGCTTCAGTATTTTAAAAAATGATAATAAAAACATTAAATTTTAAAGATTTTTCTTGGGTTCTTTGAAATTCAATTGAGATGTTTTCAAGGTTGGTTGTATTTTTCTCTAATTTAAATTTTAGAATATAAAAAAAATGATGCTTAGAAATAATTTTTTTTAAAATGATCCTTTCATAATTTCTGTATTATGAAAAATACTTGTATTATAAATTACATGTTTATGCTTAAGTCTCTTACAAATCATTAACGTACGTTTTAGCTTGTCACAATTACATCACATTGCGCACTTGTTCTTCTCACAATGTCTTGTTCTTAGTTCTTACAACTGTTCTTTGTCTCTATCCTCGATCATTCCAATATGGTGAAGCTTCGAAATATCGGTGATGGTAATTTAATTATCATTCTATGCATTGAAGGAGGTGGAGTAAGAGGAATCATTCCCGGCACGATCCTCAGTTTTATGGAGTCTGAGCTTCAGGTAATATTTCTTAGATCAAATCCTTAATATGCAACCTTAATCTTAGTACTATCATGTTTTATTTTATAATAAAAGCATTATCTGTTGAGTTGGTTAATGTAGAAGCTGGATGGGGAGGGAGCACGAATCGTAGACTATTTTGATGCCATTGTTGGTACGAGCACTGATGGACTTATCACTACTATTGTAACCACACCTAATCACGATGGTCGTCCTATGTTTGCTGCTCAAGATATTAATAACGTTTTAAGGTCCTAAGATATTTCAGTAACAACCATCGAATATGTAGGTGAGATAGTTAAGGTCTTTCCTAACTTAACTAAAGATCTCGAGTTTGAAATATACGCAAATCAACTGACTTAATCTAAGGTTGTTATTCATGTTGACGAAGTATCAACTAATCCTTTTGAAACACAAGCTGATGTGAGGACGAAATTGTGATGGATGATTTAATAGTTTAAATAAGTTAGGGTTATGGGGTAGAACTTTGATGGGTAAGGGATAGATCTGGTCTCAAAGGTTATAGAGCTAATTTAGGGTTTATATATGATGGAATTAAGATTTAAAATGAATGATTTTAGGTTTGGAAATGTGCAGGTTTGATTTGATGCAAAACATCATTGTTTTGAGCTAGTTTGTGGTTTTCGGGTTTTTCTAAGGTAGGCTAGGGCTATATACGAATTTGAGGTTTCTTTAAGGTTAAAGATGATGGTTTTTATGGTTTATAAGGTGAAACAAAGTATATGGAAAAAATTTATAAGTATGGAACCAGATTTGTAAAGTTTTGGGTCGTGATTGGAAAATTGGATTTGGAAAGTTAAAAAGAGAAGATGATGAGATGAATAGGGGTTATAAAAGAGATGAGTCTTGCTGCATTCGATGAATCACGAACATAAGAAGCCTGAAACTCTTGGCTCGAGGGAATCGTCAAAGAGATTAGAGAACCAAATATATAATTCGCCAACTATGGAATTTACCTAGGGATAAGAAATGCTCTTTCATTCTTGAGGAATCACTTTCTGAGATAAGAGAACAAAAAGATAAGCTGCTTAAAAGAGAAATCTGAAAATATTATTAAACTTCTAATTGATAATCAAAAGAAAAAATTAGAGGGGTATATATAGGCCCCATTCTTTCTAAAACAAATAAAACAACTCCTAATTTGAATTGGAAAACAACACTTTCTAATTTAAATAAAGCAACTCCTAAAAGCAAAACTTTCTAAAAAGAAATAAAAGAACTTCTAAAAACAAATCTTTCTAAAATAAAGTAATTACAAAATAGTAACAAGACTCAAAATATATAAGGCTTCAAAACCTCCTAAATTCGATTTTTCCATAATCAAGTTCAAATTCCCAATGGTTGGTGTAGATGCTCCTTGTAACACCCCGAAGTTAACCCTCAGAGTAATGCATGATTAAAGGATTATTAAAAAAAAAAAGACATAAATAGAATTAATTTTAAAGACCAGGGGTAGAATGGTAATTTTGTCATGTGAGGACATAGTAGGAATAAATGATGAAGAATGTGGGTTAATGTTTGAGATAGATAAACGAATTATATGTTATAGGAGGACCAAATAATCAAAGAGGAGTGAACCAATGGGAATGGGACACATGCCCGTTCTAGAGCAGAGCTTTAAACGTCGAAAAGAGTGGAGAGAAGGTTTAAGCCTTATTCTCTTGTGTATGACTGGTTGGTGAGGAGGAAAAGGAGAAAGGGGAAAAGAGAAAGAGGAAGAAAAGGGAGAAAAAAAAACCGGTCATTGCTAGGGTTGGTTCTCCACCATTTTGCTTCTAAGATTCTAAGGTTTGTAGCAAATGAGCAAAATAAGAAGTGAAGAAAAAAAGGAGAGTAGAGCTTGAGGTGACTAAGAAATAGGTACGGAACTCTCTTGAAGATCAATTCATTGTGGTTTATGTTATTGGTAATTGTTATTTGGCTTGTCGTTTTTAATTGAGGAGTTTTTATATAAAGGAAATGTTAGGGTTTCGGGAGATCTTGTCGAAATTTATAAAACCTTAGAAGTGAATTATTTGGCGTAGCAGTGCAAGTCTTAGATTTGGAAGTGGAGTTGGAGAGCACAGGCCTGTGACCCACGTTTTCCAAAGCCTAGCCATTAATATGACTGCAAAGACCCTCAAATTTGGGTCCTAAAGACTAGTTCTTGATTACTTGTTTTGAAAACAGAAGCGATCTCGGTGTTAGGACATATCTTGAGTTTTGATGCTCCAAATTGGATGATTTCAATTTGAGAAGAACCATTAGCACCGTAGCTTCAAATGACTAGAAGGAACTAGTGTCAAATTATGGAGTTAAGACGCAGGCTCGATTTCACGGTCGATTGCACGAGTGTGGCGGGCAAGCAGGACCCGATTTGGCACTAAAATGCCATAACTTGAGTTTCGATGATTCAATTGGAGTGATTCTAATTTTTGAGTAAAATAGATTCATATTGAAACAATGTGCATGAAGGAAGCATGTTGATATTTCGAACTCATTGTACCTAGAAAATTAGGTGAATTCAGACCCTGTTTTGAGAAATGATTTTCATGTCCTTTCCTATAAGATTTTGAGACATTCAAATGTCTCTTATATACTCCCAAAGTATTAGTGGAGAGGGTTTGTATGAAAATAAATCAGTATAATTTAGCTAACTGGGATAAAGAAATTGACCTAAAAGTTATATGATTTAATGCTAAATAATATGGAAAAATAAAGGACGTGATTTCTAGCCATGTGAAAAAAAGATAATACATGTATAGTTGCTATATAAAGAAGCATAAAATAAATTCATATGATGATAAGAGATATGTGAAAGTACTCTTTATGAAGATGAGAATAATGGATAGTGAATATCTCATATGCATACATAATAATAATAGTTATTCATGTATATGAGATATGTACGGAAAACGTAATAAAACTAATTGTCTGCTTATGACCAGGTAGACGGATAGATGGATATGCCTATTAGGGATACAGTTGCTGCAACATACAGATATAATTGGCCTTGTTTGGGTTGATGACATGGACCCTGTTTGGGTCATCTGTTAAAGCAGAGATAGAAATCCTTTGTCTCATAGGTGATAATACCTATATCTGAGTTTTTCCATTATCTACTTCTTTAAAGGCATAAGACTATGAAACATGTAAAAAGATAAAGTATTGATAAATAAAACTTGAGATCATAAACATAGGAAGTAATTTGTAAAATATAATGGAATATAAAATACATAATAGTCATTAATACTATGACTAAAATAATGAAACTTGATGAATTAAAACACGAAATTCAATACCAACATAAGAATAACATAATGAATTATATTATTTAATTGTGGTAAGTTCATGAATTATTGTAACTTACAAGTTTATATGATTATATATATGCATAGCAAGTGCATGAGTATTAGAATGTGATGATCATGGTTAGTGGTCATCCATGCATAAGGATCCTCACTAAGCTTTATGCTTAGCAAGGGTGTAGGTACCGAGGAGGTAGCTAGAGAACAAGACATTCCACATCAACATAAAGGGTCATCTCGGTGATAGGTGCTCACCTGTAGTGTTTCTATTTAACCTGTTACTCTGAGCAATATGTTGTATATAAACTTATGGGTACAACAAAAAGGATTTGTAAATAATATGTGAGTGATATTTTGAACGCCTCAAATAGTGGGATATGATAGTATGGTTTTGTAATAGATGTTAAATTATATGATTATATTTTAAGGAATGTTTTAGAACTGCTCAGTTAATCAGGTTTAAAGTCTATAGTTTCGTGACACCTTTTACTAACACAGAGGTGCTAGGTTGGAGTGTCACACTCCTACATCACAAGGACATCGTAGCACAAGTAGGATACGTATTGTTCCAGAGAAAAATGGATTTCTTATCAATGAGCACTAGGACGTATTGCTCACAAAGGTCGATGAGCCTACTACCTACAATGAATCCTTGAATAGTTCAGAGTCTAACAAGTGGCTTAAAGCCATGAAGTCAACGATGGATTCCATGTGAGTCAACCAAGTATGGACTTGGGTTGAACAACCTAAAGAGATAAAACCCATGGGGTGGAAGTAGATCTTCAAGAAGAAGATGGACATGGAAGGTAATGTGATTACCTAAAAAGCTAAGCTTATAGCTAATGGTTACCGTCAAAGACAAGGAATTGACTATGATGAGACTTTTACTCCATTAGCTATGCTTAAATCCAAAGGGATACTCCTTCCCATTGTTTCTCATTATGATTATGAGATATGTCAAATGGATGTGAAGACAATTTTCCGCAAAGGAAATCTAAGTAAGCTTGTGTACACAACACAACTAGAGGTCTTCACACTTGGAAATGGCAGTAAAGTATGCAAACTTCATAGATCCATTTATGGATTGAAGCAAGCATCTAGGAGTTGGAAAATCCGATTTGGTGAGACAATCAAAGAGTTTGTGCTATCTCAAAATGCGGATGATGCTTGTGTGTACAAGAATGCTAGTGGGAGTGCAATTATATTCCTAGTGTTATATGGTGGATGACATACTACTTATTGGAAATGACATCTCAACATTGCAATCTGTCAATATATTGATTATCCGGGAATATTCTCCATGAAAGACCTTAGAGAAGTAACCTAATCTTTGGGGATAAAGATCTATAGAGATTGATCAAGGAGGTTTCTTGGTCTTTCACAATCCACATACATAGCTTAGATGCTAAAAAGGTTTAGCATGGAGCAGTCCAAGAGAGGATATGTTCCCATGTCTAATGGGATCACCCTCTCGAAGTCCATGTGTCCAAAGACACAAGATGAGATGACACATGTGAGTATTACCACATATGCTTCAGCTATAGGATCAATCATGTACGCTATGTTATGTACTAGACCCGACATATCATTTTCTCTGAGAGTCATGAGCAAATACCAATTAGACCCAAGTGAGGGTCATAGGGTGGTTGTCAAGAATATCCTCAAGTACTTGAGAAGCACTAAATGTACTCTTGATTAATGGAGATGACGATCTTATTGTAAGATGTCAGCTACTAATCTGATAGAGATAAGTCCAAATCTCAATCAGGCTAAATTGTTCACATTAAATGATGGAACAGTCCGTTGGAAGAGTTTCAAACAAGAAACGACTATGGATTCTACAATTGAATCAGAGTACATCGATGCTTCCTATGGCAGCTTAGGAAGCGGTTTGGACAAAGTAGTTCATTTAAGAAATAGGAGTGGTCCCTTGATATGATACTATAGTATTGGGATAAAATTGAAGCCCTTGCGAAAGCAAAAGGAACTGCAGTCTCATCAACGGCCCAAACTAGTACTCAAAGGATGCCATTTGATTTGAGAAATTTTGGTGATCATGATGTAAAGATAGAGAAATGCCCACTTATCAAAATTAGAGCTAGCAATTCGAGCGGGTCGGTCGAGCTGAGCTAGGCCCACATCGGACTAAGGGTAAAACCGTCGGGTAGGACCAAGCCTAATTTACATTGGGCTACTATTTTGTTGGCTCAGCCTAGCCCTATATCGGGCCAACGAGTTACTGGGCCAGCCTAGCACTATGTGTAAAAAAAAAGTTGAATTCTAAAAGAAAATTAGAGAAAATGAAGAAAGGAACTAGGGTTTTCAGAAGATATGCCATTTTGTCCATGTACCTTGCAGCCTGGTTTCTCTTTTTCTTTTCCTTTCAAATAAAGATTTTGCATCTAAGTCAAAATGGAAGTATGGGAGAATAGTTGATATGGGTTCATAAAGAGAAAATCCAAGAACGTGGGTACCTCCATACTCAAGTTAGAAAGCCTCCTGCACACAAGGATCGAGAGAACAAAACCCCAAATTTTCATAAACTCTGAAACTAGTGGCTCACCATTTTCTTCGTCCCAAACGAACCCTAAAAACCCAAAACCCACAAATTCGCATAAAATTCCCACCACTATACCTGAAACCTTGGGCAATGGGAAAATAAAGAAAGTAAGTGTCATTCTATCAGGGTATTCTTCCTTGATCTCTGAAATCAGCAAAGTTCTCATTCTAGAACCAATGCCTCCACAAAGTGAGTGACACACTTGGAAACCTTAAAGATAGTCACAATTCTTAGCTTCTTTCCGCACAACATCAAGAACAGAATCAATCAGCTCTGCACCCTCAGTGTAATGCCCCTTCGCCTAGTTATTGTCGGCACCAAATTTCCCAAAAACAAAGTTATCAGGCCTAAATCTGGCCGTAGGACTAGTCACCACCGCATCCATAGTCACAGGCCACAGATCCATGAGCACGACCACAGGAACCGTCTCACGCACGAAGCCTCATTGTAGTACACATTCACCCGCTTCAGTTGCAGATATGAGTTTCATGTGTACCTTCCAGCGATCTATCTGGAGTGCTCATGCATACCACTTCCCGAACTTGGATCCGTCTGGTTCGCATTGTATACGCCTTGCACGTAAGAGTTTTCCTCATTTTCTCTGGATTTTCTGATAGCGTCGATGGTGTGGGGTTATCGATAGTTTCGCTGGAATTAACAAATCTTGCCTTTTACTTTTGCATCAAGAAAATTAGGGTTAGCTGTTTTGAGTGGGTTTTATTTTTTCAATTTTTTTTATTTTTCTGTGCGCGCTGACTCGAAAAAATTCGGGCGGCTGATCCGTCTGGGTGAACCATCAAGCTAATCGGGTCAAGCCAAAATTTGCCCGATTTTTTCGGGCCTATGAACTTAGAACCCAACCTAAATTTTAGGTTGGTCGGGCTAGCCCAGCGGGCCGGGCTTGAATTGCCATCTCTAATCAGAATGTGCCTAATCTTTAAGCTAAGTCACTTCCTCGAAAGAAGTATGATTCACATCTACTTGCCTATGGTATGAGATACAAAGGCGATAGACTTTAGTGCAAGTGGAAGTTTGTTAGAGAAGTACTCTAAAGGCAATCGCCCTTAACACTTATTGTATGTATTACATATTATTTAATATGAAAGGCTTCTTCATTAATTTGATATCCATACGTTGAATTGATTTAAATCTTTAATCGGATTAATGAAGTCCATGATGCATAACATAGCATGAAGGAAATCATGATGAGATCATGATAAAAAGATTCCTATCATGTGCAATTATGTTAGTATCTAAATCATCTCTAACCATAGGATCAATGAGATTAGACATTCTTGATTCGGATAGACTAACACATTTCATACTATTTTATTGGATCAAGTAGTGGATCTTATAAACTGTGATCATGAGTTTATTAGAGTTGACATGTGGATGCTTGCTAAGAGTAGCTAAGTACATTGAAGACCTGCTACGAGACAATCATATGGATTATCTATTATATATAGATGATTGTCTCATCAAAGCAATGATGCAAGTATTATTAGACTTTAGGTGCTCAAGGATATCTTGGACGTTGAATCTGTACTTTGATTTCATTCCTTGTTACCTTTTTGAAGTCCCTCATAGGGTGATCATCGGGTACAACTTGAGGTGTTCAAAGGTAATTGAGTAGTTAATAAGGGATTCGCCAATCCCATTAAAGAGAGAGTATACCTATAGCCTCTTATCAGGATCATTACTCGGAAATCTCTTGCCATAGTGGACATGCCATGAAGAGTGTCTTCAGGTGCATAACCAATGAGCAATGAGTCTGAGGACAAGATCTAGTATCACTTGGGCTAGATGTGGCGTAACCAGTCTAGTGGGTGCTACACCTTGTCTATGCTCTGAACTGAGTGGGGTATAGTTTGGTGAAATGATGAATTGCGAGGTAATAGTTTATGGAAGGGTTTGCAGTCAGACCACTGACTCTCCGATCAATTGGGGGTCATGATGTGTTGTTAGACACCGCTCATGACTTGCTTGATTCAATTGTTGAATCAAGTGACCAACATAACAGAGAACCTAATGGGTCACACATATAAAAGGTGTGAAGCTGATATAAAACGGGTTTGGATGGTGATCCAAATATGAGGGAATTCATCTAAGGAATAAAAGTCATGGGATTAGTGGACTCCCGAGGACAAAGAGCACACTAAGAGAAAAGGAAGGCTTAGAGAAGCCCATGAGGGTACATGATATATGCATAGAGGTGCATGCACCTTATCCCATCTCTAAGTGAGGGCCTTTTGGTCATTTGGAGGGCTAGGGATTTCCTATATAAGAGTTATAATAGGAAAACCCTAACCCTAGCCATCATTTCCACATTCTCTCAAGAAGAGTCATAGAGAGAGTTTTTGTTCTTGTGAAGAAAAAAGCCTTTACAAAGAGAGAGCTTTGAATGCCAAATCTCTTCTCCTTCTTCCCTTGTTGAGATTGATCTTTGCTAGCACTCGAATCCTTCTCATACCTTTGATGTCTCCCTTTGTGTGGATACCGTTAGAGACGAACCTAGGACTTGGATCATTACAGGCTACTGCAAATCCATCATTTGAAGGATTCATTTCAGTTTTCATCTTAGGAAGGTAAAACTTGGGATCCTTCTTTGCTCAAACCGATTTTGAAGCTACAAGGGGTCCTTGGGTGGGGGTTTTCTTAAAGTTTTTGTTGTTTCCTTTGCTTTGACATGTGATGCCACATTCAAAAACCCAACAAAGGGCAACTCAATATATGAATGTGCTCTACATGAGTGTAACTTATGCCCAACATGGGCATAACTTGTGCCTAACATGGGCATAACTTATGCACAACATAGGCCTAACTTGTGCCCATGTCGTGCATGTGTTGCTAATTCTTCGAGACCTAACTCATATGGTAAAGGGTTGAGAAGGGGCATCGAAGATCTATGTTCGAATCTTTGTAAGAACATTGTAGTACAAGTACAACGTAATATACAAGTCAATAGATGTCAATCACAATCAAAGCACACAATAAAAGAATATATATATTCTATTAACGACATCGTTTTCTTCATTCCAACTAAATCAAAAGTATATTTTCCCTTTCTTCTTCGATAATTTAGGGAGGGGATTAGGGTTCAAAGGATTTGGGATCGGATGAGGCCTCGTAGAGGCAATTGAGGAGAATGGACACGCCGAAGTCGGCAGAGAAGTTCTAGATGAGATTATGGAGGTCGTCAACAATGATTTGGAGGATGTTGTAGTCGGATAGCTTGGAGAGGGATGTTAGAATGCGCTGCTTGAGCTCCACCATGGAGAGGCGCATAGAGACATCAGACGAAATTGATTTGACATAAGACTGTGAAGCTGAAGATGGATTTGGAGTTTTTGCAGGTTTTGACAGCTTGGTTGCTCATAACGCTATTATTAGGGCGATATAATATAAACTAAGAATGTGAAAGAATGTAATGGAAAAGAAGCATTCGAACGAATGCAAGAATATGAGGTTCAAATTTTTTAGGGTTTTGTTTGATTTTTTTTTAATCTCTGTTTCTTGACTTATATATATATATATATATAAGCCATTTTTTATCCATAGAAATTAAATTAAAGTAATTGGAGAGATTTTTTCTTTTGTAGGTTTTTTTTTATATAATTCTTTTACCCCTTTCTTAACGTATCCTTTTTTATCTTTTAGAGATCACTGAATTTAATTGGAAACCACTTATATCAAATGAAAGTGCATCTCATTACGGACCAATTTTCAAAATTAACATTGGGGGAAGTTGACACTAAGGAAAGCCATATTAGCAAGGATGGGAAAAATCAAGATGGAAGACAAATATATTCTCATAAAGGGTAAAGTAAGAACCCCTTTATAGAATTAAGAGAGATTTTCAAGGGATTAACCCAAATGAATATCAACAGAGCCAGGCATGTGGACATGTACTTTGTCTTCTCAAGGAACGCGTTCTCCTCCACAAATGTTTTCAATATTCATCCAATATTAGTTTAAAAATATATATTCATCCAATATCAATGTTATAAATTTATAATAAGACTAGAGCATCGCAGGCCACGACTCGGAAATAATGCTTATTATTGTAGAATTGGGAAAAGGGTTTTAAAATATTGAGGTGAATCCTTTATAAGGGATGTATCTAAAAGTCCCAAAAACTTGTAACATATAAAGTGATAAAATGTAAAAATAAAAAATAAAACAAAACAAAACAAAACTAGGCATGGCTAGGGGTGGGCATAGTTGGATTGTCGGACCGTGGCGCCCAAAATAAATCAGAGTGTTCGGTTTTTGTTTTTTATTTATATAAACCAAAAACCTATCTATTAATATGGTTAACCAAATATTCGATTAACCATTTGTTCGGTTAACCATATATCGTTTTTTCGGTTAACCATAATTAAAAATTAAATTTCTTGATTCATGTCGTATATTAAAGTTTAAATTATAATAATTATTATAAATATAATAAAAAATGCAAAGAAAAATAGATATAATACATTTCGTTTTGCGATCACCATCAACGTTTGTGTATTTATAATACATGCACAAATAATATATAAAAAATATGAGATTAGATAATTTAATCATGATTGAAACTAATCCAAAGATATCACAACTTATATGCTTTGGTATGGAGAAAAACAGTAAAAACTTGATTTTGAGGAAAAAAAGTAAAAGTAATGGATAAAAATGAGAAAAACCCGCATTCATATGATAAGAAGCACCATTATATATATATATATATATATATATATATATATATATATATATTCGGTTGATTAATTAAGAAGCTGCGGTTTTATATTTTGTAAATCGAAATAGAGATTTGTGTAAAAGCAATTAAGAAACGAGTATTTCGGTTTGAAAGTTAGCACATTTTTATTCGATTTTTGATTTGGTTTTTCGATCAGTCAGTTCTTGAATTTTTCACGCGTCGAGACATGACAATTAGTGACTATCAAATAATTGAAAGAAAAGTCCATGCCAAAAATTCATGCTTTTCCAGTCTTATATATATTAAAAATGTCTCATTCCCAACCTTGGTATTTATAAAAATCAAATCTCAATCGTTGATGAATTAGCCAATGAGAAGGTTGCACGTTTCATATCATTTTCTTCCCTTATCCTGTCCACTTCTCCATGGACTAAAAATATATTCATTCTCATCTATTTTGTAAAAAGTAATAAAAAACATAACCATTTTTTATGTTATTTTTTTTTTAAATCTAAATAAATTATATAATCTCAAGTCTCATCCATTAATGGGTATTGCTTCAGGATTTAAGAAAAAAAACTTTTGCTAGAAACATTAAATTTTAAAGATTTTTTTTGGGGTTTTTAAAATTCAATTGAGATGTAAAAAGAGGTGAATCAACTATGTTTTTTTTTTAAAAAGACACAAAGAAGAAATAGAAAAAACAATAGGTTCACTTTTTTTTTTTTTTTCCTTTTTTCGGTCTTAGAAAGATAATGAAATTTGATCATTTATTTATTTTTAATTGAATAAAATTATATTATAGTCTTGAAAAAAAGGACATGACGCTCTAAAAACTTCTTAAGATTGTAATGGATTTAAAATATAATAATAAATTTGAATTTTGATAATATTTTCTTATAGATTTGGGATGGTGATGGCGATGATACAACAAAACAAGAGGATGAGATTTGGGAGATGATGTTGGAGTTTTTCCTTTTTAGTGAATGAAATTAACGTGGCAATGATTGGTTGGTTTTTTATTTTAAATGATTTATGTAATTAGAACCCAAATAATTTAAGAGTTTTGATTATTTTCTTCCATTTTCTCAAAATGGTCGGACGATGGCGCTCATTGGTCTGATTATCTACAGGCTGTTAATTGGGTTTTTCAAGCTACATTAGAAGGAAAAAAACATTTTTTTTTATCGAATTATATTTGAGTTCATTTGAGGTTGTAAATTCTGAAGCACATTGCGTCTAGTTAGTTTAGAGTGATTGCAAGGTGTTATACATCGATTCGGAGAGATATCGTTTATCTTGGGAAAGCGACGTCTATCAGTACCGTCTGGCGTGAAAGAAGAGCGAATCTGTTTTAAGGAGATTATGTCGTAAAGGCTTCGATCGGCGTTGTCGTTTTCCATAGTGTCTTTGTAATTTTCCTTTTCTTCTTCTCTTGTTTTTCATTTCCAGTTGTACTTTCATTTGACATTCTTAAAGCAGACTAGCAAGGGGAGGAGAAAAAAAAAGGGATAACAAGTAGTAAGGTCGATGGTTGGAAAAGAAGTGGTTGGTCGGGAAAAAATGCGCTGGAAAAAAAGAGAATTTTTCTGGCAAATCAGGGAGGCAGGATTTGTTTTGTAAGGAAATTTTTTCTTGAAAGGCAAGTCTGACAAATTTTTTTTGGTACAACCAAACAGACTTTTGGTTGTTGTGTTCAAATTGGCAATTTTAAATATTTTTCTACAAGAAAAAATATTTTTGTCATAGGATTTTTTTTTTTTTTTTGATAGGAAAATCTCTGTCTTTTTTTTTGGAAACAAATTTTTTTTTTTACCCAAACAAACAATTTGGTTTGTTAGTTTCAGATTAAAAAAAAAAAAAATCGAAAGTTTTTTTTTCTATAATCCAAATTTTGTGGGACAAGTTTTTTTTATACGAGACAACCTGTGATAAAAAAATTTTGTGAGATAAGAAAGAACGATATTCACAAAAAAAAAATTTCTTTGGGGGAAAAAAAAAAAGAAAAACCAAACAAACAATTTGGTTTGATGGCAAATCCTCTGTTAAGAGGGATTTGAACTTAAGCCCTTGAGTTCAAGGGCCAAGGCTCAAACCAGTAGGCTACTCGCTTAGTTTGTGTTGAGTTATTGGTGTAATAACCCTATATGGGTGTGTGTCAATTTTCTTTTTAAAAATTTAAAATTGTCATGCAGGGGTTTTCTGTTTAAGAAGGTTGGTTCTGACCCGGGTTTCTATACCCAGCAGTCTTTCTTGGGAATACTCTGTAGAAATAATTTTTATTTTTTTTTTTTTGGAAAAACAAAAAAGGAAAATATTCACATATTGGTTGGGTTTTGTAGAAAAAATGACTTCTCAATCCAACAATGTCGGTGTGCCTGAATCTGGCCAAGTGGCTACCCCTACTATGGCCCAAGTAGCAACCCCCACCGTCGTTGCCCAAGCACCAATGGTGCACACTTTCAGGCTTGTTTATGTTTCTATAAGGGAGAAGCTCGAGAAGTTCAATGGAGTCAACTTTAAACAATGGCAACAAAAGATGATATTGTTGACGCTGTCTTTGCCAGAGATTAGCCGGCGAAGATGCTCGCAGCTCAAAGAGATGAGCCTGATATCCCGAGTCATCGATTATTATAGAGGCTTGGAAGCATTCAGGACTTTCTGCGGTAGGTGGGTCTTGAATGGGTTAAGCGATACTTTTGTATAATGTTTATTATACTAAGAATTCGTAGTATGGGAATCTACAGATCGGGAGTAAACGAGGATTACAGGGCGAAATTCATCGGTAAGATTGGAGTTCTAGACTTGAAATTGTAGATTCGAGACGTTGGCCCGATCGAGTCAAAGAACTTCAAAGTGATCATCCGAAAATGCGGTATGGTATTGAACGAGCACCAAGTGGCCGATCGTTATTGAGAAATTGCCCCCAGCTTGGAAAGATTTCAAGAATTACCTCAAGAAAGGAAATAGGCATGGAGGACCTAGTTGTTGGAACTTAGGTAGAAGATAACAAAGGTCTGATAAGAAAGAGCGAAACACTTCAGCAGCATAAGTGAAGGCGAACTTTTGTGAAGCTTGTGGTGAAGTTCGAAAGCGGCAATGAGGGGAAAGACTCACAAGTTGGAACTAAAGGAGGGTCTCGAAGCAAAAAAGTTCTAAGGGAAATCGCCAGGCGTGATAAGTCGTAAGTCTTCGATTGTAGGCTACTTGAGGAGAACAAACCAGAGGAAGCTAATGTGGTTGATGGTATCACCAAAGATGTGTCTGACATCAACCTCGCGTGATAATCTTTGAGGAGTGAATTTGGGTTGGGGGTCTAACTTGAGGAATGGTGGATTGACAAGTGTTTACTAGCCATGTGTTCGACAGAAAGTTCTCCACCTTTGAACCAATTGAGATTGGAGAAAAGGTGTTCATGGAGAACTCTACCACATCAGATATCAAAGGGCAAGGCAAGGTGGTCTTGAAGACGACTTCTGGGAAAGAGTTGACTCTGACAAATGTCTTATAAGTACCTGAAATCCATAAGAACTTGGTGTGCAGTTGCTGTTGAATAGTCATAGTTCGAGTTGGTGTTTGAGTCGAATAAATTTTCCATCAGGCGGAATGTATGTCGGAAAAGGAGGGTATATATCAGTGGCAACATGTGTGGAAAGCAATGTAATGACTAATAAGTTAGTCGGAAATGAATAGGCCAGTTAGCATGCTTATATTCTTACAGGTCATCCCAATCCATGGCATGGTAGATTCTGACGTATTGATGCGATACATTGCATAAATTAATTAACTTAAATCATATATCAACTTTCCAAATTGAGTGCAAAGCATAAGTGTGAAACTTGTGTTGAAACCAAAACCTTAACTTAGTCATCTTTTTCAAAGTGTTAAAAGACACATCGACGCTCTTGACTTAATCCATAGTGATATATATGATGATTTGAAGGCACAGCCACAAACAAAAGAGTGGTAATAAATATTTATTACCTTTGTGGATGATAGCACCAATATGTGTTATGTGTGCCCTTTCGAAAGTACCAAGGATGACGTGAAAATTTGTTCTTGTAAAACCCGAGAAAATTCCAATTTCTGGAAAAATGGTAAAATCGTAATTTCGGTCAAAAAATCAAATTTGTCCTCTAAATCTCGGATAGTGGCTTGATTTCACCGTTAAATCGTCTAGCGAAATCGCTCCGCGTCAAATTCGTGAATTAAACTTGATCAGAATTTGTTTTTGAGGGCTGAGGCATCGAGTTTCAAAATAAAACGACTTGAGATGTGAAAAAAGTCACATATAACATGTACACATGTTATACATGGTGCATGGATAGAGAGATGATGAAAATGGACGGCCGAGGTAGTGCCAAATGTCAAAAATCCAAGCTTGGGGACATAGATGGCATTTTAGAAAATGTTTTAAATGATAATAAGACAAAACATGTATAGTGCCGTCTCCTACAAATGAGAAATTGAGACCAAAACGTGGGAGAAAAACCAGAAAGATGCAAAGAGCCATTTTTGAGTTTTAGTGAGAGAGAGAAAGAGAGACTTCTCTAAAATACCCCAGTGAGATCCCGACCGTCGAAATCCTTCCTACCAAGAAGGAAGTTTTTACTCTGCACGCGAGAGTAGTTTCAACGCTGTGCGAATCCTAATTCTTAAGGAGTTCAACAAACTCCGTGGAGTGAGTGTATCTTGTTTTATTACACTTTGTTTAAAGTGTATTTACGATGTTCAGCTTTACAGCCGTGAGGTTTGTTGACCGGTCCCCCAAAGTCAAATCTAAGAGTGAGAAAATTATGGCACCCTTTTGGACAAACCGCGGAATGGTGGTATGGACTGTTTGGGGTGCATCGTGATAAACAGTATTAATCATGTTGATGCGTATGGAGGTCGAAATAAGAAGACAATTCTGGCTTCACAAGGTGAAACCCGATATTGTAAGCTTGGATGTGAACAAGGACCCGAGGGCGCTTCACTCTGCTCACAAGTGGACACGACACCCAAAAATACAGTCTTGCGCGAAGTCAAGGCTTTGGCCGAGTAATCTCGTTGAATCGCTTCGCGGCTCGATAGATTTGAGCCCACGCGGAATTAATTTTTGATGTGGTGGACGTGAAATTACATGACATGCTTCATACGATTAATTATGAATATATGCAATGATTATATATTTGCGTGTGTTACATAATTGTGGCCAATTGGTATCATGTGCATTCTATATATGCACTAGGCATCCTTTAGGAACAATAGGAGCTGAGCTGGATGGGAGGTGGTTATTTAGAGAATGATTTCTCGGGAGGGTCGACCAATAAATATAATTACCCGGAGTGTGTCCATTATAATATCGGGTGGTAGTCCATATAAAAATATCATAATCGTCGGAGCTGAAGCCCAAATTCATATATGCCTCCCCGAAGGCAGTCCGCCTCACTCAACATAACATCTGAGTTTCTGGTCCACTAGCTACTTATATAGAGAGGGTAGTCCACAAATAAAAACAAAATATCTTTGTTGAAAAATGAATGTTTCATAATGCGCCAGTAGCCGCATGCGGAAATGCAAGGGAGGGGACTCAAAAGTGAGGTTAAAGTCAGTAGACATTCAAGTAAGATCATGCATTTACTTTTGAATGTGTGTGTTTTCTTGGAGCATTGCATACACTTTAGTGGAGAGTAGCCCATTTGCAGATTCCACTTAATGAAGATTAAATCTCACTCCAACACAGGATATCATTTTCAGTGTAGGAGTTGTACACTGATGATGTGTCGTCTCTAGAAGCCTGGTAGTTTGGAGAAGAGTGGTTATGGTATATTGGTTTGATTATGTATACATGTATTAGGAATGTTTTTCATTTTAATATATGTGTTTGTATAAAGAGTAATTTCTAACTCTCTCAGAAACTATTGCATATAGTTGGGAATTATTAGAATGAGTATCGTCTCAGGGCCCAAGTGGTCAAAGCTTTACTCTGATTGTTATATTGATTTGTTGGGACGTTATGTACAGTTATATCCCTGGGTAGAGCTCCGTATTGCAAAGGAGAGACTCGCCCGATTTTCATGAGAAATGTCGGGTCACCCGACATTCATTAGTGTTTCCGCCGGTTGACGGGTAGTTAACGGACTCCCGGGATTTGGGGCGTCACAGTTCTCTACAAAAACAAAGTTGAGAATCAACTCAACAAGAAAATTAAAGTGTTGAGAAGTGATAGAGGTGGTGAGGATGAATCGCCATTTGTTGACTTTTGCGCTCAACATGAGATTATACATGAAAATCACACAACACCTTATTCTACCCTCTCAATCCACGGGGGAAGTTGTCGAGCGTAAGAATCACACTCTAAAGGAAATACGAATGCAATGCTAATGTTCCCATTCTACCACAAACATGTGGGGAGAAGCCATTTTTTTTGCTAATTACCTTTTGAATAAGGTATCTAAAAGGAGCAAAAAGACCATATGAGTTATGGAAAAAATAAAGTCATCCTATAAATACTTAAGTAGTGTGGGATGTCTGGCTAGTGGCAAAGTTCCTCCACCCAAAAAGAGCATAAAAATATGACCTAAACTATTATTATATCTTCTATAAGGTGCATTACACAAGTTGTTATAATAGACTTATAATACTTTATAGTGTGAGGGATGTCCGGATAAAGTTTCCACCCAAAAAGTGAAAATATGACCTAAAACTATTATCGTATCTCTTCATGGCTATGTACAACAGTGTCAAGTATCGATTTCGTTCTCATGCGGTATTAATATCCCGATATTCGTAATAACACTTGCATAATGGAGTCAAGGAATGCATCATTCTTTGAAGATATATTTCCGTGTAAATTCAAAGTGGAGCCAAATTCATCAAAACGAGCGTTTGATACTATTAATGAAAATAGTCAAGATGAAAATAATAATGGTGAGGTTGAACCCAAACGTGGTAAGAGAGCAAGGTAGTCAAAATAGTCAAGATTTTCTGACTTACATGCTTGAAGGGGAACCTCGAACTTATAAAGATACAAAGGAACTCACGAGGTCCCATGTAAAAAGCCATTAATAGCAAACAGTCTATACTACATAACCATACTTGGGAACTAGTGGATCTTCCACCATGTTGTAAACCTTTGAGTTCCAAGTGGGTTTTCAAGAGGAAAAGGAAAGTAGATTGATCGATTGACTAGTACAAAGCAAGACTTGTGATCAAAGGTTACAAACAAACTAAGAGCCTAGATTATTTTGACACCTATTCTCCTATAACAAGAATAAATTCTATAAGGATGGTGTTGGCAATTGTTGCATTGAGAAGCCTTGAAATACATCAAATGGATGTGAAAACAACATTTCTTAATGGAGATTTCGAGGAAGAAATCTACATGAAGCAGCCTAAGGGTTTTTCTGCTCTGGGACAAGAAAAGAAAGTGTGTAAACTAGTGAAATCCTTATATGGATTAAAGCAAGCACCAATGCTGTCATCACTACCATCGAGAATCCAGTCATCGTTGGAAAATGATGTAAAACCACATGGATTCAAAACTACTGAATGTGACAAGTGTGTATGTCAAAGATACAGAACTTGGATATGTCATTGTGTGCTTGTATGTAGATGACATGCTTATTGTTGGTAGTAATGATAAGATGATTGCATCTACCAAGAACATGTTGAACTCAAGGTTTGACATGAAAGACATGGGACTTGTTGATGTAATTTTAGGAATAAAAATCAAAAGAAAATAAGAAGGACTTATTCTAAGTCAGTCACATTATGTTGACAAGATTCTTGGGAAGTTTGATAACGATAACTCTAGTATAATGCGAAATTCGTTCAAGATGTAACCTCACACTTATCCGAATCAAAGGAGCCGAAAAGGCCTCAAGTGTATCACTCTGAAAAAGATAGACGTCTAATATACTTAATGAGTTGTATAAGACCAGACATAGCCTATGCAGTCAATAGATTATGCAGTCAATAGATTGAGCAGATACACGAGTAGTCCTAGGGCCATGCATTGGCAAGGTATTGCAAGGGTTTTAAAATACTTACATTTTACTCTGTGATTACTGGTCGCGACCATACAAGATAACCTCTCATGTGGGTAATGGCGATATGCATGCTGCCAATTGGATATCCAATGTTAAAGACTCCAATCCCATAGTGGTTATGTGTTTATACTAGGAGGTGGAGCAGTCTCATGGAAATCCTCAAAACTAAAGGTTATTGTCAGATCCACGATGGAATCTAAGTTTATAGCACTAGAAAAATGTAAGGAAGAGGCTGAATAGTTATGCCATTTCTTAGAGGATATACCAAGATGGACAAGGCCTGTGCCTCCAATATGCATACACTGTGATAGTCAATATGCTATTGGTAGAGCACAAAGCAGCATGTACAATGGTAATTCTAGACATATTCATCGTAGACACAATACCATTAGACAACTACTCTCAACTGAAGTTATCTCTGTAGATTATGTAAAATCTAAGGATAACATCGTGGATCCGCTAACCAAATGGTTAAACAGAGAGTTAGTTGAAAAATCATCAAAGGGAATGAGACTAAAGCCCGTAAAAGAAGAAGTCAATACAATGGATACCTAACCTATGACCGGGAGATCCCAAGATCTTAGAAGTCCAGCGAAATGCATCACCCAAGTAAGAACTTGGATACAATCACTATGGGAATATTCCCTTGGTCATTCCTATGATGAAACGGTGATGCTTGTAAAATGAAGGTTTAGCTATGCTTTTAATGATCCCTATGTAATGGAAAGTCAAGAAAGATTAAACTGAGCTACTCTTAGTTAGGAGATCACCTATGTAAAAGTGAAAAGGGGCCGCTTCAAAGGGAATTGAATAGGGCACAATTCCTATTAAACTCTTACAAAACCAAGAGCATATTTATAGCCAAAATGATCATAAAAGTGAGAACTGGAAAATGTTAGGAAGATTCCTGTGTGACGTACGTCATCCTCTACACAAATGACAAAATGGTTCAAGGATATCGTGTCTACTATTTAGTTAGTAGAGTAAACATATTTCTACAAGGGAAGGTTTGAAGGTTAACACCTACCTCTCCTATGCATGTTTCAACTGTTGTACTCTATCACAAATATAGGTTCCTAGGTTCACCTGTAGGTGTCACTTCATTCATGTGGGGATCACGGAGTTTCTTCCTTTAGTAAACATGAAATTAACGTGGCAATGCAGATCAAGCTGGTTTTTATTCCTAAAACTGTTATGTAATTAAGGGCTTAAATACCATTTAAGGCTCTGGATTATTTTTTCTTTTTCGTTTTCAAACACGCACAATGAGTCATTAGTCTGATCATCTCGAGACTCTATTTAATTGGAGTTTCAAACTCTCTTAGAAGAGGGAGAAAAAAAAAACATTTTTCTGTCAAATTCTCTATTTGGTTCACTGAGTAATAAAATTACAAACATTGTGTCCAATTCGTCAGAGTGATTGTAAAAGGTGTTATTGCCATCATTCGAATGTCGTTTTATCCTAGGAAACAAGCATCTATCAAAGTCTCGAGCACCCTCAAAAGAAGACGAATCTGCTTTAAGTAGATTGTGCTGCACAAGACTCGATCTAACATTGTCATTTTTTTTCCCTGTGTCTTTGTAATTTTTCTCCCTTCTTCCCTTGTTTTTCATTTCCAATTGTACTTTCTTTTGACAGATGAGTGGAGTGGGATGGGGATGGTGGATGGACAGTGTCTCTTCACTCTTGCTTGGTTTACCTTTGAAAATCGAGGAGGCCTCATGCCTTCATTCTTAAGGATCGTTGAAGCAACCACCAATACCATCCCACTAATTTCTTACTTTTAAAACTTTTTATATAAAATCAAACATACCTGCCATTTTTCATGTTTAATGAATTAAATTGTTATAATATTGAAATAATTTAAGAAAATATCAGAATCAATAATTATTGAAATATTTCTATTATTATTAAACTATAATTTAAGAAAGGTTGAAGAATATTGCATTGTAAGTTGACATGTCAATGTCGAAACTCTTGCAAATTATCCACATTTTAGCTTGTTACCATTAAATCACCTTGGGCACTTGTTGTTCTTACAAACTTATTCTCGCCCATAATTCTTACAAATGTTTTTTTTACTCTTTTTTCTGTCTAACCTCGTGTACCAACATGATAAAGCTTTCAAATTTTGGTGATGATAATTTAATCATCGTTCTAAGCACGATGGAGGTGAAGTACCAACGTGATAGAGCATTCTGAAATAACATGATAAAACTTTCAAATTTCGGTGAGGGTAATTTAATTATCATTCTAAGCATGAGGGAGGTGAAATAAGAAGGATCAGTCTAGACACCATCCTTGATTTTTTAGAATCACAACTTCATTATCAACTACTTTAGTGTTCTCTAGATACCATGGTCAAATGGGACCTCACCTATTTATAGGCTCCCATGGAATCCTTTGGAACCTACAGGTTCCCATTATCTCATATTGCTCTCAACAACTCTACGTACAGGTTTTTACAAAGACTATTATGGAACACTTTAATCACTCTATAATCTTCCATAGCCTTCCACTTTAGTATATAGGTTTGTAATCTCTTCTAGGCTTTTTAAAAAGCCTCCCCATGGTTGTCTTAAAGCTTAAAAGTCCATATATAAGGTGAGAAGTGATGAGCTGAGCAGGGTCCTTCTCGTTAGGACCCTATCTCATTAATTAAGAAGGTTAAATAGAAGGGGCAATTGCCCTTTGCTCAATTGAAGGGCGATCAATCCTTAGTATTCTGTCTTTAAATAAATAGTTTCTTTTTTAGTAAAGATATCATTCAAGAAGGTGAGAGGAGAATAAGCTAGAAGAAAAAGAGATGGTCTTTTTTGAGTTTAATAAGGGATTTATAATGTAACTATATTTAGATAGTGGAAAACACTTGGTTATTCCTAATTTATATTTTCTCTTACAACTTTATTGATTTTCTTGTGTGGTAAGCGGTAAAAATCTATGTAATTATATAAATTTATTACATAATGGATTTTATCTTGATTGATCCGTTTTTTTTTTTCTGATAAAAGAGTTTTCCACATAAATTCTTATATTATATATATATATTTTTTTTATTACCTGTTCTAGTTGATATTTTATCAAAGTTGATATCGACCATATTTCCCAACAGGAAGATATCATTTGAAGAAGGGCATTGCAAAATTAAATCTAGGACTTTGTAATGGACCATTCTCTATGACTTGAATAAATGACACTTAATTTTAGTCCTTGTCCAATTTCTTTTAAGTCTACTCGCACCATTCCTAAAAATTATCAATTTCAATTTATAAGACTATCTACTTTTATAAAAATTATCAATTTCAATTTATAAGACCATCTACTTTTATAAAAATTATCAATTTCAATTCATAGTATCTACTTTTATATTAAATCTTAGGCTACTTGAATAGTGCTTCTTAAGTGGTTCTAGGCCTAAAAATACTCTCATTTGGTTTTTTAGAGAAAAAAGGGGAGTTTGATAGAATTTTGAAAAACGCTTTTGAAACCTTAAAAAGTGTTTTTTTATTTTTTTTTTAGAAGCACTTAGGAGGTGTATTTAAAAAAAACACCTCAATTTTTTTTTTAATATTCCTATAATACCTATTACAATCCTTTTAAAAATCTAATTATATCATTAATCAATAAATCATATTATCGACAATTATTTTTATAATTATTCAAAATCATAAAAAGTTGAATGCTAGAAAATCCAAAACATTTCAGATTTATTTATTCTTTATTTTTTTGACAATTAAGCTTCTTTTTTTTACAACTAAACACTTCATACTTAAGAAAAAAAATTATTTTAGGTTTTTATTAATGCAAATATTCTTCATTCATTCATTCCAAATTTCAGAATATTAAATTTTTTTATAATCATATAATAGTTAGGGCTTTAGTTTTTTCAATATAAAATTTCATATGGATATATATTTTTAATTAATTTTTATTTATTAAGATATCATATTTTTATAATTAAATATTAAATATCATTTTTAGTAATTTTAATGATATAAAAACGTTTTTATACCTATACGATATGTTACAAAAAAAACTTGTAAAATCACTTTTTCGGATTTCTATAAAACCATGTCCGATCAAAACATTGCCAAAAAAAAAACGTTTTGAATGGAAACATTGTTACAAGAAACAATGTGAAGCTAACCCTTAATCTTCTTTTTTTTTTAAGACTGGCCAGTTGTTAAATTATAGGAATGCGAACTTATATAAAAATGAAGAAATCTGTTTATTCAGTTGACTAATGACAGACAAAAAAATTACAAATTTCAGAATTAAATTAACGAACAGGATTACAATATGGTAAGTTATATTAGTTTTAAATTTTAATCTAATGATAATTACGTTATCGCTTTCCTAAGTCGGATGTCAAATGAGAGATTAATGCCTCTTGTATGTTGTTTCACTTTCCATGTATTTTGTGGTTGAAGTATACGACGAACCTTCTTTTCGTTTTTTTTTGCTTTAGAAAAACTAATAATCCTAATAAAGCTAGTTATGAAACTAGTTTTGTGGAAATTGGGCATGAAACTTGAACCAGAAAGAGCTGGATAATTTTTATTTTTTTTATCCTTAAATATTTTAAAAAACATAGCCAGAGAAAAGCAATTCTTTTCAATGAATATCATAACAAAATAACAATGTTTTTTTATTGAAATTGATTGCGCCAGCGAAAATAATACATTTTTCATTTTGTAAAACTTTAGGGAATGAAAAAGGTAGGTGGTCTAAAACACAAAAATCACAATACCTAACCAACAGGGGCTAAAAATGAAGATAGATTAGGAAGTATCGAAACAATTCTATTGCATTACAAACAAGAATACAAAAAGTGAGGGATGATAACTCTTGGGGGGCTGGGGCTGGGGCTGGGGCTGGGGCTGGGACTGGGAGTGAAAGCAAAAAAAGAATGAAAGAAGACATAGGATAGGACTCATACTATATATATATATAAATGTTAAATCTAAATATAAAAAAGATGGGAAAAATAAAATAGAGATTAAAAAACCTTGGCAACATCCTTCATCAAGCCACGGTTGTTACGGTGGAACTCTGAAAATTCGGCAAAAGAAATATAACCATCGCCATCGGTGTCAAGCTCCTGCATCATATACTGAACTTCATCTGAGGAAACAGAGCCCAGTGTTTTTAGGGCATCGCCCAGCTCCGCTGCTGATATCTTACCGTCTCCATTCGTATCGAATCTTTTGAAGATTCTCTCCCTCTCTGCCAGATCCTCCGGGTCGTCTCCCATTTTCTCCACTTCTCCTCTCTCCCCTGTTTTTCTTTCTTTCTTTCTTTCTTCTTGTTTAATTTATTTAACAAAGCTCAACCTCCATCGACCGAATATTGATATGATGTCTGGGTGCTCAATCAAAACGTCTCCTTAATACGTTGGATTGGGAGGGAGGCTATACCATTAAATAGAAATGGTTTTGGGAAGAGAGTTGTCGTTGTCCGGGGATGGTAATGGCATAGCTTTATTGTCGGATCTCTCACCTCAGAATTCACATTTTAGGCTCAACTGTTATACCTATATTTGGATAATCCAAACGACTCATTCAAAACACAGTTACATTCTAACTGTGTTGGTCGGCCATGCTCGTAGGCCGTCTTAGTGGGTCACCGGCTGGCCCAATTTAAGGCCACTTCCGGTTAGCCCGGTCTGGTCCTATGCAGCTTCATGTGTTAAAATGGGATAGATATTAAAAAAATTAAAAATAATAGTAAATAATAAATTTACAATTCTTTTTTTTTTAGTAGAATAAAGTTTTCTTTTAAATGCTTATAGTTTATTCTTATGTTCTTAAATAAAAGGAAAGGTCCTGGGTTTGAGTTCCACTGGAAAGGGGTTCTAAGGTTTGAGTCAACATTTTGGATGCATCCACTTGTCTCTATTATTTAATGTTCATCAAATCAATGCCTTTGTTCTTTCATCCTAACCAATAGTTATAATGTTTCTCTAGCCAAGTTGTCTACCTTATTAGAAAGTTTACCTAATCTACCTTATTTTTCCTTTTCAAGACATTTTGATTCCTAAAATTTTTAAGTGTGTATTGAAATTTATATAATTTTATTATTATTTTGTTTAATGATACTTTTAAATGTTTAGATAGTAATGTTCATATCAAAATTTATTAAACATATTTAAGAGATTTGCCCAAATGGATTAACAGTAAGAATCAAACTTGGGCCCCACAGACACATGGCAATTTACATGAAACGGATGACGTGTGAAAGTGGAAGAAGAAGAAGAGGAAGGGAAAATATTTCATATGATAATCAAATATGCAGATATTTCAAAACACTTCTTAGTTTTCAAAACACATTTATTTCAAATAAAATGTCTATTATTGTAACTCACTGGATTCTCGTATAGTCAATTATTGTATTTCATTGACCGAAGCTGTATTATCACAGTTGGTAAACTGCCATGAGTCGTATTGTCTATTATTATTATAACTCCACACCGTAGGTTACAATTTTAGCGGTTATTTTTTAAAAATTGCACCCAATTCCATTCTTTCTTCCTTCCTTTCTATTTTTTTCTTTTTTTTCTTTTAAATTACGCAATATCCCCTACCATCCCCCAACAGGTTTGTACTCCATCACTTAGTAAACATGAAGAAATTAATTCCAACCTGATCATAAACTAAGGTTATTGGACCAATATGTTAGTGGAAGCCTGTTTAGTTGAACAAATTTACAACAAACTTTGTGAAACAGGAACTATATTTTCTCAATTACCCATGCCCACATCGTGAAATATCAAGTATTCCAACTGGACGCATTCGGGTGAATCATCCATAGCATACCATGCATTTGCCTTCACAGCTCCATGGCTTTAACAGTGGGAATAGCAAATGAAATGGTTACTTCAGAATTTTTTGTAGTACTGCTATTGTTATAGTATTAACTGTAATCCCTACAGTCTAACCAAAAGACAGGCTGCCTACCAAACTAAGAGGTGAAGTCCTCTCAGCCCACTCTTCTTCAAAATCATAACGATATGAAAGAAGTGTTTAGGTTCCTACTTAATTTTCCTGTGGTTTATTAAACCCTTAATGAAACAATCCTCATTATATCTCCCTTAGCGAAATCCCAACAGAGCTGTCAAAAAGCAATTATAAAACCATTCGGACTTGGAGCCTTATCCCCATTAAGCTTGCAAAGAGCATAATACACTTCTTCTTCTTCTGAGAAAGGCAATTCCAATCTTGTAGCTTCCAATTGATCTAATTCCTCGAGGTTCAAGCCTCAGTGGTTAGCCCTCCACTCGCCTTGACATCTGGCTTCCGGGGGGAGGAGCAGACTTTCGGAAAGCACCCACAATGTCTCCTCGTTTTTAACTCTTTCTTCCCCAAGTTGATCAAAGATTCCATTTATTCTCAACTTCACAATACAGTTACCTCTTTTATGAGAGTTTGTCATTCTATGGAAAAGTCAGTGTTTCTGTCCCCTTTCCTAAGCCATAACTCCCTTGATTTTTGTCTCCAAGAAGTTTCTTCCAACAAAGCCCAACTTTTGAAGTCCTCCATTACCCCTAATCTTTAGCTCCTTCTCAGCTTTAGAGATAGAGTTCTACGTCTCTAAACTCGTCCCATGGAAGTCAACTTTTCTGAAGGTTGTTTTTTCTCTCTCTTCACCTCCCTTGGGCATCCCTTGTTCCAAGACTAAGCTTCACTTGAGAGCTTTCAATCTTTCCTATCAAAGCACATAAATGCTGGACCCCCCTTGGAAACCTACAAGTCTGATCTAAATTTCGGGCCCAAGATCAAGCCTTTCAGTCCCTCCAGCCTTGCTTTCACAGCCAACCCTAGTCGATCTACCTTCCACAAAAATCCTCCTTCATGACACTTGAAAATTGTCCAAGAATTCATGGAGAACTCTAAGATGCCTCCAAAGTAGTTCCTCCAATCATTTGTAATCAAGAATCTGTCTAATCTAGCCATTCTATGGTTGTTAAGTGTCCCCCTTTCCCCAGTAAGAAACTCTCCCTTGTATAGGAGATCTTTTAATTCCCAGTTTCAGCCTTATAGTCCCGGAGAAAATCTTCATGGGCTCCATAATTTTCTTTTCCCCAAGCTTTCTTAGAAAGTCGAAATGAGCATTAGTAAGTCTACTTCCAATATACGCAAATCTCCCCATTTGCACTTCTAATGGCACCTAGGTCATACTACTTTTCCTCTCTCATGGTAATCAAAGGCCCATGCTAACACCTAAAACATGGAAATTGGTTTCGGGGTGATTATGAATCTGGTAAGATGCAGGGGACGAGTCACTTTGACCCACACTGAAACATTTTGGAGTCCCAAAAGATCAAGATTCCTCTTGAAGCACCTATTTAATTCCACCAAACCCAACTCACAAAGCACCACGTTAAAACTCCTTAACAACCCCCAAGCACACTTTTAAAGAGCTTGGTTTTCAAGTGGCACCTAAATCGCTTTGAGTTTTTAAGAAGGCTTTGATCATTTTTCTCTTCTCAACATCATTGGCCCCCCTCACATTCCAAGAAAGGATTTTGATCTTCATTAACAACTCAGATGAGAGCCCCGTGTCCCATTTTCAAACATCCCTTCTCTATTCCCCCGTTATTATTATTATTGATAATAACATTGATAGATAAACAAGATAATGCATTGCTCCTAGAAAATAAACAAGATAATGCATCAAGAAGCTTTAGAAACATTAATCCCGAACTAAGTGGAAGCAAATTATTACATCAACCGCGATAGTAGATTCTACAAGACGAAAACAAAATAATGCGAAAATTATGTTTTCATCAATCTTTGAAACTGAAGGAAAAACTGTCCTAGTTTTTGTAGAATGGTTAAATGTCAATTTTTCTGTGGATGACTTATCAGATCGGCAATATTTTCAAAACCTTATAAGTTTTTTTCCTTCTTTTGAAAGCTTGTAATTGCTCTCTCCAATAGGAGATTGTCATAAGTCGTAATAGTTGCTCTAGCTGCAATTTTAACAAATGCTGTTAACATTATTATATATGATACTTTCATTATACATACGCTTGTCAGCAAATTACAATTAACCTTTATCATCATATATCATATCATATCATATATATGATATTTAAAACAAGGTGACTTCTGAGCTTAACCATATAATCTCAATCTATCATCTAAGTTTGTCGATCACTATAACCACAAATGGTAAGCATGATGTCATGGGTGTCAGGTGGTTACAAGCCTAATCCACACTTGACACACAGAATAGAACCAGCCTCAAATGAATGAACTCTAAGATGTTTATACGTAAGCAGCCCATTAGTAGATTAACCAGGTTTTTTATCTTTGAGGAGAAATAATAACTAGGTGAAAATTCAGCTGTGCTCAAAATAGAAACTTTTGATTATTTACCAATTGAAAGGAAGATGTTTGCATAAGGCCATGTTTATAAAGAATTGGGGTGTTTCCTAAATAATCTTTTTCTTCTAGTTTGAAAGAATACTTTCTATAACAACTTTGGGCACAAGTTGCATGATATATGATTTTCTTGAAGTTCATTTAAGCCAAAAGAAATAAAGAGGAAAGAGGAACCTACTTTCGAGCCACCACAAAGTCTCCCTTCTGTGCTAGGAGTGTTTGATAAATATATTATTAGATACGCAACTAGTGATGCAGAATGTGTAATAAATCTACAAATTTCAAACCTGTTCTCACCTCGTGAACTGAGCCACAACTCGCCTTTAAAGAACTCCTATCATGATCCTGTCTAAACAACTTAGATCGTTCCGCTAGCCTGGGGTGGACAATCGTGGTTGTTTTGAAATCACTTATTAGTTATATACATTTATAAGTATATGGAACCAAAAGAGTTTTAAATATCATTGATGACAGATTTATGACATGATTTTCCGCTTACGAAAAGAATCTACAAAGGTTATCACTGGTGCTTTCTTTCACATCAATCACGGACATTCAAGAGTCACTAGACAATCAAACTAAGAGAACTCCATTTATAAAAGTAAACAAAATAATCTCCTATAAGAAAAAGTGAAAACCATTAGAGACAACCTAGCATAGAGAATTGCCTTACACAACTTAAGATGCTATATATGAGGTAAGTCATACAATGTGTTCCCTTCTAATTCCGCTCACAATTAATTTTACATATTAGTTTTCGAGTAATCAGTTTGGATTCATAATCCCGGGGCCAATGGCCTTTTTTATTTTTCAGCTAAATCTCCCTATGGCAAACTCCTTGTGACTAAAGTTTCAGCTCAACATATTGGTTAAAAGAGTTAGCATCTCTTCTCAGCTAAGGTCCAGAGGCATTTTGTTTCCTCTTAGGTGCTGGGTATTGCTCTATATGCTAGCTTACGTTCACATTTTCCTGGTCTAGTCTTTTTGAAGTTCATTTATTTCCTTGACCACAAGGAGATTGCTTGCCACCTTATCTACAGAACAGTCAACAAGCCATATTTTTTTCATGTTAATCAAAGACCCTAATTGGTTTATAATGAACAAAGCATGATTTATTTCAGCAAGTAGGTTGAATTGTACAGACAATCCCATAAATACTCGAGACTCTGAATTCATATCAAAACCTCGGTCAAACTCGTGACTAGGTGATCTTTCTGACTGAAATGTGTTAACTAGTCGAATGAAGAACCCAGAACTCACTCGGAAAGCTCTGTAACTTCATTAGATTGGGTAAGATAAATTTTAAAGTTTTTTTCTGAATTTATATCCTCACTTATTAGGGAGCATAAATAATAGACTTTAGCTTTTTATTTATAATCATACATTTTATTATTATTTAGTTTATAAATATATTATTTTAAAACACTAATCCCAGCAGTTATATGCTAGTATTGTATATTACCCTCCATGTGCCTCATATTATCGTTAAGATTATAAACGTGATAAATATATATATATATATATATATATATATATATATATATATATATATTTCATACACCGATTCCCATAAAATTTATATATATATTGGCTCTATGTTTCGCCAATTTAATCAGAGCCAACTGTTGAAGATTTTATTTCTGACTTCAAACATTGCACCTGAATGCTGAACAGTTTTTTAGTTTAGTCAAACAGGTCACTCCAAAGCCTCTCAGTTTCTCGATATCAAATATCCCATTGTATCTCCAGCTCCCCCAGTCACTTAACTAAACTCCTGAAACATCAGCTTTCAACACCTCCCAGTAAGACGCAAATACTCGGCGGAAAAGGTTTGACTTCCTCTCCCCTGAGCACCTGAACCAGAACATAGTGGCTTTAGAAAACATTCTGATTACGATAGATTCCTGTGTGCCTTCACATAATTAGAAAACACAGTCTTTAATAATGATGTATTCTAAACTGAATTGAGGAAGAGTAACACTCAACAGTAAAAGATAAAATGATTTTATTGTAATCCAGTGATCATTGCAACAGAGTACCTCAGACTTAATTCGCCACATCTTGTTCCAAGAATTTAAAATGTCATGAAGTGATTTTAAAAATTTTGTTTCTGATATCTTGAAAATTAAATGTTTGAGTAACTTAAAATATTTTACCTTTCTACTTAATTTTTACAAATGATTTGTGTATATACTCTCTTTTTTATCATTCTTTATATTTATATACTTTAAATTACTTAAAATTAAATAAAAAATCATTTGAAAATGACCTAAATATATTTTTCTCAAGTTTTAGTGCTAAAGAACAAGCCTTCGTTTTTCTTAAAAATAATTATTTAATAAACCTTGGCCATCTTCTTATGCCTTTTATTCTTATACTTTGATTTGATAGATTCGTTAATCATATGCATTAACCGCATACCCACATTAAATAGGTCCTTCAAAAAAAAAAAAAAAAAAATTGAAAGAGATATATTAAATAAATAGACCCCAAGGGAGTAGCTCATATGGCTTGTTTTGATCGTGAGTTGCGACCATATTACAGGTTCGAGCCCCTTGAGTTAATTCTGAGGGTCACCCTGCAATATCACACCCCAAAGCTCCCAGAGAATTATATGATATATACATATATATATTAAATCATATCAGTTGTGTAATTTTCCTGTAAGTGAAAGGAAATCATTAGTAGATACTGGGAAAGTACCAAGGGCTGGTGTTTTAAACAAACAAATAGAACGCCACTCTGTTTATAACCATTCTGTTTTGAACATATGCCTCAAATATTTCATTTATTCCACTGGCAAATAAAACAAAAGAAAAAAAAAATGTGTAAATAAAATATTATCAACCATGTTTGAATCAACATGAAATATTTAAGATATAAATGTGATAAGTTGAATAAATCCCGTTTCTGGGTCATTTATTACAAACTACGATGTAAACACGTACAAAAACATTAATAGCTGGTTGAAGAAAAGAGTGCATTTTGAGAGAAAATTCATCAGTATTTTATTGATTATTCAGAGGCTTAACAATTTGAGTTTTTAACTAATATTATCATTTTTACCAAATGTTTCAGGTCACCTCTAATCATCGTGATCATCTCGCCTGTAATTCACTAAATCATTTTGATATGCTGTAAATTCATCCAATGACACACAATGGAATGATGAGGTCTTCCTTGGCTCTCAAATAATGATAGATATATTAAACCTCAATTCAAGCTATCCTCCAAATCCTTAAGAACCTCACATACTCTCGTATTATCGTGGGGAGCATGAGCGTTTCCCACCCCCTCCCTTTCCTTGAAGGCCCTCTTCACAAGTTTCTGACCCAAAAAACGGCATGGGAGGGTGGTGGTCAAAATCTTTGTATTTTTCTAGATGTCATTGATATTAGTTGCATACATGTCATGACTCAAGAGCATGGTCCCCAGTGTTCAAAAAAGATGGCCTAGATATGTTGTTATAAGAAAACTGTATCATCATTCTTCCAAAATCTGATAGATTGTTTCACTCGATATCAGCTAAAAGCATACTTGATCCCACATGGGAACTCTGAATAAAACAATCCCCACACCACTGTTAATATCTACTACTTAGGAAAAGCAAAGCCTTAAAAGGTGACCTCCAATACTGTTTGAGGTAATTCACTAATGGTGCTTCAGAGTGAAAAGGATTCCATAGAGAAGTATGATGTGTTGTTATTTTCTGAAAATCACAAGAGATATATTCCCCCAAACCATAAGTTCCGGGAAGACAGACTGCATTCTCGCTAATACAGCGCCAGACTTCAACATCGGTGGCTAGTGAAGCTTATTGCTCCTGGTATCGCGGGAGACAAGTTTGTTGGTTAAATGATGACTCCACTGGAACCCAGTTTCCCAATAAATTCAATAAACTTCTTTCCTACACTTAATAGCAAAAAGAAATCAATCCCGTTATTATTCTACTGAGCCGATTTTCGGGCAGCCAACAGCATCATGCTCAGAACTGCTGCTCCTAAAATTAAAAAAAAAAAGTTGTTTATGAGGGGAAACGATGTTGCCGGACTTGCACAATAAAGCGACCCACTGTCAGGATTTTGCCAATCCTCCCAGAGCAGGTGATTCACATATGTTCTTTCTGAACGCACTGCAACAGGTTATTGCTCCATTCAGAACCTCTTGAACTTAGCTTAACCTTAATGTTACTCTTTCGAGTGAGGTCTGTGTCCAAATAAATCTCAAATGAATTTTAATCCTAACCTTATTCAAATTCTTCAACGTTTTCAAGCACAAGGTTAAGAGCTTTTTGGACTCCGATTGGGCTTCAATCCAAGTGTTTGGTGGCCGAAAGTACCTATCACACTCAGGGCAGTGGCATGCTTCTGCAAACCTTCAGTAATATCAACCTCAGTTCGCAAACAATTGACACAAATATTGGCAGCATTAGGTGTCACTGGAATACCACATTTGCAACATAGAACACTCCCAATGCTATGATGCACCACCCTAAACACGCCTGCTTCTTCAGTCATGACCTGACCGGCAAATGGACAAAAACAATAGAGCAAAGACTAACAACAAAAACAAATTAAAAAAAAATCATTTTAAAACCTGTTTAGATCTCAACATTAAATCCCAAAAACGAAGCCTAGTGTGGGTCAGTAGTATCAGTAGTATGCTTTGAGTTAAAGCACAAAGCCTAGTGTCTTCCTATGTCCTCATTTGTTATTGTTATTGCTATTGCTTTGTCATCTTGGTTGATCAGACTTGAGGAGGGGGGTTTCGCATTCCTTTGTTCTCATTTGAACCTACCAAAAATGGAACAAAAATAAAAAAATAAAAAATAAATCCATACTTTAAGAACTCAAGAAAAATTTCAATGTTCTGATGATAACTGATGGGCTTTGGTTTGGTTTTTACTTACAAGAGTCAGATGACTTCCCTATAACAGATGATCTCCTCATTGCTCTTGCATTTGCTGAGAGTGGGGGGGACCTCCCACCATCAGCATTGTTTGACCCCTTGATGGCAAGTTCTTGCTTCCACCAACTCATTTGTCTTACATCGTCCCATAAATGCACTCATCTGTGCCAGCAAAAATAATGAGGCAGAATGGCACAAATAATTCACTGTAACAAAAGCAGCTTGCCCTTTTTCTTAGATCCGTTTAATCAGCTTCCACCACTCCCAAGCAAACAGATTTTCTTATTTGAGATCCTCTTCCATTCCCACTACTGCCAATGGTTAGGCGACGGCTCAGAATTCAGGTTGTCAAGAGCCCAATTTGCATCATAATCTGAACCTCCTTCTTGCTGGCTCAGGTGTCCTGCTGTTGAAAAATGGTGCTATTTGTGTTCTACTTGCTGCTATTGGTAACCTCGGCTTTTGTAAGTGGAACTTATTGGACCCGTTTTGGAGCTTTCTGACCAACCTTGTTCTCCAAAGCTTTCTTGAGGCTCTCAATCTGAAAATTTTGGACAAATCAACTCCAATATCATCTATTTGCATGATTCATTTCATGAAAATATGAAGGGGCAGAAAACAAATAATTCAATGATAGGGACCTTTCTATTGCCCATTCCTTTGGTTAACCACATTTCTGAAGGAAAATATTTGGCAATTTTTGTGGAAATAAATGTTTTCACATGTATTTTCCAGACTTACAAGATATTCTCTAAAGTATGCTTTCCTTCACCAATACAGTGGAAACGGAAAACAGAAAAAAAAAGAGGATCTTATGTTAATTAATCTACTCAATGGAAATGCAAGTAGCAGGTATGTTTACCTGTTCCTTGAGTTCCATAACCTTGCTGCTCTCTTTGTTCATACGAGCAGTGCCTAGTTCCACAGTTGAAACCCTCTGAGCGAACTTTAGAGTGCTGATTGTTTTCCCGGAAGAATCTTCTTTTGGGCTCAAATGAGCCAACATTAATGTTTTCGTATGTTCTCGTAGTAAACACCATTAAAAATAAATAAATAAGGGCTGAACTCTCCTCTGCAATAGACATTAATAAATAAATAAAGATGTGTGTGTTTTGCAAGAGTACTAGAACCACCTAAAGAGTCTTGCAAGAGTAGTGTGAGTTTACTGTTTCCAAATAAATAAAATTGAGAGGATCAAGACAGTATTTTTTAAGCTCCATAAGAAAATTGACCTTTCAAATCCTGAACCATGTTGTGCAAATTCCTGTTATCTTTTAGTACCGTCTGATACCCAACAACTGCAGCAGACATCTCTTGTACTATATTTCCTGAGACAATTTAAGGCAAACACATAAGTTTTAAAAGACAAACATAATAAACATTCCATACAAAGGACTAAACATTCAAGGGAGCTTCTTTTATAAAAGTTTATGAAGGTGTGCCCCCATCTCAGAGAACATTTCTTTGGACACACTTTCTGATAAAGATCATTTCTACAATCAAAACATGATTTAACTCTTAGAAAGTGTCATTTGTCAAAGTGTGGTTCTGGTAGTTGAATCCACATCACCATTCCCCCTAAACTTCCACAGCCTTGGAACAAGACAGCACTCATGGGGTACTTTGGGTCATTTCAATTTCTTAATATTTTACTAATGAGACTGGAATGCTTCAGGAATGGACCAAAAATATTCATCAAACTAGATAAGCATTTGCACCTGTTGAATCAATTATCTTCAAGACCCATATTTTTTTGAGAACCTCTGCTTTTATATCATGTTAAACTACCAAAAATCCTAAACTTGAACTTGTATGGAGTGAAACAACGATGTTTTTCAGATTATCTAACACTTCACCTAACAATTAAATTAGAGATACACTACCAATGAGAAATAATACACACAAAAACCTTCAAAGATTAAGGCCAGCCAGATATTTGAGACGCTTTTCCTTTATTGTCTTCATCAGATTGTGGGGTCCTATGAGTGTGTATATATATAAGTCCAATATGTGTAATGTAAAGCCAGGACTTTTCTCTCTCAAGAAAAGTAATAAAACATAGATTCTCTTTCTCTTAACATGGTATCGAGACAAAGGAAAACCTACTCTGATTCTTTCGCTGATCGTGTTTCATTCGATCACTTTCTTCTCCTCCTGACCCTCGCCGCCGGCCGTACAAAGCTGCCGCCGATGAAAAAGACTTCCGAGTTTTCTCCGGGGCTCGGAAATCATGGCGCCCCGAGGCACACGCAAGTCGACCATACCCGTAGCGGTCCCCGCCTTTAAAACAACATCGCCACGCATCGCTACGCCGCCTCCTTTCTCCCCGCAAAGATGTCGCCCACACGCCGCTGCGGTGCACGCAGTGGGCGCGGTGGATCCTCTTCCCCGCACCCGGACTCACATCTGCGTCGCCCGGGCGCCATCTTTGATGTGTCTCATCCTCCCGCTGGCAACCCCGAGCCTCCTTTATCCACCTTGCCCATTTTGCCTCCTCCATGGTTTCGTCCTTTCTTCATCTCCAGCCCACACCATGATTTCGGTTCCACACTGGGTAGATTTCAAGCTCCACACCGTGATTTCAAGCTCCACAGTCGTGATCTCGCCTCCCATAGGGCCTCCAATCCAAACAGTGATTCAATCTCCGCTATGGATATGGCAACTAAAAATCCTATTTTTACTTTCGTTATCTCCGATTCCCCGCCATCACATCGCACCGATCGGGTAGTGAGAATTATCTTTCCCCGTCACCTTCTCAGGAACTCTAATCTCCGCTGGCGCGGCGTGATGTATGGCAAACTAAAAATCCTATTTTTACTGCTATTCCCCCGATCATTCCTACTATCACATCAGAAAATTCAATATCAGAGCGAGAATAAACGATCTTTCCTCGTCGCTTCGTGAACTCTGTTCATTGAGATCAAAGTGTTAAGGAGGGATCATCTGTGGCTACAAAGAAAATGGGATGTGTCAACTATAGCGTATTACGGGCAATGCTGATCCAAAACCCTGTAATGCTACTTCTCGCTTACAAGACATACCCGTAGTTTTGGAATCGTGCAAAAGTTCTATGCTAACACGATAATCCAACGCTTTAGTGGGCAGTGGCTTCCGGCTATTGTTAATATCCGACAACAAAGAGGACATGGATTTATCTTAATTATATTCGCATTACCTCTTGGGCGAGAGTTCCCCACACCGATGCCTCTTACTAAAGTGGACGCTGTGGCTCAACAAACGCAGCCTAATAAGTTTTTCACGGTCTCCACTTCCCTTTATCGCCTCCGTCCCGGACTCCAAGACCCCGAGATACCAGATTCTCGCGCCCATCACCCTCCGGATGATGTGTTTCGTTTCGCTCCCGTATCTCTCCACGTACTTCTCACATCTCGATGCACCCTGGGATTCTCTCGTGTTGTCCACATCAACCTCGGGGAGTGACGAATGGTAACCGGTGGTAAAGGACAACGTCCCTCACTGCACCCCATTGCAATAAGCTTGGTCACACTCGTGATCGTTGTTATCAGCCAAATGGACGGCCTCCCGCACCGCCCACGCGGGTCGAAGGCCCTTTCCTCGACTACTCGCCGCACTGAAGCCTCCACATCTCGTATTCCCCACCGACAAGCGTATATGTGATGCCTATCTTCGCTATCAAGCAGCCAAGTCGTCAAGGTGACTGCTGCCCGCATCGTAATGCCTTCTTTGCCTCCGGGCCTTTACCATACATCTTCTCGGACCCTCGGATTCTAGACTCGGGTGCTTCCGATCACATTGCAACATGCATCTTTCTCTTCTCTTACTACTTTCACCCCTACTTTACCTATTGTTACCTTAGCTAATTCCGTTCTCAACCTGTATTAAAGTACTGGTTCTCACCTATCCTCCTCTCCTTCCCTACTCACTGGTCCTTTATACCCTAAGTCATTCCTTTAATCTTATTTCCATCAAGAAACCACTGTGACCTTAACTGTTCCATTATTTTTTTTTCATAAATTTGTGACCTTGCAGGACCGGAGTTCGGGGAAGACGATCGGTATCGGACGTGAGTCTCAGGGCCTCTATCACCTCACTGGCACTATCTCCCCGCGCGCTTTACGCTTTCCATTGATGCTCCACTCCTCATCCACAGTCGTCTAGGCCACCCTAGTCTTTCTACGTTCCAAAAGATGGTCCCTCGTTTTTCCACTTTGTCGCCACTACTGCGGTATTCCTGTCACTGGGAAACATACCGTGTCTCGCTCCCTAGCCAGTTAGAATAAACGTAAAATCTCTTTTGAACTTGTCTATACCGATGTTGGGTCCTCGTTTGATCAAGGCTTACTTTAGATTTCAAGATTTTTGTCACTTCATTGATGACTATTCTCGATGTACTTGGTTATTTTTAATGAAAATCGAGCTGAGCTATACCTCATTCCTCCGTAATTTACAGCGCTGAAATTTAACCCAAGCCCAATATTTCCATTCGCGTTACGTAAAGGATATGTTCCCAGAATATTTTTCTGCACCCTTTATTTCCATTTATGTCCCAACATGATCCCTTCATCAGTCTTCAGGTTCATACCTCAACAAAAATGGGGTAGCTGAACGTAAAGAATCGCCATCTTATTGGCATCACTGCATTCTCCTCCATTATCATGTTCCTTTCGTTTCTTGGGGACGTTGTTCTTACAAATTATATTATTTGATTAATCGTATGCCCTCATCTGTGTTACACACTCAGATTCCTCATGCCCTTCTTTTCCCTGACCAACCTCTTTATTTCCTTCCTCCTCGTGTCTTTGGTTGTACTTGTTTTGTTCATATTCTCACTCCAGGACAAGACAAGCTTTCCGCCAAGGCCACGAAATGCATCTTCCTAGGCTACTCCCGACTTCAGAAGGGTTATCGTTGTTATTCCCTCAGACTCATCTATACTTTCTCTCCGCTGATGTCACCTTTCTTCGAGACTCCCCCTTTACAGCTTGTTATTTGATTAATCAGAGTGCCTCATCTCGTGGTTACATGCCTGCATTCTCTGGGCGCCCTCTCTTTCCCGACCAACCTCTTATTTCTCTCCTCCCTTGTCTTTGGTCAGACTTGCTTCTGTTCATATTCTCACCCAGACAAGACAAGCTTTCCGCCAAGGCCACGAAATACATTCCTTCCTAGGGTTACTCCCGACTTTAAGGGTTACGTGTTATTCCCCTTAGACTCATCGAGCATTTCTTTCTTCTCCAAGGGGATGTCACCTTCTTCGAGGACTCCCCTCTTCTCCTCCTCCGAAGTCTCTTCCCATCAAGTCTTACCCCTTCCTATCATCTCTCGCCTATATTTGATGATGTCTCTTCTGCCCCTCTTTCAGTTTATTACTCGTTGCCACCGTGCCGCTGTTTCCTCTCTCTTCTCGCGAGACCCCTATCGACTACTTCCTCTCCTTCAGCCTTTCTTCCTACTCCCCTTGCAGCCGCTTCTTAATGATAATTCGCCATTGCTTCATAAAGGTAATCGCTCTACTAGCAATCCTCATCCTATTTTTATAAATTTTTGAGTTACCATCGACATCTTCACCCTACTCGCATTTAGTTTTACCTATTTCAAGCTTCTCTTCCTAAGAACACCAATGGAGGCACTTTCCCATCCAGTCGGGCGACAAAGTAATAGTAGATGAATGGCGCCCCGTGCACTCAACTGCACTGGGATCTTTGTTTTGCCATTTGTAAGTTTCCATTGGTTATGTCGCTGGTCTGCACAGCTATGTTGGTCCCTGATGGTCGTCAAGCCGCCTTAAGGCCCACTCGTTGCTAAAGAATATACCAAATATGGTTCTAATATGGCAGACACCTTCTCCTCACGCCAAGAGATCGCTTCCGGTCCGTCCGCTCTCCACGGGCTGCTGCGGTGTTCCCGCCGCTTTTTCGCCTGGGATATTAAAAATGTCTCCTTCACGGTGATCTCACGATAAGTTTATGTGGCAAGAACCCCCAGTTTTGTTGCTCGTGGGAGTCCTGGGTTTAGTGCGGCTACGCTCTCTATGTAGCTTCTGAAACAATCTCCTCGAGCATGGCTCAGCGTTTTAGCTCCCATTGCTCAAGAATTTGCATGCTTCGCAGATGTGACCATTCCCGCTTTGTTATCACCATAACTCTTCTAAGTAAAGGTATTTATCTCCGGGTTGTTTATGGATGACATCGCCATTACAAAGCGCTGATCGGATGGTATTCGTAAACTAAAGGCAACATCTTTACCCACTTTCAAACTAAAGACTCGGGAAATCATACTTTCTCTCGGGAATTAAGATAGCTCAATCCAGCTTCGTGTGGCCCTTCCCAACTAAGTATGCTTTGTACATCTTGGAAGAAACCGTATGTTAGGATCAGAACCGGTCGACACTCTATGGATCCTAATGTCAAACTCATCAGACGTGTGTGAGCCCTTGTGAGACCTGGAGATATCGACGACTCGTAGGTAAACTGAACTATCTCACCATTACTCAGCCCAAACATTTCCTTCCTGTGAGTGTTGTTAGTCAATTCCTACAAAGCCACTATGTGATAGGCCATCGATGTTGTAATCCGCATTCTTCGATATATCAAAAAGTACACCAGCCAAGGTGTGTCAGAGACGAGAATGGGAGAAGTCATACCTGGTGTTATCGTTACACGCATGATCAAGGTCGTCACCCACGTATAGACGCCCACTTCGTGGTACCGTGTTTTCATTAGTGATAACCCCGGCTTATCTGTAATAGCAGTTAAAACAACACGTAGTGGCTTTATCTACCGCTAAAGCCGAGTATCGTAGATACGCCGCAACATGTGAACTCATATGGTCGGTGACACACCTCTCCGTGAGCTGAGATTTGGAAGGATGAACAGATGAAGCTCATCTCGTGATAACCAGCGTTTCTTGCATATTGCGCCCAATCCAATCTCCATGAAAGGACCAAACATTACTAAAGTTGATTGCCAATTTCATTGGGAGAGAAGATCGCATCAAAGATACTGCCAATAGTTTTATCAATTCAATTATCAACTAGTGTATCTTTACTAAATCTCGAGGTCCTGAATTAAATACATTTTCAAACTCTATGGGCATACTTTATTGGCTATATGTCTAAATAGTGGAGTGTTAGATACTGTACTGCCTTTTCCTTTATCATCTGACTCAGATCAAGGGGTCCTATGAGTGTACAGGTCCACTATGTAACAAAGGCTGGGGACTCTTTCCGTAAAATAATAAAATTAGGGATTCTCTCTTTTCTCTCGTAACAATTATAATTGGATTTTCCAGGTTATCATTGCCACATTGATTGGAAAAGGTATTATATAAGACAAAATAAGTGTAAAACACAAAAAAATAAACATTTTCTCCTTAATGATATCGCGAACCAACATGAAATTCAAAGCTTCTAGAATCTCCTGTTCAAACAAAGGGGAGGTGGAGTGCAAGACAATTTTTGACAATTTTGGTTTCCAAATATACCTAGTTTAAGCCTAAATCATTCCTCGCAACCGAGACACTAATCCTTTGAACTCGCACTTTGGTTCCTCATAATAAAACCTAAGATCCCGTTAAGATGAACACCACTTGTAAATTCTGGGGTCTTATTCTCACATATATGTACATGACAAACAGATAAATGTAACAAAAAGAGAATATAAGGTAACAAGATCCAGTTGAGTACAATTCACAAAGCAAAAGAATAATGGACAAAGATAGTGGAGAGATTCTTCTCTTATTTTGTATAAAAATCGTATTTATTTTTAGCTCTAATTTAATGCAAGATTCTCTTAAGATAACATACTGGAAATTTAAAAAAAGAAATGCAGTTATAATCCCATATAGTACGGTAAAAGGTGGATATATTCATGGTAAAGGTCAAAACGCTAACTCAAACAGCGTGTTTGTTATTAATATATGCGAATCCGCAAAAAGAGATATTGATACCATATCTGTGATATTCATCATTTTTTTTTTTCGATAAGTGTTTCAGTAGTATAAAGACAAAAAGGCGTTTCTGGTGAGTATACAAAGGAAAGAAACCAAGAGAGAGGAGAAAGTAGAACATATACCAACCAATTCCAAAGCAAAAACGGCTAGGAAGAAACTAGAGAATACACAGACAGACAAGCCAACAAAAAATACTCCCCACAAGAAACAACCTAAACCCCTCAAGAAGAAGCTTTAACACCCAGAAATCTAAAAGAGAAGTGGTCACTTCGCCTAGGTACATATAGTTCCGTGAATCACAAATTGAAACAAAAGAACGTTTTTTAAATTTCTCTGAAAGGTTAATGTCCCATTCCTAAAGACTACGGAGTTTCTTCCTTTCCAAAAAGTCCAAAAGATGCAAAGAGAACCCACCTGTGGTCAATCCCCTTTTTCCCCCACAAATGAGCCCTTCCAAACTTCAGAAGCACGTCCTAGAAACCTTAGGGAAAACCCAGAAACACCAACAAGGGAGAGGATAATATCCCATTGCAGAACAAACAACCAAGCAAAGGTGGAGCAGATGCAGATAAATTGTTTCCTCGCGCTGAACTGCACACAAGAAGACTTATCGTGGGAAGATGCCAAACTCCTTCTTAGTTTTTTGTCCAGTGCTGCAAGACCTTTACCCCCAAGCCGTCTCCCAAGCTTTAAGAAACTTTAGAAGGGACAGAGGCCATCAAAATCTGCTTAACGAGGAACCTTGAGACATAACTCGAGACCAACAGGTTATAGGCATTGCGCACTATGAAGGTTAAAAATGCCGCCTCTTCCGCATAACTCTATCCAACGCAGCGGGAAACCGCTTCCTCAAGGACATGAAGAAGGTTCGCCACCAAATCTATCTCCTAAATCATTGAAAGCCCGGTATCACTAAGATTCCAACTACCTCGTCGGTCCAAATGGTTCCGTAAGCCCGAAGCCACAAATGATGGATTTATCAAAGAACTATCTCAAAAGGGAGTGGAAGGAATGATCGAGGGTTGAAGGGTCAGCGCCACCAAAAACTGGCCCGTAATCTAACCTCCCGTGCCATTTTAACCCTAAATTTCCAGTTATCTTTCACCCAAGAGGCTTCTTTGAGGATTTCCTTCCACAAACCCACACCAAAAGGTCCCTGAGGAGTATTGACCCACCAACCAAGATCATCTTTACAAAATTTAGAGCAAATCAAGGATTTCCAGACGTGCGTTAGCCCTCTTCGTAGGCAATCTCCAAATTCATTTGCTCAACAAAACTTTGTTCGAAGATAAAGTTAAAGATCTTAAGCGAGACCTCATAGCCTTTGTTAAAGCGGATCACATCGATTGACGAGTGGGGTTTCGACTCCACCTCCCCCAAAGAAAGTTCCTCGACAATTTTTCTACTTTGCTTTGCTCTACAGTGGCATTCTAACGGGGCCAATGTGGTAGATAGGGAGGCTTCTTGGCTCTTGTTCAAAACTCGCCTTTGGAGATGTAATTTCTTTTCGAAGGAGAGCTTTCGCATTCTTTCCCTCGATAGCATCGATGACTCACCCAGTGTAGGGACCCCCCAGGGTAGACCTAGATAGGTGGAGAAAACGCCCGGTGACAGTCGACGCAGGCGGGGAATCCAAATTATCCACATCGCTGACCTTGTCTGATCTCACTTTTATCCAAATTAATTTTAGGCCAAGGAAGCGCCAAACAACACCATGCGAGGTAAGCCAGTTGATGCTCTTTAGAAGCTTTGCAAAAACGCGATGTCATCTGGGCTAGGAGATGAGAGATGCTCTGACAAGCCTCTGCAGTAAGTGTACATCGAAATGAACCCCGGCCAGCCCTCCTTAAAATACTCAAAACCTCCATTACCCCGAAAATGAAGGTAAGGGGAGAGGGATCCCCACAATGCAGACCTCACCAGAACTTGAAAGAACCAGCTGAGGCTACTGTTCACCCAAGCGAAAATTTTGCGGTGAAATACTGCAATCCTTTCTATCCCATTGGAATACAAACCCCATGCCACCGCATGACCTTATGGCACCATATTAATGTTATTAACTTGCACGATATCTAACTTACAGGCCACACCCTTCTCCTTTTTTTTCTGCCATAAATAAATTATCTAGCGTTCATTACATTGGCGAGCGTTTAAATACATCGACCCTTCACAAGGCGTTTTGGGCATCGAGAGACAAATACCTGCCTTCATGCGAAATAGAGAGTTTGACAAGCTATGGGCTGAAGTCATCGAGATCCTTCTCCTTCTTGGGAGTCAAAGAGACGAAAATGGTATTAGAGACTCCTAGTATCAGACACGAAGAGTCTCTTGGAAAGCTCCATAATGCTGCTTTGATAAAGCGCCGAGAGTCTTGCAGGCGAAGTAAAGTCGTGAGGCCAGGGGGCTTGTCTCCCTCCATGTCCAACGGTAAAGCTTCTTCACTCACACAAAAGGGAGTTCTGGGTTTCTAGCATCATTCGGGTTCGAGTGCCCGTCTAACTCGACCTCGACTCGGATTGTCGAGTCGACCAAAGTGGAAGCATGGGATACCCTCTCTCAACTCTCTCTCCTCAGACAACCACACACCATTAATTTTGATTCTTGCGAGGGTGTTTTTCCTAAAATGGGCATTGGCCATTCGATGGAAAAAAGATGTCTTCTTGTCTCCCTCCCTAAAGCCACGTTTACTTAGACTTTTGTCTCCAATTAATTTCTTCAGTGGCATTGATTCTTAGAAAATCTTGCAACATCAGATGTTTATCAATGACTGAAGTCTGGTTTCTTAGAAGTCCCGAGCCTCGACTTGCGAGTGCGATTTCTTGTTAGCATCTAGCCTCCCGAAAATAGTCTTTGTTCCAAGCAAAGGTAGAAGCTTTACCTCTTTCTCATTTTTTTGAGAGGGATGACTTGGACTAATCTTGTTACACTGCCACCATCCTTTCATCAAATCTAGGAAGCCTTCACTTTGACCACATATTCTCAAAGCGAAGGGTAGGCCCTCTTCACCCACACACACCTTCGGGATGCTGGGCGGCGTGCCTGGTTTTAGAGAGAGTTCGGTTGCTCCGCTTCTTGAGCACTTGATCCGGCCCGATCTTGAGGAACCAAAATCTGTCAGACGAAGGCACGATAATGGTTTCGTGACCCAGCTCAGGGTGAAATTACCTCAGCCAGAGAAGATTATTGGTAAAGATCATGATCACCTCTGAAAACCATCCATGGGCCAGATTCGGCGCGATCTATTATGTTCGAGGAAGGCGGATGATATTCCGTCTCACGGTATGGATCCATGGCCTTTGGTAAACCCTGTATTCATCCTAAAGTTCTTTCTAGCCAAAGCGCGGTAGTAACTGATGAACGAGATAAACCCATTTATTATGTTTTTTGAAGCGGCCTGAAGTAGTAGGGCCCACTTCCTTATCAGTAATGACTTCTTTTATATCTGAAACAAACCGACTGTATTTACGGTGAAAAAGTGGATAAACCCATTTATGGTTTTTCAAGCGACCTGAAAGTGGTAAGGGCCGCTTCCTTATCGGCAAGACTAAGCTTTACTGTCTGACGCTGGCACGCGAGCTACCCAGGCAGTTCGGCGCTTGATCTGTGCGTTCGGAAGGAAGCGGATGATATTAAATCTCCCGGTAACTGGTCTCCATGACGCTCAAATTGCTCTAATTCTATTGAAAGAAAGTTCCGACTACTTGCTAGGAAAGAGGGTGTAACGTTGGCCGGATAAACATGCATTGATTGCATGTTTTGACGTTTTGACCCATACACGGGCGGGTTAGGCTTTGCTGCCGATCATTAGTTAATGGAAGGAAGCGGTTTGTTAAAATCTGATACAGGATCGCTCCGCTGACCTCTTGATTCTTCCTAATTCATCCCGAAAAGAGGTTCCTTTAGCCCTTTGGAAAGAGAGGATGTGCGCCCGGGTGAAAACCGGATAAATGCATTGATTAGTATTTTTTATGACGGCTCTAAAGTGGTGAGGCCACCCCATGTAAGTTGGCGCATCAGAACCGTGTTTACCCTCAATGGGGCTGGCGTCAAGCTTGATCAAGTACTAAGACCGGATCTAGCAGTGAGAAGACATGGCTATCTTGTGTGATCTCCTCAGACAGAAAAGATCATTCTCTAGACTACTCAAGGGCCTTGATCTTCCTCTTGTTTATCTCGTTGGCACAGAACATTCCAGGCGACAATTTTCAAAATCATTGATAAACCTCTCTTCACCGGTGCCTCCTTGTTTGCTTTACTTTATTAAATAGAGGGTGTTCGTTTTAATTCCCTTTCAATTTGATTTTCTCGAGTTCATGTGAGGTCTTCCCTTTCCTCTCAGTAAACTTTACTTGGAAGGAAATTGGGATTTCTTTTCCATGTCTCTGATCATTGAAACCCCGAGAACCTACTATCTTCAAACTTATTTTGTCAGTAATCAGGATGCGGTGTCCTTCTGGTACACATCTCTAGTGGTTTTCTCACAGGTTCTACGAAGCGGACTCCTTAGGATTCTTGCTTGGGTATCTCTAATCAAGGGAGTTCGAGCAGTTGAGCAGAGCCCTAATACCTCGGCTTTGTCTCTGTGAATAGGCACCACAATCGGATGGTTGGGCTCTCATTTGGAATTATGGCGGTAGCGGAAATCTAGCGTAGTATTTAGAACCAAACATATTCCTCGAAGCGGAGAATGGCCCAAAGCAGAAGAAAGAAAGTGGGGGCCTCATACGTGAATCTATTTAAAGACTCTCGGAAAGGAAATTTGGGACTAAAAGGCTCCAAGTATTTGGTATCCTTTATCGAAAATCATTGAGGCGTGACCTTTCCACATACGCTTGGAGGGTTATCGGGGGTTGGGGAGTTGAATTGACGTGGGCTTGGATAAGCCGCCTGACACCGGGAGCTGATATCCTAGTTGAAGGACCCAATAGCGGGCTCCACGTAGCCAGGGTATGCCACTTGAAGGCTCAAATCTATCAGGCGTGGCGTGAAATAAGCGATGCTTGACATCTCCTCTGATGCGCTGCTCCTGATAATGACCTCCTTTGCCTGGCATCAAGGGTACGGGCAGCGTGCCAAACATCCTACTCCAAGCTCCTCGCGCGTGGATCATCGCTCTTCCCCCTCTCACGAGGCTGTAACTCTACACCTCCATCTTCGACACTTCCACGGGAGGAACTTCCCAGCTAAGCCCTACCCCTCTTCCTTCCCTTATTGCTCTCAGAAGCACCCGCCAAATCTTCTTCCCTCACGCCAGACCAGGATCGAGCCAATGAAGAAGAAGCGAAAGCCCTATGATGCTCTTGTCCATTGCAAGAAACCCAGGCGTCGTGATTTTCAACATTTTGGCTCCCATAGATGGATCAGGCCCTGAGAGTCCTTGCGATAACTATAGTTCATCCGACACCCATTGTTGTTGGGTTTCAGCGACAAAGCCCTAAGCTTTAAAGCTCCTTGAACCTTTTAGAGGACCCTCGACTCTCGTCTTCCTTAGCGGCCAAAGCTGCCTTGAGAACCTTCCATCACCTAGATCGAGACAAATCCTGTTAATAGTCTCTGACCTTACATCTCCTTCCCGCCTCTTCTAGATCTAAAGGAAAAGGATTGAGACTCCCCACCAAGCATCGGTCCAACTGGGAGAGGAGTTTGGCACTTTCTTGTTCTTCGATCTCAACTTTTGCTCCCTCTTAATGGAAACGAGATTGTTTTAGAACCTCGGCAAACAATCGGCCCTTCTCTGCAGCTTTTAGCATTTGCGCACCCACCTTCCATGTCTTCCGCTCCTCTTCCCTTGACTCGGCCACTTTACCCTTTTGAAGCTCTATCCTCGTTCTTACCCCCATCTCTCCCTCAATATTTCATCATTCGCACCCACCCTTCTTTTGCCTCCTCTGGAGCGAAAAGAATTTTTCCACTTTGGGAGTGTTTCGGGGAGGCGAAGGACCCGCCGGTCGTGTTTTTGCCATCTGTGCTACCACGCTATCTTCTCCTTCAGTTCCAAATCCCACTTTTCCTCCCTCGGTTGCGGAAGCTTACTTCAATTCCTTGAAGAAGCACAGGCTGGCGGGGCCAGAGCCATACCAGAAGAGATGTCGTCTTCTCCTGCGATGAGCACTTCTGGCGGGCCTTTTGCCTTCGAAAAGGTTTTGCTTCCACGGCTTTGAGCCTTCTTCGATGACTTGCACCCATTTCTTTCTAGGGTTTCTTACTATCTGACCTTTGTTCCCACTTAGGGTTTTTTTCTTCTGTATTCATCACAGTGTCTTTACTTCTGGTTTTGAGTTCCACTTATAAGTCAGTATCTGAAGAAGCACTATCATACAGGTGATAAAATGCAACTAACTAATAACTCCCCACCAATAAAAATAAATAATTAAGAAAGGTTCCTTCTTTGCATTTGAAATAGGAAGCCAGTGATTTGATTATTCTTTACAGAAGAATCAGCAATCTTATAAAGAAAAATATAAGTATATGATACATATGGAATTATAGAACCATCTTACATCTCAGAAAATTGCATGTGTGTGGGGAATGATTTTGATTTTTTTTTAACAAGCACATATAAAAGTAAAATATTTTCAAACAATTAGTTTTATTATTGGAGAGAGAGAATAAATTTTGCAATTATTTTTTTGATGCATTGCTGTATATGAGGAGGTGGCATTCATATTCTTCCCAATTTCAAAGGTTCCTCTAAAAAATTTAAGGAGAAAGATGGGACCACTGAACAATATAAAAATATAATAATTATTTGATTTTATCATCTAATTCACAACATTAAGAACTTTATTAATTTATTTTATTGTTAAATCAATGTTGATTTCCCTAAAAGCAAATTTAGTTTTAGTTGATAAATATTTTTTTGATATGTGAGCAAAGCAGTATATTAAAGGGAAGCCAAGCGAGCTAAAGAGTGAAGCATACAAGGTGAACGAAAAAGAAATTTAGATAGCCACACCACAGCCCAGGAGAACACGAAGCGGCGTCTTACAAAATAAAGGTCCACATCGGGGTCATAGTTGCCCAGTCAAAGAAGCGCCAAGAGCTTGTACTTATCGAAGCAGCCGCGTATCCTGAAGCGCAACTTTGTTCCTCTCGATCCTTCTTGCCACAGCAACGGGGAGTTGCGATTCTGACTTTGCTTCTTTTTCTTGGCGTAATACAGCTCTTTAACCCGGTGAGACAGACTGTCAGCGCCGGCGAGAGAAAAACAGGTAGTCCTGAGTTCCAATCTTAGGGCGTGGATAAGATGTTCCAATACTTGACCAGGCTGCCACACGGAAAGACACTGTTGGCGAGGAAAACCACATTTTTTAAGTTGATGCATGGTGAAATCTTCCCCCACCAAACTTCCACGAAGCCCACCTTTGTAGGCCTGAGAGTTCAAATCTTCTTGACGGGGACTAAATTGCTACCTCCTCCTTATTTAAAGATCATAACTAGACTTGGTAGGAACATCATAACTAGACAGTGAGGCAGTACAGTCCTTTCCCTTTTATTCCACCTAATTATATCTGTCTGAGAGGGGGCTTAAGCTTTGTGATGCTAATAAGCCATATCTCTCTGAGCCTCTTCTCTAACTCCGATGTTAAAGTGTCTCTCGAATCCCAAAATTACCCTCATCCTGTCTGATGACTCCAGACTCATGCATAACTTCCTTATTGCTGCCACCTCGGGGGATGAAGAAGAGTAAGAGGGCTTCTCGTACAAAGCATCATAAAAATCTGAAACTGTCCGTAACTTGACGAAGCGGCGGTTTTCCATCCCCATATCAACTAACTGCGAGAATTATCGCTTCTCAGGACGACCCATACTTGCCTCTGAAGTGTTAGAAGAGGCTCATCCTATCATCCTCATACTTTAGACTAATAATATTCCTCCACACGGAATTTTCCTCCATAGCAAATCTCCAATTCAATTTTCCTAACAGAGCCTTGTTGAATTTAGAAAGACTACGAATGCCTAGACGTCCTTTCATTTTACTCGAGCAAACAATATCCCAATTGACCAAATGGATCTTCCTCTCAAGGTTGCCACCTCCTCATAAAAAATCTCTTTGAATTTTTTCTAATCTAATCTTGATTTTCCTAGGCAGACGAAAAAGGGACATGACATAGGTGGGCATATTGAATGATCTCTAAAATGATCTTCCACCTTTAGATCATTTGCCTTTTTCCAATAGCCAACCTTTTTAAACCTCTCTTCTACCTGTCCCACACAGCAACTTTATGTTTTGTCAGCGTAACCAAGCCACTGCTAGTAGAGAACCAATTTCACCATGGCCCATTCAATTTAGAATTTTAAGCGTGCATTTCTACTTGCAGCAAAGACTTTTATCAAATTAATTCTCAAACCAGAAAGAGCTTCCCAAACCCGAGCCAAAATCCGACTCGGATAATATTTGATCTTAGAAGTATCATGCGGAAGCAAAGTATCATCTGTGACAATGAGTGATCTGCCTTTGCGTGCCATTCCTCCCCCTTAAACTTGTAACCGGAAATAAAGCCTTATACAACACATCTTGCTGAGAACTTCCATCCTTAAAACAAAAAGGTAAGGGGATAGTGGATCCCCCTGCCAAAGGTAAGGGGATAGTGGATCCCCCTGCCTTAGCCCTCTCCTAAAAAACCTTCAGGGTTGCCATTCAGCATGACTAAAAAGCAGTGGAAATACACCACTTGATCCAACCCAGCCACTTCTCCTTAAAGCCCATTTTAATAAGCACTATTGTGAGAAAATTCCAATTAATCTAGTCACAAGCTTTCTCTATGTCCAGTTTACAGAGCACCCCTTTTTCCTTCTTTATCAAAATGGAGTCGATGACTTCATTAGCAAGCAAGGACGCGTCTAGAATATGTCTCCCTTCCACAAAGGCATTCTAAGCTGAATTCACCAATTTATTCATCATCTTTTTCAGCCTATTTGCTAGCACTTTTGCTATTAATTTATAAATGCTTCCAATTAAGCTGATAGGCCTGAAATCTTTCAGATCCTCAACCCCTCCTCTTTTCGGAATTAAAACCATAAAGGTTGAGTTAAGACTTCTGACAAAGCTTTCATGCTCATGGAAATCTCTAGATAGCCCCATGATATCCGATTTAACAACATCCCAACTAAACTGCCAAAAGGCAGCAGTAAAACCATCCGGCCCAGGAGCCTTGTCCCCATTAAGGTCAACCAAAGCAACGTGTACCTCTTCTTCAGTGAAAGGCACTTTTGGTCTTATTGCCTCCGTGTCATTCGGCCAAGAGAAATTCAACCCCTCTGGGCTAGCCCTCCAATCCCCAGGATCGGAGAGGAGAACCGTAAAAGCATTCACAATGCTTGTTCTTACCTCCTCTGTACAATTTAACCAGTCGCCACCTATACGGATCCTGTCAATGTTGTTCCTCTTTCTGTGAGAGTTTGCCATCTTGTGAAAGAAACCCATGTTCCTATCCCCCTCCTTGAACCAAATTTCTCTCGACTTCTATCTCCAGGAAATTTCTTCCATGATCGCCCATTTCTTGAACTCCTCCATAGCACCCATCCTTTCCTCTCGCTCTCCAGCAGACAAAGGTCTTCGGCTTTCAATATCATCCCATAGAGCCATCTTTACGCACTTTGTTCATCCACATTACCAAAGACCCTTTGTTCCATGCTTTCAGTTTTACTTTGTGAGCTTTAATCTTCCATCAACACATAATCAGATGTCTCCCTAAACTCAAGCTCACTCCACCAATCTCTAATAAGCTCCTAAACCCTCCACCTTAAGCCACATATTGTCGAATCTAGTGGAGAGCGCACTCATTCAAGTAATATTAGAGAATGGTCGAAGTGGTCTGAAGGATTCTTCGTAGATCACCTTACCAAACCGGCACCTAATTCTCGCAATTAAAATCATTCAACCTAGCCATCCCGCTATCATAAGGCCCCCTTCCGTGTAAAAAGGCCTCCTCGCTATCGTGAGTCTTTCAACTCCAACTCATCCACAACCTGGGAGCCCAGAGATCTTCCTTCCTCCCATAAGCAGTGAAACCATAAAGCCCCTTGAACACCCATATGAAATCCTCCTCCGGGAGTTTAAATCCACAAGATAAAGTATACTAGCCTTCCTCCTTTTCCAGTAACTAAATCACCCGGGTATCCCAGAAGATGAGAATGCCCCCTGACACGCCCTCAACTTTAATAGCAATCCACTCCAAAAATCTTCCCACCCCCAAACTTCTAATCATCCTGTTTGAAACCTCCTTCAGTTTAGTCTCCTGCAAACAAACAACGTCTGCCCTTTGCATTTTGATGAACGCCTTAAGCACTTTTCTCTTCGCCCCGTCGTTAACCCCCCAACGTTCCAAGACAAAATTCTGAGCTTCATTAAACACCACTGTAAGAAGCCCTAACCCCTTTCCGAGGAGCCCCATTCTTCTTCCTCCCTTTGTCCATCACATTCCACTCTAGTTTCTTCAGCTCCCTATCAAACTTGTACACATATTCCCCCTTTACTCGGCTCTTTGCCTCCGAATAGATTTCAAGGTCGCGAACCTGTGATCTCCTTAAAACCCTCTGTCGGGAATCTTAGGAACTCACAAAATTTAGCCAAACAACTCTCTTCCCACAGGGCTATGTCATTTTATGTGCTTTAAAAACATTAAAAAATATTTTAAGTTTAAAAAATATGAGTAATAAAGTATTTATGTGCTTATAAATTTTGCAGATCCATACCAAGAGGAGAAATCGGACAGAGCACCAACGCTCGAATGATCTGGGTGCATCAAGTATAATCGAGCCTTCAAGAAAAGATACAATGAACGTGATACCATTTACCCAATAATCTTGAAAGAAATTGACGAGAGCAATGAGCGGTCGATAGGAAGAATGGATGGATGAAGATTCCCCGCCACTCATGTAGATGCACAAGATGATTTAGTATGGTTTGATGATGATGACTGACACGGGGTGACGCTGCTGTAGCGCGGAAGCCGAGGAGCCTAGATTCGATACTAGAGCTGCAGCAAGCCTCGCCAGTCGCTTACCATCAAGGGGGAAATGACACAACCTTCCAAGCCTGCACTCATGCCTTCTTTCATTAATAGATGAAGAAATGGATTATCAGGGGAAATGAGGAGGATGAGGGAAGGTTACAATGATGATGATGATCATTATGTGGATGTGGAGGATGAATGAGGATTGGTCATAGGGACAAATTAGTTATTTTAATGTGTCAGGCTTCGATGATTTATGAATTCGGGACAAGGGATATGTGTTTGCATGTCGACATGTTCTATTGACAATTTCTATGGATTTTTAGAAACTTTCACGATGGGATTTGTTAGATTTGTCGACATGTTTTATGAATTTTTATGCTGTAGGTATTGTTTATGTGTTTTATTGATTTGGATTGATATTTTTGATGATATTTGATGATAAATGATTGTTATAATTCGATTATATTTTTTAAAAATATATATGTAAATCAGGGTGCGCCATGTGCCCATCGCCCAGGCTCCAGAGGCCTCATGCCTTAGTGCAAGCTCGCGCCGGTGACCTTCACAACTATGGAAGTGCAAGCAAAGGGAACAAAGAGGCAAGCTACAGAAAGAGGCCTCAGACTATGTCCGATGCCAATCATCTCGCCAGACTGGTCCTACAAGGTTACAGAGTTGTGTGAAAAAGTAAGTACACAATGAAGGTCACAAGTCAACTTACTAATGGAAATAAGATTAAAAGGAAAATTATGAACATAAAGTACAGAGGTAAGGGGCAAGGAAGGGAGGGGACAAACCGAGCCAATGCCTTTAGCTATGGTTTGAGAACCATTAGCTAAGGTAATTGTAGGTAAAGGAGACGGAAAGGTAAGAGCAGAAAAAAAAGGTCTTATTACCGTGAGATAAGGATCTAAGCCCAAAGATCGCGATCCAAGGTGCGATGAATATGTAAGGCAAGCGTGAGACATTAATCTGGCCCTGGCAACAAGAATGGAGGAAGATTTGGTCAAGCCGAGTGGAGAGACGAAGGTAATTTACATTCACTAGCGTAGCACGACTCCCGAGGTGGATGAGCTCCCGAGACAAAACTCCATGTTGAATGATCAAGATCGAGCCAAATGAGCAAGCACGAGGAGGCTCACCCATGTAATCGATAGCACCGATCACGGTGTGTCCAAGCCTATGGCGCATGCATCGGGGACTGTCCCTCTACCTCGCTGTTACCACGCCCACCGAATCACCTTGAGAAAGAGACTAAGAAATCATCACTGAAGTGTCCAGTGTAATCTCATATAGCATGGATTGAGTGGCAGTGGAGGTGTGGCGAAGTAACCGAGCAAGAGCATGGATTTAGTGGCAATGGAGGTGTGGCGAAGTAACCGAGCAAGAGCCTCATCAGTTTGGAATAACTGCTCTAGTGAGTATTTGTTCCCGATGTTCTCAAAATCTAGCCCGAGGTTAAGGTAAGAATGATCATAAAAACTCGATCCATCTTCGGTCAGGAAGTCTCAAAGGTTAGTGCATTTCGGGCAAAATAGAGATAAGTTCATCCTTAAAGGGCAGACATTCATCCACCATAAGAAGATATCCATACTGAGTTGTTTCAAATTGGCGATGGAGGATACTACCCGGTAGAGACGCTAAATATCATTAGTGTGCAGTTTCTTTACCTGATTCCAGAGAGTGTAGCAAGTTTTAAAGGCCCCAATATTATAAAGAGTCTCGCATCACCAGACCGCATTTAATATCGCAGCAAAGATCGCTTTTTTCCATCGAAAGTAATGCTTATCTTCAAGAATACTGTCCACCTGTGAGTAAGATGATCCTCACATCCATTACCAATAAACCAAAGGTCCATCGAGTCTGCCCATGACTGATAATTTTCACTCCCGTGAGTTTATCCAAGGTAATCATAGGAGTTCCAGATACAAAAGAATTAAAAGTCTGACCTTTTCACCATGGGCAGTCTTTTCAATATAGAGATGAGAAATCGCAGTGAATCAACATATACAACTCCTGCTGGCCCTAAAATGTCGTAGGTTCGTAAAACACAAAAACAATGGAGATCTGCCACGTAAAAATGTAGTAACAAAGGGTCAAGAGAAAAACTGAAAAGAAGCGTTTTTCCGGCGACGCAAAGCGCGGCAACGCATGTAACACCGTTACACGCGCCTCTCCAAGAAAAGGGCCGACAAGCCCATCCATCCACTCCACGTCAGACCGGAGATCAACGCGTGGGAGCGCGTGTGATGTTATTTTCCTACGAGGCTTCCACTTGAAGGTAGATCGGAGGGAGGCGCTCCTGTTGGTGTGCTCTTAGGCCGGAATGGAGGTCACCAGAAAATCTTGCTCTAAGAAAAGTTGCCTACGCAAGAAGGTACCCGACGATGGTTTGGCTCGCGGAGGCTTTGTGAAGACTGCAGCACAACCAAATCGGGTGATACCTGGCTTTTGGATGGGTTGACTGAATTGACCACACCAAGTGAAACCCTAACCCCAAGATTCTCAAACTCTTTATACTTCCGATACCATGTTGAAAGAAAAGGAATACATTGATTCTCATTAATTTACAAAATGAGTAAATATACATATTTATACTCTAGTGTTAGGGAAAAAGGAAACAGAATTAGAGTCTAATTAGGAGACTAAAGAGAGAAGGAAAAGAATCCTAAATAGATTAATAGATTAGGAGACTAAACCTTAACAATATCCAATCTCCTATTGGAGTCTGATGGATTTGCCACCAAAGATCTTGAATTTACCCTACTAGCTGAATGTACAACCATGGGGGATCTCACATGCTTATAATGTCCATTTCCTCCACACATCTGCTTCCACTCGTGGTATGATTTAAGGGCTAAAATGCAGTCAACAACCTTAGCTGCAGAGCCAGCCTCCAAAGTATCCTAAACAATAAATCAAAACAAGAATCAAAACCCAATTTACTTGATAACGGATACCCAAATACAGATGCTTATTTACCCTCTCAAAATCAGAAGCTTCAAATGCAGGAAGCTTCAATTCTTCAACAGCCACCAGAAAGTTCCGGACGTTCTCGGAGTACTGATAGGCAGACAAAGGCTGGGAATGATTCTCCACAACATTCAAATGTTTCCCAAAATCAAATCAAGTTAGAAGTACTAGAAACCCTAACTTGAAAAAACATGAGGAAAATAAACTATCGTTTGTCTCTTTACTCCCTACATTTTTCTCAGTGACAAAACGGACTCTATATTCGTCAAATACATTATCTGAAACAAGAGTGATATAATACCTTGGGCACTGATCCGGGATGAATCTTGTTAATGGCATTGCATAAAACCAAACCATTTCTCAAGCAAGAAACGAACTCTCTCTCTGACGGATGAATCTTGTTAATGGCATTGCATAAAACCAAACCATTTCTCAAGCAAGAAACGAACTCTCTCTCTGACGGATGAGTCGATACCCCAATTGGTCCGACGAGGCTCTCGAGCCATCCAGCAGCTTGGAACCGCCTCCAAGCTACAAAATAAGAACAAAAACACCCAAAAGAAAATGTTATTCCAAAATTCTTGGGAAATACAAACACATGGCATTCTGAGGTGCCGAAAATTATAGGACATAAAAAGAATTGGAAACTATGAATGTCGCAACATCTATTTAAATTCCCCGTTCCAGCCTGCAACTTTGTTTCAATTCCGTAACATATTTGTTTACCGGAGAAATTTTGAGAAAATGAGACGAAAACTTTAAAATCATTAATATAATGCGTTTATCTTGAGTCGAAATCCAAATAATAAAAAAAGACTGCGAATATTCTGATTTTGTTCTTCGTTATTCCCGAAAGCCAAACTGAGAGGAATGAAGCATAGAAGGAGAAATAAACCTGCTTCTTCGGCTTTTCTTGAAGCAAAATCCACTTCATGTGTTGTTCTAGAACCCTCCATGACAACCCCCAGTCAGTCTTAGAGAGAGAAAGTTAAGTTATAGAAGGAGAAAAACCCTAAACCCAACAAGGAAGGAATAGAAAGGTTCGGAGAGAGAGAGAGAGAAAGTATCGCCGCCTTCTTCTTCTACTCTGATATTCTTTTCAGTAGTAATGGTATTAGTAGAGTGGTACTGGAGGCATTTGAGATTAAATGGTTTAGGTTCGGCCCTAACCTCAAGTTCGGAAAGCTTACCGTTACTCCCTAGTTCTACATGGAAATTCAAACTGGTAGGGTTTGGGGGTCAGTCCAGATTGATCTCATCCGTCCATTTTTACCTGAAAAGGGAAGGAGATTGTTCCAAACGTGGCCTTTTGGGCCTTGTGCACCTGGCGCGTGGGACACACGTTTCGAACAAATACACTGGGTCGTTTGACATGAAATTAAATAATAATAAATTTTAAAATTCATTAAAAATGATATATACTTTAAAAATTCATTAAAAATTATATATACCTTAAATTTTGATAAAATAAGTAAGTAGGTTATTTTATAAATGTAATGTATATAATATATTCATACTTGGATTTCAAATATATAAATATAATGTAATACCATTTTATTCTATAAATATAAATTATTTATTTATTTAAATATATTTAATTATATTATAATATAGTATATAGTAACTATATATATATATATACATACTATAATATCGTGATATATACTCGATATTATCAAAATATCATCCATTTTAAAATTCAATGTTCACTTGTCACAGTATCAACTGAATATATTTAAGATACTGCATTGAGAATATCTATTTCTCTATAATCCAGACTTCTGTCTGTTTCCTATCTATAAATTATTCATGTTCATCATTATTTCTCATCACTATTTCATTATTTTCATGTTTGGGCTAGTTTGTATATTTATTTTCCTATTACATGTATGTATATTTATTTTCCTATTTTATGTTTGTTTTCCCATGTTTGTATATTACTTTCCTATTATATTTATGCATCTTAATTCTAATTTTTTTTATTTTCCGATTATCACACAGCACACTCAAATTACACTTTCCTAAAATTGTTTGATTGTTGATAAATAAAAACAAACACTCCACCTACCAACTACCAAGTTGTGTACTTTGTGCTTCTAGGCAATTAACTAACTCATTTTTTATGTTTTATCTTAGTCAACTTTATTATTATTTTAGTTATTATTATTATTATTATTATTATTATTATTATTATTATTATTACTATTATTCTACCTTTCAATTTATTAAATTCATTTAAAGTCATGTTTTCCATATTTCTTAAGGTAAAGTCTGTTTTATATTTTCATATTGTAATAAAAACAAAATTCAGCTTACTAAGTTTTGTTTTAAATAAGTAAATAAATAGTAGTTGTAACAATAATAATAAATTAAATTTTCTTAGTATCTCTAACATAAATCTTACTTTCTTTATAAAAATATTTCTTACTCAAAAAAATATTTTTCCTCGATTTTATAAAAAAATAAATAATTTCTTTAATTTTTGAAAAAAAATCTAAAATCATTTTATTTCATTCCTAAAAAAAATCATAAATATTTTATTTCAAAAATTAAGTTGTATGGGTTTCTAATCAAGTTTCGTAAGTAGTGTGAAGCTTTGGACTTTATGGGAAAAGCTTTCGGTCTAAATTTAGCTAAATGCATCAAAATTTACGGGGCATTTGTTTTTTTTACTAAAAGCTAAATATAATTTTTATTTAGCTGAACATTTAATAAGACATAATAGTATTAAGTATTAAGTTTTCAATCTAAATTTAGCCCAGTGGATCAAACTTTACAAGTTATTTTATTTTCACTCAATATTGAATATAATTTTTATTTAGCTTAATATTGAATAAGGTTTATTTGTTTGTTTTTTAATATTATTTTTCTATTAAGTATTAAGTTTGTTTTTTATATACTTAAAATCAATATAATAAATATATTAAGAAAAATAATTTAGGTCAATACTTGTTGTGTAAAACATGATATAACTTTATTATTAGAAATATTTGATTTTTTAAAATAATATAAATATTTGGTTAAATACCTCATATAACTCAAAACATGTAAAGATAATATTTTTCATTGTTTGTCTTGAAGAATGGGTTATAATAGACAAAATATCATTTTATATTTCATGTATTTATATATTTCTTTGAAAATAAATGATTCAAAATAAGATAAAAATTAATGAAATATTATATTCACGCAATTTAGTTTTCAAAATATATTTTAATTAAATAACTTTTACTATTATGATAAAATAAAAAATATTTGTATAATATATGTTTAACATATTAAACATTTACAATAAAATTAAAATGATAAAATTATTATGATAAATAATTTAAAAATAATATATTGATGAAATCCAAATTAAAAATATTTTGTGTTTTTAAAATATTTTGAAATATTCTATATGTATTTTAAAAGATATTAACAAAATTCGTTTAGATTATAAAATATGGATTTTTATAAGAAAATTTGTACAGATTCTAAATTTGATTTTTTTTCTATTAGGAAGAAAATTTAAAATATTTAGAAATAAGTTATCCAAAAAATGAAAAAAACAATTATATATCTCATATTATTTGTTTACCAATGACATTTTATTCCCTTTCCTAAAATGTTTAGTTAACACTCACTGAATCAATGAATACTATGTCTAATGTATTAGGAAAGTTAAAATGAGGGTTTTTTTAATTATTTCAAATTTTCTCCTTAATTTATTTTAATATGACAATGAAAAAGAAAGGAAAGATTATACATTTCTTATATATATATATATATATATATATATATATATATATATATATATATATATATATATATATATATATATATATATATATATATATATATATATATATATATATATTTTTAAGTGTAATTTCTTTAATTATTTTTTATTTTGTTAGAACTTTTGGGCTATGTTTTTAGTTTAGGAAGTTTGAAGGGACAAAAGGAAAAAGTGGCATAAAAGAAAATTTATAAAAAAAAAAAACAAATATCTGGAGTATCCATGTAAACTCTTTTCAAAGAAAAAAAAATAGCATGTTTTTAATATGGTTTTAAAAAATTGTGAGAAAATAAAAAAACAAATATTACAAAAAATATTTGATCATAAAAATATGAAAGAAAATCAAATTTAATAAAATGATAAGAAATCTATGCTTTTGAAAAATTTTAATCTTCATATATGGATAAGAAAAGAAAAATAAGAGATATACATTTCAACAAGCATTTATTCAAAAAAAAAAAAAAAAACAAGCATATAAAAATAACTTTAATTAACTTTATTCTTTCTTTTTTTCTCTTTTTTAGATTTTCTAAAACAAAGGTCAACATTCTTTTTATAGAGTAACATATTTATGAGATATTTTGTAATAATTTTTATATTATATTGGTTCGTTTTAAAAAATAGGAAAATTAATTTTAAAGAAAATGAACGTATATATAGAGTATGAAATAATAATAATAATAAGTCGCATTTTTATAATTATGTGTTTAAGAGACTTTCATCTCAAAAAAAAAAATTTATGTTCAAAAATAAAATAAAATCCTAATACGACACGCAAATCTTTATATATACATAAAGATTTTCGACGTCAAACGACTGTAAGAATGATGACGGGCCTGGGCCTTAACCTGGGCGCCACGAGCCCCGCACCTGGCCAACCAGCCGAGCCGAGCCAGTTCTTCACTTACGCTTTTGTGCCAAAGGCCCAGCCCATGCCTTAATATAGCAACAATTTTCATTTATTATAATCCTCACCTGCTTAATGTATTTATAACAAGCATGACATATATTAAAAAATAACATGTGGTAGACGAGGGTATTTAACGAGCCTAAGGGCTCCACGAACAATTTAACCCACTGTGTCTAAAACGGCTTCCACTGTTTCGCCTTCTAAAAACGGATTATAATCAAGATTTAACCCATACGCCGATTTGACTGGTTAACCCTGTTTAGAGCTTTTTAAAGACACTTATAGATGCATCAATAAAAATAATAGAAAGAAAAATGACATAAAATTGTAAATAATGAAAACTATATTGTAATTTAATAAAACATTATTATATATTTGTTTAAATTGATTTAACATGTGACAAACTAAATAAAGCATGAAAACGTAAACTTTCCGACCTTCATCAAAATGGAAATGAGTATATTTGAACGGACTTATGTGATTTTATATATTAAAAAAAAGAAATAAGTAAAGTGTGACTCTACCTACCAATTCATAGAAATTGAAATGTACAAAAACGAAAGATTAGCTAAAATTCCCAATGAATTCTTAATCAATTCCTTTCTCTTTTTAAGCTTTTCTTTTTGGATGGTGGAGATGGGTTTCTTTATTTGTTGCAGAGGATATTCTAAGATTTTGGTAATCCCAAAGCATCAATCAAAGTTCCTAAAATGGAACCACTCCTATCCACTGCCAAAAGAGAGAAGAAAAAACACCTATTATATTTATATGTATTATATTCAAATTTTGTTCAGGAAATGACTATAAAAAATTAATTGGCATATCATATCCATTAACAAAAATTATCATCTACGAAGGATCTTTCTCATTCATTATTATCTTCCTTAGCACTTTTTTTTTAGTAATCTAAATATAAAAAAAGGAATTTTTTACCACCCAAATTTCTGTAAGAATATATTTCATTTATTCCTTAAATAAATGTACTAAATGTGGCAAATTAAAAAAGAAAGAAAAAAAAAGCCCCACAATTGAAGATATTGGTGATGCCTTGTATAAATGTTCTAAATGCGGCAAAAAAAATCACAATTAAGGACATTGGCATTGCTGTTTATGCACCGTTTGCCACATATAGGAAACCGTCTCTTTGCTCTATTTGTTTTTTTTCTTTCTAAAGTTAGTCCCGATTTCCTTCCTTAGTTCCACAAAATCTCCCCCTTCCCCCTCTGCAAATAAAAAATCTCTATAAAATTCCAGGCTTTGCTCTTCTTTCTTTAACCCTGTTTTCCAGCCCTTTTCTTTTCTTCTTTTCTTTTCTCTGGAAAAAGAAAACCACAGAGAGAGAGGAAAATGGGGAGAGGCAAGATTGAAATAAAGAAGATTGAAAATATCAACAGCCGTCAAGTCACCTTCTCGAAGCGCCGTGCTGGTTTGCTTAAAAAAGCCAAAGAATTGTCTGTTTTATGTGACGCTGAAGTCGGCGTCATCATCTTCTCCAGCACAGGGAAACTTTATGAGTTCTGTAGTTCCAGGTATTTCTTGAATTTGTTCTTTAATCTCTGTTTTCTTATTCTGTTGTAGTGAGAAAGTTAAGGGGAAACTTTACGAGTTCTCTAGTTCCAGGTATTTCTTGAATTTGTTATTTTATCTCTCTTTTCTTATTCTGTTGTAGTGAGAAAATTAAGGGCATTTAGGGCTCTTTGTTTCTTGTTTTTTGAAAACAAAGCACAAAGAACATTCCTTTTTATTATTATTTGAAAATTGTTCTTATGTTTCTTGAATTTGTTCTTTTTTATCTCTTATTTTATTCTGTTGTAGTGAGAAAATTAAGAGCTGTTAGGACAAGTTTGGTTCTTGTTTCTTTAAAATAGTTTTCGAAAATATATTTAAGATTATTTTTTATTATTATTTAAAAATTATTCTTATCTTCTAAATTTATTTTTATTTTTTTGTCATCTTTTATGTTTCTAAAACAAAAGAAAACTGAAACCTTTTTACTGTTTTTCTAAAATGGAAAACAATTTTTAAAAACATTAACTTTTAAAAAACTATTTTATATTCTAAAAAACAAGAACCACAGTCAAAAGTTACATAATATCAAAATAGTGTTTTCAAGAACAATTTTTAAAAAATATGAAAAAACAGATCTTGAAAATATAATTGAAGTATCGGGATTTTCTCAGAAGGGAGATACTGGGTTGCTTTCATTTATTTATTTTCTCCATAAAATCCTGAAAATTAGAAGCTTATTCGGAGATGGCAATGGAAACTGGGAATTTCTAAATTATTAAAGATTGAATATTTGAAGAAAATCGAGTCTTACTCTTCACTGAAAGAGTAAAATATCAAAATTTTGTAATTAATTTTTCCACAGAGTTTAAGACGCATAGATAATCAACATGGCGTAGGTTGTTAGATTGGACTCACCAAATGGGCCAAATGGGCCCCCACAGAAAAATGATGGAGGCCCAAGTATTTGGGCTTTTTGACTCCAGACAATCTAACGAATACTCTTTTGATGATATCCATCCAGCATGGAGCATATGCTGGCGAGATATGGGAGGGGCCTGGACTCGGAACTTCCCTCACTTCATCGGCCCCCAGAGGTCCAAAATTTCCCATTCATGTAATTAATTTCATACAAAACATATCATTTTCATGTATTTAAGTTTATGTTTTACATTTGACACACAGGAGTCACAGCCTGAGGTCAACTCTCTCAAAGAAGAAATTGCAAAGCTACAAAAGGGTTACATGTAAGTTCCCTCCTCTTCTTCTCTTTCATTTCATTTTCCCATAAAGAAAATACCCAGGAGGAAAATTTTTTTGTAGGGAAATATAAAATAAGTTTAAATTTAATAAATTAATTATACAATTTTTATTTCAACTCATTTTATTTGTTTACCTTTATTATATAAGTAGTAAGAAATTTTAAAATATGTAAAATTTTGATTATATTATATTTTCTACTAGGAAGTAAGAATAAAAATCAGTTTCCTTAGCATTTTTGTCCTTTTCCTAATATTTTTCGGGTTTCAAATGAAAAATAAGGAGAAAAAAATGAAAGAAAATAAAAAGTATTTGAATTTAATGAATTAATTTTATATGGTATTCACACTCATAATATAGGACTAAGGCATTTAAAAATATATAAAATTTCGAAAATGTTTTTCCCAGACAAATGATGGGTAAGGAACTGGATGGATTGAGCTTCAAAGAGTTGCAGAACCTTGAGCACTTATTAAGTGAAGGGATACTGTCTGTTAAAGACAAAAAGGTAATTTCCTGTCTCATGAAATACTCATTGTTTTTACTTTTTATCATTGGCCTTAAATTAACATAAAAAGGTTTTTTTTTTTTTTTTTTTCAAATGTTTCAGGAGCAATTACTGGTAGAGCAGCTCGAGAAGTCCAGGATGCATGTAATTATCTTATCTAGGCCAAAACTTGTTTCCAAAAACATTTTGTTTTCGTTTTCTTTGAGTTGAACGGTTTTAATGTTCTGCAAATTACATCTCCTTCACTCCCAGGAACAAAGGGCTATGATGGAGAATGAAACACTGAGAAAACAGGTAAACCCTAAAATAGGTCAAAGCAAAAGAAGACAAAAAAGTTATCTAATGACTATGGGTTTGGGTTAATAGATATTTTGTCTTTTTTTTTAACTAGTAATATAATTAAATAAAATATTGTTTTATGAAGCGTCAGATAATAATTTATAAAAATTGTTGAGAATTATTTTCAGAAAAGAGCAAAAAGTTATTTCAAAACAATGATAGTTATGAAAACAAGCATTATTTTTGTAGGTAGAGGAGCTGAGACGAAGCTCAAAGTCGACGCAACCGCCATCGTTCATAGAGTACCATCATCCAGAGAGGAGTCAATCTCTTCAAATCAGTCCAAAAATACCTTGTAGTTGTAGTACTGTTGATGAAAGAGCAGGCTCTGACACTTCCTTGCATTTGGGGTACTTTTCCATCATCCTTTTCTTTTTCCTGCGTTTTCTTTCTAACCATACAAAACTCCAAAACCCCTTTTTTTTTATGGTTTTTTTTGTTAATTTGTTTATCTACAGGTTGTCATCAAATGCATATCTGAAGAGGAAGGATCCCAAGATTGAACCTATTTTGATTGATTTAGAGAGTCAAGTGGCCTCAGAATGATATTTTCTCGGAATATTCTAGTCTAATTCTTGGAAAATGCTTTCCAGTTTCAGCACTTTTTAGAACTAATTTTCAGCTTATGTAGACATGGTGTTTTTTCTTTTTCCTCTTTTTGTTACTCCATGTTTAGTTTCTGTTAGTTTCCATTGGAAGACCAAAAAACTTCGCATTCATATTAAAAGGAAAAAAGAGTTTCTGTTAGTTTCCATTGGAAGACCAAAAAACTTCACATTCATATTAAAAGGAAAAAAGGAAGGCGCATCCAGTATTACTTGTGGCTGCTTCAACCTAACTTAACCACTTCGAGTCCCGATACGATCCCACACGAATTTCTTATCAACTCTACGAAATTACTACATACAGATTTAAACTTGAGATGTTCTCTCATTTATTAGATCGGTTTTTTTGATAGGGCTCTTTTATTCGACTTGGATAGCTATCATTGATGTTTTTACTGGTAGCCAACGGTCAACATAAACGACCACTTTGTGTCATGAGAAAAGATCCAAGTCGGAAGTTCTATTCAAAGTGATGCTTGATAAACGTCCGACTTCGTCGCATCGATACAATTCCACATCAACCCATACTTATTTGTGGAGCAGAGGCTCTTCTGCCACGCCTTGTCGGTCTTGTCATAGATATATATATATATATATATATATATATGTGTGTGTGTGTGAAAAAATTATGAACATGGGCAAACTTATGGAAAATTTATTATCAAAACATATGAAAATTTTATTATCAAAAATAAATAAATTTATGGTTTTATGAAAATATAAACATTGTTACGTATCTTATTGATCAATTTGGAATTTTTTATATCAATTGGATATGGTCTTCTATTAAGAACGGCACCTCATATTAAGTCATTTTAAAAAAGTACTTTCTTTATTTATATATCCTTTACAGACTCCTTTCCATCACCATCAATAAAGTTAACATGAATAAAGTAAAAAAATTTCACCTAAGTTCAATTTACACGTTATTCATGCAATAAAGATCCTTTCACTTTTTAAAACTGATTTTATAAAGATACTAATTACTTCATTGTAGATAATAAAATGTTTTTAAAAGTAAATTATTATTATTGTTTTTTTAAAGTAAGTAAATTATTATTAAAAAGTCTCTAATCAGAAAATTATTAAAATTGTTTTTTAAATTAGAAAATTGTTTAAAATTGATTTGTTTTCTATAAAGGTATCAGATATATAAGTAAAAACATTATTCCCTACCATCGAACATATTTTTAATATATAACATTTGAAAAAAAAATTAAGATATTAACATGTAATGATATGTTACCACGTATGCCATCATGGGCACGAGTCCTTAATAAAAGCATACATCAAAGATGGGTCCTATGGCAATAGCCTCAAAATGATGTCAATTTTAATTAATCTAATTAACAATTTTGAGATGTTGATGTTCATGTCAATAAACCATCAAACATTTTATATCGTAGATTTTTAATCCTAATTGGGCCGCTTCAGCTCAACCACGAAATACAATCGCTGCTTTTTTACTTAAGATAACTTTGCTATTCTCGTTGCCTCTTTATCTCAGATAAGCACTACTAACGCAGTATTACTAAAGACATATTTTACGTTGCTCACAAAACCCATTTAAAAATATTTTTAATATGCATTTAATAAAAAACAAATAAAATGATATATAAATAAGAAAAATCATAAATCATAAGAGAAAGAAAAGGCTACCAGTCTGATTGGCCCATGGCCTTAAGCATGCTTAGTTTGGAACCGGCCAAAAGGCATTATAATTAAAAAAAGATTTAGGGGGTTAATTATAATTAAGTAATGGTAAGGGTAGTTTCCTTTTCCAAAAGGATGGGGACAAAGTGGCCTCCCATGCACATAATATTGCATTGACCCTTTATCATCACGCTCGTCACCTTATAAGTGTTTATCTCCAGCCCCATTCACTTCTGTCTCACGCGCCTCTTCCGGTTTGATGTCAATAGAATAATATTTTCTGATTTATTTTTAAAGATGAATACTTTTAATATAATTCCTTAAACAGTTATAGCTTATAAGAACATCTCCAATAATGAATCTATGTTTTTAACTCTGAATTGCCATATTCTCTATATTTAGAAATAATAAGGTCCATATTTTATAAACTCAATTATAACTAGCAATCTCTATTTTTAAGTTCAAATCATTGTTCATTCTTCGAACATTCATTTTTTAAAATAATAATATTTTATAAATATAATATATGAAATATTCTTATTCTTAGGTATAGATATAAAATTACAATAAATAAAAAATTATATTATAAAGCATAATATTACATTATAAAATAAAACAATATTAAAAAATATATGTAATGAAATTACGTTAAAATTATAACCAAATGATAAAAGTAAAATATAAAAACTAATACGGTGGTAAATCACTCCTATAATTTTCACCATCATATTCATTATAATTATCAAATGATCAATACGTTATTGAGATAAACATTTGTTTCATAATATTATATCAATGTACATAATAATGTTTAATATGATTACAGAAGATGAATTTGACATTCATAAGAGTATTGTTGATTTGAATGTGATGTTTGTTTCGAAAATTTATATGATAATAGATAAAACATAACAATTTAAATGGTTTCTCGCTCACCGTAAATAAATTAAAGAAAAATATGTTCATTATGCACTTCGAAATGTATTAATTAAGCATTTATGGGAAAAGTATAGTAATAATGTTTCTTATAGTTAATGTATTTATTTAAATAAATGATGTGCCAAACATCCTATGATGTAATTTTTTTCGATTAGAAGTTGTATTTTTATTTATAAGAGATTATTGCATTAATTAATTAAAATCTTAATATTGTTTTATTATCTAACTCCAACAAACAATCTTCATTTCCAATATGAATGAAAATAATAAAAATGTATTATATAATTATCAAAAAATAATTTTAATAAAAAATTACAAAATTTTAATTTTATTTATTTTAAGAAAAAAATTTAAATTATTAAAAATAAATTAATACTATAAAATGAATATATTAAAATCATTTTACTATATATGAAAAATAATTCAAAATTAATAAAATAATAAATCTATATTGAAAAATAAAAATATATTATAAAAATAATATTAAAATAATTATTTCATTTTATAATCATAAAATAATGAAAAATAGTAGTATAATAATAAAATAATAGGGAAATAGTATTGACTAAAATATGGGTCCCATCATTCTTAGAGATGGTTTAAATATATGAATAATAAATCTTACAAGATGCATTATTCATATATCTATTTTAGAGATAGAAATTGACCATAAAATCTCTATATATAAAGATAGAGTAAAAAATAGAGCATTATTTAAAATGCTCAAAGGTGTTTTTTTAAAGCAAAATACTAAGGGGCCTTTGATTTTTGGATTTTTTTTTTAGAGCAAATTGATTTTAAACTTTATACAAATTGTTATTTTCTTCATAACTTATTTATTAATTTAAAAAATAATAAAATAAAAATCCATATTTTAAAATATGCACAAAACATTTTAAAATCCCCACACAGTATTTCAAAATGTTTTCAAAACACGGAATATTTAATTTTGATTTCATCAGCGTATTATTTTTTGGCTAAAATTTTTAGAGAAAAAGCATTTGAAAATAAAATAATGGTAGAAAATACATGTTAAGGTTACATTGACCCCATTCACTGGAGAGCGTTTTGTGCCAAAATTAGATGATTTGATCAATTTTAAATGATTGACCAGTCAAAACTTATAATATTACTGTTTAATGAAAAGATTATTGAAATAATGGATTTAGCCCAATCTATTAATTTCAAAAACACTGTTGGGATAAATGTTTTAAAATAGAGGATTACACGAGTGGAGTTAAAAAGACAAGTTTGTTCCATACTTGTCAATAATCACCACCTTTACTTTAAGGTTCTCACAAAACCCTACGATAGCTCACTAACAAATTACATCATATTCAATAATTAATATCTAATTACTATAAAGAAATTGACATATTAAGAATATGACATTTTTATCACTAATTTGCACAAAAAAATTTGTTCACAATTATATTAATAAACTAATAGTAATATTTATCTATTTGTATAAAGTTAATATTTTTATAAATTAGCAACTCAAGAAATTTGTATATTTTAAAATTTTAAAATGACAATTTTTTTTTTTGTAAACGAATGTTTTAATTATTCAATAATAATATACTTTAGTTCCAATAAACTCATCTTATAAATCAAAATTATTAACAAAAAACAATAATTAATAATAAATTATGACAATATCCTTATCCGTTATTTTACACAATCAAATAGATATCCGTTATCAACTAAATTTTACCAAATATAAAGAGGGCCATTGTATTTTGGGAATGGAACTAGGCAAGGACTTGTTTTACCGGATGCCTTTTGGCGCGTGATGAGGACAGTCCCGAAATAGCGTGGAGCAATCACTTCAATAACCTAATTTTTGAGTCTCAATCGCGTTTCAAACTTTCAACCACTTAGAGCACCCAGTGATTCTAATCCAACGGTCAACACGAGATCAGTAGAATAAAATAGAAGCAAGAAATACTAAGCTGCAATCGAGTACACATCATCATCATCATCATCATCAGTCGGATATCCTCCACGTAACCCATGATTCCCATTCCCATGCACTTTAATGAAATATATCCAATCAATGGATCAGAATCATGATACGGAACTGCCTTATATTCTAAGGCAACTAGGGCCCACAAACTCAGCCGTGGAGATGGATCTGATCAGTGAGAATGTGTGAAAGCAACATCAATCATGATGCTGCTCCGCATCACCATAAAAAAGCTCCAACACAAATATTAAATATATGGTCTATGAAATGAATCATCATCGCCACAAACCTCCATAGCCTCCCTTTATATTGGCCACCTCCAAACACTATCATCACCTTGTCGGCCTCTTTTATCCCACTCCCACTCTTCTCAATTCTTAGTCTTCACACCCCCATTACGTTTTCTCACTTTCTTCTTCATCATCGTATTATTCTTCTTCTTCTTCTTATTCCTTCTTCTTCTTCTTCTTCTTCTTCTTTCTTCTTCCTTTTCTTCTTCATCATTATGATCAAGCAAGAGCAACTCACTTTTCATAGAAGCAGTAGCAGCTGCAGAAGCACAAGAAAGATTTTACCATCCACTTACACCAGATCTTCATCGGAGTCTGGGGATGTTTCCGATAAACTCCTGGTTCGCCGGGATTCGTCGCCGGCCTTTCCGCGGCTGGCCAGAACGCGGAATAGCATATCCGCTCTTCTGCGGTCACTTTTAGGAGTCATTTCATTTCCGATAATAGTCCCCACGTGTCGATGGCTTAGCATCCCAACCCACCTTTCGATTACGCCGTCTCTAGGCCGGAAAGTCACCGGAACTCTCTTCGGCCACCGCCGGGGCCACGTCAGCTTCGCCGTGCAAGACGACCCACGCTCCGAACCGGTTCTTCTACTGGAGCTCGCCACTTCGACGTCTACTCTGGTGAAGGAGATGTCGTCGGGGCTAGTCCGAATCGCGCTGGAGTGCGAGAAGGTGGCGGCGCGTGGCCGGCCGATCAAGCTCTTCCAGGAGCCCAACTGGACCATGTACTGTAACGGCCGAAAGTGCGGGTACGCGGTGTCACGCGAGTGTGGGGAGTTCGATAGACACGTGCTGAGAACGGTGCAGAGCGTCTCCGCCGGCGCTGGCGTCATTCCCACTGAAGATAACCGGAAAAGCATCGTCGGCGTAGAGGGTGAGATGCTATACATGAGAGCTCGGTTCGAGCGAGTTGTGGGGAGTCGTGACTCGGAAGCCTTTTACATGATGAACCCCGACGGCACCGGCGGACCTGAACTCAGCATCTTTCTTCTTAGAATATGAGGAAAAAGAAAAGAAAAAAATAATAATAATAATCTCAATGGATGGAATTTTAATCACTGGGTTCATTTTCAGATTGGACATGAAAGTTTCTATGATTGGTATTTTGTAATTTTTTTTTCTTTTTTCTCTTTAATGTTAATTGTACGACCAAATGTTTTCGTATATATATATATTTTTCCTTCCTCTTCGTTTCATCCAACCATAATAATATTTTGTCTTTAATTTAATTTTGATAGCATAGAAGATATTTTATACATGTTTATGCGCGTGCGTTGATGATCATTGTATATGACCAACGTCACTAATTAATTGTCAAACGTCCCACCTAAATGGCATATTTGTCATTTCATCATCCGAAATTCAAAGATATTGAATGATTCGTTGGATGTATTATTTATTTAGAATGATGAGAGTGAGAGGATGTGTTTTGGCATCTATATTCTTCCTTCTAATTTTATTTATATCCATAGTTTGGCTTTTATTTTAAACTACGCAAGCTTTCACATAAAATAGACTGATAGAAACATATGGGCTTTAAAGACATGTCTCTCTTTGAGTTGTACAAAAATAGTCTCCTCGTTATCAGCAGGCATCGACATGGAGACATACATTAAATTTCAATCAAGTATGTAGATGTGAAATGCCTACTGGTCATCTGATATTGGGGTGTTATTTTCTGCTTAGAAAATACAACTGATTAACTTTTAACGATAAAAAGAAAAAAAAAAGTTTTTAATAATTTATTTTGAGATAATAGGTGTGAGTGAAGGGTATTGAAATCTGGAAGCATATGAACTGCAAAGCATGAATGGTAGACATATTTCCAGAATATACAGTATGTGGGTTACTTTTTTGTCGTATATAAAAATAAACCTGTACTTGACTCTATATGCATACTTCCAAGTGTTGACAACCGTGCCACCATCTCAGGAGGAAATAATAATAATATAACAGCTAACAAGTGTGTGTCTATGTGTCTATATATATATATATATATATATATATATATATATATATATATATATATATATCTTCAGATTAAGATTTCAATGAAAAGAATTAATCATATATATTTTTTATTAATTAAGTTTGGAAGACCCAGCGTGCTTCTCACATAAAACATACTGAGAATCACATCATCCACGAAACCAAATTAAGCTAGTATCACTGACATGAAATGCAACACAAAACATTTTTTATTTTTCATTTCCCACATTAAATAATATCTCAACCCATGTAAGCATGAGTTGTCAGTTGCTCTCAAGTCTCGCCAATATTTTGAATCATGGGGAAGGGAGGGCATGGCTTCTGTCAAATTATTTTATATATGTACTAGAGCTTTTTCTTTCAAAATCAGAAAATAGCTTTCAAAGAACTGTTCTGAAAATTTTACAGATAAGAAAAATGTTGAGATTTTAATATTTTTTTTATTTGTTTTTTTATAGTGTTTTATGAGTAGCAATTCAAAATCTGAAAATTTTGTATTGTACATATATAGTACTTAAAAAAAAAGGTCAAATGGGGCCTTTAGGTTAGTCTTTAACGAATATAAAGAATTAAGAATGTGAGATTATTGTTCTTGATCTGCTTCAATTTTAAATGAATAGCTTGAGATTGAGGAGGCAGTTACTAATTAAGAAGAGCTAGCGGAAATGCAACGTGCATGGGGGTCTCAGCTGATCCATCGATCTCCAACTTCACTTCACTGAGAAAGTGACAATAATATATATATAATGATAGGCGACAGTCAGGCATTCAAGAAATCAAGCAGATCGATCAGTCAGAGACTCACATGTACTTTGATGAATTACTTGTGAATGCATGGACAATGGATCGAAAGGCAGATCGAGCTTTACCCTCTCTCTTTGGCCTAGGGAAGGTCATGAAGCAGTGACAAGTGTTATATATGTGAGTATAAAAATGGGTTGCACAACACAGATCAGGAGTCAGGACAGAGCTGAAGGCAATTAAAGGCAACTGATCATGTGGTGGTGGATTGGAATTAATTTGGGGATGTGAGGCTCAAACTCTTTGCCAAAGATAAGGTAGAGAATGTCAGTGAAGTAGTGAGCTTGCTACTGATCAGAAAGCAAATGGTTTATGTTAGATAAACTTTATATATATATCAACCCAAAGATATTTTGTTTGTTGGGCATCAGATATTATGCCCAACCAAGCATATTTTCACCCTCATTGTTTATGTTTTAACACATCTGTCTTCCCCACCTGCTTCGCCTTCCCCATCCCTTTTTTTTTTTTTTTTTTAATATTACCTGCATATATACCAAATTCACCTTATATGATATATCTGATCCTTATTCAACACATTGTATTTCTCGATCTGGTCAGACTCCTCTCTCTTATTTTTCTTTCATTTTGTTCTCTTTTTTAATTAATTAATATTTAGGTTGGGAACCCCCAATGTACGTGTCTTGGTTTGGATGCCTTGTAACACTAGTTTTATTTTGAAATATTCCGATTAAAAGACATGAAATGATCCCAAATTTGTAAATCTAATATTTTCATGTTCTTTCCTAAAAACTCACCCATTTTGGGATTTTTTTTCTTCATTTAATGTATTTACATTATCTCTAAATGAAGGGGTTGTTTTGCAAGAAAATAATCACATTTTTGTTAAAATTTGGCCACAAAATGATTAAGAGTAAATTTTTTGAAATTAGGTTTTTAAAAGGTCTTTTAATCAAATCATCATTTTATTTTCTCATCTTATGGTCTCCATTTGTCATATTTATACATAAAATTTTATAAGAGGAGAACATAATCTTGAGGTTTTGGGTTTGAAAACTTTTTGTTACCTTGTCATCGATATTGGATACTTTAGTATTGCTAGCTTATTATGATGCATGTGTCTTCGGGCCTCTCTCGCTTTAGCTATTTGGGATGTAGTGAGTGGGCGAACAATATGGGCTACTCTATAATTTTGTGTTTTGGGCCCAAAAAGTTGACAATGAACCGGCGAATATTTTGGGCCTTGGGCATTCTTTCAAGTCTAGAAAGAACTTCAAACTGCGCAAGCCAAGTGGGCCAAAAATTGGGCCGGTACACTCCCACTACGTGAAGGCTTTTAAAAATCGCCCGCCCTTTTACCGCCATCGTCTAGGGCTTCTTTTTTCAAATCAGAACCAGTTGTATGGGTGTATATAAAACCGATCAAACCCGATTTTGAAAAATTTGAAATTATTATTTTTAAATTTGGTTTTAAAAATTTAAAACCCAGTAACTACAATTTGATTGTCGGTTTTGATTTCAAAATATAAAAAAATACTGAACTGGACCGATAATGTTACCTTTTAAAAATTTATCCTATTTTTTTGAACTCTCAAATTTTTATTCAATTTTGAGTTTATTACTGTAGTTTAAACTTCTATGTTATTTTAAAGATTTGAAAAATCTTAGTAAAAATTTATACTATTTTGTTTTAAGTTTTTTTGTTTGAATATTCATGATAAATCTTTAAAAATAGTTTTCTTTAATATATATTTTATTTTTATTTTTTATATATCTATTTTTATTTACCAATAATAAAATTAATTCATTTAAATTTAATTTTAACTTTATAGATAATTATTTTGATAATGTTATTTTTAAATTTATTAATAAGAAGTTAGAGAAAATCAAAGATTTTTTGGATAATATTTTTTTTATTGATAAAGAGATTTAGACATAGATTTTTTGTATATTATTAAATATATTAATTTTATTTTATATTTTTTAATATTAATTTGAATAATAATATATTTTAATTTTAATTTTTTTATTTGAATCCGACAATTTAAATTATTTTAATCGATTATTACCTATCAAACGAATTTATCGATTTTAAATTTAAAATTATCACTTTCGGTTTTAATTTATTAAAAGTTTAAAACCGACCATTATGTTACATTTTTATATTAAAAATCGAACTGGATAGCCCGAGCCAGTTGTGGTACGACTCTTGTTAGGGTTAGAGAGAGAGATGGGAGGAGTGAGAAGCATGGTGAAGAAGGGATTGGGAGAGATGGGATTCAACAAGGGAGGTGGAGTTATCAACTGGTTTCCAGGTCACATGGCTGCTGCTACTCGAGCCATTCGCCACCGTCTTAAGGTCTCCGACCTCGTCATCGAAGTTCGCGATGCTCGTGTACGTCGCTTTTTCTCTATGAACATCCATACATGTGGATTCTTCTGTATTTGATTCCTGAATTTGTTTATATTTTTTTGACATAGTAGTTGCCGTTGTCTTCTGTGAATGAAGATCTTCAACCATCGCTTTCAGGCAAAAGGCGTATCCTTGCTCTCAACAAGAAAGATTTGGCCAATCCGAATATAATGCATGTTTGTGCCTTCTTTGTTTACCGATTTCCTTATAATGTATCCTTCTGTTTTGTAGAATAGAACACCAAGAAAGAATATGGTAATTCGAACGGGAAAATAGAATTATTTTTTAAGTTGTTGCAAAATAGATATCATTTCTTAGGATGTTTTTGGTTTTTCTTTTTGAAAATGAAAGTATGATCGTAATATGCATATTTGGATGGTTCAATTCTTTCTCTGTTTTTTTTGGATCGTGATCTCTAACGTTATTGAAGAGTAACAGCTTGCAGCAATAGAAAATAAATGACCTTGATTTTATATAAAATTACATATCATAGCACCGATTGTGTTGGAGGACCTGGAGTGCGCGTGCGATTTAACATTTTTTCCTTAAAAAAATAGAATTCTGAAACGAGAACTGTTTATATTTTGTTTCTTGGAAAATCAGCAACTCACTTCTAGTCAAATATGTATCAGGCTCTGTGGATTAATTTTCCTTGGCTAATGGAAGTTCTGATATTGGAAATTGTAGTCTTCTTTCTATATTTGCTCCTTAGCAAAACAGAGCCTTAACTTTGAAATTTCAACACTTCTGATAATGGTAGCCTATGAGTTGAAATTACATTGCCTAACTAGTGTTGATTTTTTCAAGTAATTTATGGCTTTGTTTTTGTTTAATTTTGTAGAAATGGACTCATTATTTCGATTCCCGTGAGCAAGATTGTATATCAATTAATGCACACAGCCGAAGCTCTGTCAAGAAGGTTAGTCTGTATGCCTGTATATTGTTTTATGTTGTGTGAATTAAGCCCTCTATTTCTTATGCATACTGTTGTTTTTGTTAGTTATTAAATAAAATAAATTGTACTCAATTAAGATAAGTAACGTGCAATTCATTTTCTTCTCCCAATACTACCATGTACATCGAGGCATTGGGGTTTTTAATTAACTATTCTCCTCACAAGAATGGCTCTGCCCTCTCTCGCCTAAGGATTTGCTGTTGGAATGGACCAACTTCCCCACGAGGAAGAGGGCCAGAAAGCTGTGGATGGCAACATCCCTCTGCCTGTTCTGGGCAGTTTATAAGGAGAGGAACCGTGTAGTCTTTGATGGCATACCTTTCTCTGTATCTACACTTAAAACCTTTTTTGTTTGCACCCTAGTTTCTTGGGCTGGTTCTTTTGAGGTGGAGGAGTGCTCTCTTGTAAGAATATTTTCTGTGAATTCTATAGGGTATTTTTTGGGTGGTAGATTTTTTTGGGTCTCTGTTTTATACAGGCCTGGTTGTCCTTTGTTTGCTCCCTGTATAATTGGATCAACCTAGCTCTTCATTTTTTGTGTTTATAAAATCTGTTCTGTTTACCTATAAAAAAAATTAACTATTGACCTCCCTAGAAAATGACACTCGCAGTAGCATCTCATCTTAAGCACCAAGCATACATGTTGAAAATATTGAATAATAGAATGTTGAATGTATTGCCATTGCCAAGAGTGTCATATCAGTTAATTTTTGGGTTTATATGATTTGAAGAACTTGGGTTAAAATATAACATATGGTTAGAAATCATATTGTTGAAATGTTGTGGTTGCTCATTAGTTTTACCATGCATTAGCCTAAAAGATGAGTTGGATCATCTTTTGTTCCCAAATTCTGCTGGTAAGTGAAGAGTTTTGTATACAAAAAGTAGACTTTTAGGGGGTGTTTGGTATATGAGAATAAAGACTGGGAATTGAAATCTCATTTCTTTTATATTTCATTCCTATGTTTGGATAAATTTTACGAAGATAAAAATAATTAAATAAAGAATGTTTGCAATAGAATTCAAATTCCCCTTATAAGTGGGATTTTAATTCATCACGAGTCAGTGGTATTCGATTCATGTTTCTGAGTAGATAATATAGAATAGCCTAAAATCATTATTTACCTTGAATTTCACCCATCAAAACCATCATCTGTTTAAAATTTTTTTTTGATAGGCCACCTGTTTTAAAAATTGAAAAAGTATTTATTAGCTTTGGGAATTTAAGTATGATAAATACATATATTTATTCTCTTATATAACTTCTTAGGCATGAAAAATGGTTCACTTTTTTTATATTTTATTGTTAAATTTTATTTTTTGAGTATATATTTACTTTTTTGGTCTTATCATTTAATAACAAAATAAAAAACTCTTAAAATTTATCATTTTAAAACATCTGGCTACCGGTGTCAATTTATTTCTTTTTCTTTCCTATTCCTATTGTTAACAAACATTGGAATGAAAAAACAAATAATTATAACCTTGGATTCCTAAATTATCTAAACGTTAGCAATGGAATCATGAATTCATTTCTATTGCATAAAAAATAGGAATGGAAACAAAATATTCATTTCCATTCCCATTCCCACATACCAAACACCACCTAAGGAGAAAGAGAACTCCTCAAGACAAAGAATCAAACACTAAGAATAAAGACCCACAAAAGTGCAACTATAATACAAAACTCAAGTCCAAAAATCACAAGCAAACATAGGCATCATATGTTCCTCTACAAAAAAATCGTCTGAGGTTATAGTAACTCCCTTGGCAAGGGGTACCATGCAATCTGGGAATCCAAGAGAGGGAATCAAGCTAAATCATGGAAAGGTGAAGCCGTTCTTTCAACGTATTAGTGTTATTATACAGGAATTTCTTGCTAGTTTTGAATGGTCTCAACAATATTTATTTTGCCTCAAAAGCTCCTTCCACTTCATTTCCTTCAAACAGCAGATATGGTCATATGGTTTGGACTTCTGGCAAGACTAACCAATTCTATTCCTGTCCCTTGGAAATTGTAATGCAGTTGTTCAGATATGGAACAAAATTTTCTCTGACATAGGATGGAAACTTGTTCAATGCTTTTCATCATAAAATGTGAAGGTTATTCAGTGGATTTATATGCATGTTGTATTTCTGCTCTTGTCATCTTGTTTCTGATCGATGGTTCATGCACCAAAGCTTCTTGAACTTGTTGAGTTGAAATTGAGGGAGGTGATTTCAAGGGAACCTACTCTCCTTGTCATGGTAGTTGGTATTCCCAATGTTGGCAAGTCGGCTCTAATTAACTCCATCCATCAAATTGCAACATCTCGCTTCCCTGGTAAGATTTTATTAAGTTCGTACCATTATTATTATATTGAATCATCAATGGTGAAACCAAATAAGTTTAGTGTCTTGGTCTTGAAGAAATATACTTTACGTATTGACAATTATGACATTTTTCATAGCGCAGGAGAAGATGAAAAGAGCTACTGTTGGACCATTGCCTAGTGTTACTCAAGATATTGCGGGATTTAAGGTCAAGTATTATTTTTTCATGTGCTTGTTTTCTTTCACAAAAAAAGGAAGAACAAAAAAAAGATGTGTTTTCTTTTGCTGAAAATATTTTTTTATTGACATTGGATTCGAATTCATGCACTTGTTTTCTTTCACCAAAAAGAGTAGAAAAAAAAAGAAGAAAAAAGTGTTATCTGTTGCTGGAAAGACTTTTACTGACATTGGATTTGAATATTTGATGTTCCTTATAGTCTAAAACTTATAATCAAACAAGTTTGAAGTTTCTCATGTTATTGTTGTTGTGTTCTTGAGATGAACTTGAAATGGTTTATTGGGGGTAGGGTTGATAAGAGGGCAGGTCTTTTTTTAGGTCCCTACTCTGCCCTGCTTTTTGGGAATGAAAATAAATGGGTTACGGGCAGATTTGGGATCTTTTTAAACTTAACACAGATTCAAGTATTGCCTTGTCTCGACTTGCCTCACTTTGATTATATAATTTAATTTCATAAAAAGTTCAATTTAATTTATTATATTTTCCTCTGTTAACACAAAAAAAAATCATTTTATTTTCCTCTGTTAACACATAAAATAAATGATCAAGAGGGTGGGAATGGAGATAGGTTTAATATAAATGGGATAGAATCGGGATGAGATTATGAACCGTCTCATTGCCATCCCTGCTTGGGGCATGCCAATCCGCTTGGTAAAGATTGACTCTAAAGTCATTATTTTCTATTTAGTATTGGAGAAACAATTGCATATTTGGTTAGTACCAAAGATGCAATCCTGAGCCTGTTTCTCCTTATATTCACATGCTAATTTCTGACTTCTAATTTTTTATTTTTTGATAGATGCTAACTTCTAACTCTTTATGCCTAAGTTGAAAATAACGACTTTGCTTAATAAAATTTAAATATATATATATATATATATATATATATATATATATATATATATATATATAGAAGATAGAAATTTGCATGTGAATGTAAGGAGAAACAGGCCCCCAATCAAATCTTTGATGGGAATCCTTGTATTTATTCTTTTTTCTTTGAAGTTACTGTAGCTTCTTTTTTTTTTGTCTCTTTCTCTACAACATGTTAAAGCTTATTAGTTTCAACTATTATGTGCTACATTTGAATTGCAGATTGCCCATCAACCTAGTATATATGTTCTGGACACCCCAGGTGTATTGGTTCCAAGCATCCCAGACATAGAAACAGGGCTAAAGCTAGCTCTAGCAGGTGTAATCTTCTTATGTTAATTTATTTGTAGTTTCTTCCTGGCGCTCAACTATTTCATTGCCTGTGCTTTAATTGTTTGCTTTCTAATAAATACATCACCGTTACATGAAGGTTGTGTTCACCAGTTAATGCATGTTACCACATCTAATACAAATTAATCGAGAATTTTTAACTGCACTTGCAGGATCTGTGAAAGATTCAGTGGTAGGTGAGGAGCGTATTGCTCAGTACTTACTGGCAGTTTTAAATAGTCGAAGCACTCCCCTTCACTGGAGGCACTTGAATAATAGAAGGATAGAAGAGCTCCGAAACGAATATGATGAAGACAAACATGATTATAAACTTAAAGATCTTTTGCCAAATAGGAGAAAGTTGCCCGATAGGTCCGATGTGAAGTACATTCAGGTAATTGATTATCATGTTTTCAAAGTTTTCATGATCACATGTTCGAGTGCCGATGGGGACAGTTTTTCTATCTTGAAACTAGTTGCAAGGCATATTGTAGAGAGAGCGTGACATGAGTAATTTTAGATTAAGCATAGCATTAATTCAGTTTCTTTATCCGCTTGTTTTGCTGTATTTAGTGTCACAGATGTTCTCTATAGGAGTTACTGAGATTATTGGGAACATTGGATGGAGCGTATTTCCAAAAGCTCACTCCAATTCTGCTGCACTTTTCTAATATTAGGTAGATATTTCATTCATTGTTTCCTTGCAGGATTTTGTGACAGAAGTGCAATGTGCACTTCACGTGTCTCTTTCAGAATTCAATGGTAATTTGGAGGATGAGAATGACTTGGAGAGTCTGATAGAACTGCAATTTGAAAAACTGCAGAAGGCAATGAAGATATCTCAGAACGCATCTGAGGCTCGAATAATGGTGTCAAAGAAATTGCTTACTCTCTTTAGAACTGGTAAACTTGGCCCTTTCACCCTTGATGATGTTCCTGATACCCCAATCCCTGTATCTTGAACCATCTTTGCATTTTTTAATTTGGTATACCCAATCTGTCTCTTCATTGTGTTATGGAATTCTGTCTATTGTAATGTAACTTTGTGTACAAATTTGCCTATGTTGTTAGCTCGCTCATTCAAGGTAATAAACCAAATTCGCCTGAATTGTTTTTTCTGTTTCCTTCCGCCCATTTTCCGAGAAGAGTCGGATGCTATGCTATTAAGCGTGAAAGAAGGATCATCCGTCTTTCAAACATAGATTAAATAGGCCCTTACGCTGCTGGTTGGTTATTTCTGTTAATTTACAATGACCAATATTTGGGATGAGAAAATCTTTCAGCGTACATGCCTATTAGATTTTGAATTTAAAATAGATTAGACGAACTTTTGATTGAAAATGATTGTGTAAAAAATTTAGAAAATTTTGCTGAGGTTCATAAAAGTAAATTTAGATAATCATTTTTTGTATTTAATTTGTCCAACAAAATTTTGTTGAGACAAACTAAAAGCTATTTTTAAAGCACCAGAGGTCCAGAGCTTAGTTATTAATTTGGGCTGAACCCGAGGCCCATTGGGCTAGAAGTTTATTGAGATTTGGGCTGAACCTGGGTTCCAAACAAACCCAAGATCGAGACCCAAAAATCCACTCGTTCTATATATTCTTTCCAATAAGAGGCCCACACGCAGGATAATGTCCAACCTAACTTTCCCTATGGCTGAGATTATTCAATCCAGGATGTGGTGGTTGATCGATACAGGAGGCAACTGTAAAACTAGAAGGCCATCAATATTCAACAAGCCAATGTGGAGGAAACAAAATTGGATCACAAAACCAAGGCATCGGTGGAAATAAATATTTAAATTACTCTCATTTGTTCGATTCGATGAATTCTTTGTACTCTTTCTTCATTTTGACCCCCGATACAGTCCTGCAAACATCCAGCAGAATAAAATGAAATGGGTTGCAACTTGCAACCAATAACTGCAGAACTCTCTATGCATATGCCAAATCCATTTGTGGAGTTTAGGGTCAAAATGACCTTGTTTTAAAAACAAATATTGATTTTAGGTCTCATCCCCAAACTATTATTCAATCTAACATGCCCACCTAGGAGAAATGTTTAAATTTATTTTTTTAATCTAAGTTAGAAGCCATAGTTCTCAACTACGGTTTCATTTAGTACAAAAATGAAATCGTAGTTGAGAACCACGGCTTTAGTACAAACATGAAACCATAGTTGGTAACTACGGTTTTAATACAAAAATGAAACCATAGTTGGAACTATGGTTTTAAGGACTACATTGAATAAATGTTTATAGTAAGGGTTAAAAGTAATATATTTTTTTTCAAAACTAAACCTATTTTTACCCAAAACTCCCATTGGTGGATAGATGACATCAGATGTCTGATTACTTAATGGACACATCAAAGCATGACTAGATGATAGTAATACTTCGGAAAAAGAACAGTAAAAACAGATTATGAAAAGAGAAAAGGTAACCTACTTGATCATTTCCTTGTTCTTGAAGAACTGTACACATGGTGTACCCATAATTCCAGCTGCCTCTGCTATTTCAGGATCTTCCTCAATGTCAATTTCAACAAAATGTACATTCTGATCAAATTCATCTATCACCTGCCATTGGAGAAAGTTTTGCACAAAATTAAGCACAACTACATTGTAATGGATATGAATCTGATGCAAACTACAGTGCAATGGGCACTTTGAGAATGGAATGGCTCGATGAAACAGATAGGATTCACTACCAAGAAACATTTGAAGATGTCACAACCAAGTGCAATGTATCTGCTAAATAGTCTGACGATTAGATAGTATCAAAGACTCTAGCAAAAGAGGTAATGAAAACCGACTATATTTCCCGTCAAAAAAGAGTACCTAATATTAGAGTGATTTAGAGTCGATTATAAAGAAAGAGTGATTTGAACTCTGGGTGAGGAAGTAGCTCGAGCATGTTTAGAAGCAAAGAAACTACGAAGCAAGACCCTTAATGAATTTTTGCCAAAACAATCAAGGAACTTTACATGAACATCTATAATCTAGAGCCAATCACAAGGAACTGAATCATCAGCCACCCAGAAACAATGTAGAATTTTCAGGAATGCTGTGTACTGGACTTGTTTCTTATTTAGTTCATCTACATTTTTTTTTTTATATCGATAAAAAACAATATATCGAACAAAAGAACCAAGAGGTTCCAAAAAGTACACAGGAAGTGAACAAGAGGGAACCAAAAAGAACCAAGGACACAAAACCAACCCCAACAATAGGCTGCCTACCCTACCTACACCCTAGCCAGGCCAAAAAATCCACAAAAGAAATTGTGTTAACAACACTATACAAATCTGTCCAATTCCACAAATTGCTCAAAAAATTAGATTTAATTTTTTGAGAGTTGGTGACCCCGTTATCAAACACCACCTATTTCTTTCCCGCCATAAAGTCCAGAAAAGGCATAAAGGAGCAGCCATCCAGATATTTTTTTGTTCTTTACCCACATGCGCTCCTTGCCAAGCTAAGAGGGTGTGCATGACAGAATGCGGAAAGACCCAAGTGGTCCCAACTAAAACAAGAAAGAAAATACATGTACACTGCTACCTAGGGTTTTTCATTTTTGACACCAAGTAGCTATCTCAAGATGTATCTCATGTTTTGTAGATAGTTTTCAGATTTCCAACATTTTATTGCAAAGATCAAATGCACGTGATAAGATTTTCATAAAAAAAAAAAAGGAAAATTTTCAAACTCGGTCAAAAAATGGAAAATCACATCCAAATCCTCTTTAAAAGATATTATAGTAACCATGCATATTACATTTTACAGTTGCAATCATATTTAGATATTATGAAATCTTGTAACAAGTTATAAATAAGGTACCTTGCTAAGAATTGGCTTCAAGGTTCTACATGGACCACATGTTGGTGCAGTGTATAGCACACATATAAGCCTTGGACTTTCATGGTACAATTTTCGTAGAGCATACTGAGGGCAAGCAAAGAAAAAGATCAAAGTAAGAACTTAAAACATCATGAAAACCCTGAATAGTAATTGAGCATTTTATGCAGAGAACAATACCTGCCCCTTGTGTTTTGTGAGGGTAAGGTCAAAACCTTCTTGGACATCCCTATCTGAGAGTTCCTTCTTAACCTCCTCTCTTTGGGGCTGTTAAAACAAGCAAATAAGAGAGATTTTGGTGGTAAATAGAGGACTATGATATATACATTAATATGATAGGATTAATGTTACACAAGTTAATTTCCCACTTCTGAATGATACAGTCTTGACTAAAAGTTCCTATCTCAAATTATTGAATGCAATCTATGGGTTTCAGACTTAAATAAATTGATTTTGTTATTGTAGCACCAAACTTAAGCCAAGTACAGATCTAGTGATTTAGAGAAAAAAAACCCTTTCTATAGCTGTAACTATTTGAGAGACCTCTATCTACAAAATGTTAAAGGATATTATCTGGGAAGGAGTACTTTTTGCATTATGAGCATGAATATATATATACCACAAGCACGGATAATCTGGAATCTGGATGCCCATATATACACATGTAGATGGTCTATAAATTTGAGAGGTAGCCTAATGAGAATTTGTATGGAAATAATAAGGTTTTGTTTGGTAATTGTTTTTGAAAAACAAATTTTGAAAACTACCCTTTGGCATTTTGTAAATTAAAAGTTTATTTGAAAAATAGAAATATTTATAACTTTTCTTAATATTTTAAAACATGTTTTAAAAATTAATTTATATCTATTGCTTTATTTTTAGTCATTCTATATGTTTATATACAAAAAAATTTTAAACAACCTTTAGAAAATAACTAAAATTAATGTACTAAAAAATATTATCTGAAAACACAATATTTTCTGTTTTTCAGAATATAATAGAATTTTTTTTATGATAATCAAATGCTTTTTTTTTTTTTGTAGAGAACAGAAAACTATTCTCGAAAATATTGCCAAATAACAGAAACCACCATGTTTTCTATTTTTAAGAACATAAAACAATTTTATGATAATTAAATCCATTCTGTGTTTTTTTGGGAGAATAGAGCTTTTTCTTGAAAACATTGCCAAATAAGCCCTATGTCATTTCCAATATCACACAACAACATAAGTAACAGTCATGTTTTTATGTGAAGTGGAAGAAGCTACACTTGGAGAAGCGGATAAGACTTTTCTGACAGGTCTCAGATGAACGGATAAGACAATTATGGAGATAATGAAGATTCGCTTGAGGGTGGCAAAGCGTAGTTAAGAGACAAGTAAGGTGGGGGGGATAAAAGCATTTAGCTCCTACTTTCAGTCTTCAGACCATATTACTAAAATACTCTCTCACATTCCCTGTCCTCATTTTATTCATTCATGATAACACAAGCCCAAAATATTCTTCAGCATTGGAGTTAGGCCCCAAACCCATCCTGGCATGGCCCAGGAGAGGGGAAGATAATGGGATTAGCATTCTTCTACATAGAGGATCTCAGATTTTTTAAAAACTAAATTTCAACAGAAAAAGAAAAGAAAAACTCAGATATGTGGCCTGACTTACAGTATATAAATGTTTCTCTATCAATTACATGAATATATTCCTAGTATTCCCCGTAAAAACCAGTAGAGGAATTTGTAATACCATCCTATAATTCTATTCCAAATTAAAAATTTTAATGTTCTTTCCCAAATAATAAAATCAATTGCAATTACCGTAACTTGCAAATACCATATGCCTGAACAAAATTAAAATAAAACAGCAGGTTGATAATTATTCATAAATCATGTGATGTGCAGTTAAAATATTTCTATTTATAGATAAATATTTCTCTTTGACAACCACACAGCACCCTTCAGCAATGACAAATCCCAAGATACGGGTGCACAATTGACAGTGTATGATCATTTAATTCATAAAATGTAATAATAGGAGGAATTTGACTCTGTTAGAAGTGAAGTACCTGGTGAAATTCAATCAGCAGGTTATTCCCCACAAGATACCTCTCAGAAAAGCTTAGATAAAGCAGCTACGCAACCTGATCCAGCTGCAGTTACGGCTTTGCCTCCATTCTACATGGTCCTGTTCAGAGAACAAAAAACTGAAATACAAACTAATTGATGATAACAATTTCTCAAACACATTAAACTCAGACTAGAAAATGGGTTTGAACTTATACAGAAAGACAATGACCTTCCAACTTAATGGCACAGAGTGTATGGTCATTTGCTTGAGAAAGATATGCAATCTATACATTCAAAGAACTTTACAGAGTCAAAAACCTGGGAAAGCTCCTGCTAACCATGAGTGAGGTTCATGTTCTCCCAAACCCAGCATAACTAGTGCTTCCATGTATATCTCAATTTCAATATAAAACATAGTGCATCTTTTTAATGCCATGTGCCCAGAAAACCACTGTCATCGGTTGAGGTAAGCTTTCTTAAGATGCATAGAATTAATAAATTGTTTGAAACAAAAAATCCCCAAATTTATTTAAAGTCATACTTTTGGTAAGCAAACTGAGACAAGACATTCCAAGAGGTGCTCATTTGAAATGCTTTGCAGTTGATTCTCCTTTTCAATGGCAGGTGAAGTAATTTTGAACCTATGCCACGTCTGTTACAAAAGTATTTGAGAGAATGAAGAGAACAAAGAAGCACACTCTAAATTCAACTTGAAGCACTACTTTAAATTCAGTTACTTCACAATCTAATTGAGCATATTTTGGTTCACAAGTTACATGTGAAATTCTAGACCTATTATTAATTCAATATGATACTAGTTTGTTTCCTTCCTTCACATGCATATATTTCCACCCAAATTCATATTAAATTTTTCCCATAGTTCTGTATTAACGATGATTTCAACTCCCAAATTACTTCCGTAATGTTTTGAAAGCCGGACGGACTAAGCGAGTCCGACGTTCAATTGTCAGCGAATCCACAAAATCGGTCGGTTCAATGGCTTTGTTTTGATCGAGCGGGACAAACCAGCGATCGGCAGGTGGTCAGTTCAGGCCGGCCGGGTTCGCGGCGAGCGAGCGGTTCGCTCCCACAAATTATTTTGTTTTCAGGATTAGCTTGGCGTCGTTTGATGCTTTGTCAAACGGCGTCGTTTTCGTCTTACATCAAAGCTTGACGTCGTTTTGCTTAAAGTGCAGAAAGCTTGTAGGGTTAGAAAGGCTTGTAGTAAAAAATTCAATTAATCGCACGCTTATGGATTGAATATGGAAATGGGAGATTCTGAAAACCAGCTCTATCGGCTGTGTTGTCATTGTGATTATTTTAGATATTAACAAAATTATATATTCTTCTTAATTAATATATTTATATAAATAAGTTTAACTTAGTTTTTAATATCTTTTTCGTATTTAAACATTATACATATTTTAAATAAATTTTAAAAATACTTTATTTATATAAAAAGTAATAAATATTATTAATTATATATTTTAAAATTTAAATAAAATATAAATAATATATTTATTAAATGCAGTTCAAAATACGGTTCGACCAGGTCAGCGAGTGAGCAGTGAACTAGTAGCTTTTCGGGATTCGGTCACGGTCCGGTTTTTAAAACAAATTGCTACATTCTAAGTTCTTTTTTCTTTTCCTTTTCCTTTCTTGTTTCAATAAAGAACTTCGAAGATTTTGAAAATTGTTCTTGTTGTTGTGGATCTAACATGTAATTTCTGAACCACTAAGAGGTGGCTACCACTTAAGTTGCACGCATAACAGGTTTGTAATCATCAAGGAGGTCAAGGGGTATACAATCAATCACAGTATATTTCAGAAAAATAAAAAACTCAAGAAGGACAAATGAGTAAAGCTTTAACAGGATTACCTGTACATCTCCAGCTGCAAATACACCTTCAACAGAAGTTCTTGCAGAGCCCGCCTCAACTATGACATAGCCTGAGGTGTCAAGTTCAACTTGGCCTTCCAACAATTGGCTATTTGGTGTATGACCTATACCATAAAACAAGCCTTTTGCCTCCAGCACAGATTCCACCCCAGTATCAACTCTTCTTAGTAAAATGCCAGACATCTGGCTTTTGTTATTACTAGCAATGTCCACAACTTCTGTATTGAAGTGCAAGGTGATATTCGGATTGTTGAAAACTCTGAAACATTCGCCATAATCAACCTGTTAAAAAAACATTCGAGGAGTTGAAAACTTAAAATAAAAATTGTTCATCAGTAATCTAGTTTACCTAAGAAAGTGGGAGGATAGATTGCAAATTCTATACAGAATTGAACTGCCATCGAGACAGCCAATCAGGGGGAAAAAAAAGACACCACAATCAAAAACATTCTTAGCCATAGCTAAGCAGTAATGTAACGGACCAAAATAGGATATGCTAATAGGCACTGTCAAGGTAGAAGGTGAAAGCTTCAGTTCAACCTAAGGTGTAAAAGATTTGCATTTTTAGGAGACCATACATTCATGGGAATGCAACTTCACTAAATCAAGCTGACTAGATGAAGGAACAAGGCATGGAGGACTGGTCTTCTTAAGAGCTAATCAGGTGCTTCTGGATGGGAGGAATGAACAAATCTCTAAAAGTGAAGCTATGCAATATTTCTTCAGGGGAAAAAAACACCTTTCTAAACTAGAAAATAATATCGGAAAACCTTTCACAAATTTTTTTTTTTTTTTTAACATCGGAAAACCATTTTCGAAAACAAATTTGAGCTGTTTTCAAGTGCTTTTATTTGTAGTGTTCCTAGAAACAATTAAAAAGGGAATATTTCGGAAACTTTTGCATTGTGAATAAGCGTATAATACCTTCATGAAGAATAAGCAAAGGAAACTATTTCTCATATATAAGTTCTCAAAAAGAATTTGTTACTTAAAACATTTGAGAATTGCTTTCAGAAACATTGTCAACAAACCCTGAGGCTTCCATAGAGTACTTTTTTTTTAATTGTTGGTCAGTTTCTTCTTCCTTTCTCTTCTCTTCTACTTTGATTGCGCCTCGGGTGCCTAACCAACAAGGGCATTATTCTCTACCAATTTGACGTGAAATTCATGTAAGATGCCAATAGCCCACACCATGTAAACATGTTCCATTTTCTTATTTGAATACATTATTAGGTAGGAATGTGTCTCCCATCTGACACCTAGTATATAGTTGTTACTAGCTCATTTTACATACAACATTTTCTCACAATAAAATGTCTCAGCACTTGCACATTTCTAGTATGTCATAGGAGGAGATTGCCCACAGGCCAGTTGCGGAGAAAGACAAATTCAGAATAGTGGGAGAAAACATAGCAAATCAAAAGCACTACAAATAATTTCAACCTAGAAAGACCTATGAGCAATTTTACAAGGTAGAAGAATGATTAAATAAAGATGGTAATCTTTATTTAATGAGGGTAACAGATGCACCATATGTGGTGACGTTGAAGAGAACATTGATCACTTATTGCTTCAGTGGAAGAAGGCTCGTGACTTATGGGCTTTTTTGCTTGCCCTTTTTCGAATCTCAAGGACTCTGCTTAGCACCACCAGAGAGCTTTTAAGCTTGTGGAGATGACCCTGATTAGGAAGAGACTTAAAGAAAATATGGATGCCTGCACCAATTTGTCTCTTTTGGACTATTTGGAGGGGAAGGAATAGTGCTGTTTTTGAAGAAGGGACCTTCACAACTCAAAGTTTAAAGCTTTCTTTTGCTTACACTTTGTGGTCCTGGAAAAAATTTCCATATTTAGATCCATGTTCTGTGAATGATTTTTTTGGTCACTTTAGGGGTAATATAGGCTTTATTTTTTGGGCCGTTTTTTGGGGCTGGTAAGCTGTACAGGGTTTGGTGTGCCCTGCTCTCTCTTTTTCTTTGTGTTTTTTTGTACCCGTTGTATACTTCCTCTATACTCGAGGTTTCCCCCTTTTTTAATACATTCTTCTGCTTACTGATAAAAAAAAAATTAAATAAAGATGGTAATGAGCCTCAGATCTGTTACCCTCATTTATTTCAGAGTGAAAACAAACAAAGAAAAAAACCAATGAAGAAAAAAGATAAATAAAAAAACAAAAAAGAATAAGTTCCAGTGAGTGTTTGGGTGATTGTTATCTTTTTAGTGATGTTTTTACTGCCTGTTGTATACCTCAGAGTTCTGTTTTTGACGTCTTCCATTAATCAATGTATTCCAATTTACATAAAAAAAAAAGAAGAATAAACTCCATTTGTGATAAGGGAAGAAAACTTCTAAGAGGAAATATTGACAGGAAAATAATTTTAAAAAAAAGAAGCAACTATTATATATGTAGAATATTTGGAATTTGTGTATTCTGGCAAAGGGAATATTTCTCGCATATTTGATGTATGTAAAGCCTTTTATTACACTGATAAACAAGATCGGTCCCTCACGGAACTCTTCATGGACTATAAGAAGACATATGAGGAACTGAATACACTACTACCATTCAGTCCATATGTTAAGGTTCAGTAGGCTAAATGGGAAAAGATGGCAGTGATGGGTTTCCTAGCCGCACTCTCTTCGGAGTATGATTCTGTTAAGGCACAGATTATGCCCAGCCCTGAGATCTCATATTTCCAAGAAACATTTAGTAGGATACTTTGCACAGAGACCTCCTCATCTACTCCTCCTTAGGATAGTGAGTCTGCTTGTTGGTCGAACATTGGTGAGTCGGAGAAGCAACAATATAAAGTAGTGGTCCGTGATAACCAGAGGGACAAACTCTGGAAGGGTTGTTTGTTATTGCTATATAAGCCTAGACATGTGATGCGAGGCGTAGAGCGGCGAGTGAGAATCAAGACTTCCATGCTCATGTAGCTTCCACTAATAAAGGCATCCAGTCGATTCAGTTCACGGCAAAATTGAATAAGTTCACTTGTACGAGAATCGGTAAATCTGCATCTACTCCAATTCACGCTATTCTTGAGTCGAGTAGCTTAGAATAAATGTCTTGTCTCTTCTTAGTCTCCCTATTAGGTCATTGATTAAAAGTCTGGTCTATGATAGGTAGTCCCAGCCACTATTATCTACCTTTCAGTCACAACCTTCAACTTCCACTGTCACTCTGGCAGATGGGCCACAATCATGTGTTCTTGGATCAAGCACAATTTTTCCCACTCCATCTCTCCCTTTGTCAGTCGTCTTGAGTTTACCTAATTTCTCTTTTAATTTGATGTATGCTATATCTCATTCTTTCCTGATTTTTATCTCTTTCAGGATCTTATGAAGAAGCATTTTTTTTTTTTTTGATCAGTAAAAAGCAAATATTATATAGATAGCGAAAGAAACCAAATGTACACGGGTCGTGAACAAAAGGAAACCAAAACAAAGACAAAACAGAATAACAAGCCCAAAAAACCCTACCTACTCCCCAACCATGTGAAAAATCTAGAGCAGATGTGTATTATCAACTTCTCACAGTTAAAGCCAAAGTCCACAAATTGGACACAAAGTTAGCTTTAATCCTTTGGGTAGAGGGGACCTTGTTCTCGAACACCAACCTATTTCTAGCGCGCCAGAAATTCCAGAACAGGCATAGAGGGGCTGCTAACCAGATTTTTTTGCGCTTTTTACCCATAGCAACTCCTTGCCAAGCTAAAAGGGTGTGAAGGACCGAATGCGAGAAAACCCAACTAATCCCGACAATTGATAAAAAAAAATCCCACAACATTTTAGCGCTTTTGCAATGAATCAATATATGGTCTATGGTCTCCTCTTCCTCTTCGCATATAAAACATCTGTTTGCAAAGGTCATTCCACGGCGTTTAAGTTGATCCAAAGTGAGCACTTTACCCTAAGCAGCTTCCCAAGCAAAGACTCCAATTTTTGGGGGAACAATTGGATTCCAAACCAAGTGGTAAGGGAAGTCAAAGGCAGGGGAAATATCAAAACCTTTATACATATCTTAACTTGAGAACCGTTTCCATATGGTCTTCAACATAAGTCTCAGCAGTGGGACGAGAAATTTTGATCACGAAGAGTGAGTAGGAATCTTGTCATCTCTTCAAGCTCCCAGTCGTTAAGTGGTCTTAGGAAAGTTGGGGACTAACACCCAACCCCCTCACTTCTATCCTAGATGTCCGCAACCTTAGCCTCTTTGTTCAAAGCTAAATTAAAAAGAAAGGGAAAACTATTACTCAAAGCCTCCTCACCGCACCAAACATTGTTCCAGAAGTTGATCCTCGCTGCATCCCGAGAAGAGCGGGCCGCGTCGGGGCAAGGCCACTCTTTTCTAATTTCCTTCATAGCTAGTTCCATAGCCACCTCTTAGGTCACGGGTATGCCAACTGACAGGACTCTGGAATTCTGACAAATAACCTTTCTCTAGAGCGCATTTATGTCGTTGGCAAACCGCCAACTCCATTTTGCATGAGGGCCTTATTCACTTGGGCTTTTTATCCCAATACCTCCTTTACTCTTGTCACGAGCACATTGGCTGACTCATCAAAGATTTTCTTATGAGTCCTCCCCCCCGAAGGCGCGCTGAATCACTTTCCAATATGGCGCTGGGCGTGAGAAAGAAAGATAATATAGATTAGGAGGCGGGCGAGTGCTGCGAATGGCCTGATCTGCGGCCCTTAGAAAATATCTTGAGTCTTCCGGGCATGACCTCTTTCGGTATCTCTCTTCAATCGGGTCCCCGAGCACAGAGCCTTATGTTTTGGCACCTAGAGGGAAGACCAGTAGGACGTGGGAAGGGAACAATTTTACATCCCGACTCTAGGTAACTCCACCACGTTAGTCACAGGACCAATTGGGATAATTTCAGTTTTGATTAAGTTAATTTTCAAATCGAGCATAACCGAGCCACATCGAGAATCGGCTTATAAGCTTTAAGCGATCAATGTTAGCCTCGCAAAGTGTGTCATCAGTAGAAGATGGGAGGTCGAGGTCCCTCTCCCATACGCAATCCTACTGCCATAAAGGTAGTTTACCTTCAACAACTTGGAGTTATCGGACAATGAGAGCTTCCATTAGTGCTTGAAGGAGTGGGGAGAGGGATCACCACTGTCTCAAACCTAGAGCTTGGGGAAAGAGCCGACGAGGATCCGTTTATGAGGGCCGAAGGCGTGGAAGTGCACCATTTATCTAGCTCAACCACCAAGCTAGTAGAATCCCATTACGCCTTTGAAGACACGGAAGCGAGAAACTCCCGATACTATCGTAAGCTTTTTCTATATCGACTTGGGGGCAAACCACGTTTTCCTCCTCGGGAAGAATCCACTATCTCGTTGGCGTCGAGCGACTACATCCAAATATGGCGTCCCTCAGCGAAAGCATTTTGGGACTTAAATGCCCTTTGTCCACTTATTCCCTCTTAATCCTTTTAGCTAACACTTTGGTCAAAATCTTGTAAAGGCTCCGTGATTGGTCTAAATCTTTAAAGTCTCCACGATCTGTTCTTGGGGATCGGGAGCGGAAAAGTCGCATTTAGGTTTTTGACAAATCTGGCATGCTCATGAAACTCCTTGAAAAAACCTAGAACCTTGTTCTTTACAAAGTCCCAACTAAAAGCCCAAAAGGCTAAGGAAACCATGGACCCGGGAGCCTTATGCTATTAAGACCGGAAATAAGCATCCAATTTCTGCATCCTCACGAGGGTTTCCCTCACAGTGCAGCGGCTTCCTGGGACCGATCCAGTTGGCTTCATCGAGAGGATGGGCTCTAGCAGCGCTCGGGTAGAGAGCGGATTTTGGAAAGCGTCTACCAAACCATCCTTAATATCGGCCTCATTGTCTAACTTTCTACCATCAATGCAAATGTTTTTTAAGCAATTTCTTCGCCTGTGGGCGTTAGCCATCCAGTGAAAGAAAGCGTGTCATCCCCCTTCCTTTGCTTGAGTCTCTCTCGATTTCTGTCTCCAGGAGATCTCTTCCAAAAGGGCCCAACTTTTGAAATCAACTCTGGCTTTGGCACGTTCCTCAACTTCCTCAAGGACCAATCCCCTTTCCTTCTCGCAATCATCCCAAAGGATACCCTGCGTAAGGCATCCTCCTTGTTAGTTTCGACCTTCCTAAAAACATCTCTGTTCCAAGCCTTCAAAATACCTCTCAGGGCCTTTAATTTAGCGAGAAGGAAGCGGAAAGGAGCAGTAAAAATGGAGATTTTGCCACCACCCTTTCAAGATCTCTTTGAATCCCTCGTATTTTAGCCACATCAATTCGAAACAGAAGGGGGATGGCCCAATTCTAACACCATCGCGTCAACGAGAATGAAGTAGTCGTAGGCGGCACCGGAGGGCATCTGCGGATCACTTGGTTGCAATGGCTCTCCCAGTCGGCAGTGGCTAAAAATCTATCTAAACGGGACATTGAACTACTGTTGAGACCACCCCTCCAAGTGTAGGGCCCTCCTTGAAGCGGAAGGTTTCTCAGGTCCAGATCATTCAGGATGTCGAAAACTATTCTCATGGAGTTAGAGAAGCTGCCACCTCTAGATCTTTCATTGGGATAGAGAATTTCATTGGCTCACCGTCAACGCGCAGGAAGGACATCCCAGGCCCTGGCCAAGACAAGCTCTTCCCAAAAGGATTCTCTGAATCTATTCTCAACCGGGCCATACACCCCGGAGAAAGCCCATTGAAACCCATCTTCAGCCATTCTAAACAAGCACGAGACAGAGAAACTTCCAACCATGGAATCCACTAAGCTGATACGACTATTATCCCAAAGCAAAAGAATGCCCCCCGCGAATCCCTCGGCGTTCAACGCTTTCCAGTTCAAACAACGACACGAGCTGCGCACCATATCGATGTTCTTGGACCGCTGTTTCTTGTAAACCTTGAGTCCGCCCTATGACTTCTAAGAAAGTTCTTGATCACCTTCCTTTTATCAAGGTCATTCACACCTCTAACGTTCCAAGAAATAATTTTAAACTTCATTTTAACTTTAATAGTAGGTTCCCCCCATCCCTTCCCCCTCCTTTGTTTGTCTTATTACCATTATAATTAATAGTGCTCCTCAGTCTTCTTAATTCCCGCTCGCTTTTGGTAATCGAGAATTCCTTCTCCTTAGATTTTGAGAGCACTAAATTTCTCAGTAAATCCAAAATCTCCTTTTCAAACCCCTTAGTAGAGAATCCTAGGAAATCACTAAATTTAGCCAAGCAATTGTTTTCCCACTCGTAAGTTCAGGTCTCTGATGACTCGTTTTGTGCCTCCGTCTTCCTTTGGCCAACTTCACAGAGCACCTCCCCTACATCAATTGTCGCACCAGAACACTCCAAACCCCATTCCCTATCGTCAACCGCCACCACCCTAAGTGGTTCCAAATCTTTATCCGCAAATGAACCCCCTAGGCCTGAAAAACTCCCTGGAAGCAGGGGAAAGCCAAAAACAGAGAAAGGAGTAGGGGTAGACTGTACGTAGAGGTTGTCACCGTACCTGTTCATATGGTCACGGCCGTCTTCTTGGAATAGATCCTCTCTAAGCTCGTCTTCTTCCCCATTGTGTAAGGCATTCCCCTCCTATCCTGCATTTAGAGAACTGGATATAGGACTTTTGCAATCACGAAGTCTGCGGACCTTGAAGCGGGCCACATCTCGGCTGACCCCCCCGATCCGAATCACGGGCCTTGGGCGGCTAGGACGAAGGTCGACCCATGAAAGAAGAGGCACATTGGTGGAAGCGGGCTAAGGACCACACAGTAGTGCAGGCCCAAACTGGTAGCCAACCTTGGGCTAGGCCTAACTCAGGCCGAATCCAAAACGAGGACGACCCTCGTCAGGCCGTGGCCCAGTGACCGGTTCGTCTCCTCTTGGGTTTTGGAATGGGGTATCGCTCTTGCTTCGAGAATGTCGGGCGGAGTCCCTTCGGCTCCCCGATCCTTAACCCTGCGGTCCCACGCTCCTCCCCTCTTGTGGTGTGTCATCTCCCCCGCCCGACAGACCCCAAGCCCGTTGTGTCTTCTACGAAGTTCTAGGAGGCGATTGATCTCTCCCCCCCGGATGTGATGCTCGGGTCGATATTTACGCTTTGGCAGTTCTGCTATGGCGGCGGGGCCAAAAAAGCTCTTTGCACCTTCTCCCTAGCGAGAAAAATCCGCCTTTTCACCACAACATCGGTCTGATTGTGGGGTTTCTCTCGGAACCTTACCAAGGACAAATCTTTGTTCAGTGCGAGGACTTCAGCTTCCCGCTTTCTTACGTTTTGACTTCCTTCTATGTCCTTAGGGATGCCTCTCTCCTCTCTGCTCAATCCCCGCTTTGTTTTGTTATCCTCGCTGCATCCTGGCGTTTGTGTTGGGATCATCTCTTGAAAGCCCCTTTCTTCGATCGCAATCACTTCGCTCTCCTGAGGCATAGCGCAGCTAGGGTTCGCCATGCCCTTTGTTTTTTCCGCAAACATCCCCTTACGCTTTGCCCTTTGAGCAGTTTGAGAATTCCTCACTATGGGCTTGACGATTTGCTCCCTACAGCTTATTAGGCATAGGCCCTCGGAGACACCATGAATTGGGCATGGGCAATGGGTCACAACACACTCGAGGTGAGGCCCATGACTTCCACTATTGGTGTCCCTTAATTGGGCTTTTTTGGGCTCCTCCTTTCTCACCCTAAACCTCAATTTGTTTTGAATTTCAAAACTTTGCTTGATAACCAGCTTTGGAACTCACACGGCGGCACGACGTGAGACGGGCCGTCTTCTACGCCTGGAGTTTCGGAAAAGACAGGTGACCCACTTCACTCTGCTCTTCTTGAAGTGTGGCAATGCACCGACGTCGGTTCTCACGCGTCCCGATCGGCACGTGCCTTTCTATACGTCTTCCTCACTTTGATTAAATGGGAGCTCCATATGTTACATTGCTTCAAGGAAGCCTCCGCCACCGTTAGTTGGATCTCCACCATATTTAATTTGTAACTTCTAGCCGTAGTAGATTGTGAAGAAAACTTTTGGTCTTTACATTCATTACGACGAATTCTTGCCAGGTGGAATCCATTTTAAAGCTGTTTCTTAAATCGAGCAACAAAACCTCCTGACTATTATCCCCACTTTTTCGAGTTTCTCCACGATCACAAATCTGGGAAGACCCACCACTCTTATCCACGTGAGTCTGGGGTTCTCTACATTCTTGATCATACAGTACCGAGACATGTCGCTTGTTTTGGAGTTACTACACCATTTGAGACGTATTGTCGATTGGGCCATCCCTCTCTTCCTTTGTTGAAAAAGATGTGTCCACAGTGTTCAAGTCTGTCGCCATTAGATTTTAAGTCTTGTCAATTTGCGAAGCATCATCGTCTTCATTCTAGTCCTATAGTCAATAAACGAGCCAATGTCCCATTTGAATTAGTTCATTCAAATGTGTGGGGTCCATGTCCAGTTGTGTCCCCAACTGTGTTTAGATACTTTGTCACTTTTGTTGATGATTATAATTTATTCAAGAACCACTTAGTTATATCTAATGAAAAATTGTTCTAACTTATTTTCTCATTTCCATGCCTTTTATGCTAAGATACACATTCAATTTCATATTTTTGTTCAAAGTTTGAGAAATGATAATGCTAAAGAATATGTTTCATAACAATTTCAGTCATTCATGCTTCAAAATGACATCCTTCATCAGACCTCCTGTGTTGATACTCCTTCCTAGAATGGAGTGGTTGAGAGGAAGAATAAACACCTCCTTGAAACTGTCAAGGCTCTATGATTTCAAATGCAGGTGTCCAAGCATTTCTAGGCCGATGTTGTTTCCACCGCTTGTTTTTTTATTAACCGAATGCCTTCCTCAATCTTGAATTGGGACACTCCGTATCACATCCTTTTTTCCAAATAAACTTTTGTTTCCCATTGAGCCTTGGATATTTGAATGTACTTGTTTTTTCCGGGATGTCCGTCCGCATGTGTCTAAACTAGATCCTAAGTCATTGAAGTGTATTTTCTTTTATCGGGTTCAGAAGGGTATAACATATATCTACTTTACATATAGAGTTGTAACCTATTAGGAAACTTGTCTTATAGAATTGTAATCTATTAGGAAAGTTAGATTGGCTTTTGTATATATATATTCACAATGGATCAATGAAATACACAAGGAATTCTTTCCTCCAAATTCTTCCTAATTCTGCTCAAATTCGAGCCTTAGGCTTTGATACCATATAGAAAGCAAGAAGGAAGAATTTAGAGGAAAGAATTCCTTGTGTGATCGTGATCAATGTCTCTGTTATGTAAAGTCAATCCTAACCTTTCTAATAGAATACAGCTCTGCTAAGGATTTCTAATAAGGTTACAACCTCATATGCTAAGTAGATATATGCTATAAGAATATCCAATTTTGCATGCATTATAAACATAATCCATTCACACCAACTGCAAGACTTTATATAATAGATCTACTATAAAAGCTTAGAAAGCAATCAAAGAATAACTCACCTATCCTGCATTGCTTTGGATGCCCTCAGTTCATTCCTACGTACAAGTAAATGAACATGACGAGCATATTTAGTGAGGTATATAGCTTCCTCTGTAGCTGTATCACCTCCTCCAACCACAGCAAGAACTTGACCTTTTAAACAACGATGCACCATCTGAATTGCAACACTAATTTACTACTCCAAAATTCATCTTCACGAGGTAACTTCAACCTTTTTGCAGTAGCTCCAGTAGCAAAAATGACACTATGACATTTTACCTGAAATTTAAGGGTAAGGATAAGCAGATATACTTCACAATTAAACACCAACTAGTTTTCTTACTTATCTTTTTTGGTTCAGGATTACTGAATGAGGACATAACAAGTGAAAAGATGTATGAAATAAGGTAAGTAGCATGGGCACGCCTAAAGTGACATGTGATCATGCCAGACTGGAAGAGATGCTGAACATGGATATGGCATATCTTAGATTTCAAGGTAAGTAGAAATACTAACATTGAAATGGAACCGAGGCCAAGGAGATGCAGCATAGTCTCATTGTTTTCTAACTCCTCAAAAATTGCTTCTACTTAGGATAAGAATGTATGATCACTAATAAAGTTAAGTCCATAATATCTGGCATATATTAGTATTATCTATACACCCTTTCAGAAAAAGTTCCAATCTAGTTACTATTAAAGCTATCGCTTTACTAGTAATACAGACAAATTCCTTATATGATATATCACCTTACGTTCACTACTTTGCACCGTAAAGGGGGTCGTTTTCACATCAAGAAATTCCACATCTTCCTGGAATAATTCTGCTCCCCAACGCTCAGCTTGCCGCCGCATCCTAATTTACAAAACAAGGTCATTTTCCGGCTCATGATTAATCTAAAATTGCAGCCTCCCAGGCACATAGATGGGCTGGAACAAAGTAAAGCTAAAACAAGTTTATTCTTATATCTTTTTTCATTTTACCGATCCATCAAATCTGGACCAGTTATTCCATCTGGAAACCCTGGGAAGTTCTCCACTTCAGTCGTAGTCATCAACTGTCCCCCAGGAACCCCGCCTACTTGATACCCTTCAAATACTACAGGCTTCAAATTGGCTCGAGCTGCATAAATTGCTGCTGTGTATCCAGCTGGACCTGAACCTACGATTACTACATTTTCGATGCCTTTAGCTGCAAGAATGAGAAAAAAAACAATTATATCCATCTTCAAGATGCAAATTCTATAGGTACCACAAATGACAATAAAAAGAAAGCATAGAAGAAGCACAATTTTCATTCCACATGCCAAGGTATTTATTCTTCTGATATAGCTGTTAACTTTGGCCACATTACCATAACTAAAATTTATTCACTGTAACCATTCTACATAATTCTGATTCAGTCATTTGACATGGTCTTCCACCTTTGTCTAGTCCCATTTTTTGCTTTATTAAAGCTATGTGATCTTTACCCTTGATGCACTCAACTAAATAAATATCTCAATATTTCCTTTCCCTGGGCCAATTAAATACACTTATTTCTATGCTGTTGGTGGTGAGTGTTTGAATGGTTAGGGTCCAAGTCATGACAAAAAGATCTTCCTTAATTCTGCTGATGCACATTGTTACCAGCTAGCTAGAGCAGAACCTTTTGTAAGGCCCATGAAGCGAAAAATTAATGTTTTCTATAATCTTAAGGCACGACATCTTTCTGCAACTGTCGGTTGTAATCATATTCAGGAGCAGTGGAAAATGACCAAGTAGTTAAACAAATAGCACATCAGCATTTAAAAGAATATATGGGCCCTGACATAGACGTTTGGCAATATATGTGATCAACCCCAAATAACAGAAGTGGACTATGCTAAGTTCAGTTGAGCAACTTCCACAGAGAGATAGCCTCCAGAATTCAGGTTTATTTTAAGGATCCATAGAACCCTAAAATAAGAGGTCCACTAACAAAAAGCTCATTGTCCCAGGTTGCCTGGTCCTAACCATGAGATTTTAAGTATTTCAAGGATTCACTAACCACAGATTCACCAGGTGAAATAACCATTCATTTTATGACTGCCATTAAAAACCAAATACCTTGTTATGCATCAAGCCTGCAAATTTTAAAAGGCTATAAAATCAAAATACTAAGTCCATTTCCAACTGTGATCAAATGTCTTACAAACAATCAATCTATATATACACATTATGAAATGACTTCACCCTCTCGTGTTTGCGGTACAAACAAATATCTTAATTCAAAAACCCATGAGATCAACCAGCTAATATCTTACTCAAAATCCATGAGATTATCAAAGCAAACAAACATATTGTTTTATCTTTTCCATTACTGTAATACAAAATGAAAAACCATATAAAAAAGATTCATTTTCTCTCCCTTTTGTCCACATTAGACAAAACAATAAAATTTGTACTACTTATAAATTGTTTTTTTGCAATAGGCAATTGCATTAAGAGCCAAGCATTTCATCTTTTTGCACACACATTGGGTCTCCTAATTGGCTAGTAATTCAAATGCAAAGATGGATTCTATTCTTCAACGTTAAAATGAAATCAAGTCTTCCAAAGCATAGGGATGCGTACATTCAATAAGGCTTTGTCACCTGAAAATCAAGACATGTTACTATTATTCCCAGATGTGACTGGCAAAAAATTCAGATTGTAGAAGTGGTTCTACTAACATTGATTTCTCTTCAAACTTAGCATAGCAAGATCGCATCAAAATGTTCAAAACCTAATAATGCATAAGTGATTCAATTCGCTTATTTCAATTTCCAAATGCCGTCGATTGGAGCAAATGTAATGGAAAAAAACAAAAGGAATCAGAAACTTTGAAATTCAAATTCTCCATTGTTAGCGAACCTAGGAAAACGATGAATCCATTCAATTGAGCATACACAACCTTTTGCTCAGTGGATGCACGTTTTACATACATTCCAGATGCCAGGAAAACATCAGGATTCACTCTACACCTCTCCAGCTTCTCAGTTTTCTCACTAACCAAACAGAACAAACAAAATGCTTCACCAAATCCCTAACACGAAACGAATACACACACAGAGAGTAGAAGAAGATTGTGACCTGGAGAAGCGCCGGAGTCGGAGGAAGAGGAGGCTCTGACTCTGAGAGAGAAAGGCGAGTTCCGAGAAGAATCAAGTCGAAGAGAGCGGCGGCGAGCGGGCCAGCTCTTGAGGAAGATGACACTGTTAGGAAAAGGAGGAAGAGCATGGGAGAGGGGAGACGGTGAAGGAGAAGAAATGGCTGCAGCCATGGCTGCCCTCTGAGTAACGCAGCCGTGTCCAAGTCCGAGGGCGAGTCCTATCTTCGCAGGCATTTGTTTCAGACCATTCAATGCAGCTGCGTTTCGATGTTTCTAACTTCCAATTCGGTGCTTTATCCCTACTCGTTCTCACCACACTCGCTCCGTACTCTTTTTTTTTTCTTTTTTTCTTTTTTTGAAGGAACTCGCTCCTTGCTTTAAAAAACAAAAAAAAAAAATCACTTGTACACCATAAAAATAAAAATAAAAAATATTTTACGGAGCACACCTTATTTTTGAAAAATGATTATACTTTATTCGGAATTGCTGATTATTAAATAATATCAAGCAAAATTCACAGCACAAAAGAGAAAAATAAATATTAGAATTTAGTTTTTAAAAAACTATTTTTGGGATGAATTCTAATTTTTAAGACATTTTGTAATTATTGAAAACATTTTTTTTATTATTAAATATTTTAATCATAATATAATAAATTTTTAATTGAGACTTAAACCTAGAATCATTCATATTTTTTTCTAAATTTGGAATTCTCTATCAACAAAAAAGTAAGTTAAGCATGTAGACAACATGATGGGCAAACGTTGAAAACGTTTGAATACGTACTTTACATTTAGGTTTTCAAAACAAAATTTTGCTTTTAAAATCAAGTAATAAATGTTATTAATTATTTTGCTTATTTTTTACTGATCTATTATCAAATTTGCTCAAAATATAACAAGTTACCAAAAGACTGCATACGCCACGTGTGCGGCCAGGAAAGCGAGTAAGCAAGCTTTTAAATCAAGCAAAGCGTAGCCAAAAGGTTTTTATGATATCGGACAATAACGTCGATGGTTACGGAGTTTGTATTTTGTAAGCGTAGGGTCTCAAAGATTTCGGTGTTCACCAAATCGTCACCGTAGATTTATTGGTACTTCGTAGATGGACGGTTGTAATGGGCGGCCTTGCATTAAACTATAAAAAAATATATAAATAAACAAATATACATTTGTTGAAGAAGATATTTGATTTGCATGTGTATGTGTAGTCCGTAGGGTATTCTGACTCAATAAAATTTATAATCTAACACCTCGAATTGGCATGGCATAGCTATTATATTGCGGTGGTTTTAGGATCGTTCACATAGATGGGTTTTCTTCGTGTAAATGACTGACAGTGAAGTTTAAACTTGTGAATTCATTTTGGATTTTTTGGTTGTTATAAAAATAGTGGCTTTTTGTGGTGAAAACTAAAAGTAAAATGAGTTAAAATGTAAAATAGAAATCCTTTAAGCGTTAGGTCATTGGGCTTAGGTTTAGAGACGGAAATGAGGGTTCACAGTCTTTCCTCGTGTTGAGGGTGACACATAGTGTCTCGGAGCCAGGTTCTTCGTTTAATTTATAAAAAGTTGAGTACGAAATAATTATCGCTTTGCAAATGGTGATACATTTTAAGCGTGTGGTATCGAGCAATTAAACGTGTATAAGCATTTCATTATTTGATAGGTACCGTAAATGATAGCCCGCGAGCATCCTTTAAATCTTGCTTGATAAACATCAATGACCACGAAAGCTTGCAGTACCGGTCTAAGGTGACTTGACCAAACCTAGAGTTTAAGGAAAACACATAAATATAAGTGAATACCTGCGTTGAAAACATGAAAGCCCTTCATTTGTCTCGGATTCCTTTGCCCCGTGCCCTTTACTTCAAGGAAGGAGGTTTGGCCAGCCTCGTCATACGAGTTGTCATCCTGAAGGGTGTTTGGCTAATCAAAGAAGAAAATAAAAGAAAATGAAAAAGAAAACGAACATTGACAAGCTTAAAGTCAAATAATGAAAAGTTAGATCATTTACAAAGTGTTGTTTTGGGTATTACATATACACTGAGCTGTCTAGTACCATTATTAAATGACAAACTATTACATAGGACAATTTGGGAAGAAATAAAAAGGAGCCAGTCGAAAGGGTAGGAAATTTCGCGGGGTTGAAATTTTGCAACCCTGTAAATTGTTCTTTGTTTTAGCTACGATTATACTTATACGGTTTTCAGACTCTGAGGTTCCAATTGATTTCTTCGTAACAAAACACAAATACTATCTTGATATTTATAGCTTGTGAAAACTATAAAAATTGCTATAAAATTGATCAGAAGCATTGATATGTCCTTAACGTGCCAATTGTGTCAATTTGGTTGATTACTACGTAAAAATACTTCAGCAGGAGTGTTAGAGTATGGAGACAACTTATTTGAATAATGCTCACAGGCACATTCTTGTCATACTTGATGAAGAAGAAAATGTCAAGCAAGATGGCTATATATACCACAAAAAATGGTTTTCAAAAATGAGGGGATAATGCCCAACTTCAAACAAGTCCTTAAAAATCACTGCCAAGACTATCTTAGGAAGAGTACATGCTATGGAAATCCAAGTATCAAAACAGTGTCAACTCTTTGCAGAGAGAACCAGCACGAGCATAAAACCTAAGCGTTAGCAGTTAGTTTTCAAAAAATAGTCTGCGAATTGCTCTCTTCCCAAACCTATCTCTTTTATACAGCATCTTAACTAACCTCCCATTAGATCGGGGCCAGCTTTTATTTCCTGACTCTTTTCATGTTGTAAGTGCAATCTTGGGAATCGAATTCATAATTGTCCATGTAACGGGGGTCCCGTTGATGACTCAAACGAAGTGGAGTTTAGGAGCATCAAGTCATAAATTTCTCAACCACTAAGCTGCTGGGTTTCACGCTTGGACTTTTAATAAGCTCGAAACTCCGGGCGCTTACAATTTGCTAAACTCCACCTATCCACCCGAAGTGTAACGAGCAACAAAGTCGACTCTAGCTAGTTGGTTTAGCCTTTGGGCTTCAAAGACTTTAGTTATATCTTTCGCCGGGCCGGAGTGCTTTCAGTTTCAAGGCAAGTGTCACAATTTTTTTCTTTTCTTTTTTTTCTTTTTTTTTTTTTTTTAAGACTCATTGGTCTTTTATTCGAAGTCCCGAACCTATTAAAAGATGGTTAAAGGTACTAGGCTAGACTTGCAGAGATTAGGAGAGTAAAACGATTTTCGACTTATAATTGGAAACCTAATGTGCACCGGTGTGTGAGGTGGTTAAGTGGAAGAAATAAGGTTGAAGACGAGAAGAATTTCACTTGAGTTCATCGACTTAAGCCAAGCATAACACCATTCTAACATCAACAACATTGGGACAAGACTTCAATTTCTCATATAGTAAGTTGAGCATTACAAATTTTTTTTTTATGTAAATGAAAAATTATAAATAATAACTAAAGCATGTGTTGACAACTAAAGCATATGCTTATCTTTGTAAAAAAAAACAAACCTTGATTAAACAAAACGGGCTTGCTTTCAGCGTAAGTAATATTTGCCTTCATTAACTCTCCCCCAGTAGAATTTGTCATTGTCCTCGATAGGGTGCAGAGCGGAAACTTAATGAAGGAAGTGATAGTGATACCTCTGAGTAATTAGGTGGAGGTAAGACCTCATCTATAAATCCACCGTGACGACGGGAGCGGAAGGATGAGCAAGCGATAAACGTGAAATTATTGCGTACAATAGCTAAAAATAAACCCTTTGGAGGTTGTAGGTGGTGGAGCTTATGATCCTGTGGCTGGCATTCTTCCCGGAGTGAGAGGGATAGTGTAAACCCGAGTGTTCTTGAACTACGAAGCGAGGATGGCGGTATTCCAAGCGAAACGGCCGGTGCAAGCCATCGCTCGGCCCGTAGCGACTTGTGCGGTAGCAAAGGACTTGGATGTAACGGCGAAGTGCGGCGGACATGATGGCGAAAATCAGGCATTGATGTGGATAAGATGCCCTTTGGTAGAAAGATGATCTGGGCCAATTGGAGCGATGGCAGTGGAGGTGAAGAGTGTCTTTGCGGTCAGGTCGAGTAGAGGCTAGCGACATTGTGATGTGGGAGCTCTTAAGCGAGGGGCTTATTGAGCATACGGACACGTGGGGATCATATGAGATCTACCTCGCGGGGAGATATGCAGGAAGATGAGGGGCCCTAGGCACAAACTGCCACTTCTCAACGATAAATGTGGCCTCGCAAACCTAACGGCGCTCGTGATGGGGCTCGGTTGGAAAACCTAGGTGCTCTAATACATGAGAGAGCATCCTCGTAAACAATAGTGGAATGGTCTCGGCTCTGTTGAGGTGTTTTCAGTGTATTTTCTCCTCGAAGTGAAAGAGGGATGTCATAATAAGCTTCGGAGGGCTAAACCAAAAGCCCTCAGAAATGCGATATAGGGCCTCTAGGATGGCACCCCGCCTCTGGACAACATGATGAAGAGGAAATAGGTCCACAAAAAGCATCCCTGTTGGAAGCTGCCTTCGGAACAAAATAGGACCAGCTGATGTGTCTCGGGAGAGGATCCAGACCATCTCCCAGGGTGAAGGATGTGGCCACTGCCTATAATCCGCTGAATTGGCCAGGGCCACTAGAAGGTGAAAAATGGCAGCTATATCGGCTGCTCGAAGGATGCCTTGACGACCATCAATGGTGAAGTGAATAGTAGTGGGATGGCGCTCACCTCGGGACGTCATGGTATGGTAAAAGTTAATCACTACTCTCAGATAGAAAAATCGACGTGGAGTCATGAATGGCTCTAGAGAGTAGCGCTGAACAAGCCCCATTGAATTCGAAGTCTCGGCATATCGCAAAGCCTGATGTCATAGAAGTGTTCGCTGTGGAAATCCTTGTTGTCGTAGTCAAGGTTTCCTATATCGATACAGGAAAAAGGCCTCATCACAGCAGAGCATATAGAGTCAAGTGATAGTGGAATGCTTGTTGAGGCTCCCTGAGGTGGTGGAGACTGTGGAGGTACCTGCGACTGTGACTGTGAAGACTCCTCCCGGCCGGGAGAACTGTCACACTTAGGAAGTGAGGTGACCGTGCACCGACCGTGGGTGAGGAGACTTGCCGGGCACGGGTCCAAATTCTGCGTCATACCTACGACCGGGGAGAGAGGCAGGGGTAGCAAACGAGAGGTTGCTGTAAAGGCCCGCAAGATCGTGAGGGCCGAAGACTGATCAGAACCATGTGCCCTGGCCAGGGGAGGAGGGCCTAGCACGAGGTCGAGATGAAGAGCTGTGGCCTCCTCTTGTGTTTGCCATGAGCCCTAACTGGATGGAAGAGGGTTTCGTAGGGGGATTTAGTGTTTCGTAGGGGAGGGCTCAGGTTTTCACAAGAGGGAAGAATGATCTTTGTAGGAGGGTTGGCCTTCTATTTAATGGAGGATGGGGAATGTGAAGGGTTGGGGAGATGGAGGATAAAAAACTAATTGGAATGTGAAGGTCAGAGATGGGAGGATAAAAACTAATTGAATGTGAAGGGTCAGATGGGGCGTAGTAACAAGATACTGCGACTTTCGCACCCTCGCTAAAATCCTGCACGGAATTAGTTGACTTGCGAAATTTCACAGTGCGAAAATTTTTGGTCCTGTGAATTTGACTATGAGCTACTAGACCTCCCTGCTTCAGAAAACTAACACAACCCTGCAAAAACAAACACATGAAAGTTCAAATAAAAAGCAGGAAAATGAAATATGAGCTATAAATAAAGATTAACTTAAAATTAGAGAAAATCAAAAGGGAAAAAATGAATAAAGAAAATGCAAAATAAAATAAAATAAACCAAAAGAAAAGTGGACTTCGCAGCTCGTGGGAGACTGAGTCCACTAACCCATTTTTTTCAAGCCTGTCTGTGGTGCCGGTGGAATTAGTGGTGCCGAGGAGTGATCTGGGGCAAATAATTTCATCAAACTCCTCTATACTTCCATCGCCTCAGCTTCGAGCACAATGTTCTCCTCACTTGCAGCTAATCGTGCAAACTTCCTCGTGCTCCTTGCCCTTCGGGTGGTTTGTGCTTGTCGCTATGAAAAATGTAAGCCGATGACTCCATTCCAAGAAGCTTGATGATGGCATTTGAGGTGAGCCAAGAAATGGCCTCCCAAGTATGATGGGCACACACTGGTTCGTAGCCAATCGGGCTCGGGTATTAAGAACAACAGAGTCCACAAGATAATAGAACTTATCCACCTTCACCAAAACATCTTCGATTATGCCTTTTGGAATTTTTAATGATCTATCCGCCAAAAACAAGGTGATGGTAGTGGGCTTCAACCTCCCAAACTTCTAACTGTCATGACCAGGCAACAAATTGACACCGCCCCCAATCTAATAATAATTTTTCTACACAAAGTTCTCAATGTTCATCGAAATGCAGGAGATCCTGGGATCTTATTTCACTCGGGCCTTATCGATGATGGAGGTCACATGTTCTGTCAAGAAAGGTTTTATCTACATCCAAATCTTTCTTTTACAATACACAAAAGTTGTTTATTCACATCGGTCCTTTCTTTACAATACATGTCTTTGAAATTTGGCATATCCTTGGGATTTTATGATCATGTCTGGGGATGTGCTTTGCTTATAAAGTCAAGTTGGTTGTTCCACTTTTTTTCTCAGTGGCAGGAAAAGGTGGATGCCTTACCTTTTGATTAGTGAGTTAGCGAGGTCGAACAGATCAGGGATGTCACGAAACCCACCCTAGAACATGTTGTGATTCTTACCCCCTGTGTAGTACGAGAAGGTTTAGTGTGGCTGTTTAAGCCTTCCTTAGTAAATGGATTTTTGTCGATTTAGCGTGTTCGAAGTGAAACATTAACTTTCGTCGCCGAATTATCAACTGAAGCGCATGACCCGATAACATCGAGCTCTTCAAACAAGTGTTGGCATAACTAAACTTTAACATCCCAAAACGTATCCCGAAGTTTAAGCAAGATATTGCCATGCGGCCGTTTCGAGTCCTGGTCACTCATAGCGAACTAAGAGGTGCAGAAGATTTACAAAGAATAAAGATTTGACAAACGATAAAAATCTGTGTTTCATGGTCAAAGTTTTTGATCATTATATGAATAGGAGATGTTTTCCTTCCCATTTGGTTAAAATAAGTTGAACAATAATAAAATATACTTTAAACATTCTCATCCATTTCAATCAGGTTTATTATAAATAGTCAAGAAAACAATTTTGTATCAAATTTCGTTCAAACTTTCATATCAAATCAGTAAATACATTTAAATATATTTCTAAATTCATCAAATATCAAATGGTTGCTTGATTATGTGGACTTTGAATGGGTGGCTAGCGCTGCGTGTACCAAGGTGGGCGGAGATCAAGCCTCACAATGCGTAACCTCATTAAACTAGAAGGTAGGTTGAAATCAAATTCACATTCGAAAATGTAAGTCATTATTATCTCACATTGACGAGAAATGGGATAATTAATAAACTATTTCATTGATGGTGAACAACTGAGGTCAAATGTTCATTCAAATTTTAAGTCATAGCATATATCTCACATTTGTTTTATTAAACAAAACAAATCTAGTACAATAATGCAAAACTACTTTCTTGAATACTTTGTTAATCAAATAATAAAACATGTTGAAACTTTTCATAAACCAAATTATATATGATTCCAGGTTAAAACAATTTTTCATCTTAAATGATGTAAAACAACAATTTTCTTTTTTCTTTTTTAAATAAATTAATATCATACTAACGTGCATATGTAAAAATAAATGTGTTTGAAAAAAATTTTATTGAGTCCATACCTCGAAGGAATCTTTCAAGAAAACTGAAGGCTATCAGAAGTTTATCTGATAAATATTTTCTCTAAATGACAGGAAGGAGACTATAAAATCATTATTTATTTATTCTTAAAATTTTCTTAATTTGATATTAACAATTATATTATTTTCAACCGACAATGTTGACAAACGTTGAATGATCTTATTTGGATGGTGGTTTATAATTTATAAACTCATATTCTATGGATCTGTTTAATCGTTTATTTATTTTTATATCTTCGTCAGGAACTAAATCTTTTACTAGAAATAATATTAATGCTATTTTGCAATTTATATTTATTCAGTTATCATACTTGACAATATTATTCATGGATCTTATTTCCTATAATTGCTAAAATAATTGTTCTGATAATGTTTTCTTTGTCCCCAATAAAGTGGAAATCTTAAATAAATGTTGCACCAAGTATAATCTTGTAGCCTAAATACAAAATATTTATCAGGGGCCAAACCTTTTCAAATTTATCTATTGTTTATCATTTATTTTATTTTAAAAAATTATCGTTAAATATTTTATTCTCCTTAACCAAGTAATTCAATATATTTATCAAATCCTTATTTGCCTTTTATTATTGTTTTTTAAGGGCAGAGTGAAATCTAAATTGACTATGGGGTTGATCTATTGTTGAGGAAAGAGAAGATTAAAGAATTTTATTGAAATGAAAATAAAGTAGGAAAGATCTCTGAAGTTTCTTTGGAAGCATGAGTCATAAGCCATTAAAGTCTCATCTGGATTCCTCTTAGTGGGAGAAACTCAAAGGAAAGAATGAGGATTATATATTGACTAAATTATAGAATCTGAGTAGGAAAATTACCTTTTTTGCCATCTTTCATTAATTAGTGATGATGCTAATTGAATTGCCATTGTTATTTTCATAGTCATATTAATGGTTAATTATTACCTTATTATTTTATGTAATGCATTTTCTGTTAGTATTGTTCAATTATAATTTGTTACCATTATTGTTTATAGTCAGTGAGATTAGTTATTTCCTGCTTGATCATTCATTATCATTGTCTTCTGTATATGCTATAAAAATTCTGTCATTATTATTTTCCGTAACATAATCAACAAATTGCGTCATTATTATTTTCACTTATCTTACTCTTATCACAATTAAGGTGTTAAGCTATCCATCAACATAAAGTTTAAGTCATTTAAACTGACACCAAGTCTTGAAATGATGAGGATGGATTTTTCTCTTATGTCTTAACCTAACTTTAATGGCTCTCGGATGCCTTGGATTCATAAATGGAACTTTGCCAAACTTGACAGCGACATCAATAAGTAAGAACCTTATTATCAGTGTGTGATTAAGCGGACCCACCATCTTCATAGTGTGAGTCCTCATAATCTAAATAAATCAACCACATGAGAAGAATTGAAAAGCATGTTGCCAGGTGAAATATGGCAGCATTATGAATCTGGAACCAAGTATGGAAATGAGGCACTTTATGTACCCAGGTACCTTTCTCATAAATGATGACCCACAAAATCAAGGGTGGGTTTTCCTTTTAAGCGGTTCAAACTTCAAAATATCTCAAATTCAACTCCAATAACAGCTTTAAGATAACCTGATCACAGATTCAAATACAGGTGTGCAGGATTATCAACATAACACTTGTGTATTAGTTTCTTCAGAGATTCTCTTCGATAAGTTGTCTTTGATGTTATTACAAAAGTTCATGTGTTAATTATTTATTTTTCTACAATGATTATAACACATAGGAATATATTCTACCATAACCTTTTTGAAGATATAATCGTACTTTACTTAAACTATTTAGAAAATTTAACAAAGTTAGCTCATTAAAATTACTTTTCAAGTCTACAGCAATATATCTAAACAGCTCTTCCAACTTTGCGTTACTTTCTCATTAGTCAGTGGTATAAGTATGAAAGCTATAAAATACTTGTAGTATTAGATTTTTTTTTTGTGAAGTCAAAATCTAAAGTAAGTAAATTTATTATTATACCATGAATAAAATATTTTATACATTATCTGAATCTCCTTAATATTCATTTGAAGCTGAATACGGTAAGTTGTTGGAACTTTATCATGACAAGGCCATCACATATTATGGGGAAGCATTGTATCATCTCAGCTAGGGTTCATTGTGACCTCTGCCAAAATTCATGGTAATAGTTTCCCACCTCATTTGAAATATAAAAAGTAGTTTGCCAGTACATAGGTCTTTGGTGTAGCCTCCATAACAGATGCACCTAAACCCAAGTCACAAATAATGTAATACCTTACTTCATATGACCATCAAGGAATTATGTCTTCGTATTTAAGCTGCTCCTTTTGGAATTGGATCATGAAGCTTAAAGTGAGCATCTGCTAAAAGACATCTCTTTTATGTCTCGATTAATTTGGGACATTCAGTCTAAATCGATTTCAAAGATCATTCTCTTATTAATAGTCATTGTTCCAAAAGTTTTAAACTAGTTTCAAATAATTCTTTGCAGATCTTTGAATTCTTGACAGTTTGTTATTATAGTATATTTCTAAGAATAAAATCCAAAAGTGTAACATAGACTTGTAAACATCTACAAATCATACCAATATTCGTTTGCGACAACCTTAATAGTTTCAGGAATCAATTTTCTATTAAGGCATGAAATCTGTCATTGATTTATTAATTTTAAATAATAATATCATAATCCTTGCAGTAATTGTATCAAATATATTCTATTTGGCAAAAATCATTTGAGAATAAAGATAACTCTATAAATATGGAGTAGTCATAATAAAAGAATATTCTTTATATCTTAAATTACAAGAATGAACACCTAACTGATCACTATGGGTAGTTTTCTATCTTAAAAATTTCATAATGTCTATATGTATATCAATTTTTTCATGTAAACACAACATAAATCCTAATGAAAGATATCATTATGCAGAAGAACAAATCTTTCTTGAAACCCCCAGTAGAGCCATCAAAGCAAGGAGTTATATTTTCTCTTCAGCTCTATGAAGTTATCATCATAGTTATAAGATTGATGAAACTTAATTTCTTTGTATCTGGCTACAATCTCAGATAATCTTAGAGATCTCTTAATAATTTCTTTTGTAATATCAATAAATCCCAAAAAACTTTATTTAATAACAATATTAGGGTCCTTTCAAAATTTCAAATTGTTTTCATCATCATCTGTTGACTTAAACATAACAACATTTCTAACAAATAACTTTACCTTGCAGAAGCAGCTTATGAGTAACAATTTATCCATGTTTCCCTTGACTAAACTCAAGATAACTAAGAATATGGAAGACAATATTTTCCCAAAGCAATCATGATTAAAGGTAGTAAACTTTTTGGCAAAATTCATCCTCGAAAATCAAACAAAACCTTAATATTCAAGGGTGTTAATTCGATTCAATATTCTTCTTACCAATTGTCATAAAATAACTGAAACCTGCATATTGTCCATAATGACATGTCCCAAAGTGACAAATTCAAGTCATAATATATTGATAAAGTTTATTCACTAAACCATGAAACAAAGCAAAGGCAAAGAGTGTAGTGAACTTTAACTGTAGTACGAGAAGTCAATTATCTAACATATGTTTGTAAAGATACTAATAATACACAAACCGATATGAATATCAACTAACTGATCACTCAAGCGTCACGTAGACACACTTAAATAACTTCTCATTAAGATCATAAACTTATAGCTCACGATACATATCATGAGAGCCTGCTAGAGGGCATGACATCAATTATTACCCTCAAGCGCCATTTGAAGTTTTGATGTTAACGTTGATAACCTTAAGCTATGGCTGGTTACGTATTCCATTTGTTCAAGTAAAATGTAACTTTCTAAATCACTCAATATCAACTTTAAGAAACCAGCCCACATCAACTGATATACTTATCAAATAACTTCGACTCAAATATTTAAACGCCTTCAACTTTAACATCTAACGACCTTCCGAAGTTTAACAAATATTGACAATTTCAGTATAGTATTAAGCTCTGCTTGAACTGGGGTGCACGAAATTTTTAAAAGGAGCCAAAGGAATTGAGCTCAGAAACCAATGAAGTACTAGCGCATTTCCCACGGATCAAAAGTTTTCAATCACTATAACAAATAGGAGATGTTTTCAGCAAATTTTGATTAAAAATAAAGTTGAGTTATTAACAAAATATATAAACAACTATCACATTTCAAATCGGTTTCTATATAAATGTAGTCGAACAATTTCATATCAAATTCAGTTGAAACACTTTCATATCGATCAAAATCAATACACATTTCAAATATGTTTTATAATTCATCAAATATCTCGATGATTATGAGTTATCAGGACTCAAATGGTGTGTGTAATTATTCCTTTTAGATGATGGAATCAAACACTACTAGTACTTTTAGTGCATAAACTATTACAGAAGTGAGTTTAAAATGAATTCACATTCTGAAATGTAAAGGTAAGTATTATATCCCAGTTAATAGTAGAAATAGTATCAAACTATTACATTAAATTTAAACAGAGTAAAACTAATAGAGTCCAAATATTTCATTAAAGAATTTGAATTTTAAACATCATCATTTCTTTCAGTAAGCAAACAAATCTCCAAGGTGCAATGTGCAAGGCTTTGCTGAATACTTGAATAAATCAAATAAATGAAACAGGTAAAAAAAAGAAAAGAAAAAAAAATTGAAGGGAGAGAAGCTTTTCATAATAAATTATATATAGTGGTTAAAAAAATTTTTGTCTAAATAAGTAAACCAAACAATTTTTTTAAATCATAAAGTATGTCATACGTACATATATATAAATATTATTTTTTGAAAGTATTATTAAGATACTTCATGAAGAGTATAAGAAAGCTTTGAAAATTTAATTGAAGGAATTTCAACCGATGAAATATTTCTCTTAAAATAATAAGAGGACTATCATCATGTATTGTTCATAAAACTTTCTGTTGATGTGTAACAAATTATATTATTTTTGTTCACCTCAAACATAGTGACAATGGTTCAAATATAACTATTTGAATTAGGTAGTTTTACCATTTTATAAAAACTCATATTCCCTTTCGGATGCTGTTTTAATAATTTATTTATTTTTATATTTAATCTGAGACTAAATCTTTAAAAATAATATTATACTATTTTTACAATTATATTGTTATGTACCTGGGCGCACACTGCAATTATCTCTTCACCGACAAACAAGTATTATTAACGGATCTTATTTCTATAATTGCTAATATTCTAATCATATTCTTTGTCAATAAAATCTCAATCAATAATAAAATGTTTATATAAATATATCTTTAATACTTATCAAATACAAATATTTATACAAATTGACGACTAGAATTTATGCTATTTGTTTATAAATTTATTTTCTTTCAAAAATTATTCTTAATCTTTTCCATTCTCATACTCAAAGTAATTCAATGACTACAATTCTTATTTTTTGTATTATTTTAAGAAACTTAAGTGAAATCTAAATCAAACTCTTGAAGTTGATTTAGTGAAAATTAAAATTTACATCAAAATACAAAAATAAAATGAGGAAAGATTTCACAGAAATTATTTTTCAATATATATCTAATGTCAGATATAAATTCTGACGGAAAACTCAAAAAGAATAGAAATGATTTCGTTCTTGATTGATTCGCACTAGAAGGGTATCTAATAGGAAAATTACACACCCTCTTTCATTAAATTATTATTAATTATAGTGATTACCATTGTATTTTTCTGTCCTTTATTAAGTATTAATTCAGGTATTAACATTATTATTTTCATAACGATATTTTCATTAGTGGTATTATTACTAATTGAATTTTACGTTATTATTTTATATTAATTGAATTATCATTCTATTTATATAACATATTTAAAATACATTTCATTGAAACCATTGGAAATATCTTGGAAGCGTTTTTGGATTTTCACTCTGATGACCATGGCATTAAACAATTAATTACAAAATGGCATACCATGCCTTTCAAAATGTTATGAAACATTGTTTAAGTAATTCACTATTTTAAAATACAAAGATAAAGATAATATAAAATGATATTAAATGCATATGTTTCTTCATAATTCTTTCTGTTTCTGCGGCACTGATCTTGCCTTTCCTTATTTCTATCTGTCACAACGTCTTTGCGTTGACAAACGTCATTACATTTTCTTAAGCGGTTCTATACAAATGTAACCTAAGTTTCATTAAAATAAATCAATACCGTTACAATTAAAACTTTTATTTTATGGATGATCGTATAAATACAATACATATCACTTATTATCTATACATACAATCAGGTACAATTCATTGATCATCCCAAAATACTCTGTAATATTTCTAATTTCAAATCAATTCAAATATGATGCAAATTGATTTAATTAACAATTAGATGGGTTCTTCAAGTCGTTGGTTGCGTAGCGATTTAACATGTCTTCCATATACGAGGATGTTAAAGTGTGGCGATCTGTTGGGCGTTTTGTTATCATGGTTCTCTTACAGTCTGATCCGTACAGGGTGATGATTGCTCATAATCAAATATTGAACACCTCTTACAGATCTGGTCCCATTTAGACTCTTGATCGGGTGACACATCAAAACAATCATTCGCAGTGCTACTTAATTTGTCCTGATGGTATAAATCATCATATCTGCTTCAACGGTTAACATATATTAAAAACATTCAAATCTTTGCCATGAAATCCCAGTCCTGACCTTTCTGCATTTATTGTAAATAGTTAACTTTCAGTAAATAAATGTTTTTAAACATACAAACATTTTGTAATCAATTCCCTTCAAATCATTCAAAACAATTCAATATCTTTTTTCTTTATGTTTAAAACAACCTTTCAAATGTTGAAGCGAGATAAAAATATAAAACAAACATGTAAAAACTTGAGGAATAGTAGATAGAACAAACCCAAAAAAGATTGTCGTCCTTTAATTCCCCATCCTCGAATGCAAACCTCAACTTCGAACTCGCCATAGTTACTTACTGTCCAATGCTTTTATGTTTCATAATAAAAAAATAACCAAAGAAAAATCACTATTGCATTCTGGGATTTTGGCTAAGGTTGATATCTGCAACCACCTCTTGTAGAATTTTCTGGGGACAATTGGTGTTTAACTCCATACATCCTTCACGAAAATTCTCTCTCTGTTGAGTCTACTATTTTGGTATGGTTGAATCATCCTCCATTTGGATCATCAAAAACACAAGTTATGGCATCTTTATGCCAAACTGATCGATGTGTAGCTCACTCGGTTACCTGCTGTTTTTCTGCTCAATTTCAGGGGTTAACTCCATAAATTGGCAATGGTCCCTTCTACTCATTTGAATCTATGGTTCTTGGGTTTCTCTAGTGGAGATCATCCAATTTGGATCTGAAACTCAAGTTATGGAATTTTTACATTCAGACTACTCTAATTTGCAAAACAGAAGCGTTTTTCTTGCCTCCCTTTTGAAGAAGTTTCTGGGCACTTTAGGTTACAATTTGTATACCCTTCCTTCCAAGTAAATTATTCTCCTAGAAGTCTAGTTTATTCATAATTTGAATCACTCCAATTGGATAGTGAAACTTTCAACTTATGACTAAGTACCAAAAGCTGCTCCAAAACATTGTTTCAGGAATTGAACCAGAAATTTATCAAGCAGACATCCGCTAACAATTTCTAGGTCCAATTAGGGTCAAGTGGTACCATAATTAAGGGGGTTTGTTCTACTATGAAGTCTGGTATTATGTACCAATTTGAATCACTCCAATTAGGACCAAAAAGTAGCCAAAGACATGTCAAAGCAAAACATGGGTTTGAAAAATTTGACAGCATCTCCTTTGAAACATATATTTCTCTTCATTGATTTTCTTCCAAAACACCTCAAAACTCAAATAAATCATGTCAATCACTCCTAATATCATCCTAAACCAATCATAAGCAAATCCCATGGATGATTTGAGGTTTAAACAACGTCGTAAAAAAATAAAATTCAGGTTTGTGTTCTTACCTTGAATCTCTTTGTTCTTCGAAGCCTAACTTCTTCCTTCAACAATCTTGCCGTCTTGCACAAATATGGGTAATGCAAAGACCCGATCTCTTACTACAACCCTAGGTTTCTCTCTTTTTCTTTCTCTCCTTTTCTCCATCGTTTTTGGTTAAGTGTTGATTTACAAGACCATTTTGGTCTTTATGTCAAAAACTCTCTAATGGCTTGTTTGTCCCTAACTAAAATTTTTTTTTTTTTACATAAGTCTTCTATTTCTTCCTTCTTATTAATTACTTTAGCATTTAATCCCACACACTTTGCTTTTACCCACCTTTTACATTCTATTTTATTTGGTATATTTGTTTGTCTTTACTTGGGTTAATTTCGAGGGTTCAATCTTTTAAATCCCTTGTCAAATAACAATCAATATTCATTTAACAATTTGAAATACCCAAGTTTGAAAACTTAATTTACTTGAGAATATAATAAATTAAAAAAAGAACTAAGTATTTTTGATTATTTGTTACATATAACGTCTAATTCAACCATTATTATTTTCATAACGTATGCCTATAAAAATTCCTATCATTTATTGACACTAAATCTTTTATCTTTACTATAAATTAACATGCGTGTCTTTCCCTATCTTATACCTATACAAATTCCTGGATGTTACACGGGATGCTCATTTAATTCTTTTTGTTTACTTTTTATTTATTTGTTTTTTCAAAAGTGTGCGACCGAATCCAGGCGATGGAGCAGAATGGATCGACAGGAGCTTGTTTACTCGATCATTTCATTTATCTTATCCAACATTTATTTATATTATTTCATTTTTTAGTTTCAATTACCTTGAGAAGCAGTTTCAAATAGTAGACCCATAAACATTTGCTTTTATACAATACGACAAAATGGCATATCATGCCTTTACAAATAATATACAAAACAATAGTTAGGAGATTAACTCTTTTGTTCACAAAATGTCTTAGTTAAAAATAATGGCTAATGCATATGACGGGATATATGTTATCTGCATAACTTTCTATAACTCTGCGCTTCTTGATCATAGCCTAGCATTTGTCAAAGCCTACGCGTAGGTAAAACTATTATTAAGCATTTTCATCTTTAGTGGTTACATATAGTTATATTCAATTTCGATTTAACATGACATGCATTTGTCATAAAATCATACCTCTTATATGCGACTATATAATACTTCATTTCACATGCTTTGCTTTACAAATCATATATATCAAATGCATTTTCTGTAACCAATTTATTAACTTCAAAATCGTGAATTGAACATATACTCCAAGGATACATTTGGTTACAATCCCAATTAAACTCATCAGAGACACATTTATTTCACTTTAATACATGCAATTCATTCAGCGGTTAAGTTCAGGTGAATCCATCATTTGTCATTGTTGTCTTTTTACATTTAACAATTTCGCTCTCCCATCATGACGGATGCAGATTGGTGCATCTGCCAGAAGTGGACATTTCCCAACAATGCGTACATCATCATGACGGATGCTGATTGGTGCATCCCGCCATATGGGACATTGAACAATTTCAGTTTGCCTTCATGACAGATGTCGATTAGTGCATCCCTCCATGTTAGTCATTCGGTATATCGATTCAATTCAGATGTCGGTGAAACCAATTCATTCTGATTCAATTAATCTCTCACATGCATTTACAGATTATCAAACATTTAAATATCATTTTCAAATCTATATGCACTTTGTATCTTCTCATTTCAAATGTATACTCATTTCAGGTTTATTTATTAAACTACTAAACATGAAATATGAATATAATCACAAGTACACAAAGAACTAACAATACTGAATCCAGAATGGGGTCAGAAGAACTAATCAAAGTTGTCATTTCGTTTCTCTTTCTTTGATCTAGGTCCTAGGTTGGTGATCTTCACCAGCCCACCCCAGTCAAACAATGCACCACTTTAGTGGGTAAACAATTATCACATAACGATCAGGTTTTTCACTTAGTTTCATTCTTGTTTGACCAATTAACCTTTGTGGATTCTAAACAAATGATTGTCTGATCAGAGACTTGATTCAAATTGTGCGAAATAGGGTTGTTGGGGCATCGGTACCGATACCTTGTTCGGTGCACGGTACGATCTCTACGGTGAATGGGTGCGGTGCCCTGACTTTTGTGCCGGTGCGATTCCTACATCTTGTAGTCTTGGTACTTACTTTAAATCTTTGGTACCATTGTGGATACGCCCGAAAATAGATTTTCCATTTCTGCATGGCTTCGAATATGGCTCATCGAATTCATGTGTCTCGGGCGTAGCGAGCGCGAAGCTCGACCTCTCTTTTCTATTATACGGGAAAAGAATCGACACGAAGCCTCTTTTCGTGACGAAGCCCGCTTGTCATTGACTGACCTATTCCATAAATCCTTAGCTTCTGCAGAGACAAAGTCTTTGTCGCTCTCTGTTTCTTCTTAACGGCTCACGCCTCCTTGTTTTACGTCTTTTTGCTACCTTTCTTCCTCGGGTGAAACGCCACTACGGGCTTGGTTTTTAAGTTTGTCGTGGCGATCTCGGACGAGGTTCGGATGAACCTCCTCCTCCTTGTGTGTTCACTCATAGGCTCGATAATTATTGTAAGATTGAACGGGGTTTGGTTGTCTTGCATGGGTGAAATTTGGAATTGAGCGCGGTTTTAGGGTTTTAGTAGTCGAAGAGAAAAGAAAGTGAAGAATAGGTTGGGGAAGATGCGGTGAATGGAAGTTTGAGATGAAGACTTGGGTACATTCGGTTGTTTGATGGGCTCAATGTTATTATTGTCTTATGGAATGTCGCTGACTTTAAAGCATGAATTACAACACTAATTTGCTAACAATAGTAACCCATTTAAAAAGTTACGGCGATCAAAATGTTGACTCTCGATTTATTGCTATTTGGACAATTCTGATTCGTGACCTATAGTTTTAATAATACAAAGTGACCGTAATGGAGATTTGAGTCGCGTTACATCTTTCTATTTTTTTTTTTGCCATCATTATGGTGTTAATTTTAGTCGATTGGCGCATGTTGACGGTCATTCGGATGGTAGCGCGATGTTGCGACCTAACGATTTAATGTTAAACGAACGCATTTAATGTTTTCAATTAGAACGATTATGACCTAGAAAATTTCCTGGTCTCGAGGAGCGAGTTCAAACTCATAAGACTAAATCCAATAAACCCGATTCAGCGAGGCAAAAACAATCCTTCATCGTTCGAATATGCGACAAATCAAACTCGTATCGATTATGAGTGATTGAAATTGAATTCCCCAGCTTCATTATGCGTTCTAAAAAAATATAACATTTATCGAAGGTTGATTGCCCTTTATGGTCTTGTGTGCATGTGGTAGCTATAAATACATACTCGTCTGCGTTCATGCACTTCTTGTGACTTATGGCACAAGCGGTAGAAACGACATAAAATAATATTAACAATAAACAAAAAGCTTAGCTAAAAACTGAAACTTTTAAAAAACATCAAATTATTATGGAAACAGAAAGAAATTGTGATATGTGGTTGCACACATTTGCTCGGTTTGAGTCCTTAAGTTTGGACTTATTTGCTATGAAGTTCTTGTTTGACCACTTTTCATGCTTCTGGTCTGGGTATGATCAAATTTTTTCAAGATCTGTTTCAATCGCTGACCATTCACTTTAAACTCTTCTCCATTACTGGTTTTCAATGTCATTGCTGAGTTGTGCACACTTTCATTGCAGGGCCACTGTTTGATTTAGGTTTGCTTGGAAAAAGCTTGAGTTTGGAGTTAAGATGGGGACTGATCTCCACCTTTAAATTCTCCTCAAAATCTTAGATCATGTGTTTCTTTGTCTTGTCTTTGTAAATCACGAAAAACTATATAAAGCATTTCAATTCTTCAATTCATTCGAGTTGGAGTAATCTCTCTTTAGCAGTATGAAATCAAAATTCAGTTTGCCGATGGCCCTGTAGCTTTGTATGATTGAGGAAGGTGACAAGGTTTCAAAGACAATCCTGTGTAGGAGGGACATTCAATGGGAGTTTTGCTGATCTACAATATGCCTGATAATCATCATTTATAGAGACCAATCTTCTGGTGGGAGCTTAAGTCTTTTCAGGAATTTTCTTGATCTCTATTGGAAATCTTAGCTTGCATTTGTTGAGGATGATAAGCGAACTTTCCTTCATTGTGTTTGATTCCAAATCTGCTCAACAGGTTTTCTTAAACACCTTTGTTTTATAAATAAGCCTCCATCCCTATGTAGTTACAGGTGTCCCCAAATACGCTCGAAAATATTCCTGCGTAAAAACCCCCGAAAGTGTATTAACATCATTTCTTGGACGAAAATTGTTGCCTCGACCCATTTAGGCACATAATCCATGTAGGAGTATGTATAGATTTCAATAAGGATGGAAAAACCATAAGTCTATCCTCCATACGTAAATAAGCTGCTTGGGATGCCATGCGGGAGAAGCCATTTCATAACTTTGTCAGCGTCTTCTCTTTCTTTAAACACTGATCACTAAGTTTTCACCCATTCAAAACAATCGTTGAAAACTAGTAGGCCAATAAAAACCTGATTAAAATTTTGTGGGCTATTTTGTCCCTAACAAAGTGTCACTCCCATGGGTGATGCATGACATTCTTGGCAAAATTTTGTCTTGTTCACTTTCTGAGTACACTATCGATGATCACTCGACTCCCTTTTTTTGAATAATAGTAGGTCAACCGGATGTAAAGCCTCTTGTCGAATAACTAATTTCTTCTTTGGTAGCTAATTATGATAGCATCCTCCCTTGACTGAAGGTTCACAATATCAACATACAGGTGGTGGGACGGTGGCTCTTTGCTCATCTTTGGAAGGAATTTTTGCGCTATACGTCTCTTCTTCAATCACATTGGTTAATTACTACTCTTGACAGTGATCAGCTATCACATTATCACAACCTTTCTTGTCTTTTGTTTCCAGATCGTCTTTGTAGTAAACACCCATCGATCGGTCTTGGCTTAACTTCTTTCTTAGCCATCAAATATTTAATTCGTTGCATGATCAATATGGATGATGACATAGGACCTCAATATATATGGCCTAAGCTTTTCATGCAAATATGCGGCCTTTATCTCCTTTGATGGTTGAGTAGTTCTCTTAAGCTTAATTAAGGTTTCTTTGGCATAGTATGTGAGCATTTAAAACATTTTGTCGACTTTCTGTCCAATCTGGCTCATTCGTAATCATAGCATTACCGCAATATCGAATTCACTATTTGGGTATGGTTTGGCCATGATGGGAGTTTCAACTGTCTAGTTTGATCTGCTTAAAATGAAAGATTGAAGCGGGTTCACGTAATTAAATTTATTATCCTTTTCGATACTTTGCAATGGTCTTGCAATTTGGAAGAAGTCTACGATAAATCTTATAAAAACCCGACATGTCCCAGAAGCTTTTTATTCCATGGCTGTTGTTTGTTGTGAAGAGTTTATAATGGAAACCTTCTTGATCCACTTCCATTACCCTTTCTGTTCATACGAGGACTAGAGCTGGCAATTTGAGCTGGCGGTTGAGGTAGCCGACAGCAAGTGGTGAGAGTTTGGTCTCTGATTTGTTGGCGCAAGACCCAAATTTGGCAGTCCAGATGACCCAGCGGGCTAATAGAATCGGATCGGGTTAGCCCGGTTTTTAATTTGGCGGAGTTTGGAAAGATGGAAATAAAAACAAATTTTTACTTTACTTATCGATTCACTTAATACCTTATCCTTCAGTTCAATACTGGTTTGGTTTTGTTTTTTGGCTTTTTGCAAGAAAGTTCCCCCAAGCGATCGAACTCTTCTTCTCCTTCTCGAATCGACCATTACCTCCTCGGCTCTCGGCGACGATCTCAAACACTACGTCTTCTCCTTTTATGATTAGATCAGTGATCCTCTTCTCATATTTGTTGACCTCAGTGTTTTCTAGGTAAAATCATCTTTTTGCTAAATTTTTCTTATTTGATCTTTTTATGAAACATAAATCTTAATCTTATAAGCTTTTCAGCTACTTTTACGATCTTTTTGGAAATGGGTGGCGCTACGTGACTTCATGCCAGCAGGGCGTTGGGCGAACCACTAGAATAGAGGTTATATTTGGTTTAAGATTTACGCGTAAAATTGATAGGTGTTTTTAAAAGTGTTGTTGTGTTTGTTGTTACTGTTGCTATTTGGTTGTTAGTATGTTCCATGCATTGAAGTTCCAGGAGATAATATATTTTTCGATTTTAGAATAAATGATGAAGATAAAGGAAACCGGTTTTGAATAAAACGGTTTTGACATCGATCCCTATTAAGATAAAGCAGTTTTGAAATAAAGCAGTTTTGATAATAAAGCAGTTTTGAGTAAGCTTGAGTTTTTATTAATAAAGCCAGTTTTCAGAATAAAGCCAATTTTTGACATAAATCGCATTAGAATAAAAGCAGGTTTTGAATAAAAACGGTTTTTGAATAAAGCAGTTTTGATAATAAAAACCGAGTTTTTCGAATAAAGCTTCATTTATGGTGCAGTGAAGCGTGAACCCTTTTGAAGTGATGGAAAAATGGACTTATCTCCCATATTCACTTTGGGGTTCCAGTTGGAAAGAAAACAGGACTTATGATGCGATCTTGACGATTCTCTGCAGACTGATGGGTATGTGGTCAAAAAACAGTAGCAACTAGCAAGACTTGAAGGGGTGGTTGATTTAACAGTGTCATGTGTCCAAAAATAGGTGACAATCAATACTAATAGACACATAATGTTTGGACCCCTTGTTGACTAATAAAGAAAACGAAAATTGAGTGGGTAGGATGGTTATGACTTTATTCATATTCTGGAATTGTGGGGAAAAGATGCATTGACAGTGACTTCATTACTAGGTTTAGGGTAGGTAATAATAGTATTTATAAAGCCAACCCTAGGGTTTTAGCTAAATTTGACTGTAAATTACCCGATTACGTATGGGTGTGTGTGAGACTGTCGAAATAGATGATATTATTGGATATTTTTCACGACCTGTGGAAATGATTGTTGAGGAATCCTTGCGTTTGATCACAAAGTGAGTTTGAATTGAACCTTAATCATTTAATTTGTAGTGAGTATAATTACGGTTGATGTTTGATCTCTAGTTTTTACATTAGTTGAGATCCATTTGTTTCATGAAAATGGCCACCAGGTTTTTATGCAAGTCAGTGTATTAATTTATAGAACATATGGGTTATGGATTTTGAATCTAATTGGGGATGCGTGATGGTGCAAATGTTTGAAAATACTCCACGAAACTAGAGTGCTCTTCTAATCATTTCCAGTTTAGTTTATTAATTGCTAATGATAGGACTAAGTCACATTTGGTGCTGATGGTAAAAGAATTATTAGTGATGGTAGGAAGTTTGTTGCTGAGTTCGATGAATACCTCGAGGTGTGGAATAATTATGAAAAGATTAGTGCCAGTAGATAGGCGTGGAAAAATGTAAATGTAAGGGTTTGTGGGAGGCTTTATATGTAATTAAATGGAACTACCCATTTAAGACGTCATGTCCAAAGTGTCATTTGATTACCACAATCTGATGATGTGGGTGCCATGTTGGTTGACCGTGCGGGGCGTTGAGTCTCGGAAACTTGATCATAAGGCTTATCGAGATGCACTCTCTAGATGTATCTGTGCATGATCTTCCATTTAGCTATCTTGAAATTATGAAGGAGTTTAAAAGGTAGTGATAGGAGTTTTGAATCACGATTAAACCTATTAGTAGAAGCTCTTGCTAAGGTTGATTGTTGGGATGTCTGCTTGAGTGAAAAAACAAAGCTAAGAGCATATTAGCTAATATTCTGGTAGAATTTGTTTAACTTAGTGTGAATTTATTGTAACTACTCGAGTTATATAGCATTCACGACTCATTATGTTGATAAGTGGAAGTTAAATAGTAAATTCTTGCATTTGTGAGTTAGAGAGTCCACCTCTGGGGGGATTGGGTATACGGAAGGTGTATTTGGAGTGCTTAAAGATTGGGAATAGTGGAGAAAATATTTCCCTTGACTTTGGATAATCATCTTACAACATTAGCATGCAAAATATTTTGAAGAAGCAATTTGCAAAATGGCTTGTTATGTGATGGTGATTTTTCATGTTAGATGTTGTGCACATATATTGAATCTCATAGTTCGAAAGGTTTGAAAGTGGCTAAAGGCTTTATATAAATAGAAAGTGTTTGAAATATGTGAAGAAAACGGAGGAGGTTAAAACAATTTCATAAATGTGTTGAAGAGGTGCATTTAGATGATATTTGGTAGTTTCTTAAAGGTTGGATGTGTCAACTAGATGGAATCTGCCCATGATGGCGAGTGCTATTAAATCTGCAGTTAGTGCTTTCAATAGTTTGACTTTGTGATAGAAGTTATCTGGCTTTTTGTCCATCCTAATGATGAAAGAGCCGGAGAAGATGTATTGCTTTCGGCCCGTTCACGAAGCCAGTTACTAACTTGATATCTGGATCATCTTACACCTCAATTTGTATTTCCTACAAGTTTATAGTATAGAAAAGAAGTTGAATGAAAACTTGTATAGTGAAGATAGAACGATCAAAGATATAGCAGCAAGAGGATGAAGGTAAATTTGATAGAAATCTTGGCGAGTGATATGTCACTCTTGCACTTGGATGTATTCTTGATCCTCGTTTCTAAAGTTGAACTTTTGAGCTTTTGCTATAAGAACATCCATATGACCATGAGAAGTGAATAGGGTGAAGGAGGCCTTGTATAAATATTTCTTTGAATATACAAAGTAGCGGAGGGCGACTATCGAAGCTCAGTGCTTCATTTTCAAAACGAAGGTCATCATCCAATGACCATGGGTTAACTTATTCACAACAACGTCCTCCGTGAAGCGGGTTTTCTTCGAAACATCATCAATGACATCTATGCTTGATGCAGTTTGGTTATTATAATTTTATTCATTATTTTTTCTTGTTATTCTTTCCATTATCTAGTATAGCTGATGATTTGTTTATGTGTTGGTTGCTTGTATTATTTTAGGGTATCACATGGAAATGGTCAAATGACTTCCAAATGATGTCTGGTCTCAGCGATATATATCTTGGATGAAGAAGGAAGCTATGTTGGAAATGACCTCGGCGTTAACAGAATATTGGAAGTTAAATAAACATCGATTCACGAACTACTGATTATGGCTTGTGACATTTAAGCATTCCAATCCCACAGCAGTGGCCAGTCTTCATTTGATATTGGTGGTATGTTGCATAAGTATGAAATTGTTTATAAAAACTGTGCAAGCCTTAATTTGTTGCTAGTAATTGAACACTGGTTTAAAGTGGACCTTAAGTAAAAATTGCTTATTCACGAACTTTTTGTTTGTTTTTTTTGTTTTCTTACTTACAACTTCAAATAGAAGCATTTTGGTTTATGAATTGCGAGATGCGGGAAGTAGAGGATATTCGATTATCTAGGAAGATTCAAATATTGTTATTTGATGATGATCTTGTCTCAGAATGATTTTAGATTTTAATTTAATGATTGTTACGATGGAATATGTTGTTTTTGTAATTCTATTTGGTTTTACAGATTTTGTATGTTATTTGATGTTAATGGATTGAGTTGAAAGGAAACTAGCGGGGGTTGTAAGTGTTTTTACCTTTAAACAACAACTCCATAAAGTCACGGATGTCTCTTGTACATTTTACCCATTTGATTAAGTTTTGGATTAATGGATGTCTGGAGGATTTGGATTTTAGGTATGTTGGAGATTCTTCACCACGAAATATAATTGGATTCCAGGTATCTGTACATCAGTGAATGAATCATTTGCCATGGAATACAGATTCCGTCATAGGTCTATTTTATTTAGAACTTATATTTCTTGAATCACTATGGTTAAGTGTGTTTTTAAGCGGTCAAATCACTATACAATTTGTCATTTCTGAGGATGGTGATATAATCCAATAATGATGTTGATTTATCAATATAAGCATTTTCTGGTTTCTTAGGTTTTCAAGCATGTTAGACGTTAAATGATAAAGTCTATTTGATTTCCCAAATCGCAGGTAACCTATGTGATTTAAACTTTTGTTGTTGTATGGATGATTTCATCATATGTTTGTTTAAGCTTGGTTTTTGTCTTTTGAGATAATCTTTCAAGTTTATTCATTAATTTTGGGAATATTGCTATCACAGTATGCGTTGTATGTTTATCTAGTTCACTTTCTTAGTTAATTACAGTATTGTCATAAATTATATCTATTATTCTTTCATTCTTATTAACCAAATATTGGTTTAATTGTTAACTTGTTGTCCTTTTATGAGTGCATGATTTTAGTATAAACGACGACTGGTGAAAGGCGAAGCGAGAGAAAATAACAAAAGCAACCAAGTGGACATTTCTTGACTGGTGGAGCTCCTTCTTATATTTATTGTCTGGTAAAGTACTAGCATGCTCTTGCTTTTAACTTCATTTCCAAAAATATCGACTGAGCGAGGTTGTATTCCAAAGTTCATGTGCGTCAATTTCCATTTGTTGTTGTTTGTGTATCATTAAGCTCATTGCTTTTTAAAAAATTAATTCTATTCATTAACGGGTTTTTGTTTTCCTTTTCTTCTCTGAGAAAGGTAAAATAATTTTCATATTTGCATTGTTTGTTTAAGAAAGAAAATCCTGCAAGCATCCTTTCTTTATATGGATTAGGTAGGGTATGAAACTTTAATTTCTTCTCCCTTGTGTAGTTGTTGATGAAGTAGCTTCGAGAAAACCCCAAGGAAAGAGAGAATCTTTTAACGGCTTGCCCGTATTGTACCTACAGATAGTGATTTTCATGGTGAACATGAAAAACTATCCTTGTTGATTTTCAGCACTTAAAAATTTATGTTATATGTTTGTGCTTCTTGACATAATCAATTGGTGAATATAGATTTATTTGTTATAGAATAATTTATTGGTGGGTATTTGAATAGATGCGAAATAACCATATTTCCTCAGAACCATTATCTTTGTTATTAAGGATTACGTGTCCAATTATTTCTTTATTCTATTTTGTTGTTGTTGTTGTTTGTTGTGTTGTGTGTTTAATAGCTAGCAAGGTTGGTATATTAATGAAATAAAATTATTTGAAACCCAGTGGTCAAGACTAAGGTTTGTGGTTATCCATTTTTTAGAGAGTGTAATCATGCGGGTTTTGATAAACTTAGGGCTTATGATGCGAGCTTAGGTTGAGCTCTGTTTAAGTGCTGGACAAACCTGGAAATTTGAGTTCTGAATTAATCAATTTATCACACCTTCTTGCACCGGTGTTTCTCAAACGCCAATTCTTGAAATCAAAAGAAAGCTTACTGACTATCAGCAAATAGTAGGTTTGATTAATATTTATTTTTATCTATTTTAATTTACATTCCATTCACATTTCTTCTTCACTTCGATACTTTGAATAAAAACCCAGATCCAGAATCCAGAAAGCTCTTTGTTAAAATTGAATGCTTATGAGTGCCGGATCTTACGGTACTCTTCTTGATTGATTTATTTGCGTACTATTCTAAATCACATGGAAATTTGATGGTGTGGTGTGACTTTTATTTGGAGCAGTGCCTTAATATTACAAACCTGTTTCAGGATGAGTTATGTCAAGCGATGAAATGGATTCTTTTCTTGATACCTTTATCTTGATACGAGGTTGCATGCTTTTCAAAAGGGTTGGTCTTTGAATTTTTATTTTACTATGGTCTTGGAACTCTTTGTATTTTTGTTGAGATTAGTTCAGATTTTTTAGTTGAACTTTTTCTAATTGATGATTAAATGTCTTTGACCTTCACTTTCAGCCGAGTGTAAGCGGTGTTTACTTGCACTGCTAGACTAAGTAAGTTGTGATTTTTCCACATTGTAGTTTCGGTTAAATTCAAATTTTAAGACATTTATGATTGTGTGCGGATACTAAATATTTTATTTTTAGGGTCAATCGGTATGTAACTAATAACAAAGGGCTGGAGCAGACTAGAGAAGGCCTAAAATGAGTACTGACTTTGAGAGAAAGGTTTATCTTGAGCTGCAATTGTTTAGTAGGAGGAATTGCATTCTTTGCATTAACTTCTTATAATTACTTGATCATGGCCTTTCTGCAATCTAAAATTATAGTTCATAGCTCAATTCAATGTATATGCTATATAGAGTATTGAATAATTTATCTAAAGTAGTTAGCATAAGAAATTTTGTTATTGATATTATTGAATGAAAATTCTTGTTGGTGGCAGTTTGAGATCTTTAATGGGTAGTTGTACAACGTTGTGCTATACATGTTTCATCTTTTTTATATTTATTTTAACAGAATGGCTCCATTTTACGAGGAAGAATCTATAGAGAAACTATTATAGTTTTGTTTCATTGATTAATAATGAAGTAAACATATCATGGACATATGGAACAAAAAATAGAAATACAAGGCAATGGGGCATTATTTACAGAGAAATCCTTACACACTGAAATGAAACAAATAATAGAGGGAAAGGAAGAGTAATTTATTGAATGGAAATAATTCACATTTTTTTTTTTTTTTCACATAGAGAATTTAGGCTGAAGCCAGTGACGCATCAACCGATATAGAACGGCGGGTCGGCGAAATCATGTTGGTTTAAATCAAGCGACCCGGTCAGCTGGTCTTCCCTTATTGGTGTGGGCCCGGCGGCAGATCCGTGGCGGGCTTGCCCATTTCACGAGACAATGCCTTGTCACCATAAAATGACATTTTCCCGATTCAAAGCTGAAGTTCTTGTCGGCCCAGTAAAGTATTGTCCCCCGAGTTTTGGAGCGTCATTCCAGCGGATCCTCATTAATGAAGTTATTCATGAATATCTCCATAACCTCCTCTACAAATCAGAAAACATAGACATCATGCATCTTTGGAAATGTAGCGGAGCATTCATGTAATGGTTTCAATATTCACAAAAGCAAAAGTACCATAGGCATGTGAAAATGTTTTCTCTACGGTCCGCAGGTGCGATAACAGTTTGGTTATATCCACCAATATCTATCAAGGCATAAGTGAGGATGTCACGCTGGCATGACCTCACGGTCAATGAAAGGCGGGAAGAATGATCTTCCCCGATTCACATTCATTTACGTAATCTATACACACCATATCTGTCACAATTCTTGTGGGAATAAATTCATTCCTTTCATTTCCGATCACCAGTGAATCCACTCTTCTTAGGGACCACATGGCCCATGGGCTCACCCACGAGGTTATGCGATGTTGCATAAATAAATCTGTTTAGCCATTTCTATTTCCGACTTTCTTACAACATCTTTCATCTGGGTTTGTAATGTCAAATCTTAGTTCTTTATAACCCTAAGTCATCCTAATTGTAAGAAAATTCAATTAACCACAAAACGTCCTTAGGGAGTTCACGATAGCGAGTTTTTTAAACATTAAAACTCGGCGAAAAACACTTGTATCTTTGCTTTTCTTGTTCATAAACCTTTGAAAAAAGCGATTTTAGGAGTAACCATATATACATTGACATATACAATTCAAAGTCTCCTAGAATACATACTTGTCATGATGAGAGGAGGGAAGTAAGCGGTAGGCCTATCACTGCGTGACGTGCGGGTGGTGGCCAACGCAACTTATGCTTCTTGACCATTGGAACCTAAAAAATATTGCACTTTAATGAATGCTTTACTCAACAGGGATATAAAGCGATACCTGGTCACACACATTCCATATCATCATAAGCCATTCACTTTATGAAACCAAAGCACTTATATCCTATATTCATATCTATCAAATAGAAGCACTTAATCATTTATAACATGACATGCACAGCATTCATGGTTCATAGTATTCTTAGATCACAATACTTGCATGTATCCGTTTCTGTATTAGTTATGACCTAAACACATCAAGTATCATACTGAACTTATAAACTTGTAAACGATAACTTGTAACTTGCAAACTTGTGTTCTTGGCACGACTTGTATACTTAATATTGTCGTTACTGAATTGCCCATTACTATATTCAGTTACTTAGACATATCGGTCTATATCCTCTTATCTTCCATGCATCATGGATCTTTCATCTTTTATGTACTTGTACACATAATAACATTCATAGTTATCACATAGAAACCTCATGTTCTTACATAATCATTTCATAATTCATAATATAGTTCATCAACACATTCTTGCACCTGACATTTTTATAGTACATAACATATCATGCACCAGACATTGGAATCCTTCGTACAAAAAAAACAGAGTCATTCGTCAAATGACAAACAAGAACACATGGTACCAAACATTCCATATCCATACAAAATGACGTCCCACGTATCACTCCTTAATAAACCCACGTCTTGTCGTCTTTAACTCCTCGTTGGTCTAAAACATATAATGTCATACATAAGTCATATATCATGCATAAACTTCCCAAACTTCAGAAATATAGAGACATATATTGTAATTCATTTCTTACTGTTTTCACAGTAAGGGACCTTTTCAGCTGACTCTTTTAAGCTATACTCTCAACATATACATCAAAGACATGATTCGTTTTTTGAAGCTAGACTCATGTCTCTTTATTATATGTAAAAATCGGCTTCATATTATATATAAGATTTATCACCAGATTTTCAAACTTCGCATTATCAGTTTTTGTTCAGAACAACTTTTAAACAAACCACCATAACTCAAGATTGAGACTTGATGAAGCTAATATTTTCAAGCACAAACTGAACGCTATAAAGAATTAACATATCCGAAAATTAGGGCAAAAATACCAAATACACAAGGAGAAACATGCTTTCAAATTCTTCATAAGTAAGCTTCTTGAATCAGACATGAGCAATCAGTGTTCAACAGATCATAACTCAGAGATAAACTTTGTAATTGCAAGCCCTTTGCAGGAAACCTAGAGACATAACCAACAGCTTTCATGTTTGCTGTTCCAAAACAGAGCTTAAAGACCAAAAAATGAGAGTTCAAAACGGATCTGAAACAGAGTTTAGTCAACGAATTCGAAATGATGGAACTTTTGCTCAAAACCAGTTTTCTCCTCATGCGAGTGAGGGTGCGCAGGGAGGCTAAATGAATTCAGAAACTAAATATGTGCATCAGTTTTCAAATGTAATTGACCTTCTTCTCACTCATTATCTGCTTCACCATGTCGACAGATATATGTATGATATGTAAATCGTGCGGTAGTTGCGGGATGGGTTCTTAATTCTCCTTTAAATTCGTTCGATACTGTTGAACAAATGAATAAAGTGTTATCGCGTGGCACCTCTGTTCTTGCTTTCTGCGCATCATTCTGGATACTCTTATTGTCTTTCTTCATATGCCTTTGCTTACGATCAGGATTTATGCGGCTCTTCAACGCAACGGGATTATATGAACACTTCAATCTCACCGGCTTGTACTACATGAAGGATCGGACAGAATATCGTCGTAACATACTCACATGAAAACATCATGAAGTTAGACAATTCTTGAGTAAGCCAATCTATAAGCAAGTGGACGATCAATTTCTGATTTCATAGAGAACCAATATTAACGAGGACTTAACTTTCCTTTCTTGCTTAAGCAGTAACACCCTTTCCAAGGTGAGCTTCGAAGAAACCATATCACCTACATTGTATTTCATTTCCGTCTATCTTGGTCCTGCTTTCTTTTGCCCGATCGTCTTTTTCAACTTGCTTGGATTACTTTAACTATCTCTAGTTTTACATATTGATCTTGGACCTCCAGTATTAGTGTTCCTTCTTATCAAATACTGCTTCGGACATCGACACTTTCTACCAATACAAAGCTTCGCAAGAATATGCAATCTTTGCTATGGTAGTAGTTATTTATATGCAGAATTCTATCAAAGCACACATAATCATCCCAGATCCTTGGGAACGCTTCAGTACAAGCCCGAAGCATATCTTAGTGTCGCGATAGTTCTCTGCGATTGTCAAATACATTTGGGATGGCGGTCACTAAATGGAGTTGGTCCCAAAAGCTTCTTGTAACTACAAAATCAGAAGTAAATCTTGGATCTCCGATAAAATCCCGATAGATAGTAGTACGCCATGTAGTCTCGCAATTTCATCTACATACCTTTTGCTAAGCGGTCTGTCTTGCCCCATCGATGGGTAAGAAATGGTAGCTTTGTTAATCATCATGATAACCCGTATAGCATCATTTTCCCTTTTGAGTTCGAAGCCCCGATCGATTTACGAAATCCATAGTGATCTTTCACGTTTCCTCTGACCGTGACCAAAGAATGTAACTCCTCTTTGGGCTTGGTGTTCACTTTTTATTTGTTGACAAGTCATACATTTAGGAACAAATTCAACTACTTCCTTTTTCATCTTTGGCCGCAAAGTATGACTTTCAACATTTGATACATTTGGGAGCTTCTGGGTGCATGGCATAGGTGCCTTGACAGGCTTCATCTAGATCTCTCTTCTACCGAGTCATCAACTTTTTGTTTTATATCCGATTCGGCATTAAAGGCTCCATCGACATGAATCACGAACTAACTTTGCGAAAGCAGTCCATCTTCTTTCTAAGCTCAATAATGCAAATAAATACAGATTTGTACACTTCTGGTTTCTCATGTAACGCCAGTTATTTTGAGTGTGACAAGTGAACTCAAGTGATACTTATAGCTTTATATTCATCTCTCGATGACGAAAACAAGTTTGCAACTCTTCCACTTACTTTTCTGCTCAAGGCATCAGCCACTACATTTGCTTTCTGGATGTTTTCGATAAGTCTGATCATAATCTTCAATAACTTCACAGCCAACGTCATGTCATATTTAATTCTTTTACGACTCGACAAATACTTCAAACTTTTTGTGATGCATTGAAAATGCGAAAAGTCTCCCCCATATGAGTGATACCGCCATATCTTAAAGCAAATACAAGCGCAGCAAGTTCAAGATCCGCGCGGTCGGATGGAAATCCTTTTGGCCTTAACATGCAGAAACGCAAATGACTCTGCCATGCGCATCAAAACACCCGAACCTTGTGAAGCATCTGCTTTTTGTAAACCATGAAAATACGGTGCCACTTGGGACTTCTGTAATATTTGGGCCGTGGTCGACTCCGCCTTTAGTTCTTCAAAACTATTTTGGCATGCCTCCGGTCCATTTATATTCAACATGTTTAAAATGGGAGTTTGTTAAAGATCTGACTCAATGGAAATCCCCCTTCCACCGGCGTCGATGTGCCGGCTAAACCCGAAACTCACGAGTTGAGCACATTCGGGGGTTCCCAGTTCAAAACTTCTTCCAATTTTCTTTGGATCACTAATGCCTTCTCATACTATGGCCAGAACACAACGCTGATCAACCAAATTCATTGTTTGAACTTGGCATACAGCAGTTCTCCCTTAGTGTTTTTAACCTGTTCTTAGATGATCGTCATTTCTTTCTTCATCTAGGTAGACCACCAGAATGTCATCAATAAATACGATGACAAACTTGTCAGATAAGGCTGGAACACCTTATTCATTAAGGCCATAGCTTCTTTGGTGCGTTAAATGGCAGAAAGGCATCTGAGGAATTCATAGTGCCTGTGAGGATTCGGAAAAGCAGTTTTGGTACATACGCATTGCTATCTCGGTGTTGATCTCAAATCAATTTTGCTAAACACCTTGCCTTGTAGTGATCCAAACAAATCATCGACTCTCGGGAGAGGATGCTTGTTCAAATGGTGCAGGTCGATTCTAGATAATCAATACATAATCTGATGTTCCATCTTTCTTTTCCTGAAGAACAATAGGAGCTCCCATGCAATTTGATATCTTTCAAGTCGAATGTATCCCTTCTCTAATAATTCTTACTGTTGAGTTTCCAATTCTCTCCAACTGCAGCCGAGACCATTATGAGATTATGAAATAGGAAGTGTCCGGGGTAGCAACTCAATGTTGGCTTCTGACATCTCTGTTTGGTATGGCAATCATGCAATTCTCACCGGGAAACACATCTTGGAACTCATTCTACCAATGGTGCTCATCTTCAAGTTTAGCCTCATCTTTCTAAAGTATCAATCTTTGTGCTAGATATGCTTATGACCTTTAGAATCATCTTACATGCGCCCAGTGGAAATCAAACAGTAGACAGAATTTTCACAGTTCTCCAGAAAAACATTCTTTGGCAGTTTGGCATTGAGTCGACTTTCTTTAATCAGCGTTCTTATTCTTTATGATGCTTTAATTGACTGATCATACGAAGTAATCATCAAAATCATAAATGTGTGAGCAATAAATCCTTTTAATTCTTTATCAATTTATTTTATAAATAAATATTCTTTATTAACGATGAATTCTCTGAAGGTGCATGCAAATCATAATCTGGGTTTTAATAGCAATATGAATTAGTGTCGGTGTTATGAAGGAATGTGTGGCTCGGGATCAATTAAGCACAAAGCTTCAACATGAGAAACAGTAATTTACCCGTTACTATACAGTTGTTTGCTTGCTGCTGGGAACCTTTATGCGAACTTGAGCTTTGATTGTGACTGCGAGCCTCGGATCTAGCCATATGTTTGTGTCACATTTATTGTTTTTAAAGTTTTCATTCTACCTCGACCATAAGGCCGCATTCACATTGCTTGTTCTCGGCCTGACGGTGGATTGATTATTCCGCCACCGCCAGTTTAGAGGCTGATCGAATCATATGGTCGAGCCCCATTGGCCCATCGCAGTTAATGTTAGGCATTCGCCTTCATGTCGTTTTCTGATGTTCACATATGGGTCTTAGATCGAGGCCGTCCCTCGACCTCCGTATCTAGTGGATAATGTTCCTCATGTTTGTCTGTCCTAAACCTTCCCTTAGACTTTCCTAAGCCAAATCTTGTTTGAGTAGAACTATAGGTTCCTTCCTCTTTCTAAGCTAGCACTCTCACCATTCTTCCTTACTTAATCTCGGCTCGGATAAACTGCGGCCCTGACTTTACCGGCTTTCCATGTCACTGGAGAATTTTACGCCGGATTGCATAGGTGGTATTACTGAAATTTTCGACATTTATCGCTTTAAATGCCAACCATGCTTAGGAGCATAACGAGACAGCGGTCAGTGCACCTGCATAGTCCATGACATGTTGTTCGCCCGAGTTGGAAATTCTTTCCGTTTCTCATGTGATAGACCTCGGCATGTAATTATCTGAATTCTTGAAGAAATCTTCCGATTGAGAAAGTTGGAAGCTGACGGTGGCATTTGGATGTCTCCGCAATCATATGCATTCCATATATGAACCACAGCATAGTCAAAATTTTCATCCAGATTACGCTGCGTCATATTGAGCCCTTCCGGTTCTCTTTAGCCACTTCAGCTTCTATTGGATCAGTAGACCCCAGCGCACCATACTTCCTCAGTTTGCTCGTATCTTCTATCGCCAATTATTTTCAGATTACATTCATTTCTATACATTTTCGAGGTGAAATAAAGTATTTGATAAGTGAATATGTGGTCCAACCAAAACAAAGTTGTTCCTGAGGTGCATGAGAAGTAACGAGATGCTTCTACATTACAATCGTTAATTTGCTCCCTCTCGGTGCATCACGGTTGAGACCATGATGCGAACCTTCTATCCTATACAAGTAAATATATATCAGGCCATGTGCATTTGTGCAATCTTGTGCATGTATGTATGCCACGTAGCGAATCGCTTATCCACTGCTCTGATACCACAAATTGTAATGTCAAATCTTAGTTTCTTTACCAACCTAAATCATCTAATTATAGAAAATTCAATTAACCACAACGTCACTTAGGAGATTCTGAACTTAGGGTTTTTTTTTAAGCAGCTAAAACTCAGCAAAAACACTTGTATACACACATTTTCTTGTTCATAAACATGCCCAAGATTTTAAGATGGCTCATATATGCATTGACATATACAATTTAAAAGTCTCCTAGAATACATATACTTGTCATGATGAGAGAGAGAAGAGGGAAGTCGCCAACCGACCTATCACTCATGACGTGCGTGGCGACAAAAACACAACTGCCAGCTCTTGACTTCGTGGAACTAAAAATATTGCGCTTTAATGAAGTCTTTCGATGGGGATATAAAAGCATGATACTAATTTTTGCATTACATCATCATCATAGCCCATTCACTTTGAAACCAGCTTGCCACATAACTCCACCATATTCATATCATGGAAATGAGGCACTTAATCATTTATAACATCAAGCATACGCATTCACCAGTTTCATATGTATTCTTAGATCCTGATAACATATTATCCGTTTCTTATTGGTTATGACCTAAACACATCAAATATATGGGGAACTTGTAAACTTTATAAACCAATGCTTTAACATGAACTTGTTTTTGTAGCTTGTATACTTGTATTTGACCCATTGGGTCCTTGTTACTTAATGTTGCGATTACTTGGTTATGTGGTCATAACATATCTCTGTCTTCCATGCATCATGGATCTTTCATATAACATGTACTTGTACATAATAACATTCATAGTTTATCATAACTTATCAGTATATTCTTGCACCTGTCCATTTCATAATTCATAATATAGTTCATGACACATTCTTGCACAACATTTTGCATAGTCCGTAACATATATCATGCATGAACATTGAATCACTTCATTACAAAAAAACAAGTCATTCATCAAATGACAAACAAGAACACATGGTATAACATTATATCCTCACAAAAAATAGCGTCCGTATCCTCCTCCATCTTGCATCTTATGCGTCTTACTCCTAGAGTTACAAAACATATATTAATCATGCATAAATCATATATAGCATAAACTTCCAAAACTTCGAAATATATGAGTATATAAGCATGAGTCAGCCACAACACATTTCACAATGAGTTAACACAAATCTGTATAACTTCCTCAACATATACATCCAAAAGACATGATTCGTTTTATTTAGAAACTAATATATATATTTAACAACTGTATGTAAATCAACCATATTCCATATATAGAGAATTTATACAGACTCAAACTTTAATGTATGGTCCCACTGTTCTGCAAATTAACACAAAAAGCCGCATAACTCAAGATTGAGACTTGATCGCCCTAACTTTTCAAGCACGAACTAGACATATAAGGCTATAGCATATCGAGGAATTGGGACCATACCAAATACACAAGAAGGAGCGGCATGCTTTCAATTTGCAGTAAACTGCCCAGAATCAGGCAGCATGAGGCAATCAGTGTTCAACAGATCATAACTCGAGATAAGCACAGCCAATTACCAATCCACTTTTACAGAAACCTGAAGAGACATAACCAACAACTTTCATGTTTACAACTTGTTCAAAAACAGAGCTTAAGGCCGAAAATAGAGTGCAAAACAGATCAAACAGAGTTTACCTAAAGTCAGCTTAATTCGAAAATGATGGAGCTTTTGCTCAAGCAGTTTTCCTCTCCTCTATCACATGACCGGACAACATAAAGGAGAGAAGCTAAATGTTTCTGAAGAAAACTCTAAGCTTTTATCTAGGTATTTTGACAAATTTCAGAAATGGTCCCCTTCAATTTGTGACTTAACACTTAACCCAACTTTCAATTTGTCACTTTAGCACTAATCGTGACAAAGACACCCTCTATTAACCATGACCGTCTTTGTGCATGAATACAGGCATGGTTATGCCTTTGGATGGTTATTACAAGGATGACCTCCTCCTTTGGTGTTCAGGCGTGTTTTATCATCATTGGTAAATTTTGTGCATGCAAATAAGTTATTCATAGGTCTTTAATTGACCGGTGGTGTAGCCTTATATTTCTTGAGAGATTCTTGCGACTATTGTTCTTCCGGTGCAGCTGATATATTCTTGGCTTTGCCCATAGTTAAGAAACCTCTTGCGGATGACTAGGTAGTTCTTTCAATATAACCCTTCTACTTTGGTTTCTTATTTCAGTTGCTTCTTTTCCATCTTTGCATGAATTTTTCTGTACTTTTTTCAATCAAACTCCAGGCTTGTTCTATGTTTGAATAGATGCAACAATTCATAATCAACCTTCTTAAGATACGAGGTCAATCTGTTTGTTGATAGAATCTTGGAGTCGGTGAAGTTAGTTAAAACTAAATGGATAAATGTTGTCACAGCTATACAATTTCCATCAACATCGGGTTATGTCAAGCTTTGTTGAGGTTAGGTGTCTTAACTTCATCTCCCCACTCTCAATCGGCTCACCCTTTGTGCATCGATCCAAGGCAACTCGGTTGCTAGGAAGGTCTTCAATAAGCGAGGAACTTGGTACATCTCATCTTTATAACAACAAAATCTGGGAAGATAAATTTCCCTACCTTGACCAGCACATCTTCAGGACTCCTTACGTTGTGCCATGGACCTATCAACCATCTGCGGTGTGAATTCTTTATTGAATGAGATTCTGACTCTTGTTGTACACTAATAAGGGCATCGAGTTGATGTTGGCTTTTGAGTCACATAGGCTTCCTTAGTTGCATTTCCCAATGGAGCAGGAATGTCATTGTTTTGGGTCCTTAAATCTTCTTGGTAGACTCTTTTAGTCTTTCTGAGTTGCAGTTAAACTAACTATTCCTTCCTCAACAATCTTCTTTTTTTTTCTCAATATATCTTTAAAAAATTTGGCATAATTTGGCATTTAAGTAATTGCCTCTGCAAAAGGGATATTAATTCTTCTTGAATATTTCGAGAATTTGAAAATTGTTCTCCCTTTTGCATAAGAGTCTTTGTGGGAATGGAGTGCGAGATGTGTGTGCTTTGTCTTCTCATACAATTTTTGCTCCCCAATTTACTTGGTACATTCGGTTGCACTTGTTTCTCAGTCTTCTGAATTGCTCATTATGTCCTCTCTTCCAATTTCCTTCTCTTCTTTTTGGTGATCTTTTTCTTTTCATTCACTGGCACATGTTTACTGCCACTCCTTATGACGCCATCAGTCTTTTGGTTTTTAAGGGTGTGTAGGGAAAACATTCTTGGTCTCTTCTGAGGTCGGCTTGGCCTTGACTGTGTTTCTAAATTCTTTAGTGGGCCTTGTGTTTTTATCCCAGAAAAATGCAGGTGTTGGTTAAAGCTTCAGCTCATGAGTTCCATTCATGGGGTTTATGACCTTTTGTTATCCCTCGTGAACTACGGCATACTCCTCAAGGTTAAGATCTCTTGACCTTGATATTTGTTGTTTTTCTCCATACTTATTCTTATTCTTTGGAACACTGGTGGATTAATACCCTTCTTTGAAGTACTGCATCTTGGGCTCTGTGATGCCTCCCCTCCACCATATGAGAAATTCTGGTTTCCTTAGTCTTTGGATTATAATGTGTAGAGCGAGTTGGGATTAGGCTTGAAATGATAGCTTCTTTGTTCACTCATGTACTTGGCCTCCTTAAGCAGTAGGGATCTTCCTTAGTTGGTCCCTCGGCCACTTCTTCTTATCCCATCTCTTTCATTGCTCCAATTTCTTGAGCAAGTACGACACTTTTCTCATTTATCCATCACATGCATTAATAGCATCAAGTTTTGCTTCCATGGCAGTCATCTTATTTAGCTCAATGACCCCACTCCCTCTTATTTTGTTGTTGCTTCTAGAAGATTCAAAGGGAGCTTTCATGTTACATTTGGCTAGGTCTACTATCAAAGCTCTTGCCTCCTGTGCAATTTTCTTCTTAGTGCCCGACTAAGAAGCATCTACAGTACCATAAGTGTATCATTCGGAAGTATTGAACCGTATCCATTAAGTCTTGGATCTATGTGGCCATGGGCATCTCTTCTTGATCTTTGTACCTTTTCATGCATTATACAAGCTCATCCTCCTTTAATTAGAACCACTAACAGTTTCCTTTCTTCTTTTTTCCGGTTGAGGATGGGGGAAAAAATCGCCTAGACCTTAACTTCCACTAACTCCATCTCAGCCCAGGCCATATGGCAATGATTCACTCATGTGACTCTGGCCTCTATGGAAAAGGGAAGAAGTGTGAAACTTTATCATACTCTTGGTCTTGTAGTTGGCTCGTGTTTTATCTGAGGAATCACCTTGAGGTGTTCATTAGGACCTTTGGTGGGATGGCCGATGGCGAGTCCTCTTGAACCATGGTAATCAAGGCTGGTTTCAACTCGGATTGTTAGCTCTCCCATTTGAGGTTACTTTTGGCTTGTTGAGTATTCTGCTTGGATAAACGAGCTCCCGAAATCCTCCATTGTATCTTAGATTTGGGCCTTTTTAACATTGTTTCTTGTTCAAGCTGTGCGATCAATTCTTTCATCTGCCATGGTTTGTTTTTTATACCTTCACTTTCGTAAGCTCCTCGGTGTTCTTTCAATTGAATCTCACGAAACAGATCTGATTATAAGCTTGTCATTAATTAACACTCTTTGAAGTGGGCATGTAGTTGTTGTAAGCAGTGGTATCAAAAATCATATGTCCATTAAGCTCTCACAAAGATCATTGTATGCGACCTTCTTATCCTTCATTTTGTACGTTTCTTTATAAATAAAAATGTCTAAATTAACATTTCTCTTTGTTAGAATGTTGGAGTTTATTCCAAATCCTTTCAATCCCAGACAAACGCCATAAAAACTGATTATCTGCAAAATATAGACTAACTCCCGATTTAACACTTATACAAGAGCCAACACAATTTTCTTGTCTGTATCAAGTTGAATGGGTTGTTTGAAAATGAATAAAATGATTTTATGTTGGAATTAATAATGGGTTTGATACAACTGACACTGCCGAAGTCTCAAGTTATACAAGTAGTAAAAAATGGATGTGAAATCCGGATATCATTCTTGAGGATTGACACTATATTTGGAGATCAAACCTGTACTGAGATCACCTTATTTTGGACATCTTTTAATATTTTGGCGATTTAAAAGACAGATAATTCTATGTGCACTTTCATCTAATTAAAATAAAATTTGAATTGAACTAACAAATAAGCTGGAGTAGATGATCTCTACTAGGAAGTAGTGCCGAGATGAAATTATTGTGAGCAATTGATTCACTTTAATTCATTGTTCTTTCTATCTGATTTTGGATGGATTTGTCAAAGGTACTATGTCAGCTTGGTTTCTCCCATTATTCACTAATTAGAGTCCTTCTTCTTTAAGTAATGGTCTGTCGATTACTTGTATTTTCAAAACACTCTTTATAAGATAAGGTATTTTTCACTCATCTTCTTTTATTCTTATCTACGTTCTTGCATCAGTTTGGGTATTGCAAAACTTCTAAAATGATTGTTGACTCATCGCTAGATCTGATGGATTTTCCTTCTCATGATTAGATCTCATTAATACGGGATACAGAGATATATCAGCAGTTAAGGTGAAATCTACGATGAGTTAAAATTCATTCGTAATTCCCTTCAACTTTTTTTCTCGACTGAGCGGGGTGGAAATCTATCGAAATGAACTCACAGAGCTCCTTAGTTCTTCAATGATAGTCTAACATACCCACAAATTAAATGTTAAACGCGAAAGATCTCTATATGTATCAACGTAACACGAAATATATACCCTAGGTTTTGGACATGTTAAGGTGTAATAAAAGCTAAATTGAATTTTGAAAATAAAAATAGAGAGACCTAAATTAGTACTAAAATCAAGGGTAAAGAGGTAATTCACCACTTGAGGACCCAAATGTCATAATATAAGAAGAGCATATATCTAAGAGGAATTAAGAGAAATTAATGTAAATAGAAGAAGAAGAAGGATTTACAATGCAAATTGAGAAACTTAAAAGCAAGAATAGTAAAATTGTTGGAATGGCTTAGGGAAGCCCAGAAAATTCTCTAGATCTCGGATAATGAAGCAATTTGGCCAGATTAAATTCGTCTCATGAAATCTAGTGACCAAAAGTTTCGTCGGGTGAAACGATTGAATATTTGTGATTTTACGGGTGATAAGTCGTGATGAACGGAGGCAGATTTTTACAAAATCTGGTCAGAAATGAATTGTGCTAAGTTCATTGAAAAATAAAGTGACAAAAATAAAAATTTTAGGCGCAAAACGGACCCGAATGAGGCAATATGAGCTATGTCTCCAAATAATAATAATAATAAATAAAATAAAATAAGAATTAAAAAAAAAAGAAGTTGGTATCAGACGGATAAGGAGACGTGAGAGATGAGCGTGAGAGAGTTTTATTTTATTTTTATTTTCTTCGCTTCTCTCTTCGATATACGGAGTTTTGACCGTCGGAATTCGTCGGACCAAGAACAATAGTTCATCTACTCGATGAAGGCTATGCGTGAGTACCAAAAACATGGGATTTCACCGAGAATTCAAGTAAGAAGTTCGGAAAATCCTAAGTTTGATTACTCTCAAATCTGACGTTAAATGGTCGGAGGTGGTCGGTTGAGAGATAAAGTTGATCCACGCATTTCAAGCTACACGTGGGTACCAAAATCTTGGAGTTTCGTCAAACTCTACGAGGTAAGAAATTTTCCCTACTTGGAATAAAAAACCATTTAATGGCATAGGTTGTTTTCGGGGTCGGAATAGGCCGTGTGATTTAGTCCCAAGATTTTAGGATTGAATATTGGAAATTTTAACCTTTGGATTAAAGATGAGTCGGCTATGATGAAGGATATAAATTAGATAAAGAATAAAAATCTATATGCATATATGATATGATATGAATAGATGAATAATATGAATATAGGAATATATGAAATGAATATATGATAGAAATACATGAGATTAGGAAGTATACGATTAGACAACGCATGCTAGAAATGCACAAATGATAGGAAAATAGTTACATGTATGGTAAGAATTACGAATACAGTAAGTGAAGTTAAAAGATATATGAAAAATGCAAAGATACAAATACATGGTTGTAAATATCGTATATGATTACCGAATAACAATAATTATTCGGGAATATGAGATATATACTGAATATGAAATATAACTGGATTGTCTACTTAGAACCTAGTAGAGGGATAGATAGGCATGCCTATAAGGATATAGTTGTTGCAACATATAGTTTACAGATATCAAGGCCCCGTTTGGGTCGATGACAAAGATCCCGTTTGGATCATTATAGCGGCCCCTTTGGGTCATACAGATAGAGATCATTGTCTCATACAGTGATAGTACCTTCGGATACATACGATTATTTATAAATCATTCTAAGGTTTATGGGGACATGAAACATGGCAGATAACAAGTATACAAAGTGCAAATAAAGTGTATTACAGAAAATCTATGACGGATAAGTATGTGGCATATAAAGCCACGAGTATATGAAAATCGCTAGGAAAGTATAGTATATGAAAAGTACAGATGAAAATGAAATTTTAATGTAAGCGTTATAAGATGAAATGAAAGTATGTGACAAAATATGCAAGTACATGAAGTACATTCTTCTTTGAATAATAAACATCATTGAGGATTCCCTCGAATCTGTCATGAATGTCGGATCTATGGTCGAGAGTGAAGCGCGAATGCAAAGTATGTAATGATACAAGATCGATATAAGAAATATATGATAAAACAATATGTAAAGGAAATAAATAGTATAGCATGGGGGTGTAGCCACTACGCGAAAGGAGCATGATAGGTGCAAGGATGAAATGATATATGTAATAGTACATAGAATGTAATAAGTGTATTGAAAGATGAAAAAGACTGAAAAGCGAATTAAAAGACATGTGGCTTGTTGAATAAACTGCGATGATCAATGTTATTGGTGCGTCCATATATATTTTCCCATAAAGCGTAAAGCTTAGCATTAGTTTCAATCGTTAATAGTCTGAAGAAGCGGAGGCAAGAGGATAGAGACATACATCATTGCCGCAGTCATCTCGGAGATAGGTGCTCCGCCTTTATTCATGATATCTGATTTTTCATTAAACGGGTATAGGTATAGTTTGTAATAGTAGAAATTGTAATAGTACAAATAATGGGACTCAAATATATGTGTATAGAATATAATGAATGCATATTATAATTTATGTGTAATGTATATGTAAAGAATTTTTGTTATTACAGAAATTGTGCATATGAATGAAAAGCAGTGCAGTGTCGACTGAAAGGTTAAAGTCGATCCGAAGTGTGACTGCCCTCGCTTGACACCCATCGGGTGCACAGTTTAGAGTACCGTCACTCTGAGCTTCTGGAAATCGGAGCGAAATAATCCTTGAGATGGTATTGTACTACTATTGTGAACCTTTCAGATTCTAAATAACATCAATCAAATAAATCAAAGTCGATTTGAAATTCCTTCGATTAGTAAATATATAATATGACGGGTCCATTCAATGAAGTTGTGCTTCTCGATCTGAAATCACAATTGACAATGAGTATTGATCAAGAAATCACTGTAACTATAATTCATTAGAGGAAACGAATTCCAAGAAATTATCTGAACTTCTGTTGATTCAGGCGTAATTGGGAAAAATGAAAAATTAAATTGGCTTCTACATTCTATGATTCTTGTGGTTCGAGATCGAGAAAAAGAAAAAAAAAGAAAAGAAAAAGAAAAGAAAAATCTATTCTAAAATATACGAGTAGGCTTTCCTCATCCTCCACTTTAATGGGTTTGACAGAAAATTGCCTCTTTTACTTAGCGTAAGCCCTATTTATAACAACACGAGTGGGCCTAACTCCCGAGCGGTGGATTTTCCCTAAAATCGTGGCCGACTCCTTTATTTTAGGTCGCGACTTCAGAAGCTTGTTGCAACATTGTTTGCATGTGATTATATAGACTAAAACCTTCAAATTAACTTAGTTACAAGAGCCTTACAATTCTCTTGCATCTTTGTCTACTTGGGATTACTTTGATATAACTGATAAAATTACTTTATATTGCTTAATTTGAAAATGGTTTAATCTAAGACCTTTTGCAAGTGCACGAGATCATACAAGTAGTAAAATAGATGTAAGTCCATATATCATTTCCACAGGAGATTGACAAGAATTTGGAATCAACTACCCCCAAACTATAACCCAAAGGTCCACTGTTTGAACTTGAGTGAATAGTGATGGTTTAAACTAGAGATAATAATTCTAGAAGATACATGAGAATATAAAAGGGTGATATTTACAAACTATGCAAAATAATAAGTAAATAAGATAAAATAAAGAACAAATCTTTGGTAGACTCGGTTTCCATGAGAAATAAACACTATCAAGGAAGTGCATGAAGCAGCCAATTCTGTGGCTTGCATTACTCACTATTCCTATTCTTTGGATGTGGATTTGTCCAAGATGCTAATAACATGCAATTGGATTTCTCATTTCAGAGTTAAAGACCTCTGCTTTCTCAGACAAGGATCTAACCCAGCTACTTGTATTTTTGACCTTACGAGATGCGGGTGTTTTCTTCTGATACTTCACACCCATTTCATGAAATGAGATTTCTTGCATCCCTTTGCAGGGTTACTGCAAAACTTCTACAACTCAATTGATGACTCAACTTTGTCTAATGGATTGTTCCTTCCCTTGATTATTCACTAACATAGGGTTAGGGAGCTTCCCCTCATATTAGGTGAAGTCTCACGATTATTTACATTGATAAATGCATTCCCCTCAAATCAATTATAAGTGAAAAGGGAATATAGTTAAGTGTTGAACTTTCGGAGCTTAGTGAACAGTCAGTGTGATCTGTCTATGCCCACAAGTGGAATGTTTCAAACCTCAGAATGCCATCTCTGTGTCACGCGAGAGGGCCTCTAGAAATCAAGCGAGAGACAATTCTTGAAATAGGTATAATGTGCTAATAAGGCTGAAGTGATTCAATATAACATCAATCAAATAATTTAATCCAAGTATTTCTCTCCAAATAGTGCGAAAAGAAATGTAACCTAGCAGGTAAATCTAATCTAGTGAAACTACGTTCATCTGCATTGTCTGACAATGGATCATTGATCAAGTACACCATGTTGCTAATAGTAGCTTGACGAATTTCTGAAATTTGTCCAAACTCCATTGTTCGACGATAATGGTAAGAAAATCAGAAATCAAATCCCGGCTTCATAAGTTCTAGATCAATGGTTCAGATCCAGAAAAAGAAAGTAAAAGAAAAGAAAAAAATATATATTCTAAAAATATACGGTGAGTATTATCTCCTCCCGAGTTCTGGTGAAAGCTGAGGTACCTTTCTAGAAATCTCAGGCTATTTATAAGCTATCCTAGAGTGACTGTTCCCACACTCAGGTGGGTTTCCTAAAAGGGAGGCCCAATTTACTATTTTCAAGTCATGACCTCAAAATGGAGTCGCGACCTAAATTCTTTCATTTATACTTATTAGTTGCGACCTGATATCTTCAGTTGTGACTAGATTCATACAAATTGCCCCTTAGATTAGAACATTGTGACCTCAAAAGGGAGTCGCGACATGGCTCTTTTTATACGATCGCTTTGCATTCGCATTGACTATCTATTTGAGGTGTGACCACATATCTGTGGCCATGTCTTCAATTCTAGGTCATATTCTTTTACATTTGCGACCTTTGTTTGAGCTTAAATCCTCCTTATATTTGCTTAATGCAGCATCAGGCTGCGGGTTGCGACTAAGTAATTTCTCTTATCACCGCTTTCCTAGTTGCGACCTCAAAGTAGAGTCGCGACCTCTTTGTTACCTTACCGACCCTTTGTTTTTGTCTAAGTTACATGTACCCAATTAAACACGATTATCTCTATGCGACCTTCTATCTTCATGTTTGAATTTTTAGTCGGCTTAGGGCTTGGGTTGAACTATAAGTGTTCTCCTTGCCTTCCCTCCCAGTACGCAACCCTATTCTTTTCGATTTGCAGCCATTTTCGCTCTCTAGTCTCTATTTGGTCGCGACCATAAATGATGTCGCGACCTTATGGCGTTTTTCCGAGTAGAGGTTTTGTCTTAATTGCTTAAATGTAGTTGCAACCTAAAGGATTAGTCGCAACCTGAAAATCCTACATATAGAGACCCCTTGTCTTTGTTTCATGTCGCGACCTCAAAAGCATGTCGCAACTTCGAGTTGAGTCTTTCAATTAAGAACTAGTTGCAACTTAAATTTTCCTGCAGAGACTTCATCTATGGCTTCATCAATCAATCAACGTCGCGACCTCAAGTTTATGTTGCACTTCGCATCATCTTCATTTACGCGATCAGACCACTTGCCCTCAACAATTGCATTTATCCTATGTGGGTGTCACACCCATCGTCTCATATAACACCATTAGCGGCCCTTTAGTTAAGTCCGTCTCCGAGCCCTGTGGCCAGGCGTGGTCCGTCGAGTGCGATGTAGTTCACTTTAGAGTGTCATCATGACTTATTTTTTAGTTATCGCATCGTGCTATATGTGAAGTGTGTACACTCCCTCAGGTTTTAGCTCAATCAAAGTTTATTAGAGTATGTCAAACGTGAGCACTGCTGCTTTCGATCATATCTCCTGTCCGAACTCTGCACTGTTCACTCCATTATTTTGTTGGATTCCTATTTTGCCAAGGAGGTTTTTTTTATTAAAAATTCATAATTTTTGTCAACCGTCAATTAACTCCATTGATCAAGTTCATCAAGGCAAAGACGTGATACTTATTAATCGCTTTTTTGGTGATTGGTGAGCAAATTCCTTCCTTAGCTCATCATATTCTCCCCTTACCGTAACTCAGAATGGTGTAATCGCTTTTTTTTGTTGGTCTCCTTATTCTTCAGTGGAACATTCATCGTACTTCATAATTTTCTCAACCTGATGGATCGGTTGGAATCGTTCAACTTATAATCAGACAACTTGTGTGGAGCGCTGTTTTTGTGGGATTTTTGGAGCCTAAATCGATATAGACTGGGGCCTAAAAGCTCATAGCTCGACCATGGGCAAAGATTGTGCCCATTTTGCCTCGCTTTGCTATATGCAGCCCACCATGAATCCATGTGGATACTTAGAGAAGCAATAAATCTTAAGATATTCAGCTTGTATGGAAAATGGGAGGGAGAGGAGTTAATGGGGGAAGCTTATTTCCGAGACTGGATTGGGGCCCTCCAGCGTCTGAAGGTGGAAAACACCAGGTAGGTCTGTTAGATGCTGAGGGAACTCAAAAAGAGGAAAGGGGAGAGATCAAAGTGAAGGATCTTCAGGATACTTTTCCCGCCCAAACGCACGTTTACTGACATTCCGCTGATGCCTGGGCTTGTTTCTTTTCTCGGATTTTGTGGAAAAGGTAAGAAATATACCCTGGCTCCACTCTATTCTTTACATACATTCTTGGCCACCCTGAGAGCTTCTCAACTTGTTTGCTTCTGCTTTTCACGCTCATATGAAAGTCGGGTTCAATGCCTCTGCTAGGCGCTTAGTAGTTTGGCTTATTTTGGTTGGTTCTCACTCATCCGAGGATGAGAATGGACACCATGAGAGTTTTTTTAGATTTCTAACCTTTATAAAAAGTTCTGGAAAATTTTGAGAGCCTCTCTCAAACGATTTGGACTGGTTTGAAAACAAGATTAGCTTGCTCATTTAGGTTAGGGTTTGCAGAAAGGCAGCTATGAGTTTGGTAGGTTTTGCTGGTTCTCAGCTCATCCGAGCTGAGAATCGATCACCGTTTGTTTTTTAGATTTATAACTCTTTATAAAAGTTCTGGAAAACTTTGAGAGTCTCTTCAACGATTTGGACTCCTGGTTTGAAAACAAGATTAGTCGGTTCATTTAGGTTAGGTTTGGCAGTGAAAGGGCTTATGCAGTTTGATGGTTTTGGTTGGTTCTCACTCATCCGAATAAATCGATCAACAAAAGAGAAAGTTTTAGATTTCACACTCTTCAAAAGTTCTGAGTACTTATGAGAGTTTCCCAATGATTTGGACTGGTTTGAAAACAAGACTAGTCCTGCTCATTTGTGCTAGGCCTGCGAGCGCGCCAGGCGTAGCTTGCTGGTTTTGGTCAGGGTTCTCGTTCAACCGGAGCTGAGTAATTGATGACATCACAATATTTTTTTAGATTTCAACTCTTTTATAAAAGTTCTGGAAAAATTTTGAGAGCCTCTCCTCAACGATTTGGACTGGTTTGAAAACAAGATTAGCTTGCCTATTTGTAAAGTTAGTTTGGCAAGTGAGCGCTTGCGAGTTTGGTAGGTTTTTGGTTGGTTCTTTACCGACTGAAGCTGAGAATCGATCACTGCTTTGTTTTTTTTAGATTTATAAATTTTAGTATAAAGTTCTTGGAAAACTCTTGAGAGTCTCTCTCAACGATTTGGACTCGGGTTTGAAAACAAGATTAGATTTCTGGTTCATTTAGTAGCATAGGCTCTAAGGTGAGCGCAGTTTCATGAGGCTCGATGGTTTTGGCTGGTTCTCACTCATCCGAGCTGAGAATCATCACCGCTTTGTTTTTTTAGATTTATAACTCTTTATGTGCTCTGGAAAATTTTGAGAGCCTCTCTCAACGATTTGGACTGGTTTGAAAATAAGATTGGGGTCTGCTCATTTAGGTTAGGCTCTTGGTGAAAGGCAGTTTGCGTAGTTTGGTTGGTTTTGGAAGACTTTCACCACTGAGAGCTGAGAGAACAGACATCATCGTTTGTTTTAGATTTCTAACTCTTTATAAAAGTTCTGAAAATTTGAGCCTCTCTCAACGATTTGGACTGGTTTGGAAAACAAGATTATTCGGTTCATTTAGGTTAGGTTTATGTGAGCGCGCTATGAGTTTGTAGGTTTGAGTATTGGTTCTCACTCATCCGAAGCTGAGAATCGATCACCGTTGTTTTTTTAGATTTATAACTCTTTTATAAAAGTTCTGGGAAAACTTTGAGAGTCTCTCTCATAACGACGGGACTATTTGAACAAGATTAGTCGGTTCATTTAGGTTAGGCTCAGGAAAGGCAATATGTGTGAAGTTTGGATGAATTCTATTCATCCGAGCTGAGAATCGATCACCGTTTTGTTTTTTTAGATTTATAAATTCCTTTTATAAAGTTCTGAAAATTTGAGAGAGCCTTCAACGATTTGACTGGTTTGAAAATAAGATTAGTCTCCGTTTCCATTTAGGTTAGGTTTATGTGGAGCGCGCTTGCGAGTTTGGTCAAGTTTTGGCTGGTTCACTCATCCGAGCTGAGAATTGATCACCGCTTTGGTTTTTTTGATTTCTAATTCTCTTTATAAAAGTTCTGGAAAATTTGAGAGCTTTCTAATGATTTGATCTGGTTTGAAACAAGATTAGTCGGTTCATTTAGGTTAGGCTCACAGAAAGGCAACATGAGTTTGGTCGTTTTGGTTGGTTCCTCACTATCCGAGCTGAGAATCCATCACCGTTTGTTTTTAGATTTCTAACCTTTTTTATAAAAGTGGAAAATTTTGAGAGCCTCTCAACGATTTGGACTGCTTTGAACAAGATTATTCGAACAGACAGATAGGCTTCAAGGTGAGTTAGAAAATATAGTTTTCGTTGGTTTGGCGTTGGTTCACCATCCGAGCGAGAATCGATCATTATTTCATAGATTTATAACTCTTTATAAAAGTTCTTGGAAAATTTTGAGAGCCTCTCAACGATTTGGACTTCGTTGGAACCAGATCAGTCGGTTCATTTAAGCTAGGTCTAAGGTGGAAAGGCAGTTTATAAAAAGAGTTTGATGGTGTTTTGGTTGGTTCTCATTCATCCGAGCTGAGAATCGATCACCGTTGTTTTTTAATATTTATATAACTTTATAAAGTTCTGAAAATTTTTGAGAGCCTCTTCAACGATTTGACCTGGTTTGAAAATAAGATTAGTCTCTGCTCATTTAGGTTAGGTTTGCAGGAAAGGCAGTTTTTGCGTAGTTTGTTGGTTCTCTACCAACTGAGCTGAGAATTGATCACCGCTTTTGTTTTTTTAGAGATTTAACCCTTTTATAAAAGTTCTAAAATTTGAGATTTCTCAACGATTTGACTGGTTTGAAAACAAGATTAGTCGGTTCATTTAGGTTAGGTTTGCAGGAAAGGCAGTTTCATGAGTTTGCTTGGTTTTGTTGGTTCTCACTATCCGAGCTGGAGAATTGATCACCGTTTGTTTTTTTAGATTTCTAACTATTTTATAAAATTCTGGAAAATTTTGAGAGCTTCCTTCAACGATTTGGACTGGTTTGAAAACAAGATTATTCGGTTCAGGAAGTTAGGTTTGCAGGAAAGGCAGTTTATGTGAGTTTCGTTGGTTTTGCTGGTTCTCACCATCCGGAGCTGAGAATCGATCACCGTTTGTTTTGTTAGATTTATAACCTTTTATAAAAAGTTCTGAAAATTTTGAGAGCCTCAACGATTTGGACTGGTTGGAAAACCAGATCAGCCGTTCATTTAGGCTAGGTTTGCAGGAAAGGCAGCTCTGCGTAGTTTGGTTGGTTTTGGTTGGTTCTCACCATCCAAGCTTTCGAGAATCGATCACCGTTTGTTTTTAGATTTCTAACTCTTTATAAAAGTTCTGGAAAAATTTGAGAGCCTCTTCAACGATTTGACTGTCATGAAAACAAGATTAGTCGTTCATTTTTAGGTTAGTTTGCAGGAAAGGCAGGCAGTTTGCGTAGTTTTGTTGGTTTTGTGGTTGGTTCTCACCATCTGGAGCTGGAGAATCCATCGCTTGTTTTGTTAGATTAACCTCTTTTATAAAAATTCTGGAAAATTTTGAGAGCCTCTTCTAAACGATTTGGACTGGGTTTGAAAACAAGATTAGTTTGGTTCATTTAGGTTAGGCTTCAGGAGCGCGCTTGCGAGGTTTGGCTGGTTTTGGTTGGTTCTCACTCATCTGAGCTGAGAATCGATCACCGTTTGTTTTGTTAGATTTCTAACTCTTATAAAGTCTGGAAAATTTTGAGAGCCTTCAATGTGATATGGACTGTTGGAAAACCAGACTTCACTGCCTATTTAGGTAAGGTTTGCAAGAGCGCTTTTGCGTTCGTTGGTTTTGCTATTTTTCACTCATCCGAGCTGAGAATCATCACCGTTGTTGTAAAGTAGATCCCTAACTTTGTATGAGATGGTTCTGAAATTTTTTGAAATCTTTTCTCAACCGTCTGGACCGGTTGGGAAAATTGAACCAGTCGGTTCATTACGTTCGGCTTGCTGGAAATGATAGCTTGATACTTTTCTTTTGTTTGGGTTAGTTCTCGTCATTAGAAATCGAAATCGCATTCCTTTTGTTTTGTTAGATTCCTGTAACTTTGTGAGGAATTTTCTGACAATGTTTTCAGAATTTTTTTCAATCGCTTGACTTGTTGAGAACTGATTCAACTGCCAGTAAGACAATTTCATGGGCAAACTTCTATTTTTAGCATGTTTCGCCTTTAATCTATCACGGCATGTTTTACTTGCCCCAAGGAACCTGTAGGCTGCCTTTTAGGGTCTGGAGTCGTCTCGGTTTGAAATAAAGTGGGTGAAAGGGCAAATGTGGATTGGTATGTATGGTTTGGTTTGTGGGATTTAAAGGGAATGTGCCAAAGTAAGCAAACTACTTACCTCCTTTCAAATTTCTACTTCCTTTCTCTTTGCATTTTGATCCAATATTTCTCTATTTTAAATGCACAGAGATGGGATGATACATTATTTGTGCCCTACTCATTCCTACTATGCATGAAGTTAGGGACCTCGCACATGCTTAGGGCGCTGGTATTTAGACATTCATACAGCGCATGGTGCTCGATTTTGACATTTGTAGATGCATTCGAAGCCCTTTTGATCGACCTCTTACGCGAAATACGGGCCAAGTTGTGGACCACGGTGTAATGTATCACTTTAATGTCAGGGTAAATGAATTTCACATGGATGCTTTATGCTTGGGTGTCAAGCATGCTTGCTATGTTTGTCGGCTAACCTTGATGTAGCGAGTGGCCAAGACCACAGTATTAACGCGCGATTTCCGCTTCGGTCAGAAAGTGTTTTGCCATGCTAGATACCACCAGTCAACCGACCTTAAGTTGTATGTTTAGCCTAGGAGACTATCCGACTGGTGACCCATATGCTCCCTACATACCCAATTCACTAGTAGAGACCGAGTTCCGGCCTGTGAGGCGCCACCTCTACATGAGGTACCTTCCCGATAGGTAATCCAATCTCTAATCTTAAATCTAAGGTTTTCGGCAGACCGCTTTTTTCCATACTCGGAGTCATCAGCTTTGTTCCATTGGTTTCTCTTTATAAAATAATAACAACAAAAAGTAAGTGGCATCTAAAGAAAAACCGGTCTTATCGAGGGATCAATATAAAATTCACAAAATCAACTCACATTTTCCTTCCATTTAAAAGCGAATGCCACTACTCGGATCTGGTCCACAAATTGGCGACTCCATCGGGAACGAACCCGTAATCTTACTTCTACAGAGGATCAGAACTCTGAATGGGGCCTATCGGAGCACATGGTTCTCCTCGATCGGTAAGCTCTAGGCCACATAGATAATTGATGATCATACACTTTTTATTGGTTTCGCCTACATCCGTGATTTTGCTTTATGCTCATGTTCACCTACTGGATTATGCGATGCTTTCTCATTATTGATCGATATCTGTGATATAGTACTTAGATTAGGCCAGAGATCAGAATAGGTGTAGATTTTGTGATAGGCTTGCTCTCATAGCATGATTGCTCTACGTGATGACCGCTCCTTCCTCCCGACATGACCGCTTGCCGCCTGCGGCTCAGTGGCGCTGATCTCCCCGCCAATCACTACCGGGGCCGATTATCTCATCGATCAAGGTCGAGTCGCGCTAGGAGTCATTCCCAACCGCTTGCCTTCTCACCGCCAGGGTCTGGAACAGGGCCCAGCAAGGCAAGGGCTATGCTGATGTGGCTGAGTTAACCATGGAGATGACTGACAAAACCGGTTAACAAGCACCGTATACCGCTAGATTTCACGGATCTTACGCGGGGGCCGCAGGTTACCGCGGATTGTTGATCGATTATCGACAGATCTCAGTCGCGGTATCCGTGGTCGGTCATATAGCCTTAGGGATCTAGCTTTCTTTAGCATGCTTCAGCCATCTGCACACTTTGGGCAGCAATATAGCGATCTCGCCCCGTACATGGGAGCATGACTATCGACACTGATTTAATATCAAGCACAGCCACGCTCATTCTCAGATCATTGTGATCGTATAACGATTGATTTTCGATTGATAGTCATGGGGACCCATGATGCCTTTACTTTTGGTGCAGGCTTATGTGCCGTATGATTACTGATGAGGCATGATGGTTATAAAAGTTTTCTCAACAGAAGCGGCGCCGTCACACAAGGTTTGCATCATTAGACCCTTCGAGGCGTAGGACATGGGTTGATTTGGGACAAGAGTTTATCAGACAGTATTCTTTTAATACTGTAGTGGACATATCCCGAAGAGAGTTGGAGGCCCTTAGGCAGAGGCCGAATGAGTCGGCTATATTTTACTTATCTCCAAGGAGGGAGAAGATAGCACATTATAGATGTATCTCAGAGCGATCAAATCAAGATGATTATCCGCATTTTCAAATTTCTCGCTTGCTAGGCATCTCATGGGCTTCCCTACAAACAAGACTTTGATCATTGGTTCAAAGCCCCCTATGGTGCATTGAGGAGGGCATATCTAAAAGGATTATGGGCGACTCTCTCTCCTTCGCACCAAAGGGGAATAAGCCGTATGACCTGCACCATCGATGTCAAAGCATCGCATGACAGACACAAGTCCCCACACCTCTGCTTCGTGACGTGACACTCCTTACTGATGGATAGGCTGGGGTTAGTACTGCACTGTGCTAATTCCTTCAAGCTGGCCGAGCCTACTTTCAAGATCCGCCACCACACCAAGATATGCTACACAGCGCCGCAGCCACTCAGACAATACCATCACAGCATAGAGCAATCGCCTCCACCAAGGCCTACTAGGCAAGCCATTACGTCCCCGATGCCAATGATCAGCATTTCAAAGATTGGTTGAAGGGGATTTGATTGCTCCACTACCACCTAGACCACCTCACTACAACCTTACTCCCACTGATTCAGGCGTATCTTCACTGTGGCTATCATCAAAGAGCCGGTCATGATATGCATAATCGTACGCATCAAGCACGCTATCTCAGACTTGATTGATCAAGGCTTATATTGATTTAGGACGCTCCCGCCGTGACTATGCACCGCTACCCACTCATGACACTAGAAAGCCGTACTCCACCCTGGGTGTACATTTGATCGAAGTATCTGTGGAGATGAGATATTCATGACGGATGGGGATGGAGAGGTTCACTAATCGCCTTGTATGCAAACTCAAATTTTAATGTATACACCTGTGTGGTCAAAGAAGTTCCAAATCCATTTAGAATTGATTCCATGATGTTCCCGAGCGTACAAAGAATATCGCCTGATATTTGCAACATGTTCCTCCCATGACACCTTCATTCTCGTTCCCGGAGGAGAATGAAACAAGACATAGAGATGTGTTCGATTGTTACGAGGAGTGGGAGGGCAGCTCAGCCCCACCGCTAAGATAGACCTTTGGCCGGGCATTGGATGCTGTGAGAGAGATTCAGAGGGGAAGATGATGAATTTAGATGCCACTACAAGTAGACCACCCAAAGCCCGCATTTCCATTCGAGCTTATCGTCTCATCCAAAGACACACACACATAGAGATGTGTTGATCAGTATTTCAATGTGACGAGTTGACACTACTACTAATTTCGAGGGATCGATCCACTAACAATGGGATAGGCTACATGTATAACATTTTCGACAATGATTTACCACCCGAGATTTCGCTTTTCATGTTCGCCCCTTTATTCATCGATGTTGCTCGTCGGCAAGCTTACTACCGCCATCGATAATTCCGCGCCCCGCCTCTATAAACGCTATAAACCATCGGTGCGTTATCATATTACTAGATTTTCTACCATCCGATTGTGCCATCTACGAGTCACAAAGCTATGGATGGACTGATGTTATTGGTACACACAAATAGACACATGTCATGATCAGTCCTGGCCATATACTCCATACTCTTCAAAGCCTTGGGGAAGATCCAATCATCCTTCTTAACCTACTTCAAGGTCGCCTGATCCACAGGTGGAAAGTACCATCTTCCTTCCTAATGGCAGAAGTTCATACAATGAGCATTATCAATATACAAATCGATAGATGTTACTTCCTCCGAACCACTATATATGTACAATAAATGATGACCTACATTCGAATCGGGCTCATTCGACTTGGGTTCAAAGTTTAGCACAGAGATGATCACCGCAGACATGGTACCCATGTCATTCGATCAGTACAGTAGCACTTTGGTGCTTAGCATGATGAGAGGCATGTCTTATATGCCTGGTTTGGGATCGTCGCCGCCGCCAGGGCCGAAAGGAAGCTTACTATTACGCTTGATCATGCACATCTTATGGGTCGGGTTACATCCCAATCTACGGGATGATGCGCGCGATACATGGCACGATCACAGAGAGAGGAGAGCTCGCATGTCCGCATTCCATTCGACATACCCTTCGCCCATACACTTTTCAAATGGTTGACTATTTTGCCGCAGGATCGAGTAATGCACCCGCACGCAGGAGCTGACCATGTTTCCAAAGATGGTCGAGATTCAGTGGCATTCAAAGATGCCCAGGACATTTGTTTGAATTCGAGACCACCAAGCCACTGGAGGTCGCGATGTTTACACCCCATCAACGGACAGCTAGTGCGTTTCCATGTGCTTCGAGGAGATCCCCGACTATGATCGCACGGCGGATTGGGATGAAACCGATGGAGCGACTCTTCCGATACCTACATGGACGAGATGGACATGACTGCACGACCGTTTCCTCGATACAAATACGCGAGGGCCCCATTCCCGCTTTTGACATGTTCGAGTTTCTATGATTGATTCCGATGCCGTGACACTTTATGACGCTGGTGACCGACGTTAATGGATACGACCAGACCGGGCCGCATTCCGATGCTTCACCCATGTCCTAATTCTCTTTTTGATGGTTGGGAATTTCGCGTTTGAGTTTGATGATGATGGGTCATGGTTACTGATATTACTCATGATATCGCTTGCTCGAGGGTGCCAACCGACTCGGACCTTACCTCTTTCTTTCGACACTATGTCCGGCGCTTATCACCCGCTTGATGACATTTCGATGGTAATAATGACATGAGATTTTTCATATTCGCTTGTGTCACATCATTTTCCTTTGATCAGAGACCACACCAGCTCCCGCAAAGACATGGTATACGATGTTAATGATGGACACGCATTAATTCACCAGGGTCACTTAATCTAATTATGATACTGCAGGACAGAGTTAAGCACTCAAGCTCGAGTAGCACAGAGGGATAGATTTCTTGGGTGTACCAGATCAGCCTGCAGAGATTAGATCGCTCTTCCCTATCTCCTGGATGAGAGTAGTAAATTTGATCGACATGCTCAGTCATGCTCGGATGCATTTTGCATGGTCGTATGAGGACACGCCAAAGGCCTCAATTCCCACTATACCAAAGATCACCGCCATTCACATGCTAGGCCGCTGCCTTAAATTGAGAAGGCTACACCTCGCGATGAGTTTTAATAAAGTTAAGGAAGAAATTCGTAAGCAATTTCGCGGTTGGCTCGCTGGTCAGAAAGATCCCAGGGTCAAGCACGTCGCCCCTGCTCAAAAAGGACGGCAAGGCTTAGGAAGTTTGTGTCGACTTTCGAGATTTGGAATAAGGCTAACCCTAAGGATGATTCCTTCCCACACATTATCGAGATATGTGTTAGCTGGATGCTATATCGCAGTGCCACCCTATGTTGTCCTCAGCATGCGGATGGGCTTTCCGGGTATAAACAGATTTTGATGGCTCTAGAGGATGTGGAGAAGACTTCTTTCATCACCGAATCGGTACTTATCACCCGCAGCTATGCCATTCGCTGAAAATGCAGGGCCACCTATCAGAGAGCTGCTACTACTTTATTCCATGATATGATGCATAAAGATGTCGAGGCATACGTGGATGACATGGATAAAGGAAATCCCAAGGCGTGCGCATCACTTAGCAGCCAATAGATTCTCAGATCGGACAATACCGCGATTGAGATCAATCCCAAGAAGTGCAACTGGGGTAACTTCCTGGAAATTGTTAGGTCACATTGTTAGTGAGCGTGGTATGAGGTCGATCTAGAAAGACCAAGGCCATACTTGACATGCTACCCGAAAACCAGAAAGAGATCGAGGCTTTTTGTGCGTGCATCAATACATCGCTTCATCGCTAGACTAATGCATATGCGATCCTATCTCATCTTCTAAGGAAGAACCAAATTTACTTCGCTTCGAATGATGATCACAACCTGCTTTTGAGAAGATTAAGGAGTGTTTACTTTCTCCCTAGTTTTAAGTGTTCCCACACCGGCGGCCCTCGCTTTATATTTGTCGCTCTGATATAACTTGATGCATGTTACCACCATGATTCAGGAAAGGAGCGCAGCCATTTATTATCTAAGTAAGAGGATGATGGAATAATGAAAAGCAAATACCTTATGATTGTCGATCATAGCAAAGAGTTTGGCTACTAAGACTTTAGGGCACTATGTGACAGAGCATTCCATACTTTCGTCTCACTATCGGATCCGCTGAGGTATCCGCTCGACAGGCCTGCTCCGACCGGTAGCTCACGACGGTTAGTCTCCTCACGATGTAGTTTGACATTCAAGATGTGACACAAAAATCTGTAAAGGAAAGCATTGTTGCATCATTTGACTTCTTTCCAAATTACGCGATGATTGATTGATCGAGGCGATTTTCCGATAGCACTACTATGGTTAACGCATCAAAGACATAGATGGCAATTTATTGGCGGTGCCACAATCGTCCTGTGGTTTGGTATTTGGTATCTTATTGAGAGCAATACTGTAATAACGTGATCATACATCCCATCGCCCGATTAGTATTTTCTCGATCATCACCGATCGACAAATAATATAGTTGAGTATGAGGCTTGCATTACGGGCCTAGAGACTGCACTGATTCGTATTAGAAATGGAGATCCATGGGATTCTAATTTAGTTATACGTATATCAAGGGCCCGAGAGGATCAGATGAGAAGTTGAAGCCCCACCATGCTTTACTTAGAGACCTACTGGTCGCGATTTGATGAGTTAAGATATATACATCCGCCTAGGCGTAGAGGAATCGGGCTTGTCGATGCATTAGCCACCTTAGCTTCTCGTGCGGAATAGATTCTGAAGCGGAGTGACTATGCGAATTATCAACATGATTTGCGACCAGCCCGCACCGCCAATGCTGTTTGATCGAGATATTGAAAATCGTGATGAGCCACCGCGGTATCGCTGATATTTATCGTCATGTGGCGCTTAATTCTCAAATACCAGAGGCTGTGAGGAGCATCGGTGACAAATACCACCGACGGTTGTTATTCGTGGATGCCCTTTATTGTGAGATCAACAACCATATTCGTATATAACCGACCACGCCGCAATCGAGGATGAGAGGTTCAGCACGAGTCTGTGGCTCATACATGGAGGCATTGCCATGCTAGCACGAAGACATGAGGACTGCTTACTTGGTCGACACTGGAGGGGGATTGTGGTTGCCAGTTATACAGAGATGTCCTGGCGTCAAATGCACTGAGACTGATACACGTGCCACCTCTCTAAGTTGCATGCACTTACATCCCTCGCCGCTTTATGTGGTATTGATATTACTGGGAAGATCTCACCAAGTCTTGAGCGGGATCGAGTACATCCCTGGCTATTGATTACTTCACTAAGTGGGTGGAAGCTTACTTACGCCGGATCGGACAAAGAATGTGAGTGGCCAAATTCATCGGGACGCATTATCTATCTATCGATATGGGGTCCCCTCATGAGTCGATCTCGCGATGAGGAGCCTATCGGGCGGCAGGATACACCGTTCAAGAGTATGGTCTTCACAAGATCACGTATCATAATCGTGACATGTGCCACGCACTACCCGCGCCGAGGCCAACAAGAATATCAAGAGTGATTTCGAGAAAGATGGTCGAGACTTCTGTGTGGATTGGTCGAGAAGCCCTCGTGACGCTGGCCATTGACATCTTTCGCACTCCTCAACCGGGGCTACACCTTACTCTTTCGTATAAGGGCATGGAGGCATGCAGGTTGAAATTGAGATAGATCATGAGAGTAGACATCGTGATATCTAAGACTCGAGTGGGCTGCATTCTTCACAAGCAGAGACGCCACACAAATTGGGATGAGAGGAGATTGGAGGGCGAGATCATGTTCAAAGCTATCAAAGGAAAATGACCTGCATTTGGAAAAAGGGTCGCCTAGGAAGTTTCCAAAAGGCGACCTAGTCTTCAAGGTCCTCCCGTGGATTAATCAACGCACCCTAGAGGTGGTGTCCAACCCAGCTCGATTCTGCGTCATCCGGATCACCAGACAGGAGCAAACGTTGACAGACTTCTGGGGACGAAATCGGGCCACAGAGCCGCCATCGGACGTATTTAAGAGGTTTTAGCTGAGACACTGGTTGTTGGGAGGACGTGGTGGCCATCATTTCTTGAAAATGCATATTCCTTATTGCACACCTATACATCATATATCCTATTGCTAGCCCTATGAGCCTCACGCGTTTATTATAGCCTATTCTTTCATTCAAATTTCATACTTTTTCTTACTCCGGGCTCTGGGGCCCCATTTCATGCGCTTTTGCATACAATCGGACTGGGCGTGGTTACTGGTAGTTAGTACTGTGTCATTTCGCTTCGTTTCGCCATCGCTGCTTTTCTCCTCCATTTTGCATCTTCACACCGCTCGTTTCTTTGAGTTCAGTTTCTTAATTAATATCTCTATTCATTATACTTTTATCTTCTTTTGAGTATAATGAAAGATTTTATTTCGCTAACTCAGAGAGCTACCACTCAGTTTAATGCCAATCTCTTTATCTCACCCTATAGGCTCTTTGATCCCAGATTCTTAGGTCGTAGGGACTATTTCATAGTTTGAGGCTTGGGCTGTCCTTTCAATTTGAATCACAGGATAGTGGCATTCGGCCTTATTTGAAGGTTTTGGGGTAAAACAAAAAAACAAAAAAACAACAAAAAACAAAAACAAAAATAAACAAAAAACAAACAAAAAAAAATATGCTCGTTTGATATTCTTTAATATACTGGGATCATCAAAGAAGTCATTTAGGTTTAAGATATTTATATTGCTCTCAGGGTTTAGTGAAGCATTGTACGATCTTTCTCCATGGATTCGTAATACATTAGGAATGAGGTTTGGGTTAGTTTCGTACTAGGGTCCCCGGATTATTACCTCGTATCACCACCCCATCTTATGCTGACTTGCTTCGATCGACGCCTGGGACGGAGTTGTCATATCGTTGTCACAGCATTGCTACATTAGGGTCCTGCAAATTCCTTGCTCTCCTTTTTTTTCGCCCACCATTCATCATTTTTCTTATCACCTTTCGGCTTCCTCTACCTTATTGATTACTCGTCCCCACTCTCTCTAAGCTTATCTGTTCCTTTAGGTATAATCATCTCACTCACATTTGATAATATCAAGTCTTCATTCTGGATGTCGGGTCGAGCTCACCTTGCCTACACATGATCCTTTGATATCTCACATTGCGCGCCGCATACAAGGCTTCAAAGATTTATCAAGTATTCGGGTCTTTGTTTCCCATCATGTCATCTCCCCTTCACCTCTCGGCCTACATTACTTAAGAACCGAGCTCCAGACCACTCCCCGACTATGAGGATCTCGTGCTCGCTTCAAAGCATTTGTATGGTGGACAAAAAGTTCTATCTACTCGAACAGTACCTGATGTCGACAGTCTCCTCGTTCGGGAGTATCGAGGGTCACAGATATTGCTTCTCCATTAATGAAGCTCGGTTGCCCTCAAAGTTCACACATATTAGATATATATGATACAGAGTCATGTGGACCATTGATAGCGCCCAGCTACCGATAGCTCGACACGCCTCACACCGGGGCATACCCATCTCCTTCATGTCGCATCGCCTGCACGCATGTACACCGGCAGCCCATTTCACCTAGAGATATTTTCGCATCAAAAAGTTTGAGTGTGCTCCACATGCAAATTGGGTTTCTTCAAGCATCGTAGGCGCTTCAAGGGCTAGCCTAGGGTAAGATTCTCTCATATTCGCTAACTCAATAGCAGTACACTCGCGCACACCCTAAGGTACGGCTTTGTTCGCTTGCTCGCACGCTTGGTTCTTTCTTTAAATTTATTTCTGTGAGTTTTTTTCATCAAGGAACTTGCATATCAGATGTGCACACTGTGCATACCCTATACGCTTTATGGAATGAAATGGATGATTTTTTTCACGAATTGGGGTTGATCGTGATGTTTTCAGCCTCTTCGACTTTGACCAGACATGCAAGCATGAGATTTTGACATGGCGTTGATACCCTGCACTCGAGGCATAACCCCTTTCACCCTTGGTCACATTTGTGAGATTGTCCTACAAAAAGGCTACCCCTTATTTTCGTCTTCCTGTTATTAAGTTCTTGCCTCTCGCTATCATTTGTGGCAGAAATTCACAATACACTGGGTATACCCTTTAGAGTCACAGACAGATATCTCAACTGGTACATCCTAAGTTTCCCATTATATGCTCTAGGCTCTGCTTAGGTCATCCCTATCTTGCCATTGTTTGGAAGCCTTAGTTTCGTATCATCCCCTATTTCGTACTCATTTATCCTACCATCTCTGCTCACCCGATTTTCCCTTCCTCCGATACCGTCTGATCCCACCTCTCCCAGACTCATCCCGACCACTCCCTTCTTCTCAGTGACTCGTATCTCATACCCTTCCCACTCAACTGGATTTTACCCCCTCCGACACTCACCCTGATCCCATCTTCCCAGAGACTCACTGGATCCCCACATTTCAGACGTCCGGATCCCATCTTTTCCCACTCACCTGATTCCTATCTTCTCTCCTATAACAAGCCTATCCACTCCTGCACTCCCGACCACCCTCTCTCGACTCCAGATTCATACTCTTTTCCTGTGACTCACCCGATTCACCTTCTCCGGGAGCATCACTGATCCCACTCTCTAGATTTCGCCTCCTGGATCCTACGCCTTTCCAGACTCACCCTAGGATTTTACCTTCTCTCCTCGTTACTCAGTCTAGATCCTACCTTCCCTAAGATTTCCCTGATCTTTACTCCCTTCCCTTACCGCCCAGATCTTACCCTCTCCGTACCTCGCCTCAGATTTCTGTTTTTTTCAAGATCACCGGGATTTATCTTCCCAGATCAGCCTCCTGATCCCACATTCTGTGATCGCCTCTGATCCCTATTTCCCAGAGATTTCCCAGATCCTACCTTTTCCTGCAGAATCACCGGATTCTTCCCTTCCCTAAGATCACCCGATTCTTTACCTTCCCTGTGATTTCATTCTATTATCTTTCTAGATTCACCCTGGATTCCACCTTTTCTAAGACTCATCGATTCTACCTTCCTGCACTCACTTGATTCAACCTTTTCAAGGCTTGCCTGACCTTTCTCTATAGTTTGCTCCTGATTTCCTCTTCTCCCAAGACGCCCGATTTCATTATCTTTTCCGAGATTATGCCCGGATCACTCATCTTCCCGTGCATCAGCCTAGGCTTTTTAAGTCCTTCAATCGAGTGGGACTCGTCTAATAGTCTTCTGTGACAAGTAAGGGGACAAATTGTCGGGTCATCCGGTTCTTCACTGTAGTTCATTTCACTCTCGACGCTTGCACCTCGGCGACCCACGATTCACTGCTCATTCACTCACTAAGAGGCATATTTGTAGACCCCTCACTCGCCCAACAATCGTATTTATCCTATGGGGTGTCAAGCACTCCACCATCGCTCTCATAACACCATTAGGGCCCTTGTGCTTAGTCTGCCTCTCGAGCCTCAGTGTGGGTTTGTATGTGGTCCGTTGAGTGCGATGTAGTTCACTTTAGAGTGTCATCATGCTTATTTTTTTTAGTTATCGGCATCGTGCTATAGGAAGCAAGTGGGGGCCCTCGAGGTTTTAGCTCAATCAAAAGTTTATTAGAGTATGTCAAATTCTGAGCACTCGATTGTTTACAATCAAATCTCCCTCATCAACTGCACTGTTCACCAAGCCAGAGCTATTGGATTCCCATTTACCAGGATGTTTTTTTATATTAAAAATTCATACTACAACACTAATTAACTGAAACAGATCGGGTTCATCAAGGCAGACGATATTTGGCTGATCGCTTTTCGTGGGGTGATTTCGTGAGCACCCTCCTTGTTTCGACATCATACTTCCTCATCATTCGTTTAATGGTGCACTATGAGTTATGTCTCCTTATTCAAACATTTATATAATTTTCCTCAATTCCGATGACTGAATTGCTGTCTAAACTTAAGTTAATTTGACACTTTAGGTGGAGATACATCGTTAGATTTTTGAGCCCAAATCCTATATGAGCCCAAAGTTCATAAGCTCCGTCGACTATAGGCAAGATTGGGGTCCATTTGGGTTCATATGAAAAGACATGCCTTTTCACCATGAATCCATGTGGATATTTATGGCATAAGTTGTGTTCGAATCTCAAGATATTCAAATTTCGTGATGGAAAATGAGGAGAGGAGTTAATGGGGAAGTCAAGCTCGACTGGACGGGCCTTTTCCAAAGCTTGAAGGTGGAAAACACCAGGTGTAGGTTCGTATGCCGAGGTGGGAATCGTATAAAGGGGAGAAAGATCAAAGTGGAAGGACTCATGACACTTTCCGCTCAAACGCAGTTTACCGATTCTCGCTCGATGCTCGGGCTTTGTTTCTTTTCTGCGTTTTGTGGAAGAGGTAAGAAATAATATACCCTGGCTCCACTCTATTCTTTAAGATACATTCGGTCAAATTTGAAGTTTCTCCTCAATCATTTGGTTTCTGCTTTCACGCCATACGTGAAAGCTTGCCTACGCTCACGGGCGCTTAGTAGTTTGGCTTATTTGCTGGTTCCCTCACTTCATCCGAGATGAGAATCGATCACCGTTTGTTTTTTTAGATTTCTAACTCATTTATAAAAGTTCTGGAAAATTTTGAGAGCCTCTCTCAACGATTTGGACTGGTTTGAAAACAAGATTAGTCGGTTCATTTAGGTTAGGTTTGGCAGAGCGTAGTTTGCGTAGTTTGGTTGGTTTTGGTTGGTTCTCACTCATCCGAGCTGAGAATTGATCACCGTTTGTTTTTTTAGATTTTTAACTCTTTTATAAAAGTTCTGGAAAACTTTGAGAGTCTCTCTCAACGATTTGGACTGGTTTGAAAACAAGATTAGTCTGTTCATTTAGGTTAGGTCATGCGAGCGCGCCATGAGTTTGGTTGGTTTTGGTTGGTTTGCTGGTTCTCACCATCCGAGCCGAGAGAATCGATCACCGCTTGGTTTTGTTAGGATTTCTAACTCTTTATGTACCTGAAAATTTGAGAGCCTCTTCAACGATTTGGACTGGTTTGAAAACAAGATTAGTTTGTTCATTTAGGTTAGGTTTGCAGAGCGCGCTTGCGTAGTTTGTTGGTTTTGGTTGGTTCTCACCATCCGAGCTAAGAATCGATCACCGCTTGTTTTGTTAGATTTCTAACTCTTTATAAAGTTCTGAAAATTTTGAGAGCCCTTCATCGATATGGACTGTTGGAAACCAGATCACGGTTCATTTAGTAAGGTTTGCAGTGAGCGCGCTTTTAGCGTGGTTCGGTTGGTTTTGCTGGTTCTCACTCATCCGAGCCAGAATCGACCACCGTTTGTTGTGCTAGATTCCCGAATTTGTAAGGATGGTTTTGAAATTTTTTGAAATCTTTTTTCAACCGTCTGATTGGTGTTGGGAAACCGAACCACTCTAGCTCATTAGGTTCGGCTTGTCGAATGATAGTTTGGATACTTTTCTTTGTTTGGGTTAGTTCTTGGTCATTAGAAATCGGAATCGCATTCCTTTTTTTTTTTTAGATTCCCAACTTTGTGAGGAATTTTCTGACAATGTTTCAGAATTTTTCTCAATCGTTTGGACTTGTTGAGAACCGATTCAACCGGGTCAGGCAAGACAACCATGGGTACTCTATTTTAGCATGTTTCGCTTCGAATCTATCATGGCATGTTTCAGCTGCCCCAAGGAACCTGTGAGGGCTGCCTTTAGGGTCTGAAAAAAAAAAAGTCTAGTTTCGGCTTGAACAAAGTGGGGTAGTGGGCAATGTGGGATTGGAATGTATGGTTTGGTTTGTGGATTTTAAAGGGAATGTGTGCTAAAGTAAGCAACCATTTACCTCCTTTCAAACCGCTCCTTTCTTTTGGTATGGGATCCAATATTTGGGTTTTAAAATGCATGATGTATGATGCATTATTTGGCTCTACCTATTCGCTATGCATGGCTAGTGGGACCTCGGGTACATGCTTAGGGCGTTAATGTATTCATATGCGCATTACGGTGTTTGGATTTTGACATTTGTGATGCATTTGAGCCTTTGACTAACCTCTTATGCAACGCCGCTAAGGACCACGGTGTATGTACTTTACCGTCGGGCAATGAATTTCATATCGATGTTTTGCGGTTTAGTGTCATGCATGCTTGCTATGTTTGTCGGGCTAACCTTGATGTAGCGCGCGGGCCGTGGACCACAGTACACGCCATTTGCTCTTTTGGTTGAGTGTTTTAAGCATGCTAGATACCAATTAGAGTTGGTTCGACCTAAGTTGTATGTTTAGCCTAGAGACTATCCGACCGTGACCCATATGCTCCTACATACCCAATTCACTAGTAGAGACCGAGTTCCGGGCCTAGAGAGGTGCTACCTCATATGAGGTACCTTCCCAATAGGTAATCTGACCCCCGGACCAGAAATCTAGTTTTCGCAGACCGCTTTTTCCATACTGGAGTCATTGGGGTTTTTTGTTCTTACTTGGCTTTCCCCTTTATAAAATAACAACAAAAAGTAAGTGGCGACTCCAAAGAAAAACTCTGTCTTATTCGAGGACCCGATTTTCTAAAATTCGAAAATCAACCCACATTTTCCTTCCATTTAAAAGCGAGTCGCGCCGGCCCGTGGATCGGGTAGGGTCCACAGCGACCTCAAGTTGGTGTCGCGACCTCAGATTCTTCCTTGAATATTCCTTCTGTTTCAGCAACTCTTCCTTGGTCGCAACATCTATTTCTGGGTGACTTAGTATTTCTGGTCGCAACCTCACGTTCCTGTCGCGACTTGGCTTGATGCATCCTTCCATTTCTCCCTCAAGACTCGCCTCGTGGTGTCGTGACTGAAATAATCGAGCCGACAAGTTTCGTCATACTTCACTTCGCCGCGACTTCAATTTCGCATAGATTGGTGTGTCTTCGTTCTTTTGTCAGATTTTGATTCTCACTGTAATCAGAAAATTATAGATCCTGAGTAAAATATCCATATTTCTGCCTATTAATCAGCATTCATATTGTCATTTAAATTAGAAAAATGAAGTAAAAATCCAATGAGTTTTTGACTCATCAAACATCATGTGTGCTCTGGATCTGTCAAGTTGTCATGACCTTAGGGAACTGGTCGCAACCTTCCTTTCAGTTTGTTTTCGCAATTGTTGAGTCGCGACTTTATGTTTTCTGCCGGGCGACCGTTTCGTAGTTGCTTTGATTAGTGAAAACGTGACATGAATCTCCCTTTGTCGCGACATCATTAACTCTTGTCTATTCATGTCGCAACTTAGAAATTCATGTTGTTTTCATTTACTTAGCAATTTTTCATGAGATTCATCAATTTGCAGTCGCGACTTGGATTGTTGCATCGTGAGCATGTTAGTATCTAACAGTGATGACTCTAGTTGCGACAGCTTTCTCCCGTTTCTTGCAATTGATGTCGCGACCACAATTTCTTGTTGCGACCTGATCGTCTCTTTTCCCTGCTAAAATCTATGTCGCGACCTTAAAATCATGTCACGACATCATTTCTCCCCATCCTGTCGCAACCTCATTTCTTAGTCACAATAGTTTCTTCTCAATTTAGCTTCTTTCATTAGTCGTGACCTAAAAAGTGTGTCGCGACTGAATTGTTGCCTTTTTCACTTTTGTTCTTGTTGCAGTTGATGTCGTAACCACAATTTCTTGTCGCGACCTGACTGTCTTTCCTTTTTCTGGATTTTGTGTCGCGACCTCATTTTCATGTTGCTACACCATTTCTATTGTCAGCCATTTTGATCCCTAATCTCAGCATCCCTTTCATGTTGCTACATCATATCTAGTTTTTTGCCCTCATGCAAGTTGCGACTTCAATTACTGGCCTGTTTGTTTTCTTGTCGCGACATGGAAATTAGGTCGCGACAAGGTAGTTTCTTTACTCCATGCCATTCTTGTCGCGACTTCGAAAGCATGTCCCGACCGTTCTTTCTTCCAATCTTGGCACAACCTTATTTTTTTACTCAAATGGGGCCTCATCAATTCAGCTTTCTTTCAACACCTAAAAGTGTGTCACAACCGAGTAGTGGCCCTCTACTTTGTTTTGGCAAGTAGTTGGCTCAAACTTAGTCGCAACATGTTTTAACTGTTCAGCTCATTTTTATGTCGCGACATGAATTCCTGGTCGCGACCTCGATTGGTGTCCTCAGCTTGCATTTTAGTCGCAACATCAATTTCCTGGTAGAAACCTTGCAAGTCCATTCAACAGTCCTTCCTAGTCGCGACATCAATTATCTGTTGCTACCAACAATGTCTTCTTTCTGTGTCGCGACCTCGAAACGGTGTCGCGACATGATGGTTGTTCTTCTTACTTTGTCTCTGCAAATTTTCTCCTATCGTAACAGCTTTTGTTGGGCTTACTATCACTTCTAGTCGCGACCTGAGTTCTTTGTTGTGACTCAAAACTCCATATTATCGACCACTTGTCGCGACCTCAAGAGTCTGTCGCGACCTAGCTACTTGACCAGATATAGCTTCTGTATACTGGCTAGAACTGCCATTTCTTCTATAAAAGTCTGCAAAATATAAATTTGGTAAACTTTTCATATTTCTGAATAAAAACAAGCAATTATATAAAATAAACAGATCAGAAAAATGGATTAACAATGAATGAGTTTTTGACTCATCAATAACCCACCATGAAATCCTACCCAAACTACTCCAATAATGGGTTAGAATCAATAAAAACATATTTTTCCCAAGTTAGGGCTTTTCCCCAAAACCAAAATCACAAAATAAGGAAGCTAGGGTTTTTGTTCATACCTTTAATCCCTTTGAATCTTCTTCACCCAAGATGTTTGATCACTTAGAAGCAAGAAATGGGAAGAAATCACACCAACAATCTTGATCTTCTCACATTGCCTTAGATTTTCTTCCTTTTCTCCTCTCAATCTCTCCCACATTCATTTTTTCTCATAATGAGCTTCCAAGACCAAAATTTGGTCTTTAAACCTCTATTTCCTCAAGGCCTTGTTTGGCTTACCAAAACCCATTTTTGGGTTAAGTTCTCCCAATTTACTATATAGCCCACATTTCATGTTATTTGCACTTCAATTCTCAATAATCACACTTAAACATATAACTTAGTCTCAAAAGACCCTTAGGTCCTCATTTTCCTCCTAAGTCTTGTTTGATTTTTTTCATTATTTCATTTCTCATTTTTCTCTGATCTATCTCCACAGACTATATTTTACTTTCTATTTAATTCTCTTGACATTTAAGTTCATTTTCATTAGACCCTAGGTCCTTATTTTACAAAATTCCAAATTTTTCCTTTACACTTGCTACTCCTAGTTCGATCAATCAACAATTACATTCGGTATTTATCACATAATCATTCTTGCATTTGACATCTGGTCATATATCAATTTATCGCTTTTCCGAAACCCAAATTTGGCTCAAATCACCCTTAATATATAGTAATAAAATTATTACAAAAATTTAGGTATTTTTCATGCATGGATACGTCTTTTTACCATATCTTCTTTGATCAATATTCTTTCCGGCTCCTCTTCTTATTGTTCTTTGGTTGCATCTGGTGGCTTAGGTATTGGCTTATCAACTTTTTTACCACTTCTCATAGTGATAATGGTTTTCACCTCATCCATCTTGGGAGCAGCTTCACTAGTACTTGCTACCTGGTGGATTCCCTTGGGATTTTGCTTGGTTTGTGGAGGAAATTTGCTCTTTTCATGCACTCTCTACCATCAGCAGCCTTGAGATAGCATCGCAGTCAGTTTTATATTTTCGAAAGCAATGTCATTTTGGAACCCATCTATTCTCTTGTTCATAGTGCTTTCCACAATATCAATTTTCTAATTTAACTACACATTGATTGACTTCTGCTCTTCCACAAAATCACCTACCACTTTGCTAAGGTTCGATGGTCATTTCAACTGTAGAAGTCGACCGTGCATTGATGGTCGAGAAGTTGAAGCATATTGTGGAGGACCAGGAGGCATATCAGGAGACCAAGGTGTTGTGGAGGTTTTGGGTTCTAGGAGGTGATTTCTCCACTGTGTGGTTGTGTTGCCATATGGTGCATTAGTTGATGGTTTGAATTGACCAACAACATTCGCTTGTTCCACTAACATTTCCCTCATTGCTAGAATAGCTGGACATTGTTCTCCCGGATGCTCTATGGACTGACAAATGAAGCATGGCTAGTTTCGCATAGGAATCTCAATCACGGCTTGCACCTTATGCGGGTTTCTCATTTCCAGTTCTTCTAACCTTCTAGTTAAGGTTGAAACTTTGGCCTTCATGTCCATGTCCTCCGGAAGAGAGTACATGCCACCCCTTGTACTAGGTTGAGGTCTCATTCTTTCCATCTCCCTTGGGTTAAGCTCATCCCAACCTTTTGAAGCTTCATCTACATAACCCAGGAAATCCAAAGCTTTCTCTGGATGTTTGCTCAAGAAATCTCCTCCACACATAGTCTCTAGTAGTTGCTTCATGGCAGGAGAAATTTCATCATAAAAGTAGTTGACCAATAGCCATGTGTCAAATCCATGGTGAGGACAAGCATTAAGTGCTTCCATATATCTTTCCCAACATGCATAGAATTTTTCATTTTCATTGGCTGAGAAGGTGGAAATCTGCCTTTTCAAGCTATTTGTTCTGTGAGTGGAGAAGAATTTCTTTAAAAATTCAGCCTCCATCTCAATCTAGTTCCGGATGCTCCTTGGCCTCAAGGAGTTTAGCCAAATTTTGGCTTTATCCTTCAATGTGAAAGGAAAAAGCTTGAGCATCATTAGAGCCACTGTGATAATCTCCTCCTTGAAGGTGTTGCAAACCTCCTCAAACTCCCTCATGTGCGAATAAGGGTTCTCACTCTCCATGCCATGAAAAGTGGGAAGGAGTGGCACCAGGTAAGGCTGAACAACCATTTGCTCAGTTAGGGGCACAATGCAGAGAGGGTGCACTCATCCAAGGAGGGTGTATGTGGCCCCTCATGGATTTATATGCGTTGGGATTCCTTTCCACCCCCTGCTGACTTTGTTATTCTTTAGGTGGAGGTTCCATTGTGTTAAAATTCAAGCCTAATTCAAAATTTGATTCCTGTAGAATACTGATTTTTACTAATTTCCTTATGAATTCCTAAACCATCGGAACATAAACTCCTACATGAAAAACATAGGACAACACCAAAAAGAAACAAAAACAATTCTATCAAAAAGGGTTAGTGTTAGCTAAGAAAAAATAAAAAGGTATAAACAATATAATGAAATTAAGTAACCTAGCAGTAAACTACTAGAAATAATGAAAAGAGAAAAGAAATTCACCAGAACTTGTGATGAGAATCACAAGTGTTCAGCACATTGTCATTTGCACTAAGGCACCATCCTCGGCAACGACGCCATTTGATTTGCATGTGTATGTGTAACCTGTAGGATATTCTGAATCAACAAAATTTATAACTTAACACCTCGTACTGGCGTAGCATAGCTACTATAGTACAGTGGTTCTAGGATCGTCTACGTAGACAGTTTTCTTCATAAATGACTAACAAAGGAAGTTTAAACTGGTGAATTCATTTTGATTGGCTGTTATAAAATAAGGGATTTTTTGTGGTGAAAACTAAAAGTAAAAATGAGTTAAAATATAAAAATGTTCATTAGTACTAGGTCACTCGGGGGCTTAGGGCTCCTGCCGAAAATGAGGTTTCTCAAAATTTTCCTTTGCGCTTGAGGAGGATGTGACCTATAATCGCCTCCCGAACCTGCTCTCTTCATTTAGCTATAAAAGCTTACCCAAAATAACTATCCTTGGCAAATGGTATTCATCGATATTAATGGTCCTCGCATAAGAAAACATGTCTCCTTGACTCACCTTCCAATAGCTCATAAATGATAACTGACGAACATCATTGGATCTAGCAATAAGCATCCAATGAGCCTTGAAAGCTTACAAAGTACTGGCCATTCAAGGTGACTCGAAGGGATCTAAACCTAAAGTTTAAGGAAAACACATAAATATCAGTAAATACCTATGTTGAAAACATGAAAACCTTTCATTTGCCCTAGGTTCCTTTGCCCCATGCCCTTTACTTCAAGGAAGGAGGGGGTTTAGTCACTCATCCTTTGAGTTGTCATCCTCAGAGGGTATTTGGCTAGTGAGAAAATAAAAGAAAATGAAAAGAAAACGAGAGCTTGTTCGATAAGCTTCCCGGAAATTCAATAATGAAAAGTCCGATCTTTTACAAAGTGTTGTTTGGGCATTATATACCACAAAACAATACAAATTACCAAATTGACAAAAGCAATAAACTATTACATAGGGACAATTTGGGAAGAAAACAAAAAAGGGAGACAAAAAGTTGAGAAAATAGGGTAGGAAATTTCACAGGGTGCGAAATTTCACAACCCTTACGAAATTGTTTTCTGTTTTCTGCTTCTATGGTTCTGCCTTCTGGTTTTGTAGCTCTCAGTTCCCATTGATTTCTTCATGATCGAGTTGCATCCTTATCTTCAATATTTATAGCCTATGAAAACTACAAAAATTGTTATAAAATTGATCAAAAGCATTACTAGGTCCTTAACGTGCCAACTAGGTCAATTTGGCTGATTATTACGCAAAAAGTGCTCAAAACCCGGAGTGTTAAAAGTATGGAACAACACTATTTGAGTAGTAATCAATATTCATTATAATTTATTGATAAATTACATTACAATAGTCTTTTAAAACCAAAATAAAACCCGATGTGACTTCATTATATTATTTGATGAAGGGATCTCATCTTATTAAAGATAATATTTAAAACCAAAATCTTCAAAATATTGAAATAAATTACAAAGAAAAATAATTTGAGAATCAAATGAAGTTTGGATGTGGATGGATGAGTTTGTAAATAAATTATATGATTTTATGGGTATTTATATATTTTTTTTGAACTAAAAAACAACTATTAGATTGTCAAAAAAACATTGTGATTTAATTATAACCGTTATATTTGATTTTGGTTCAAATCTAACCGTTTGATCATCATAATCAGTTGGAAATCAATCTAAACTGTTAGATCAAGTTTCAAATTTAAAATTAACCATTTGATCCAAAATATAGCCTTTGGATGCTTTTGAAAAAGCTAACAAAATCTAGACCTTTTGATCAAAGCAGGAACAGATCTGGGCTATCAGATTGCTAGCCAAGAAGTCAAAGGCACGATCAATCTTTTAAAAATATCGGTGATATATCTTTGATATTTCCGATATATCTCGGAAATTTTGACTATATTTTGCTAGAAATTCTAGCTCACGTGCGCGAGGTACATTTTCAATATTTAGGTGAAATATCGATATTTTTTTATATTTCATCGAAATATAGGCGATTTTTCCGATTTTTATCCTATTTTTTGATTAACCGACTTTCAGTTTGAAAAATCGTGTCGGTACCAGCCGATATCCAATATTTTGATGATATATCGGCCGATAAAACCGATATTTAGTTCCTTGCATATAAGATATATAAAGTTTTGGAAATATTTTGTTTTTTTTATTTTTATTTTTTATCAATATAGGTTGAAATTAGAAATAATGTTCAAACTAATGCTTCTTTTACTTTGATGACTACAATATTGACTTAAAAAAAATTCAAAACATTTCAAATGCCATTATTTTGATTTTCAACGTATATTAATAATTTTCAAAGCATATATATATATATATATATATATATATATATATATATATATATATATATATATATATTATATATATATATATATATATATATATATAGGTGATATTGAGTTCAATTGAAAGTATTCATTATATTATATAGGTCTGATTAACTTAAAAAGTGTAATTATTTTTAAATAAATTATAAAAATAAATAATTTTATGCTAGATTATACCCACTATCAATATATATCAAAAATTATTTTTATAATTTATTTAAAATAATTAAGCTAAATTATAAAAATAATTACGCTTTTTTTTTAAAGTTAATCGATTTTAATATAATATAGTAAATTACCTCAATTGAGACTCGAACCCCTCCCCTCCTTATGTCCAACATTTTTAATGTTGACATTCTAACCATTTGAGAGAAAATTAGCTTAAATAATGTTTGCACCATGTTTGGAAAAAAAAAATTTGTTTGCACTATGTTCTGCCTAATTTTGTAATACCTTCGTTCAGCTAAAAAAATAAATTAATTTACTTATAATCATTTTGAGAGACAGGTAACTTAAATAATGTTTGCACCATGTTTCGAAAAAAAAAACAATGTTTGCACTATGTTCTGCTTAATTTTGTAATACCTTCATTCAGCTAAAAAATAAATAAATTTAATAAAAAGCTATAAACAAAATGTTGTTCTTATAAACAACTTCAAACCATTTTTAAGTGTACTTATTTTTAAATAAATAACTATAAGAATTTTATAATTATTTAAAAATAATTTACTTTTATAACAAGTTATCAAAATAATTTTTATCCAAAACATTATAAATGCATTTTCTAAAGTAGGTCATGCTTTGAAACTATTTTTAGATATGGTTCTATATCTTGGAAAATACATAAAAAAAAAATGTTTATTAAATAAGAGTAATTTCGAATTATGATGTTTTATAGAAATATATTGTTTTTATTAGATTTATGAGGAATATTATGGTTTATTTTTCTTGTTTTACTAAGTTTAATATGAAAGCAATTCATTTTAGAAAAAATGACCCATATAGACTTCTTTTTAAAACATTCATAAAATTAATTTTTTTTGCTTTTTAAAACTACATACCACATTTATGACATACATTCATCACATAGAGTTCTGAAAATTAACCATAAAACCGTAATTGGTAAATACAGTTTTAAATTTATTTTAAAATCACAGTTGGTGAATACGATTTTAAGGTTAATTTTCAAAAACCGTAATTGATGAATGCGATTTTAAAAATAATAAAGATTCATTTTGTGAATATTTTGAAAATAATTCTACATGTGTATTTTTTTTTTTTAAATGGATTATTTTTACTTTAAACTCTGTTTTCCTTTCCTCTATTTTTATCTTTGTATTTTATTTCCCCTCAAAAACTGAGCCAACCTTTTATAATGAAGTGTTTGGAGCGTTCCAAAGCCCAAATAGATATGGGCCGGGCATCAAAAGTTAAGCCGAGCTGGCCCAGGAAGGATGGAATGAAACCTGGATGGGCTTGTTCAGCAGTCCAATGATCTCCGGGCCTCTCCTGCCCACGGTTTTGGAATGGATGGGCTATTATTATTTTTCTTTCCAAGTTTTACATCACAGGGTCAAATTAGGCGAATTTATGGCTTCATAATTACATTATTTTGAAATAGAAAATTTAAGAATACGTAAAATAACACTCACCACCACTGTCTAAATAAAACTATAAGCTATATATAATTCCCAAAACAATAAAATTAAACAGAAGAATTTAAACATGTTTGATCCAAAATTTGATCATATTTAAATAGTTTCTGTCCAAACTCTAGCATCCTTTCCTTAAGTAGGGGTGATTATTTGGCTATTGTTGGTCTAAAATAACTCATTTACACACGATGGTGTTTAAAATAACAGCAAGAGGCCCGTATCACTTGAAATTTCAAATGCTTGCGCTTAAGAAGTAATAAGAAGGTAGCCTAAGACTGGGCAATGGCCCTCGATGACATCCCAACATAGCCCAAAACAGCAACAATTCACCCCTTCCGTGCGCTGCGAATGTGAATCAAAAAAATTCAGATTAAAGGGAAAGTCATCAATTATCCCTTATTAATCTGCTAACAATAAGCGAAAGAAAATATCTCACCCAAGGGAGGAATAGACATCATCCAACTAGAAAAGTCATCAATTATCCTTATTAATCTAAGCACGATAAGGAAAGAAAATCTTCTCACCCGCTGGGAGGAATATCAGATCATCCTCCAATAAGGAAATATATTATCTGTCATCATCCAACTGGGAGTTGTCATGATCATCCGTTATAAATACCAGCCACCCCATCGCGAAGATACACGCCGCACTTTACGCGATGTAAAACTTCATTCCTAAGCTTAGCTTGATCTTCCTTTCCTGAAAGACCGACTTAGCATCGCAGGCAACCACACCGCTAATCTTTTTTTCTCTTGTTACAGAGGAGTCTAACGCCCAGAGTCACGGACCACCAAAGAACTGGAAGACGACCACCTTGGGCCTCCGCTGAAAAGATCACCGGGCCGTAATACCGCTAACGACAAACGCCTTTACAAATAAACTGATCTCTCACCGATCGATGCAGATTAACCAGAACACAAGCAGTGAGCAACGCCATCTCCAAGGATGCAAGACCGCCGCGACGTGGATAAATTTACTCCCTGAGGCGTTGCAGAGACTCAGGCGCTAACACGCACTTAGGCAGGCTCTCCGCTGGGCCACCAACCAACACTTGTCGAAAAGAGTTAGGAACAACTTACCAAAAATACGATAATCTCCAGAGACACGACAGCCCGATACAAACCCAAAACCCATTACGAGGAGAACACACACTCGACCCGCTGCTGGAGAAGCTGACAGAGAAAGGAAACTAGCCAAAACAGGGAGCATGATCCTCACCAACCCCCCGAAGGGGATCGCAACGAGGAGAGATCGTGGGAGCAAAGGTTCAGGGACATCCAAAGAAGAAATCACCCACATGAAGGTAAATGCAGAAAGGCCGAACCCGTACCTCCATGGACGCCCGTACAACAAAACCGACCCCATTCATCGTCGTGGTACCGATTTCTTCCTTCCGGTGAAAAGTTCGGAATGTGCCAGCAGATCGACGCTCGACGGACAAAAAGAATTTAAGGCACCACCTCAATATCGCATAAAAATCGATGGAACTACATGGATATTAGGACCTCGTACAATGCAGAGCCTTCGCTATCACATTAAAGGGCCCAACATTGGCTTGGTTTAACAAACTCCCGCCGTCCCGCCCCATCGCTCACGTAACTCTCCATCGCACTGGGCTCCACTTTATCGGCTAAAGGATCGCATGTGAAGCCGAAGCATCATCTTCCGATCATAAAAACGTAGCTCTCTCAAGAAAGCCTAAGGTCATATGTTCAAAGGTTTAACACCTGAGTCGGCGGTGGATATCCTCGACGGTTCGTCGCTATTTCTTCATTACAGTACGTAGCGCAATAAAATCTAACGTTTCCATCTCAAAGAACCTCAGCATTTGCCAAGGTCCTCGCCAAAACGTAAAAGTATCAATCTGGCCGAAGAAGCCCTCCTCTGCCAAAGAAGCTCTTCTTCTCAAAGGAAAGGAGTGTGGGCGACGAAAAGAGAACGAAGCTCCCCAAGAGACGGCAGATACACATCCCTGCGAGTGAGCAAGTAAAACAAAGAGCCGGCCCCCAACAAGACGAGCAACACTAGATCGCGGGACCACCTCAAATGAGCCGCAGCACAGAGATCTCACCTTTAGCAAAGACACCCCTCCGACAAATTTCCTCGTGTCACAAGTCCTACAATGGCAACATGAAAGGTTCCCCGAGGTGGCCATCCCGCATGAAGTCGACCCCGCTTAGAAGAGACGACACCAACACCGTGGAGTTCCACAAGGATCACGCGGGCACTCCAATGCACGACCGCATCCCCAAATGAAGAGGGAGATTGAATACTTGATCCGGACGCGGGACATCTTAGCCGATACGTGGCCCCGTGGCGTACGAAGTCCAACCACCACCACCGTTAGCCAACCCCAGCTCAAAGATCGCCGCTTTTAAGAGAACGCGACTCTTGTGGCTCATGGGAGGTGGAGGTCCACCAAATGTGAAGGCCTAGCGCCCACGAGCCCCGTGAGCTCACATAGAATTTAACAGCTTCGCGGGCGCCTTAGCATCCAAGAGCCCAAGAAGCGCTTGGGCCAGAGGTTTTAACAAATTTTAAGAAGGTCTCAAATGGCCAGAGCTGGGTAGCTCAGCTTGCGAGCGTAACAACTCAAAAGGCTGGCAACCACTGAGCCATGCTGTACCAAAGAGCTAACCCCGTGCCGCTGGCAGCTATGGAACCATGCGTACCAGAGCTAGCTCAAAAAGGCCGGGCAGCCACTTCGGAGCCACAAACAGAGCTAGCTCAAAAGGCTGGGCAGCCCACGCAGCCATCCACCAGAGCCTAGCTCAAAAGGCCAAGTAGCCAATGGCCGAGTAGCTCGCCTTGCAAAGCGTAATGTACCAAAAAAGCCAAGTAGCCACGGAGCCATGCAGCTCAGGAGCTAGCTCAAAAAGGTCAAGTAGCCACGAAGCCGAGTAGCTCAGTTTGCAAAGCGTAACAGCTCAAAAAAGCCAAGTAGTCACGGAGCCATGTAGCTCAGGAGCTAGCTCAAAAAGGCCAAGTAGCCACAGAACCATGTAGCTAAGGAGCCATGTAACTCAGTTTACAAAGCTTAACAGCTCAACAAAGGCCAAGTAGCCATGAAGTCATGTAGCTCAGAGCCCAGAGCTCTGCTCAGAGCGAATGTACCAAAAGGCCAAGTAGCCACGGAGCCATGTAGCTTAGGAGCCCAATAGCTCAGGCCAAGTAGCCATGGGTAAATGTAGCTCGAGAGCCCGATGGCTCGATTGCGAGGCGGCTTTCGAAAGCCGAGGCCATGTAGCCGAGCGGCTGCCCGGGGGCCCGATTATGCTCGCAGTTCAAGGGGCTTAACAACTCCAGACATGCCGTAGCCGCGGTAGTGGTTTGGGAGCTTGGTAGCTTAGGAGCGTGTCTCGGTTCGGTAGGCGTGGCAGTCAAGCGGGCCATGTGATCCACGGGCGAGTAGCTCGGGCGTAGGCAGTTCGCAGGTGCGGCGGCAAACATACTGCCATGTAACCGCCGGCCACGTGCTTCCGGTTCGCGAGTGCAACAGCACCGAAAACGGGCCATGTAGCCCGCAGAAGCCAAGTAGCTGGAGCGCCGTGGCGAGTTCGCGAGCGTAACGTTTCGAACGAAGACCGTATAGCCGCAGAAAGCCAGTAACTCGGGAGCCGGTAGCTTAGTTCGCGAAGCGTAACGACTCAAGCGAGGCGTGCGGCCGTAGACCCAGTAAGGCTGGGCGATAAGGCTCCGATTCGCGGTACGGCGGCTCAAATGACATGCCCACGAGACTAAGTAACTCGGGGAGCCTGATAGCTGTTTTGAGAAGCCTAATGGTAACGAAAACCTGATAGCACCTTGGAGCACAGTAACTTCCGGTTTTTGGGCTAAACGGCTCGGACATACCCAGGGGAACCCGAGCATCTCGATTTAGTGAAACAATATTAATAAAATAATCCGATGTGAGCAAAAGTCAATGTTATAAGCATCTGACCACTTACACTTTCACGACTCACGCTTTAGCCTGCAAAGGCTAGGGGCATGTCAGCAGGGTTTAAAATAATAGGCGCGCGGGCATATATGAGCCCAATTCGGGCTTAAGAAGAGATTAAGAGTGAGCTAGTACCGTCTTTGGGCCCTTGATGACATCACGGAAATATGGGCGAGAACAAGGCCCGATTCGCACCTTCAAAATTTGGTAATGTAATCAAAGAATTAAGTAACTAAAGGAGGAGTCATCAATTATCCGCTGTGTCCAGGTTAACGATAAGGAAAGAGAAAATCTCTCACCCAACTAAGGAATATAAATATCAATCATCCCATTAGAAAAATGTCAATTATCACTTATTAATCGGTTCTGATAAGGAAAAGAAAAATATACACTCCCGAGTGGGAGGAGGAATATCATCGTCTCGTGGGAAAGATATTATTGGCCCGGTGTCGTCGTCCAAATAAGGAAATTTTGTCGTGATAGTAGTTATAAATACCAGGTCACCTCATCGGTGAAAGATACGTAGATTTACGCACATAAACTTCATTCCCTAAGCAATTTATCTTTTTTTTCCCTCGGAAAGAACTGATTTAGGCATCGGAGAGACGAGGGCGAGGCCTGCCGTCTTTTGTGCTCTTGTTTTGCGAGAGGAGTCCAGCGCCCCGAGCAATGGGCCAGAGCCCGAAAGCGGAAGTGTGTGACTTTTAGCGATTAGGTTGAAAAGCGTGTCAGCGCATATTTTCATCGTTTTATTTCTCAATAAAATGGTTATTCTACATAAATATATGTTTTTATTTGTTATTTGTTCGTGATCTAGTCGTCGTCTTAATGTGGCATATAATTGTCATTTTCTTGATGTGATGTGTGGTTGTCGTTGTCTTAATGCAATGTTTATTTATGTGATTGCAATTCAAACAAGTAAAATATATCCGATAATTGATAATAAATTAAATCAATGATCGTCAATATACCGTAGAACTGAAATCATAGGTATTATGTCACAATAGTAATATTAAATGTGTATATTCAACTATCAATTGTGTTGGCTTTAAGTCGATTAATTATGTTATTAACCTGTATTCTTTTTTGTATGATATTTCATCTTTTATGATTTTTCAGGATTTTGATTTTATGTGCGTGTCGTGTGTTGAATCGATAACAAATTTATTTAAAGAAAGTTGTGAGTACCACAATCTTTAGACACAGTACTCGATGTGCTGGAGTGCGCAGGCCTCAGCGTAACGGACCAAGCCCACTTGCTTGGGTGTATTAAGACAAAGCGGACTATTTACAGATAGGAAGGTCTTGACGCGTTTAGCTTGAAGCTTTAGGTAACCCGTCTCAGAGTTTTAGAAATAAAGCCGGCAAATGCCTCGCGTATGAAGTTCGATTATAAATAAATGCATTAAAAGCGAAAAATATGTAAAGAGATGTTGTCAGCCAGTTTCACAGTTCATCTGCTTGTCCTTGAAAAAGGTTAAAAGCTTTAATAGGAATATATAAATTTTTTTCCTAAAATTAAGATATTTTATTCATAACATTAAGGAAAGATGAATGAGCGAAGCAAAAATCGGGGAAGATTTCATGAAATAAGGGCATTGACTACATATTAAAGCTTCCCGTTAACTTTTTTATTTTAACCTGCCCAATAATTGAGAGGAGTAGTCGGTATATTAACATCCGTCTTGAAGTCAGGAGGTTATTATCGATCATGCTTTACAAGGTTACGTTGACACTTCCGTTTTCTAATTTTAAAACTTGAAATTAGAATTTTAAAAATATTTTCTAAAATACTTCAAAATAAGGGATAAAACAAAAATGGTAAGATGAATGAACGATAATTACAAAAAGAAAAGAAAAGAGGGGACCCAAGAAATCCAATGGGCGGGCGTGGAGCGAATAATGGGGATTAAGAAATGAGATAGCGGCGGATATGGTATTGATCTTTGATACCGCCGTCTAGAAAGGACTAAGGAGTAAGGAGTAAGGACTAAGGACTAAGGAGGTAGGGGAGGGATAGGGTACATCGTATATGATATATCCAAATCCAAATGGGAAAGGAGAGAGTGGTTGGTGAAGCCGTATTACTATTTATTATTCAGACAGACCAAAAAAGGACAGAGACGCATTTGAACTTTGAATTTAAAAGTTGGGAGGTTAGAACAAGTACAACAAAACAAATTTATTATATATATAGAAATAAGAATAATAATAATAATGGTAAGTCAAGATTCAAGAAAGCTCAGCTGCCCAACCACACTCCGAATCTTCCAAATGATACCCTTATTAAATGAATTCAATTTCTTCATCTTTCTTCTCTTCTGTTAATTTCTTCCACCACTCCCCCTGGCCCCTACCAAAGCGCGTCTCACTCTCTCTCTCTCACATTTCATCCCCCGCTAACACGTGGGTTTTGTCGTTAAAATAACTTAATTCACACTCTTTTCTCAAATTTCAACACGTTTTTTTCTTTTTCTTCTTTTTCATTTTCAAGAATCTTAATTTCAAAAATACTGCTAAATCACGTATTCTCATGGGTCACCGCCGGAACTTTTCAAACATTCACCCTTCTAAATAGTAAAATACTATGAGGAAATTTATATATATATACATAAAGAACTGAAAAAAAAAAGAGACAACATTTAAAAAAGTAAATAAGTTTGTAAACCATTTCCACATGTTTTCAACTTTTGTAACTTATTTTCCCTTTATCAAATTGTCATACGATCCATAAATTTATAATTAAGTACAAATATATTTAATTTTTAGTTTTTATGATAAATCAAATAATAAGTGGTCTTTATTCTGGCTTGAACTTATTTGAGGGTGGGCGTGTTTTAGATTAGCAGCGTGATGCAATAAGCGTGCTCGATTTTTGGTTTGTTATTTATATAAACAAAAATTTAGCTTCGTAATATGATTAAGCGCTAAATTTCGTTTAACAATTTGTTCATTAACTTTATATATATGTAGGTTTTTCGATTAACCCTTAGTAAAAATAAATTTATAATTTCATAATCATATCTTAAAGTTCAAATTATAATAATTATTATAAATACAATAAAAAAATACAAAGAGAAAAAATGAATACAATTTATTCATTTACAATACCATGACACTTTTGCATTTATAATACATTCACAAATAATATATAAAACACATCAGTTGGGCGTATTTAATCGTCGCATGTTTTTAGCCATTTCAATTAAAGCGAGGAAATAATATCTGAAAACCTTGAGGATTATGTCAAAGCAAAAGGCAAAAAGCAGAAGCCATTAGGTTCGGGTTAACACTATTTTTGATTGGTTGAATTTGCTGGTTTTTACGTCACCTCCATGCTAACATTTACGTGGAGCGATTCATAAGAGCATAGTGGATTTGATTAGATAGTATATTACAATCGTTAGTATGTTGAAAAACATGAGTAAAATATATTCTAATAATTATATTATCTAATTTATATACCGATTTATTATGTTATTAACTTTATTATTATTTCATCATTTATGATTTTTATTATTTGTATTTTGTATCTATCGATCTATGACAAGTTTGAATTAATAAAATTATATTTCATTTTAAAAAAATACTAAAATTTATATATCTTAATATTTTTCTCACCATGTTTTTTGTTTTTGTTTTCATAAATATTCTATCAATTTTCAATAATTAAATTAAATTTTAAAACTTAAATATGAAAGATAGTTTTTTCAATTTATTATTCATTAACATAATAACCATTTACTTATGGCATCTTCATTCTATCTATTCCATATATAGATATTTTGAAAAAAAATATATATATTATACATAAATATATATTCATTATTTTTTATAATACTTAAAAAATCTGATATACTACTAAAAAAAGGAAATAAATAAATGTTTTATTATTATTCTATAATAAAATAAAAATGTCCTTACAATTAGTAAAAATGAGTTTGATATGATTAAAAAATCAAATCTATTTTTTTGCGTCACGAAATAATAAAGTTATAAATAAGTTAAAGTACCATTAGTATATTTCTAAAATATTTATGAGAGGTTGGAGTGATTTTTTTGGGTGCAAATCTCCAAATATGAAATGAAATTGAAAATGAAGAATGGTTCAAGTTGCTTTTAGATTAAATCCAATCATAAATCTCTATTTTCAACTTCAAATCGGCATCTTTCTTATATTTAGAGATGATGAGCCCTGCTCTTTGAAATTCTAAATCCAATTAAAAGTCTCAATTTTCAATTTCAAGTCACTATTAATTTTTCAAATATTTATTTTATTCATTATTCGAATATTTGTTTTTTTTAAATTATAATATTTTAAGCATAAAATATATGAAATTATTTTATTTAAATATAAATATTAAATTATATTAATTAAATAAAAATATATTAAAAGGCTAAAAGAAAATATAATTTTATGCTGGAATTAAACATAAAAAACAGTATTGAAACTATAAGTATAAAACTACATTAATAATAAAATTACACATTAATCAAATGATAAAAATACAATATAAAACCAATACTCACACCAATAATTTTCCATCGTCATATTCATTAAAATTACTATCATTATGACAACTTTATCAATTTGCTTGGGATTTACAAGTCATTTAAAAAAAGTTAAATTATTTTAAGAAAAAATTATAAATTAATAAAAATAATTAATACTCCAAAATGAATATATTAAAATCATTTAGCTATGTTATATATGGAAAATAATATAAAATTAGTAAAATAATAAATAATAAGAATAAAAATATTATTAAAATAATTATTTTATTATTAGAAGAATCAAATAATGGTAAAATAGTAGTATAATAATAAAATAATAAGATATTCACATCATCAAATTGTTTAAAGATGTGAACAGTATATTTCCAAAATTGAAGAGAAAATGAAACATTGGAGATGGTTTTTTAGATGGAACTAATACATCTCTTACTTGGAAAACTTTTTAAGTCAATATCATAGTTGGCATTGGCAAATTTACAATGTTTCGTGTTGTAGTAAATTAATTCTGATATTAAGTAAAAAATTTAATCTGGTAGTCGATAAATATGAACATTATTGATGAAGCCATTTTGGTTTAAGCATTATTTTTTGATTTTTAGCCATTATTTTGATTTTAGCACTATTTGATAAAAAAATTTGAAATAAATTATATATGTCCAAACTCTTATATACTATATATATATATATATATATATATATCTTATATATATATATAGAGAGAGAGAGAGAGAAAAAAAAAAATTATCAGTAAAATTTTTTTTTTTAATACCTGATCGATAAATGTGATGTTCTTATTGAAATAATTGGTTTAAGCACATTTTGATTTTTAACCTATTTCAGTAATTGTTTTTTTCAAAATAATTTATATCAAGAGCTTCAATAAATAAATATATATATATATGTATATATATATATATATAGAGAGAGAGAGAGAGGGAGAGAGAGAGAGAGAGAGAGAAAAGATGGAGATTTGGTGGGAGAAAGAAAGTCAAAAAAGTCACATCTCCACACGAAAACAACGAATAAAAAAGGCAGGAGGTGGTGATGAATTGATGTTATGATAAATGACGATGAAGCCAAGAAATCAAAATCAACCCCGTGAGAAATTTTTGGTTAGAGGAATTCGCACGTTATGGAGAATGTGTAGAAACTATCCCTACACCTAAATCCCTTATATTAATATTATTTATTTATTTATTCCTCCTCCTCCTCAAAAAAAAAAAAAAAAAACCCTTAAAATAATACAGTCCCATCACTCATGGCTTTACCAAAACCATTAGCAAAACATGTTGATTTTTGTCAATTAATATTATTTTTTTTATAAAGTAGTAAGGGAGAGAAATTGTACTTTGCTTGTAGGTTGTCATATCTATTATAATTATTTTTAATAATGAATTAATTATTATATTTTAGTCAGAGGTATAGCCCATTAGGGCAGTGGGCACCCAAAAAGACAAGCAGATTTAATAAACAATAATCCAAGATTACATTCAAAAGCAAGGAAAGTCTCACGCTTTTGATGGTGGTTACACTCTCATTTTCATCTACTTTTTACTTTAATTTTCCATTTGATTGACCCATCAAGGTTGAATCAGAATTCATCTTAATAACAATTACATAATTATTTTAATTTATTTCCTTCTTTTATTTGAGAAAATTATAAAAATATATATTGATGTATTTATGAAAAAATTAGTGTTTAAATGTAAATAGAGTAGTTGGGCTTTTACGTTGAATTAATTAGGGAAACTGTAAGGTGGATAATGAAAGAGAGATGAAGAGGTAATAGGTAATTTGACCAGCTCAGTCTATCAAAATAAATGAATAAATAAATAAATAAAATAATATAATGGGGGATGGACAAAGGAGGAAGAAGAGGCGTGGGGTTGTGACTTGTGAGAGTATATATTTAAAAAGACTCAATAAACAGGAAGCATACGTTTCAACGATTAGTTTCTTGTGATCGGAAGAGAAGAAAAGAGAGACCTTGCATTTCTCATGAACTGTGGAGTCGTGTTGGGATTCTACTGCTGGGGTTGGGAATTCTTAACTGCCCTTCTTCTTTTCTCTTCCACTTCTCCCCCTCCTCCTCCTCCTCCTCCTTCGGTTTGAAATCCTGTCAATTTTCTTCAGTAGTCCTTTCTTCTCTCCGGGTGTTTCTTAAGTTACAGAGTAGTTTCGACTTTCGACAGATATACAGATTTTGCTTTTGATAGAAGCTGAGATTTTGTTGTTGTGATTGTTGTTATCGTGGTCGGATCGATTATCGATTATCGATTATCGATATGATGGAGGGTGATCACTGTGAAAAGGGGTTTTTGGAATATATGAGAAAATCAACGCCGCCGCCATTCCTGCTAAAAACATATATGCTGGTAGAAGATCGGGCCACCGACGGCGTCATCTCGTGGAACAGCGACGGAACGGCGTTCGTGGTGTGGCAGCCGGCGGAGTTCTCCAGGGATTTGCTTCCCACCCTCTTCAAACACAGCAACTTCTCCAGCTTCGTCCGCCAGCTTAATACTTATGTATGTATTTCATCCCACACCCTTCATTATTTTAATTCCTTCCAAAAACATGAAAAAAAACAGCCGCTGATCAGTTTTACTTTTCCATCTCCTTATAAGGCTGAATTGACTCAGATCTTGGGTCAACCTCTATTGCCTAATTTTCCATTTTTCCCCCACACCCAAAATTTTCATTTCCTGCCATCTTAATCTAATAATTTTATTCTATTTGAATCCTTGTAAGAACACTTTCATATAAAAGTGATGGATATATGTAAAAAAAAAATTCGTAATTTTATTTTTATTTTTAAAATTTGTGTATTAGCAATTCTAATTAATGATCATGAGAAACTTCGGTCATTTTTTGTTTATATTTTTTTAAAATTGTTTTCTATTCTAAAAAATAAAAAATAAAAAGAATAAGTAAAACACGTTGATAAGAATAGTTTTTAGAGAACCAAGAACCGTTTTATAAAACATGAACTAAACATGTCCTTCATCAATTTTCCTTCTCTCGAAAATCTTTTGAAAGGAAAGTGTGTGATTTTTTTCCCTCTTTCTCATCTAACATATTGATGGATACATATGTACAGGGATTTCGGAAAGTGGCAACAAGCCGGTGGGAGTTCTGCAACGACATGTTCCGAAGAGGGGAAAGAGAGCTACTTTGCAAGATCCGGAGACGAAAGGCATGGGCGAACAAGCATCATCAACAACAACAACAACAGCAGCAAAAGCAAACTGAAATCGCCGGCCCAGCCGATCAAAATGAAGGGCAAGATCTTGATGAAGATCAAAGATCATCATCATCAACTTCATCCTCATCAGGATACAGCAATCTGGTGGATGAAAACAAGCGGCTGAAGAAGGAAAACGGGGTGCTGTGCTCGGAGCTGACAATCATGAAGAACAAATGCAAGGAGCTGCTTGATTTGGTGGCGTTGTATGCCGGGCCGGAGAAGGAAGAAGAAGAAGAAGAAGGAGATCAGAGGAGGCCGATGCTGTTTGGAGTGAGGTTGGAGGTTCAAGGAGATAGGGAGAGAAAGAGGAAGAGAGATGAGATCAGTGAAACTGCTACCATTTTACTATCCCAGTCATGCAAATAAGTTAGATATATAGAAAAATTATTACTAGGGCTTCCTTTGTCGCTGCTTGAAAAGTTAAGTAGCTCTTACATCTTTTAAGTCTTAAAGTCTTAAGAGTTAATTAATCAAACTAGTTGATTTTGTACAATATTGTTGTTCTCCCTTTTCATCAAAGGTTATAAAAATATTGGCATAAGCCTATATTTGTTTTTATAATTTTAGATTTTTCATTTTGCTTTTATCGTTTTTAATATCCTCCTCTCAGTTAACCCTAAGATGTAGCACATTTTGATCCGGTCTTAAGTTTACTCCTTAATGATCACCGATTTGAATCATTTAAAACCATTAGCTAGATCATCGAAGGTTTATCTTATTATTAACTTCAGAACCTCGAGCATGCAACCTGTGTATCATTGTCACAGCTATTATAAGAGGAAACCTGGAAATGGAAATTAAAGACTAGGAAAGAAGAGGATAACGTGTCTTCTCTCTTTCTCTCCTCTAGTTGGAATAAAAGTCGTCCGATAAAGTTGTATTATTTTTTACATTATTTCAAAAGTTAAATCAGTTTATGCATTACTACATTGTATTTTAAAAGTGATTATCTTAAAAAAAAAAAATCAATTTATATAGATTTTTAGGGGAACAGGTCATAGTAAAAAGAAATAAATTAAAATATGATAATAACTGTTTCCAAATTTAATTTAAAATTTGATCGTAGTGTGCATCTGTATAAATGATTTATTTCAACATTATTATTATTATTATCAGGGATACTTAGGAGCAGTGTTTGACTATGTGATTAAAAAATAGCTTTTTATTTTTAAACAAAAAAATTGTTTAAAAAAATTTATGAGCGTGTCCGTTATTATCTGGAAACAGTTGTCAAAAAACAAAGTGAATTTAATAAGAATTTTGAACTAACAGATAAAAAAAGTTGTTTTTACGAGTTCTTAAAACACAAAAGGAAAAATGTTTTAAAAAACAACCATAAAAAATAAAATTGAGTATGGTGCTATTTTTTTCTCTTACTCTATGATGCATTTGATTTTTTATTTTTTTTTTAATTACGTATGACTTCTTTAAATTTCTTTAAATTTTTTAAAATTTTCATTGAACAAATAAATTTTAAATCAAATTGGTATTAAAAAGTCATGCAGCTCAATAAAACTTATAACTTATTGACAAATAAACTTCGAACGAACAACACTTTGTCAGTTGCATTTATTAATAAGTCAAATAATTTTAGAACTTATTTATAGTTACAAACTACGTTTATGTTTAGTAAGAGTTGAATAAATTAAATTAATTTTAACAAAATGGAAACTTAAAAAAAAAAAAAAAAATTTAAAAAATGTATTCAAACAAATCTTTCATTTTTATTTTTAGAAAACTATTATCAAACACCACCGTTTTTTAACACTGAAAGCCCCCGTTTTTGTTCTTGAACTTAAAAATAGTTTTAAAAACAAGGTTTAGTAAAACATTATCAAAAGGGGACCTAAAAATTTCATATTTATTTTAGAATTATTGTTATTTTTATTTTTAGAATCAGAAAACAAGAAATGTGTACAATGATATTTTCTCAATTTTTAAGTAATCCGTAAATAATTGAAGGAGAGTGTTTTTTTTATTTTTTATTTTGAGGAAAATTGAAGGAGAGTGTTAGTCCATCATTATTCTATTTTGAGCGTTACGGTTAGGCACGCATCGTAATTAAATTAGAAGTTATTCTGGCTAAAATGATTTTTATACTATACAGTGGGGAGATACAGGTGTAAAAAATAGATTTGATAATGAATAATGGAGTGTGATATGGGGTGTATAGAGAAATTCTTTGATTGTAAGCAAATTCTGTGGTAAAAGAACAGTATCTTATTTATGTAAAATAAAAATTATTTATTATAAAGATAAATTATAAAAATATGATATGTATTTATTTATAAATATATTTATTTTCAACATGATTAAACTACAAAGTAGAATCTGTTTTTTCTAAAAATGTTTTAAATAGGACCCTTGATGTCTTTTTGTTGAGGAAAAATTTGGAATAGGTTTAAACAATTTAAGTGTGAACATTTTAAAATTGTAAAACCCACTTAAATCGATTGGGAGCTATTTATTAACCTCGCTATATTGTAAACTACAACAAAAATATCGTGTTTACGAGAAGGTGTTCATATAAGATAAATACAAATGTTTTTATTCCATTCTCATTTCTATCATAAAAAACTTATATATAGAGACGTTGCCATCCCCATCTTTTGAACCTTTAATGTTTTTTTATAACCTGAATCCCCCAAAAAAAAAAAAAAAAACGGTTTAAAAGGGAAAAATGTGAAGTTAAGTTGAGGAAACCTAACCGCCCCCCTTTTCTCTCATCTATGTTCTCTTATGTCCCCCTTTTCCGTCAATGGGTGATTTTTTTGGTTATTTTATACCTGAAATCACTCATATATATATTTTTTATAATTATTTTTTCTCAATAAAGTGTTTATTTCACACTTATATGAGTTTTTAATTTGTTTTTTTCCTGATTTTATTATGTGATTGTGTCGTCTTAATACAAGAGTTGGTTTTTTATCGTCTTGTTGCGACGTTTAGTGTGTAGGCGATTCATACAACAAACCATATTCAGTTATTGATAACTGAATGAGTAGCATATTAGTTAAATAATTATATAATTATCGAATATGTGAATTTTTTATCTTTATTAAACGGATGTTGCGTCGTCTTACGAGTTTATAGTGATTTGATTCATGTTTTTGTCGAATGTATTACTAGTTTGAATAAATAAAATTATATTTAAAAAAAAAATGAACAAATCCAAAACTTATTTGCAAAATTAACCTATTTCTTTAAAATTAAAAAAAGGTACAAAAAGACATCCTTAGATAAAAAATGCCCCTTACGATATAGTTATAGCTTGAGGAATGGAACAAAATGGTCACAAGCATTTAGTTATCATGTATGAGATTCATCTTTACATTTTGATGAACATTTTTATTTTAAACTGTTATATTTTTAAGGTTGTACAACAAATACTTTTAGTTGGCTATCACTAAACCATTCTCATAAGCAAAAAAAAAAGCACTCAGCCTGTTTCCCTCAGACCATGATGGGTTCTAATCCTCCATACGGTGCAGAGTGGTTGGAGGAAGTTGGAACTGTGATGCAAAGTGTCATATTACAGCAGAGGAAGGTAAAAACGGTTTGAAGATCATTGCTGTGAAATACTACTATTATTCTTTAGAATGACTACTTATTCTTAACAACCATGCTTTTGCTTCCCTACCGCATGCTCTGTTTTATGAAACAACAACAATTAAATAAACACTGGTGGTAATGGACAATTTTGACTGTCATGTCAATGTAATCAATTGGCGTCTAAAATGAAAAAATAATGGCGGTCTGAGAACAACTAGTCTTCAGTTGACTGGAATTTTTTTGTCCAACAACTGTCAATTTCTTTGCTCATTCCCTTTTTAAGCTACTCAGTGTGATTAAGATTACCTTTATATTATTAAAAACTACACGGAAATAAATAACATTATTTTAAAAAAATAAGCTCCATTTGAGATGCACAACATAAAAATTCTCAAAACATTTACTATATTTTTAATTATTAGTCCTGTGAACATTTTCTTTAAGACATTTTATGAACTCTCATGGATATAAGGATAAACAAATATTATATTTTCCTCATTTCAAAATATCTTAATTGTATTATTTACTTTTCTTTATTGTATGGTCAAAGTTAAAGAAAAAATTAAATGAATCTATAGTTTGATTAACATTGAGTGGATGACCTACATAATTGAAGCCCTTAAATCTTTTATTTGCATATACATGATGCTTGAAAATGACGGTATCAAGATAAATAAATGAATGACAAATAAAGAGATATCTATGGAGAAAATTGAGGTATGTCAATTTCAATAGCATCTCTAGAAGAACTCATCTCTAATTAACTTTACATAAGGAGGAAGAAGAATACAAATTATTTGTTTTTTCTATTCTATCAATTCACACATTGGAACAAACAAACAAATAAATAAATAAATACAAATATATAAAAATATAGAAGTCAACAAAGTTGTTCCTTGCACCCGCTTGATCCGATCGTGCTATGGTTTTGGTTGGAGTGTCCGCCTCTTTTTTTTTTCCATTGATGTTTGGTGTATGTGTTTTTTTTTCCTGATGTATACAAATCAATTTCTTTTTCATCTTTAATATTTGATTGTAATTTATAAGTAAGTACCCACATGACTAATCCTCATTTTGGATGTCTGAGAAGGGGATTGGCCCTCCTGAAAGTTGAAGGTTTTGGCAAAGTCATCATCAAACCCCATCAACTGTAATCTGCCACGTATGAGTTTTCCCTTTTCTCCCACCTTCTTCTTCCAATTCCAATTCCATCTGAATCTTAAAAAGTAGAGGGAAAATAATTAAGAAAATTAAAAAAAATCTAATCCTCTCTTATTTAATTTACTTAAAAAAGGATAAGATATTTTACCCTTAGCAAAAAAAGAGTTTTCCACAATAACAAAAAGAAAGAAATAATGAACTAGATGCTTTTGGTGATTAGACTACTATACTTTAGTTGACGCCCAAAAGGAAAAACTAAAAGTAGGAAAGAAAAACAGAAAATAACTCTAAAATAAATAGCATGCGATCGTCTGAGAAAGCAATAATGAACTAGCTGCTTTTCGGTGATTCCACAATACTCTAGTCGGCACCCAAAAGGAAAAAACAAAAGTTAGAAAGAAAAACAAAAAATCAAACAACAACAGCCAGACCAGTACAAAGATGCCTGTTGGGCCAAAGCCCATCTTTTTTGTTTTTATTTTTATTTTTATGTTTTAAAGAAAGGTGACAAATTACATTTTCAGTATGCTAAAGCTTTACATACAGGTATATAAATAATCATATACAATGTACTGGTTTTCTGTAATCTACAATTGATTCTGTAGTATTCCCATGTTGACTCAGTATCGTCTATAGAACTGCTGGGAGAAGCGCTGCTCCCTCTTGACATATAAAGAACAAAATTGTGTGCAATAGAAGTTATTATACCTCATGAGTTTGCTGCAAAATGATTAAAAATCGTTTCCAGCGTAGATTGGCTGAGGCTGTATTCGGCTATACCCAATTGATATCTGGATTGAAAACAGTAATAAATAAATAAATAAGAATTTGAGTCGCAGGTCATCACTATGACAAAGTAGAGAGACAAGACCAACTGCGAGTAATGAAATCTATTTCACCTGTTTCGTTCTAGGTGCCCAAAAACATCAGCAAGCGAGATGTACCCATATGGCAACTGCCGCAAAAAAATTTAATCTGTTACTATCTGGATTTAAGAAGGTTCAGATGGATAACTTACTCGATGTTCCTTAGTTAATTCTCATGCAGATTAACTCAATTTCGACAACGAAAAGAAAAACAGAAAAAAAAATTATAAGAGGAAAGGCATACCAAACTTTGTCCTACAAATTGACAGATGCTACTTGCAGATAGCGGAGAAAATTAAGGCGAATAAACTTAAAACTGACTCAAAACTTATGGGAGGAAAGGCGGTTCTAGAATATAAAAGCTTGTCCGGAAATATTTTCAAAACAATCCACAAACAAATAGATTTTAGAGCAATTCTTGAAAGACCACATTTTCAGTTTCCAAATTGCTAACTACTCCCTCATCATCCAGGAAGTAACTTGATCTCAAAGTACAATTATTTTCAGATCAGATATCATGGATGAGATGAAATTCAAGGAAATTTTAGAAATGCAGAAAGATTTCATAAAAAACATGACATAGTAATATGATCCATAAGATTCTTTTGATATTTAACACTCAGCCATTACCATGAAGAAGTTGCGCAGGAAATGAAGATAAGATAAACGAATCTTCAATTTTATTTGGCTGTACAATTCACAAAATATCAGACGTGAGATGCCATATAAACTCCAACGATTAATCAACAATGCGTAGAGAAAACGGAAATAGAGTGAAAACATCTATCAACAGGACACCAAATCATGCATGTGAAGTGCACAAAGAATGATATAGTTGGCATATTATGTATGAGCCTGCCAGCAGCGCAATTCGAAAAATTATTGCAACAGAAAAATAAAAGATTTAGGGATGTTCATTTCCTATTGAGATGTAAGGGCAATATCCCAGTGACTGTACTAAAGTTGACACAGAGCACAAATGGAAAGTGCAAAAACAACATACGTCTCTGACAATATCTGATATTAGTTCATAAAAACTCAAATGTCAGAAACAGACACTGAAGATACAAGTGTACTTATTCTTTCTTCATTGCCTAGCCAGCGTCCAATCATGACAATCATTTCTGGTGACAAGCTGATCTCCGACACTGATGCATTTTCTGATGTTATGGAGTCTACACCCCCAATGCAAACTTCAAGGTCAGAGAGTATGCTCCTCGGATGAGGAATGTGAAATAGCCTTTCTTGGATATATCGACACAGGTTTTCCAAGTCTACATAGCTAACTTCAGTAGGTTTGACCTGAGGACAATGAACAAAGTCAAATATTTGGAGATGAAAATATTGATAAGATTCACGAAATACCTCTAGCTCAAGATGGTTTCCAAATCGTGTTTTCAAATGCTGGGAGCTTCCAATGCACCTTAGCCGACCTCCAACCTTCATATATACAGAAAGATGGAAAATAATATTCTCATTAGCATTTGCACCGATAATCAAGCTTGTGGGGGGCATCAAAGCAATCAATTTGAATAGTTACCATTATTCCAATGCGGGTACAGAGTGCTTGAGCTTCAGCCATGCTGTGGGTGGTTAAAATTACCTGTTTTCTCGTCTGGATTTGAGGAGGCGTGATGACCTCCACATAAATCGTAGTATTGGATCCATACTCCGATGTATCACGAATTAGTACAGCAAACTTAAATAAGTTTCAAATATATGTGGCAGAAAGGTGAAGGATGACACTCATGTTTTTGGAGCACGAAAAGGAGGGCTGGAACTGAGAGGCATTTTCCTTTGTAAACGATGTATTTACTAAGGGTGATTAAAATACAAGATATAAATGCTACATCCGGTACAAAAAGGCCCACGTTTTTAACGGGAACTCTCCACAACTTTAGAGGCCCCAACAGTGATAAGATGGTTGAAATTAAGGTACAGTGGTGTTTAAAAGTAATGGAGATGTTGGTGACAACAAAGAAATAACAGCAATGTCCAGGTTAAACATATCAAAGAAAGAAAAGAAAAGAAAGTCAGTTGAACGGCAGCTAATTATAAATAAGGTAGAAAAACGCGGGCATGTCTGGATTTAAAACAGGTAAAGGACATCAACCAGAATTCAGATCAGCGATCAGTTTTAGATATGAGAAATTAGGTAATCTATTAACTGCTCTCTACAACACTTAGCTATTAAGCTTGATCATGTGCATTGTGTTCTTACAAGTCATGGACAAAAATGAGAAGCTTTAGTATGCAAAAGACAAATTATCAATGTAAATACCTGTTGACGGTTCATCAAGGATGACTATGGGAGGGTCTCCAATCATCGCAATTGCGACAGACAATTTGCGCTTGTTTCCGCCACTAAGGGAAAATGATGGTTTGTTAGCATGCTTCAGCAAATCAAATTCCACTAACTTTTCCATAACAACCTGTCCAGTATGATAACTAGGGTTAGACATCAGCTAATTAATTCTAATTATAATTTCAAGCAAAGTGACTTATCAAAATAATAATAATAATTATAATTTCAAGCAAAGTGGTTAATGTTGGTAAAATGCACTAGATGCAAGGAGGGTGTCTGGATGTTTGCTCTGAATTTGATTTCAATGCAACTACTTACGTAGTTCAAATTAAAAGCCATGTCATCCACATAATTAGAAATTGGGCCTTCCTGACTAAGAACCTAACTATTAAGATACTTGAGTCTGTTCAGATGGACATATAAGTATAAGCAATAGTAGATAAACTCCATGCGTACATACATCTTGCATCCTGTAACCCGGAACTCCTTTTATTCTTGCATAAAGTTCAAGATGCTCTTGCACAGTGAGATATTCTAGCAGAGCATCAAATTGCGGGCAGTACCCAATCTGCATGTAAAAGAGAAAATAAAGCAGTTGACCAGCTTTTATCAGTCTGTCTTCAACAAACTGTCCACATCCAACCATAAGAAGAATATAACCAATATCAGGACTTACATGCCGACGGGCAGCCTTGGGATTTGAACATACATCTTTGCCAAAGATAAATGCAGTTCCATCAGTTGGACATTCTTCCCCTGCACAAGAATTTAAAATCCAAAGTGTAGAGGAAAATAATCAGCTTTCTTGAATCCCATTTAATAACTTAAACTAAAATGGAACTTTGATATGATATGCAGAAGTACATACGCTAACAGATATTCAGCTTATAGCATTACATGGATAACAGCCATACTGCTAAAATTATTCAAAATCTACTTTGCTTGTTATGATTTTCTGAAGCAATTATGTGATTTCAAAAAAATTGAGTAAGCCATCAAAAAGTATTATGCATCTATATTTTTATGACAGGTACTATAATAAAATCTTGATGCATAATTGTTATACCAGTTAGCATTGACAGCGTTGTAGTCTTCCCAGCTCCATTTGTTCCTAGAAACCCAAAGCACTCTCCTTCATGAACTGAGAATGTCAATGAATGAACTGCAATTTTTGGACTAAGATGCTTTCCTCCAGGATACACCTGAAATTGGTGAAAGTTATTGATATGATATGTGATGGCATATTGTTGTACAGAAATGATTAAGAACTAAATCTGACAAGTAAGAGTTATGCAAACCAAATGAACAAGTACCTTTCGTAGATTCCGCAAGTAGATAATTGCATTATCAGCAGAACCAGAAAGTACTCTATTTCTTTCTGTTTGTACATCTATGTCTTCATCAAGGCCAAGAGCACCAGTTTCTGATGTTGATTCTAGAAGGGGTTCTAAATGACTAGAAGTTCCATGCCATCTATTTCTAATAGCTCTCCAAGGTTCCAAGATTGTGAATAAAGAGAATTTGCGAGGAGGCAGCATTTCAAGCCCGAGGGTCAAGAGAAAGAAACTTATGCTCTGTTGCAGATAAGAAACTCAGCCAGATCAGACATGGACATTCTCTGCTTCATTAAATTAACTTAAATTCAAATACGCGCAAAGAACGATCAACAATATACGGGTTCTGGAGTACCCAGTGACAGAGATTTATAGTATCAAATGCCTCTGCATTAGAATGGTATTGCTTCTTCAAATTTACAATACACCAATATATGCAATAAAATCTCTTGGGATTAAGAAGCTTGCCTCATGTAATCAAGCAAATAAGCATACAAGAAACCTATTGTCTCATGAACTGATGATGCACCATAAGGGGATAAACATGGGTATGGTCAACCCAGATAAAGAAAATAGAATTGTATTGTTCCACTTCTAAAAGATACTTCTTATCCCAGTAGAATATCCACTCTTCTAATGATCCAAGAAGATGGATAAAAAACATCAGCAAAATGTACGTCTATTCTATATGATGAAAAATAAAACATAAATTGCTTAAAATTAGATAGTACATCAGGGAAAAATTCATGTTTGCTAACATGAATTTTGAGACATCTTCACCATCAGAGAGATGATGAAAAAAAAACATAAATTGCTTAAAACTCGAAGTACCTCGGGAAATATTTATATTGGTCAACATGAATTTTGAGCCATCTTAGCAAGTTTTATGTAACTTTACATGTCTTACAGTCCATGCGATCTTTTGAGGAACAATTGGTTGTTCCTAGTCAATGAAGCATATATATCTTTTCCCTCCAATAAAGTGGCTATGCAGTCAATGCAAATATCTAAATGTGATTATAAAGTTATCAGTTTTTCTGGAGAAAGAGAATCCATATATTCAGATAGGTTTTAGTAACATTAACATCTACTTGTTTTGACACAAAGCACCAAGAAGATAAAAGCAGACAAGTAACATAGAAGAGGTCTGGGATCAGAAAAAACCTCAACACCCAAATAACAAATAGAGGCACCAGTAACATTCCAGTCCAGGACACCATCACTAGATCCACCTTTCATCCCTTGCCGGAGAAGAGCCAATGAAGCTAGGCCATCAGCAAAGCAAAACCCCGGGGATAGTCTGAAGAAGTTCTGAAAGACATAACAAATATCGAAAAATGAGTTTATTGTCATCACTATAACAAATCCATGGCTCTAATTAATGTAAATAAAATATAAGCACAATTGACCAAACAGAGCACATACTCAAAACTAATTTTTTGGTCATAGCATTTTATTAGGAGTACTAGGGTTGTGGTTTTGTGACTAATAGTCATGGGATAGTGTCTTCCATATTTTTTTGCATTTTGTTGAAGAGTGGTATCAAATCTGGGTTTAGACCTAACCATGTGGGTGAAAGCCGAAACAAAATGATGTGGTGGGCCCCTCTAGTAGATGGTGCCTCACGTAAGCCGTGTGCCCAAATGCAGTGAAAGACAAAGAAAATCTTGGTTTGAGGGGAGACTTGGTGGAATTTTGTTCGAGGGGGGACATTGTTGGATGTGCGCCCAAAGTCCCACATCGGTTAGGAATCGGAAGGATTATGAGTTGATAAACATAAACAACATCCAATTGGTATGAAGCCTTTTGGGAGAAGCCCAAAAACCAAACCATGGGGCCTCAACCCCAAAGTGAATAATATCATACCAATGTGGAGGAAGGGATGGGTGAAAACTTACCCGGAGGAGAAAACAAGGAATAGGAGGTTCATATACCAGTCCAAAAGAATCAAGCAGAGAAGGGCTAATGGAATTTCATTCTTAGAAAGTTCATTATCATTCAATTATACTCCTGAAAATAATTCCTAAACTAAAGAAAGCATGTTTAGCATATTTTTTGAGGAAACAGAGAAGAAAATCTGGATCAATAGGAAAGAACTGAGTAAAAGTAATGAAAATAACAGCTACACACTCGATGGAGGCTGAGAAACACTGTCATCCTGAAACCTAACACAAATCTGATGATCTCATGAAGAATATAAACACTCAAGATTCAATAAAATTCCAAGAAAAGCCTCTAGTGTAGAGGCTCTTCATTTGACCAAACTATATCTCCTATCTGGTTAACTGATTAACACTTCCATGAAAAAAAAAGAAGCAATATATGAAGTTCAGGAGGACGTATAACAACAACCACTGAGTTTGTTGATTCCAAAAGAGGAAAGGACAGAGGACTCTTCACTAGGAATAATTTGGTTCTCCTATCTGGTTAACTGATTAACACTTCCATGAAAAAAAAAAGCAATATATGAAGTTTAGGAGGACGTATAACAACAACCACTGAGTTTGTTGATTCCAAAAGAGGGAAGGACAGAGGACTCTTCACTAGGAATAACTTGGTTCTATCCATGTCAAAAATAATTTTATTTATTTCATTGCTCCAAAATGGGAAGAGCATTTTCCCAGTGTAGCCCAAGTCCATCCTGCTAGACTAGTTTCAGATCAATTCCACAATTCTTCATGATAGGGAGAGCTGAGGGAACCAAGTCCTTCAGATTTAAAATTTTAAAAAGGAAAACACACACACAGAGACACGCAAAACTGAAGGAGAAAGGTGCTAGACAGATGGTGGAAATTTACGTAATACCTAGATGAAAATACTTGTAGAATAGGGATAGGGAGGTTTTCTTGAACCTGGAATAATGGTGTTTCCCTGAACTGCTGAACATAGTGGTCATGAAAATTCAAGTTCAGGGGAAATTCAAAGAACTGATGCAAACAAGAAAGAAAGGTTGAATCAGGAGAAAGGTGGTCTGAAGATGTAAAGAAAAGAAACTTTTGTAGATCCCTGAACATAGTGGTCATGAAAATTCAAGTTCAGGGGAAATTTAAAGAACTGATGCAAACAAGAAAGAAATGTTGAATCAGGAGAAAGGCGGTCTGCAGATGTGAAGAAAAGAGAAAATTTGTAGATTGGTGAAATCGAAGAGAGAAGTTGAGGACAAGAGTCAAAAACCATTTTGCAATTGCATACTATTGATTTAAGGAACAAGGAGGAAACAGAAAAAATCAGACGAGAATGATTGGAATAGTAGACTAGTTGAATACATATGGATCTTTTGAGAGCAGATGATTACAAAGAGATTTTAAAGATGGGAAGTTATTGGAGACTATATAAACTTCTAATCATATGTAATTAAGAATACTCAGAAATCTACTTCTCCATCGTCAACTTCATCACTACTACTGCAACTAACATCAAGTTAATGATTGTAAAAACATGAAGGGTGGTGTGATCAGTTAATCGTGCTTGATATTATCTAGCCATTGAAGTGAAATATCTTCTTTTAAATGAAAACCGAAATGACACATTTACAATGTAGAAATTATAAATATTTTTTTTTAATTCTGAAGGCGTAAAGTACTCCAACCTTAAGAACAGAATTTGTACTTTCAGTTGTCTGTATAAGGCCCATAATGAATGAGATGACCATAAGAACAAGTCCAGTGAAGAAGTGGAGTAAGAGAACCACATTCTGCAAGTACAGTAGAAATATTAGCATTTATAATAAGTTTATGCTTGGTGCCTTGGAAGTTGGAACTACACAATTAAGAGTAAAACGGTAGCACTACCTGTGCCATTGTGTGGTCCGTAAAAAAAAATGTAAGACAGTATGTTGATGATGCAATTGCTAATCCATACTCCAAAAACATGAGGATGGTTGGAAAGAAACGATCCTTTCCAATAAACTGATCCATACCTAGAGCCAAGTTGACTTAGTGATTAGTGGAATGAAACCAAGGGAGAAGAAAAGGTAGTAAGCATGACACAACTGAACAATAAAGTCATGATACAAGTGGAATAGCAATTCACTAAGCATACTTCCACTGAATTCAAGGATCAATTAGTGACATGTAGTTTTGAAAGGTGAAATAAAAAATAGAGTTATATCTGTTAAAGTGACATGTAGCTTTGAAAGATGAGATAAAAATATATAGTTATATTTGTTAAAGGCATAATATTCATATTAAACCCAAATCCTACAAGCTTGAGCTTTTAGAAGAGTTGGTTGTTTAGCATGGTATCAGAGCCTGGTTTGGCAAGAGATCTTGAGTTTGAGCCAACTCTTTGTAATTTATTCCACATTTGTTGATTTGAAAGTCCATGGAGGACTTTGTTTGGTTTATTTGACTCTCCATGTGCGGGTATGGGGCTGCACATGAGGGAGGGTGTTAAAGGCATGATATTCATATTAAACCCAAATTCTACAAGCTTAAACTTTTAGGAGAGTTGGTCGTTTAACACAACCTCTAACATAAAAGATAATAAATCTATTTCTTTGGCTATCAGGGATATACAAAATTTAATGAAGCTTTAGTAAAATCCAAAGATTAGCTCATGATCAAACTCTTTAGTCATAAGTTTTGTTCTCCTATCAAAATAATTAAGGTAATAACAATAATAATAATCAAACTAATACTTTGTACAAAAAAATCTTATGCCAATGTGTGTGTTGTTCAGGTGACAAAAGTACAAGCAAGTCTTTTGAACCTTTCATCTTAGCCACCATAAAATCTCTACTAGGACATTTTGTTTCTTTCGTCTCAATAGATACATCTTTTGTTTCTGATGGGAAAAGAAAAGGTCTTCCAGGACATGGCATCCATCTTGGTAGTTTACCAATCATTTGACCTCTGTGTCACTTTATTATGCAACTATCGATAATATAGACATATCCTATTTGAATGTTTTGGAATTTAAGTAAAATATGGAACATTAAAAAATTAATACCCTACTCTTGTAAGACAGGACCAATATTTTTTTAAATCTAAGAGCACATTTGAAAAAATTGACGTCTAAATTTCAAAGTGATTCTCATTAAATTCATATTTGAATGTTTAATGGGCACTAGTGCTTATGTCATATATGCCATACCAATATGAAAAATGGATAGATCTAAAAAATTAAACTACATCTATCACTGAAAACATTGAATGTTAAATTTACAAACAAAATATAACTTTAATACATAGATTCATCACATACTCCAAATAAATAAACTTCTTCAATTTTTAGTTATAAATTCTTGCTAGGCATATGCATTTATTCTATTGTTAGCTGGTGCACACACACACACGCACATACATGTGAATATATGCCCTTAATGTGTCATCTTCAAAGTTCTACCTTTTCAAGTTTGTCATTATTACTTTTCCATCAAAAAATAAATTAAAACAATTAATATGTTCAGTAAAAATTTTTATCACTACTTATCAGTATCTTAATTGTCGACATTCAAACTATTCAAATAAAAGTTCTTTAATATTCATCACAAACATAAACTTACTTGACTTCTAACATAGCAAATGACAAGAAGAATGCAACTTTTCGTATAAGATTGTTTTGCCAATTTCTTATTTTTACGACTACTTATAATCTTTTAGTACTTTTTAAACAATTAATATCATAAATTCTTTTAACAAAAAAACTAATTTTATATTTTAAAAAATTATAGAAAATAGTAGACGTACATATTATCGTATGGTAATATCATATTGTGTGTATATATCCAAAGATACACATTCTGATATGTATCAATTTTCATAAAAAATGTATCATATTGTTTCATGTACAGTAAGTCTTGACAACTATGGTACACAGATAGGTTATGTCTTTATGTGACTTTGTTGACTGGTTGGGTTTTTGCTAAGATAAGTAACTATTTGTGCGCTTTCTACTTGGATGCACCTCTTAACACTCCTTGTATGTCTCGTGTACCACGGGCAGTGTCTCTTTGGAACTTGTCAATAAAATAATATTATTTTCTGATTAAAAATAGCTACACAATAACCTGATGGCATTCAACATACAAATATGACGAATTTGTGGTAAGCCTCCTCATTCACTTACGTAAAGCTGAGTATAGACCATATGCATGTTTAAATCCTTTACTTGTCACCATAAATAAAGAAAAAACATTGCCAAAATGAAAGCATAAGTGCATACCAAAAATGTAAAATAGAGTTATTGCAAAAGAGGAAGGCAATAAGAAGCTGACAAAGTCCCATAAATATGTAGAAGCCCAATATGAAAGCACAGATACCTGAGAAGAGATTGTTAATCAGAAATAATAGAAACAAGAACATGAATAGAATAGAATTAAGTAGTAAATAATTACAAGGGTAAAAACATACTCCACTGATTAGCTGTTGGTGCTTAGCCTTTACTTCACGTTCCTACATAAAATCAACAGAGAATACTTACGATATCACAAACTATAGAAAAGTAGCCACAAATTTCTTTTGGATAAATTCTCTAATCAAACTAAACACCAAAATAAGGGAAAAGTATAAAAAACATGTATCTTTGGCAGCTTAAAAAAATGTTCTTGGAGTGAAAACAAGTCCAAAGATTCTAGATAGAAAGGGAGAAATTTATGCCGCCAATTTAAATTCTACACAGAAAGATATTAGCAGTTTGTTGTACTTACTTTTTTTTGTAAGAAACAACGAAGTGATATATTAATAATGTACCATCAGGTACAAAGGAAGGATGAGAAATCCAAAAACAAAAACAGAAGGCATCTCCAAAAACTAAAAAAGACTTGTAATCCAAGAGTTAATTACACAAAACACCTCTCCTTAAAAGCAAGGGATATTCAAAAACAGAGAAAATAAAAGAATGAATGAAAGAAAGTGTTGAGAATCATAAGATATTATCTGGTTTATCTCCTTCTTTTCTTGTACATTATTTTCCTTCATTTTTGAATTTTATTTTCCTTCCTTTTTGTATTTTATTTGTTTCATTTTTGTGTCTTCTTGACCTATATAAATAGGTAGGACCTATACTGTATTATACTCACTCGCTCATTCAATAAAGAAAAGTATTCCTTTCTTCTCTCATTTAACAGAAAGAAAGGAAGAAAAAAAAACTAGGGGGCGGAGAAGGGGAGGGTGATGAAATATGAGGAGTCTAGGGGAGAAAAGATGAGTTCAGAAAGGTAAGGGAACAAACAAAATCATGCCTAACCATGGAATGAAAAAGGGCCTAATCCACAAAGAGATTTCTACCACCAACTGCAATTTTAACTATTGGTTAATGCAAATCAAGAAGAATAGACAGGGGTTCCATGAAGCAGAGTTCTAATAGAAAATTCTACTAGAAGCATTAACTTGGTTACCTTTACAATAGAGACAGCAAATGAGGCAGGAACAAAGGAGAGCGCAATATTAACAATAACAGCAGCAGAGAAGGCATCCAGATCCTAAAAAATTCAAAATATAACCCAAGATAAGAATGCATTGATGATTCAGTATCAAAATGGACTATATGCAAGACAGAAAGCACAACTACAGAGAATGTGAAGATTTATTGGCTATTGGTACATCATTTGTGGGAAATCACAAAGCTTAAAAACAAGAAATCATAATGTCATACTGTACCAACTCAGAAGACACCTGGTGGATTTCTCTTGTGATGTCTGGATCCACTAAATCCATCCAATGTACCAATGTACATCCAATGTCCAATGTACCAGTATCGACATAGGTGTGGGATCCTCATCAGACATTCATATTTTACTTGGGTGTCGCTGTTTAATTTTTTTCATTTGATATCCCTTCTATTCTTTCAATTTTATTCATAATAATTGCATTAAAGAAAAAGAAAAGTTAGGTAAAAAGTGAATTTTTGTTAAAAACATTTTGGGATAAAAGGGAAAAGGAAAAAAAAGGATTAATAGGAAAAGTAAAGAGCTATATATATATATATATATATATATATATATATATATATATATATACATATATATATACTATATTCAATTATTTTTAATATATATATATATTCAATTTATTTTTAATTGATTTTTATTTTATCATGTGTTAAACAACCAACTCTCCTAAAACCTCAAACTTGTAAGATTTTAGATTAATATGAATATCATGCTTCTTAACACCCTCCCTCAAGTGCGGTCCCATACCAGGACGTAGAGAGTCAAACAAACCAAATTGAGTCTTGGGCAGATTTCAGGTGTTAACAAATGGGGTTCAGTGAAAGAGGTAACTCAGGAACTCGGGACCTCTTGCCAAAGCCATTTCAATAAGTGTTAAAGCGACCAACTCTCTAAGCTGAGCTTGCCCCAGGATTTAGGTTTTAATAAGAATATCATGCCTTTAACATCATGTTGCATCTTAGCCCCTGGCCTATTTTTCAGATTCTTTTTAGTCATGAACACACACTAGCATCCAACACTCATACCAGAACTCATGCAACATAGGTTTTCTCAATTCGTCCTCCAGTTGAAAAGCTGGAATGATCCTACCTAAAACACAAAATTTTCCTTCATTCTTGTTTCAGTATTCAGGTAGCCTCTCAGGTCCTGCTCACATCTCCCTTCTTCAACAAGGCCACAAATTAATTGCTAGTGCTATAACAGGTTTTGTTCTTCTAGCATTTAGGAGGGTCAATTATATTTTCTTTAATATTCTTCCCACAGCATATTAAAGGATACATGTTAATGGTGAAGGTGAGAAGCATACATGGCGCTGCAAGTGCTGGCTTTTCGTCATAGGCAGAGGATGATTGCGAGTTTGAATTGTCATATTTTCATTGCGAGTTGCAAACCTAAGAATTGCGGCATTCATTAAATTGATAAAGGTTGGTGCAGCATGCTGACAAGAACCATTATGAAGCGCAGTGTATCCTAGACTCCCATCTTTATTCTGATCATCCATCACAACTGCCCCATACCTGCAATTAAACATATGCTATTCAAATATCAAAGTGCCCCAGAAATGCAATAATAAAAGTAAAATACATACTCAAACCTTGCCTGCTCTGCACACCACTAGCCCTTTGTCACTTTTTATAAATGTAATGAAACTTGTCTTTTATCCTAGGCCAACATAAAGACATTCCTAACTTGTTCTATTGGATTGATATATTATGGTATAGGTTTCTTGCATCATAAAGTCAACAACAACTTCTGTGCATTAATCATGGAATACGAATATACATAGATGTTGAATTACTGTAAGAATTTCAATATGATCAATAGCTGATCAATCTGTCCTCAAGAACTGACTTGAACAATGAAATTTCATTTCATAAAAATCATAGTTCTATACTTTGCTTGACAAATAGATCACATTAACATACATAGTATAAATGTTTTTTTTTCCATACCACCAACATAGGATGCAAAAAGTTCAGGCCAACACACCTTGACTGGTAGGATTCATTAAAGCTAGACATCAAAAATTCACTCATCGAAAGAAGGGTAGGCCCCAGAGTTGGCCCTGCAGCTTCAATGGCATCAGTTAATGCCTTATCCGAGTCAGGAAATCTATAAGTAGACGGTCTAAACCTTTGAATCCACCCTCCTTCAATATACTGTGCAACCTGCAACACTGATAGCATTTTAGGAGGAAATATTGAATATGCTTGGTGTCAATATAACTTCTCTGTTAGTCATGGATATGCTTAGAAACCCATCCAACCCCACCACCCATGGGAATCAACAAACACCAACTGACCTCTTTTGCAATAGGCCAGGATAAATCATATGGAATTGGACCACCACCACCGCCTCCTCGTAGCAGAGGATTAAAATGTGAAGTTGTAAAGGTCACCGACAGCTGGTCAGGGTGTGGCTTAAGCTTCAGCAAAAGAAGACCAAACAGCAAGAATACAGCAGGGATGAGAAGCTGGAAAACCATTGTTTTCCGGTCTCTACGAGCAATTATTGCCCTCTTTATGAGCAATGCTTTGGAATGTTCCCAGAATATTGACTTTGAAATGAAACAACAGCTACAGCACTGCACACTGAAGAAGTTTATGAAACTTAATACTGCAGCAAAGATCAAACTACAAGCCCTCTCCACAATGGTAGACACAACCCCAATAATTTTATATTTTCTGAAAGGTTTAGAATGGAAATTTTGTTTTGGATCATTATCAGGAGATGCTTGAGAAATCACTGAATCAGGTAAAACATGAAGTTTTTCCTGCTTGCTGCACTCAGTTTCATCAAAGTCACATCCTGCGACTCTCAGGAACACCTCCTCTAGCGTCGTGACAGAGATACCGTAACTTTCAATGCCAAGATGGTATTTGTCCTCATTACAACTTCGATCTGAGTTATGAACAGAATTCATACAGCTTTCGATTTCCCTGAACATGCTTTCAAAGGAAGATGAAGATGATAGAGGAAGTTTGAAGGAGATCTCTGTTCCAACCTGGAAAGGTGGATAAAAACCCAGACAAAAGTTGAACTAAATAAGTAACATCAGATTTGGAAAAATCACATGCACATATATGGATATTTCTTTGATAGTAACTTGTCTCATATTTGAAAAAGGTGTCATCTGGAACTTTAATGAAGAATAAGTAGTTAAGAAAACAAATTCTACTAAATCTTAAATCATCCGGAGAAACTAGCCAATTCATTTAAAGAGTCCCATAAATTGCAGTTACAAATTATGCACGTCTATATCAGACCCCATAAATAAACACTGCAAAAGAGAAACTCTTAATTAAATACACAAAATTCATAGAAGATCTAAGGTTAGGAAAATACCTCACTCACACATGTTGCCGATGGTACATGGCGATAAACAATATCTGCAGCTATGGAGGCACTGGGTGCAGACTGGAAAAGAAACGAGAACAATAGGTCCATTCACAAGCATGTCAGCACTTGTAAGAAAGAAAAGAAGGCCAATCAAGAAAACCATGAATAAAGTGAAAAAGAATGAGAGCAAACCTTTACTAAAGTAAGGGTATAACCAACCCCATATTGGTGCTTCAAGAAAAGGGAACTGTTGAAAAATGAATATTCCAAATAAATGATGCGAAGAAGTCTAATAACTAGTCCAAAAAAATAATAACATATTATAATTGGTTATGTCAAAGAATATAATTGAAGTAGTACATTTCTTCAAACATCTATAGCATAGCCTTTAAACTTTAATAAAAGAAATAGTGCCATAAGAAAATACAATTAATGAAAAGAAGGTTTATAGTGATACTCCTACAGAATGAAATTCTACTCGTAAAACCTTCATGTATGTGTGTGTATGAATCTATTATCAAAAGAAGAGCAAAGAATTTAAAGAAATCTTGTCCTGATGTTCATCAGTTGCACCTCTATTGGAGAGAAGAGAGACTTTTATTAGGAGATAAACATGTATGGAGAATCAGATAAGCTTCACTAAAGAAACTAGCTTAATAGAAAAGTGATTTAAGATTCACAAATACAATGGAGAAGGGAGGTGCAAGATTCAACTTGAAAGCCATTGAGTCACTTGCATTAGGACATTCCAATCTCTTCTTATACTACTCCCTCACCCCAATCTGGAAAGGAGAAAAGTTGATAAGAAAAAATCACTTTCTTTCCGAGGCATACTTAGACCATGGTCCCTCACCCCTTTACTATTGAGATTGACAAAAGTCAATTACCCATTAACCTTGCTAGTCAATGTCCACTTGTTGTAGAGGGCATGGATGTCAATAGCACTTACAAGAAAGACAATTTTGGAGATTTCTCAAGCATTCACTTCTGGTTATCTTAAAAATAATAATAATAACAATAATAATAGTAATAATAATAATAATAATAATAATAATTATTATTATTATTATATCTATATATAATAATAAATAAACAGTTTGTTTCAGTTTCTTGACTACATTAAATAGAAGTAAATATGTAGTTGAAAATGTACATTGACAAAGAAGGGTTCTTCTTTGTAGTTGAAAGCCAGAATTGAAACAGTCAAATAAGATATTTGGTATGGTCAACACGAGAAATTGTAAGGTGACTGCAATTTAATAGCCAGTAACATTCAACCAGAACATTAGAAAGGGAAACTAGAAGTATAGCATCCACCAATAAGTTGCATGTGTAATGAGAATTAAAATTGGTATACTAAGTGATGCATATATATGTAAAGAATAACGAAGAATAATAAGACTGTTGCTATCTGTTTCTAAGAAAAAACCAAAACCAAAAATTAAATAGAAGAAACCTTCCACAGCATTTCAAAGACCCACTAGCCATGATTGCTATCCTGTCACCAAGTACATCAGCTTCATCCATAGAGTGTGTGGTCAGTAATATTATCCTGCCCTTTTTAATTCTTTTGATTAACTGCCACGTCAAGCGCATTGAATATGGGTCCATTCCACTAGTAGGTTCATCAAGGACTATAACCTGCAAAACAGCAATGTGAAACAATTTCAGAATGGGCATGTATAAAAATAATGGCAGTGTCCATTGAGACCTTTTTCCACCTTGCTATTTCCTATCAGCGCGATCGCAAGGGACAATTTTCTTTTCATGCCCCCAGAAAGAGCCCCCACGACAGTATTAACTTTATCTGCCAAACCCACCTGGTGAAAACAACATCATCAAAAATACCCCACCAACTTTAAAAGTAGCTAGAAGAGACTAAAAAAGGGAAAACTTGAATGTACTTATAATAGTTAATTAAAAAGGCACAATTAAAAAACAAAGAAAAAGAGGAATAATTTTGCTTTAAGGAAAATTAAGGACAAGAGTATGATGAGGAACCAAGTAAAGTGATATATTAGATTTTATAAGTAGTATTGATAAATCAACAAAATAATCAACTACTATTAGCAGTCCCAAGCATGAAAACATCTAGGGTAAGGATTAAGTGAATTTCCAATCACAATAAGCTTGCAGTAAGATTTAGAATTGAACTTCAAACCCCCTTCTTTTCTCATTCACGATGGATTAATTTACTAAACACATTAAGGACAAAGTCCCAGAGTGTCCACTATTCTGCCAATAATATAATGATATAATGAAACTACAGCAGGAATCATTTCTAAAAGAAACCTAATAATACAATAAAATCTAAAAATAGTTTTTGTCCATGGTATGTAGGAATGAGTATCTAATTCCCATTCCAATTTCACAATGGTATATTTGGGGCAGTTTCTCATTCCCTTACAAGAAGATGGTTTTTTTATCTCTATTCCTTGCAAAAACAAGGACAGGTATGTAACCTTTTACTAAGTTAAAATAAGCAGGGGTTATAGATTATATTTCAAGGAAAAAATAAACTAAGAAATGACAAGTTCAGTCCAAAGTGTATGTATGATATCCATTATCATGAAGACTGACTTGTCCATGTGGTAAAATGGGTATGAAAGTAGTAAAGTTATTACTGGGTACCCCATCACTGGGACTGGGATACAAATCTTAATTTTTTTTAGTAGTTGTTAAATGACTAACTCTCCTAAAAGCTCAAGCTTGTAAGATTTGGGTTTAATATGAATATCATTCCTTTAACACCCTCCTTCATGTGCAGCCCCATACCCGCACGTGGAGAGTGAAATAAACCAAATAGAGTCCTCCATAGACTTTCAAATCAACAAAATGAGGAATAAATGGCAAAGAGGTGACTCAAACCCAAGACCTCTTGCCAAACTAAGCTCTGATACCATATTAAAAGACCAACTCTCCTAAAAGTCCATGCTTGTAGGATTTGGGTTTAATATAAATATCATGTCCTTAACATTTGTAACGACCCGGCCCAACCATGTAGATGTTGATAAGCCCCGGACTGAGGGGCCCTCAGAAACTTCATGGCGTCTCTGGGTTGAGAGGAGCCCATACTTATATAGTGCCGGAGTTTCTCCTATGGAGTGGATGTGACAAACACCCTTCCCCACTTTTGAGAATCATGGGCGCCGCGTCTCTTTGTGTCCATGGATGCGAGACCAAACAAAACAAACCCCATCGGGGTCGAGGATCGGATACGTCTGGAATTTATTAACGACCCGGCCCGACCATGTAGATGTGTCGTTAAGACTGAGGGCCTTCACGGCTTCTGCAGCGTCTTAGGTTGAGAGGAGGCGTCACTTTATATAGTGTCGGAAGTTTCTCTACATCAGATGTGAGGATGTGTTAAAAACTATATTAAAAGTATAGGATACAAATCTTAATTTCAAATTTAAGCTTCACAATGAAGCATGACTTAAAATTTTAGGTTAAGAAGGATAAACAAAGTACATGAGAAGCAAAGTTTCAATGATTAAAAAAGTCTTTGCAGCCAAACTTTATCATACACACAAACCGTAAAAATAAGTCATGGAAGTCATACATCTGTACTACTCTGTGTATAAGATATTTCAAGTTTTACAAAGGCAGAGCATAGGGAGGAAGGGTCTAGGGTTCGAGTCTAATGAGGACATTTGCAGATTGTGACTAAAGTGTTCTTCTAAAAAGGTGCTTGGAGCGTAATGTAGTTTTCAGATGAAACTTAGCAAGTTCTTTCACCTTCCTAGATGTTGCATGGTCAACATATCCTTCTTACAAATAAACCCCAAACCAATTTCAGGATATGAGATGCTTCAAATTGAAAGTTATCGAATAAACCTTCTCCACAAATATTGAATTGCAATCAACTTCAAAGATTTGGCGCAAGGTATAGAACCAATGCAGTTCATTCCAACAAGGATTAAAAGAACTCAAGTGATTTATAGGCCATTATTTAGAGTTACAAAATTGAATGCACAGGATAATTATAAAAGCTACAATAGGAATAACACAACCATTGTAATATGCAGCAAGAAAATCTACACGTACATCTTAGTTTTTTCCTTTTCCTTCTTTTTTTTCTCATTTTTTTTCTTCCCCTTAACAGGCATTTCTGGTTTTTTCTTCAATTAAAAAAACTACAGAAGGAGAATTTCTAATTATCATATGAATGAAAGAATCAAATAGCAAGCAAAGGCCAGAACTCACTTCATCTACCATCTCAGCTACAGCGCTCTCCAAAATGTTTTCTGTGGCCGCCCTTTCAAAAACGCTAAATATTTCAAATGCTCATACCTAAGGTAAATGTTAACCAAGTGAAACAAGGACATTCATAATAAAGTGTCAATCACTAAAAGAAGTTTATTTGAAAGCTAAGGAAGTAAAAAAATATCGGAATAAAAAATAAGCAGAATTTCAGCAAGCAAAATTTCAAAACGGAAATCTAAAGCTACAGGAAACCAACAAAAGGTATGTTGAGACATGTACAAGTCTAGTGGCAATTGTTCTGAATAATTTAATCTGAGTTTAGTTACTTTACAATTATAACTATGGAATCAATCATAAAAATTAGGGGTGTTAGGTAGGTGAGAGTTTCATTAAAAATCCTACGTTTTTGTGCAGTCTTGAGGGAGTGATGATTCTTCTCTTATCAACCATGTCCCTAACAACATCTTACGTGATATGTATGTTGAAATCTGGTTCTTCAGAAATTATTTGAATATGATCTGTTTCAGGAACTATCTGAAAGAAAAACATACAAATTCTTAAATTTGTATTTTTATTTGGCTAAAGTGATAATTTTTTTATCTGAAATTCTACCATAAACACTCAATTCCTCACACCGCTACATTATTACCTCTTGCTGGAATTTCGAACTCTTCCCATTTTTCTATAATTTCAGTCACATTCCTCCATCAAGAAAACCTAGGATTATTTGCTGTGTGCTGATGTTTTCTAAAGCTTATAAGATAAAGGTTGCTTTTGATGTGAGGCAGAAATAAACAACCAATGAAATAAATTTGTTTGCCTTACATAAATGGCTGATTACTCTCTTCCAGAAACAATGAGAATCTATTTTTTTGTCCCTCTCAGACCTCTTTGGGGTGACTCCAGAAATATTTAGAATCGATATATTTTTTCCATCTCTGACCACTTCTTTTTCCTACTTTCACTTTTTTTTCATCACTGTCATAACATTAATTCTTCCCCAAATCCTAAATTAGTTAAGCCCTATCACATATTATTGTTTATTTATTAGATGATGTTCAAAGAACACTGTGAAGCTTGTTAATCATAGGAAGCAAGCATCAAGGATTATTAATCTATTATCAAAGCATAATCTGTTATATATTAGTTCTGCACGTGCCAGATTTTAGATATTCACATTAATTTACATCAAAACATTTTGACATAAATTCAAGCGTGTAATAATCAGATTCATTAAGTTATGCATTCTATATATATATAGATATAATGATCACAAACAAAGAGATGTATTCATTAAAATGGCTTCATATTTTGCATAGAATTCCTTTCTTTTTTATAATATATCTTGCATTTTTGCCTATAATATAAAACATGTTTGAAAGCATAACATGACTCTTCAACCACATAAGCCAAATACTAGCAGGTTGCAAAACTACAATCCAAGTACAAAAGTTAAAACTAATTTTATACTAAATAATGGATGATAAGTATTTATCAAGCAAGAAAGCCAGATCTGGCTAAAGGATATTTAAAAAAATAATGCTTATCCCCACTGCTGAAAAGAACAAACATCAGAAATAAGAAAAATGTTTAAAGTAGGGATTAGAGGTGAATCCTGTAATAAGCAACTCATTGTCTGTTTTTCAAAAGAAGAGCAGATAGTAAAAAAAATGCACCATATAAACAGCCCAAACCCTATAACGAATTGGAACCTAATTATCTGAATGAGTTTCATTCTAGATGATAGAGAGCAGCTCTCTGTCGTCTTCAGTCAATGTAAGCATGGATGGGTAATATTTGAAACACTAAAGATGTGGTGTCAGACAAAACATTAGACGGAAAATAAAAAGAAAAAATAGAAAATGAAAAATAAAAAAACATTCTTCTTACTTACAGTTAACTCTGGAAAGAGAATATCATTTTGAGGGCACACGCCCAATTGCTTCCGTATTTCATCCTACAGAACAAATTCAAATTTGATGAGATATTTAAATGGGGAACAATGCTATTATTGGACTCAGCTAAGCCATTATATGATAGTTTTAACACAGAATTATGTCTATAGGAGTACAAGACACCTTATGACTGTCAGTTTTCAAAAGAGCAAGTAACTATATCAGTTGGTTTTTAGGACCTAATAGTACATAACCTAGCCTCTTACTGCAAAGGGGTTCAGGGACAAAGCACTTGAACACCAAATATAGAGGTCATATATATGATCCCCAAAGACATGATTAAGTTGTGTATCAAACTGTTGACTCTTGGATTGGTAAAACGGGAAGAAAAAAAAAATTGTAAGCCATACTTTCCCAGCAAATGGACCCTGTCCATCATTTTGAGAAAAGATCATATGCATAATGTGACCATACAAGTATAAGAAAAGATATGAAGCTTGAAATATTATAAATCAGAGATACCACCATTTGGGTTATGATATTCTTCAAACATAATACAAAAGTAGGGAGCGAAGGCCATAACATGAGGTGTTGCTTTGCAAACATGTGCCCCTTCAAAAATAGTAAATAAAAATATTTGTGAGAGCCAGAAGAATGGAAAAAACACATCATTTAAAAAATATTCAGATATACCTCAACATGTGATTCTTTTTCAAACACTGGGAATTTCATTTAATACATGTTAAATTTGATTCATGGGCAATAAAGAGAAGACAAACAATTTTAAGATGAATTTGTCCCATACATAGCTTTAAAAGGTATGAGGCACAACTAAGGCGCAAAAATCTCCTACAACTTGGGGCTCAAGGCACAACACAAAGCGCATGCCTAAGTGAAATGAAATATGCCCTTGAATGCATATAAATTTTATAAAATATGATGTAAAATCTAATTCAATTAATAAATAAATCAAATTCCAAAATTGGAAAAGAAACATTCAATAAAAAAGTAATGAAGCTATATAAATGTCAATATACTACAAGAAATTTCAAGAATAAGAGTATTTAAAAAGGAAAAGTAGAGTCTACAAGGTGTGCATCTTCAATAAGGTACAAGTTTTGGCAAGGGAGGAATTATAACTAAAGAGTAGTTGCACTATGAACCTAGGTATACTCAAAGCATGTGTTTTGTACCTATGTTCCCATATGCAGAAATAACTGCAAAATCCAACTACTTAACACACACACACATGTGAGTGTGTGTCTGTATATATATATAGTTGCACTATATAACACAGCTCTCAAAAGCAAAAGGTAAAAATATCAAATTTTCGCACAACACCAACTTTTCAAATTGTTGCTCAAGATTTTAGGACATAAATATACACAATTTGTTCTCCCTTTTAATTCAAGTAATTGGTTTCTCGTCAGAGATGATTTACTCTTGATCAAAAACATGATGCCAAACATCAAAGAAAGTCATTTCAGCGACATAACTGACTTTATCATATTTGCATAGCATAGATTTGTATAAATGAAATCATAATCATAAACAAGAAACACTTCTAATTAAATATATGGAAAATAAATGCCTACAGAATTATGCTGATATTTAAAATCAATAGAATCAGAAACACCAACCTCAAATACTACAAGAAAAAAAAAGGAAAAGAAAGCAAAGAGCAGGGAAGGAACTAGATTTGAACATGCTCACCGAGAAGAGCAAGAATCTGATTTTCATACAAGGTGAGTCCTAATGAGTTAACAGCACAACAATTTCCCTTTTTAGTAGCATAAACCTTGTGGAGATTTCTAATCTGGATGCATCTACGAAACCAAATAAAGCATGTAAGGGAAAAGATGAATAAAATGTGTAGAGATCAATGCACTGTTTTCATAACATCTACCTGCCATCAAGTTCTTGTTGCTTCATATCCAAACTTATTGCTTCCACAGCAGGTTCAAGCTTATCATTCACAAAAATTAACTTTTCTATATTTTTGTGAAGTCTAAGCTACAAAATCTTACGCTTAGTGAACTCTCTTTCTCCATGAACACTTCAGAATGGAAAATTCATGGGCGTATCATTCTCCCCGAAGAACACAGTCATTAAACAAAGTTCTAACATTACACCTAAACCAGATATTGATTAATGTTGCAGAAAAAAAATGACAACAAAAAACCATCTGAAAAGCACACCAAGGAAAAACAAGTTGTCTTTCATTGAAAAGCAGAAACAACGTAAAAGTGAATTAGTATTTATTAATTATGAATTCAAAGGCACTTAAGAAGAAACGTAAACTTTAATTTGTGCCTTGTGGTAAAGACCAATGGCACAGTACAACAATGCGTCGAGCAACATCATCAGGAGACAGGCCAAAAAATTTACTCCAGATGATGCCTAGAGAAATCATAGTCTTGAAACTTTAGAAGCCAGAATCGAAATTAAGTTAGAACAACTAAAGCGAAATACAAGAACATACATGAAACATTAACTGTGAAGGCCCAACATAAACGCTCATGGTAAACTAAAGTTAAGTGCATTTACATTCTGCAAAGGCAGTGGTGAAAGCAAAGATAAATGAACTTTAATATCTATGGATGTAGAAATGTTAATGACTATGTGTGTTATAACAAATGATTATACTGCAAACAAGATAAGATAAGATGCGAATACTGACACAGGGATAACCTGGTCATTGACTGATGCGTAAACCAGGAAAGAAGGCCAAGAAGAAGAATTGCCAACTGCCACCGTAATACTGCTTTCAGTTGAAGAATGTGAGTCAAAAGGCGAGCATGATAGCACTAAATTGAAATAAAAGTAGGTAGACACCAATGATTTATCACTATACTGGAAGAGTGTATCCATTGTGCAAGCTGTAATAATGCCAGACGTAACAGCAAACTGCAAAACAAATTAAACTATTAACACCATGGCATTTCTAGGTTCAGAAAAACATACACATACAATTTCTTGTGGTAATAATGAAAAAATTAAAATTAAAATTAGATAAATAAATAGTATTTAAAAAAATCTAGTGACTAAACAAAGTGAAATATAAGATAAAAATTTAAAATCAAATTCATGTATCATAATTTATCAAATGTGCCCTGCAAGAAGAACAAGAATTCCAAGTTTCAGGAACCGAAGTTAACATCACATTTTTACACAGTAATGTTTTCAAAATTGCATGTACTAATTCCATGTCCAGATTGAAGGTAAGATTTTAAAGCAAAACTTGAACCATCAAAGTCCAAAGTAAAAAATAACATCTGACATTTCGTAGGCAATAACATAAGGTATAAGTAGTGAGAGCATTTAAAAACACATACAACATATCATGATAAACCAAGAGAGATTGAATATCTCATCTTTCAGACCCATCATGTACAGACTTTCTTTTATCTTCTGTTCCTGAATATAAAAAACCAATAGCGTTAAGCTAAAAGTTGGAAGCCAAACAATTGAATACTCTGTTCTTAACTGTATATAACCATGGGAAAAACAAAAAATAGTAAAGAAAGCATATGAACTCTTTTATATTGATACTCATTTATTTGTATCATATCATTGCAGGCATTCTCGAACCTTGCGACCAGCGATCAGTGGTGAGGATTGGATACGAAATCATGAATATATATTAATTTCATAGTAAACATTAACCTTAACTAAAAGGGCTAAACCTATCAACTCTGATAAGGTGTCCAAAAAGAGTTCCAGGACGGAAAAATTAAGATGCATATTTTCAAACCGTTGAAGTACTCTTGATAATGGACTGGAACTCATCATCAGTGTATTCACGAGTCGGAAAGGGAGCTATTTTTATGTTTGAAGGAAGGAACTGCGTCCATGACTGCTTGAGGAGGGAAGTATTTGAAGGCAATACAATCTCTTCATCGACCATGTTAGCTTCATTTTGCTGGGCCACAAATATTATGAAAGAATCCAAAACCTGCTGCAGCTGCAGTGAAAAAAAATAGGAAAAAAGAAGTACAGATCATCTTCTGACACATCTTTGATTGGAAAAACATAACAGCGAACAACGGCCCACATTTAACAAGGAACTTTTAATTTTTATCAACCAAAACCAAAAAGACTACTAGTCAATGGGATAAAGTCATACAGTCAAAAATCCACTGAAGCTGTATTGCAGAGTAGGGATAGCATCCACACCCAGTTCCAAGTCATTGAGATAAGGACCATTTGTATCCATGATAGTTTTAACATCAGGAAATCCTGAGAATGCCCAAGAGTGGTTGAGGCGTATACTGTAATCAAATAATAGTGGACCTTGATCATGAAATACTACAGCTCCTTTGATTTTGGGATTTGAACAATTCCTAAACAAAATGGAAAGAAACCATTTAGGACCATCAGTGCACCAGCAAAGGAGAAAGCATATCTTTTTCAAAGAACTGGAGACAAAAACACAACTTCAAACAAGAATCCAAAGAAACGCATGCATAACTCTTGTAAGAAGGCATTAGAAAACAGGAAGACAATATGATGGAAGGATGGGAAATCCTTCAAACGGAAAATTAAAATCAAATTTATGACATCCAAATCATAATTGCGTAGATAAGCCCTTAAAAATCCAACCTCATAAACAACCATTCATGGGGGTAGAAATCTTCAGCAACATCATCTTCAGGTTGGATGCTAGCAACAGGATCAGCTGAGAGTTTTTATGATGGAAAATTTTAGACTCTTTTCTGTATGAGGGAGAGATTGGTTGGGATGTTGGAAAAGAGGACCTTGAACAGCATATAATTATTTCATTCAAAGGTGTGGGATTGCACATCTCTCGAGAATTATAATATAATATAAATATCAACTGTTTTTTAATAAGCATAATTAAGAGATCAATTGTATCAAGTACTCATGAAGTTTTCCTAATTCCTACATTCTCTTCTCTGTCCTTATTAATATATTTCAACTGTTTTTTACAAGCATAATTAATAGATCAATTGCATCAATTACTCATGAAGTTTTCTTAATTCCTGCATTCTTTTCTTCTTTCTTATTAATATATTTAGACAGTTTTGTGATAATGCGCAAGGAACAGGACATGTGTTTAGGACATTTTGGCATAAAAATTCAAGGAACCCACTTCTGGTGCATGCGAATGTGTATACAATGGAAAGAAGGATAAACTGGCAAGCGCATAAAAGACTGCATAACTGTAACAAATCAATAGGTAACCTGTAACAATGAAATACCATTAAAAAGATAACAGAGCACAAGTATTAAAAAGCCATTAGAACAATGAACCAATTTAGAACTGCTATGTACACGGTATAAGTTCATCCTTCCAGATCAACATTTAAGAGCATAATAAGATGATCTTATTTTCAATGATTTAACATATCAGTACCACCCATACAGATACCATATAACTTACTTGACTTGATTGCAGGTACCATAAAGATCAGACCTTATGTAGGTGTCCAGCTCTAGTTCATCTTTGTAAACTCTAGAGACTAACTGTAAACAAAATAAAAAATCACTTAACTTCTGAAAATACCTGTCAAGGAAAACACTAAGGGAAAGGTAGACATTTTATGTGACTCCACGAAAGGGGTTAAAAAGAATCCCTAGCAAACTAATAAAGGAGAAGGGAAGTGAAACTAGCCCATTAAAGAGAAAGAAGAAAGATTTGCAACCTATAGTACCTTTAGTAGAGGAAATTTAATCGACATTAAGTTAATCATCATCCTTGTCTCCTTTGTATCCGGTGCAAAAGCCAAATACTCATCCTTGGCCAACAATAGCTCCAATACTTGTCCAAAACTAGGGGATACATCACCTTTGCCCACTTCCACAAACATCCCTTTCCGAATGTATCTAAACCAGGTTCACAAGGCCATAGTATTGTTACTTCCCATGTGAGCACAAAAATTAAAAGCCAGATAGATTCAAAAATCAATAAATCTATAAAGAAAAAAATAAAATGGATCCACTAAAACTTTAAAGTCTTTTTTACAATTCCATTTCCTGCTCCTTTATTTGCAATCTCCGATTTGTTTGATTGTTAAGAAAACATAGTAAAGTAAAAAAAAATAAAAATTAACATTAATTGAAGCATGTAATTTTTTTTTAATAGATAACTCTTTTTCATCTTTTTAATAGATAATTTTGTTTTTAATAGATAACTTTTTTCATCTTTTTTATACCCTCAAATACTTCAATCTGGAACCTCCCGAGCCCCCACCCAACCATTTGCCACTTTGAAGCACAGATTTTTTTATTGTTTGGACCCAAGACAAAATTCAACCACACCGAGAAACTACAGGCTCACTGATGTAAGTAACTTATATTCTGGGAGGCCAAAAGAATAAGCATAAGATTAAAAATCTTCTTCTTTTAAAGAACATTCAACCAAACCAATCAACTATAGGCTCACTAACTTAAGGTTTTTATATTCTGGAAGGCAAAAAGAATAAACTTAAGATCAAAAAAATACTTTTCTTTTTTCTTTTCCCTCGTTTCCCTCAGCAACCAAATTGATGGTGTCCAAAATCAGAAACTTAAAGAGGCGTGACAAGAAAATATAGCCGATATTGAAGAAAACATACGGTTGTGCCTGGTGGACTTTTGTATCAACTTGTGTCCTCACAGCTATTAACATCAGCATTACAACAGTAGGAAGCAAAATCTGCAAAATATAAAAAATAAATAAGAAGAACAAAAAATAAGCAAACAATGAAACAGTCTCAATTTGTACAACTATTGTCTCACCGAATTTCACTTGAAGAGGACTGAACATCCAATAATCAATTTTATTTTACCAACCACCCCAAATTTAAACAAAGTTTTGGCATTAACTGTTAAATTTCACTCAGCCACTTTAATTAGGAACAAAAAACGAATATTTCAAAATTCTTTTTCATATAAGGGGAAAAAATAATTTGAAGTTCTGCTCAACTGAATTCAAATTCACATTCTAACCAGTAAAACAAATTTTTCTTAACCTCTACTTAAATTTGAAGACTCGTATGTTTTCTCACCATCCAAAAATAATTTAAAGAAAAAAAAAACAAAGATCACAAACTGATCGTTCATACACTAAAATATCATAGTTTTTATCTTCAATTTTTATATACTTTTTAGTGACCAGGCTGTGTTTAAACATTTCATTCTGTTTGCTATCATTTTTCACCGAGCTAACCGGCTTCAAAGAAACATGACAGAAATCACAAAACCGTCACGGCAAATAAGAAAGAAATTCAAAGATTTCATTTATTTTCTTAAATTTTAAGTAGCACATATAATTCGAATCTCTTTGTTCAAGAAAAGTAAAATAAATTAATATCCTGTTCATTACAAATTCAGTCCTCATTTGACTATGAAAGCAAAATCCTCTCAGCCCTGACTTCTCATTAAAAATTTAATATTTCACCTATTTTCTTACTTTTTCTCGTCGGTCTTTAAACAAAGATAACTAAGATCACGGATTGATCGTCCATAAACTTAAAAAAAAAAAAAGACAAAAGGCAAAATCAAATAAGAAGTGAGTCCCGCTCGGTTCCCGAAACTAATCGGAAAATAAACAGGAAGTAAGTCTAAAGAAGATTCCTTTTCCGACAAATTCCCGGCAACCAAACGGAACCGAAAGAAAAACAACCGACCTCCGCACAAGTAACAAACGGGTGACGAATTTTCAGAAGCCAATTCTTGCGAAGCATGGCTCTCAACTGCGCTCGTTGCCTTCCCATCTTCTCTAGCTCCTCACAAACCCTAGAGAGATGGAGGGAATGAGAGCTCTAGAGAGAGAAAGTCTGTTCTTCGTGGGGCGCGTAAGAAAAAAACGGAAAGCGTGAAGGTGGCAAAGGGTGAGGGATCGCCTTTCGCTTGAGTCAAGACATTTGGCCTGTTACTTCAACAAGCCTCTTTCTCTTTCTCTTACAAATCTAAATAATTTTAAGTACGATTATCAATTATGTATTATTATATAATATTTGATATTTTATTTATTTATTCAAAACTACGGAATATGATAAATATAAAATAGAAGCTTAACCAATACCCCATATGATCACAACAGATTCTTCTTGTTGATTGCATCCGACACGTAATATCTCGTGATAACATTCAAAAGTGGTGTGGTGCATAACTCCCTTGAAAGCAGTATCTCGTGAGAAGGTTTAAGATTAGTGATTTGCTTAACTCCGCATAACGGTCAAAATTCATGGGTGACGTGTAATCGTCCAACCCTTTGAAAGCAAAGTAGTGCACTTCCCAAACTTTTTTTCACATACACGAAAATTCTCCCAATCAAAATATGAAAATCGGGAGGGGACTTTTTTTTTTTTTTTTTTTTTCTTCATTCTACTTTTCTTTTCAATAAAATATGTCTCGATTAACATAATAGATTTAAATCTGAAATAATTAAAAATCTCGTCACAAGAATAAAATAATATCACAAGTTGTACTTGTAATAAATCGGCAATAAAGCCTCTGAATTTGATGAAATAAAGATTAGATATCTATATTCAATTTGCTTGACAATATCGTAGTAATTTGATATATCTCGGTATTTGAACTATGTGCAGTATCCGATCTCACTCGGCGCATATAAAATAACCGAAGCAAGCGATGAGAAATAAAGTATTATAAAAGGCGATGAAGCCGAATATCGATAAAGCGGCGATGATAAAAAAATAAAAAAGCACATGCATCTTGTGGTATAGCGAAACTTTGTTAGTAATGTGAGACGGGAGTAAAATTAAGCGATGCTATTCTTATTCTGATGCGGTGCGAGGCGAGAATTTATACGGAATCTCGGATAACGATCTCAGGTGTGTAGTTAAGTTAATGCTGTGAAATACGAATCTGTGATCGGAATAAGGAGACCGAGTTGAAATTTAGCGTGTTTTAAGACAAAGTTGACAAATGACGCAGCAACACATGGCACGAGGACACGTACCATGTGGCACCAAATGAGTAAACACTTGGCACATGGAAAGCCAAGTGTCATCATGTATGAAATGAGTGGGGTGTATGAAATGAGTGGGGGAAATAAGTGGCATGAGAAACACATGGCCTGGTGATTGCCATGTGTCAAGGTAGATTAAGAAAGGTGTTCTACACCTATACCAAAAGGAGTTTGGTGGGGGAAGAACGAGGAAAGGAAGAGAAAAAAATAGAAAAAAGAGAAAGAAAAGATAAAGAAAAAGGGAGAAATGAGGTGCTATCTTGGTCTCTGGCCTTCGGAAACGATAAAGTTTCGACAGATGAAGTAATTTGAAATCTGTGACTCCAGAGATAGGGGTTCTCTTCTACTTCTGAGTTAGTCGCATCACAGGAATAATTCGATGGGCGTGAGTATGGCATAATGGTGGGGCTAGTTTAAGAACAATTGCGATCACACTGTTGGTGAATTACGAACCAGTTTTTTGGTCCTTTATGTTCTCATAATTGCAGTTATGAAGCAAGTTGTACTTGCTGGAAAATACGGGCTTGAGTATGGTGATTTTGTGGTGTGTCGGTGTTGGACATGGGCCGACATCTTGAAAGCTGTGTGTCTTGTTATGGGTACGGGCGTAGTCAGTCCCGATAATATTAATTGTTTGATCGATAATACGAAGCGATGTGAAAAATGTATGAATATATGGTGAACTGATGTATTTACATGAGTTTGTAATTATAGATGTGGTGTATATTGCATGTATGATTATCATGAATAAGTAAATGTTGCATGTAGCTACCATCATCGTATAACGTGAAAATAACATCTGATAACGTGCATTGCGTATGCGGGCATCAGCTGAACGTTAGTCGTAGCGTGAAAGAGCGTTGTGTTTGGTGTTTAATAGCGGGCTACGAAAAGGGCAACGAATCCTGATCATGTGATTTAAAATTATGTGTCGGGTAGTAACAAGAAGGGATAGACACCCCATTAGGTGAAAGACCTGTATTCTTAGTCAGACACATGCGTCCAGCGATGAAAGTCCGCGAAAGTGTCAAAAGGTGTAGGGCGGCTTCTGTGAAACCCCCGACTGGGTTTTCACCAAAGCGCGTGACTTTGAACCAGCGGTTTTTCGAAGACTATCAAAGGAGTTGAAATGTAAAACAAAAATATTTTGTTGTAGAAATTAAGGTTTTAAATGCGTAGGCGTGCGCGTGTGAAGTGATGAGAGTGCAGGGACGTTGGCGGCATGAGAGCATTCATGTAGAAATGCATATGTTTTGCTCAATGTGTTGATAAATGTTATTATGAGCATGCATGTGCAAAGCAGGTGGGAGTAGCTCTTGTAAACAATTTATTTCCCGGGCATTCTTCCATTTGTCGTAAGAAAATCATTTCGATCTTTGGAGGTCCTGGAAGTGGAACTTGTCTAAGACCTTTAGTGGTGAAGAAGGCTGATCTGACTTATTTTGTGATAAAATTGAATGGTGATTTAGTTTATGTTATGTAAAAAGGAAGGAGTTGTAATAAAACTCATTACGAAATTCTTCCATACAGTATAATAGGGTTTTCCCATATTTTTATGTTGTCTTTATTGTGCAGCGGCCATGTGTTAATTTTATAGTGTTTTGGGAAGGAGCTAGAGGTGCAGGATGGGCTAGAAAGGTTGTTGTAGGTTTGGGTGAGTTTTAGGTCACGACAAGAATTCTTGGCCGCGATAGAGTTTATAATAGTCTGCCGCGGCCAGGAGGTTCCGCGTATCGCGACATAGTTTCCGACATAGTTCTCAGTGTCAGCAGGCATTGCTAGGTCGCGACAAGAGCTTATTTCTTTGTCTTGACAATGCCACGACAAAGGTTTCCTTGTTGCGATTGAGACGACCACGGCAAGAGGTCACGTGTCGCACCCTTCATGCTACGACAGGGTTTGGTCAAGGCCAAGGGTTTTTATGTCGCGACAAGGTGGGGCTTTGATGCCAGAATAGTACTGCCTTGACATGCAGTTTTCTTCTTCTCATGATAAAATTCCTCACGCGACAGGTTTGGCCTTAGTGAGAGAATTTTCATGTTGCGAAAAGGTTGGACAAGACTAATAGTTTTTCTGTCGCGATAGTGTGGTGATGCATTAAGTGTGATAGAGAAGGCCAAGTGTGCGCGACAGACATAGCTGGGTGTGCACAATGGAGGTTCTTTGTCGCGACAGACTTCTTACAAATTGCAAAAAAAAATGATTCTGACGTACACAAATAAAATGAAAGAAAAATATTAAGATGGATGATTTCAAGTCAAATTTTGTCAAATAATCACTCATATTTGCTCGGCGAAAATTAGCAGATAAAAAAGGACCCTCATAATCGGGGCGTCAAATAAAATTGTGTTAAAAATATTCAGATGATGATTTGCCAAATTTGTCAAATAATCACTCATATTTGCTTGAGGAAAATAGGGTATAAAAAAAATGAGAAAAGGTTCACATCTATTCACTTTAAAAATAAAAAATCATTCATTCAAAACAATAATATATTTATTCAAAATATAAGATGATACAACAAAGGTTTAAAATATCCGATATATTGATCGATATATGTAATATCAGAAGGTCGAAACGATATCGCTAAGCTGCAAATCAGAAAATCGAAATATCGGTTTACGCAAGACACGCCAAGACGCATTAATTTTTCGACAAAATATCAAGATATATCGATATATGATGATATATCAGCGATATATTGATATATATCCAACTGGCCATATTAAACTCGATTCATCAAACGATTACGGATCGGGATCTCGACTAGCTTAAATAATATATAACGGTCAGATTTGCACAAAAATTAAATTCAACGACTATAATTAATATAAATATTTTTTGACCATTTAACGGCTATTTTAACCTAAAAAAAAATCTATAAACACCTCTAAAATCATTCAATTTGATCACAACTTTTCTCTACCCATATCCAATCTTCATTTCACTCCAATTTTTTTTTTCTTTGTGATTGTTTATATGATCATTTCATATTTTAAATTAGTTAATTTAGTAGTAATATATTAATAAATTAATATTTCGTTAATAATATATTAATAAGCTAGGTTAATATTCAAACGAAGACGCGATAAACCCCGAATTTCTTATCCATCTATGTTTCGTATATAAATCAAGACATTTACGCACGACATATTCGATCTTATAATCAATATTATCTGAATACCATCTTAAGATGAGTACTGGTTCTTTATCAAATTCGATCCCTATCAAATTCTCAAGAATCGGTGCTCCACATCGATCTTCATACGATTTTAAAAAGATTATTGTAATGTAATTTCAATGTATATATTTGATTATGAATGTCATTTTTACATTTTTAGAAAGTATTTCTATGAATTTCAAAACATTTTTGTTAATTTATGATATATCGATATTCATGTAAAAATATCCACCGATATATCGGTAAAATCAAAGTACCGATATATCCGTCGAAACCGATATTTCCATCATTGGATACAACATCAAAATGAATAGTAAGAAAAAATGACTAAAGACTTATATGATTGATAATTCTAATATACCTATAATAGTTAAGCATGAAGCATACTAAAGAACAATGATTTAATATGACTTTTCTGTTTGATCGAACCAGTTCCATCGTCTGAATTTTCTATACGAATACTAACGAACAAATCAACCGTTATACGATAACACAATCACACGACGTAACAAATCAATAATAAAAAATAAATAAAATTGAATAAAAACTAAAATCAAATGAAATAAACCACTTTATTGATAAATAAAACTTAAATCATAGTGCTCGAAAACCATCTTATTCATATTTATTTACTTTATATTATAAAATTGTAGTATTATAATCCTTAGGCATCCTCATTAGTAAGTTTTTTCTATGGAATTTTTTTAAAGCAAATAATAAAATATACATATATAATGAAAAAACGAAACGTGTTAAATAAATTAAATGGTAATAAATGATGTTTAAGTTATTTATTTTCCATTATTTCATCGAGTTTATATAAATATTAAATAATTTCAAAATGTATACTTTTTAAAATCATTTTTACTCATATATTACGCTTTATATAACTAACCATGCAAGCAATCATGATCATGCGACGAAACTTGTCCCGTAAGAATGATATCAAATCATAAATATCGAAACACGATAAATAAAAAAAAACAAAGATAAATAATAAAATTATCGTATAAACTAATATTATATATGATATATGTTAATTAACATATATATATATATATATATATATATATATATATATATATATATATATATAACCAATTAAACAGCTACCACGTGTACATCCCAGATTGTTATAAAAGGTTATGATTTGCGATGCTCTTAAGAATGTATTGAGCAATTTTCCAACAAATTTAATAATTTTTTTTAAAATTAATAATTTTTAATACAATATAGTAAATTATTTTGATTGAGACTTCAATCATTCTTATCTCCATGTCCAACTTTTTTAATATTGACTTTCTAACATTAATTATTTTTAATAATTAAAAATAATGAAATAATTATGAATGTGGCGTATGTTAATGTTTATTTTGATATACATTAAAATGCACAGTAGTCTTTAAAAAAAATGGCACAGTAGTGGAAAATATATTAAAAAACAATCTAATATCCTATAGTATGAAATATTATGAAAAGAATATCAAATATTTATGACACGCTTAAAATGTCTTAATAATTAAAATATTATTTAAAATAAACAAATAATTATATCACATGAAATGCCGTCATCTTCAATCAATCAAACGAAATCATAGCAAATGTTGAATTCTTCAGTGTATATTAATTGAAAAAATCAAATAATATTATTGGTTAAGAAAAACAAAGACACTTTGGACATATATAAAGCCAACTATTTTTATTTATAAAATGGGATATTTGGGAAGAATAATTTTTCCCATAATTCATTGAAAAAAAAGAGGAATGCTTTGGTAATTGAGTATTCTTAAAAGAAGAAAATCATGGGTTTGTATCAAATGTCTAAAACACGCGTTTTAGATGAGACAAAAGTATGTTTCAATCTATGAAAATAATCATATTCAACGGAATACACACACTTACATTCAATCAAAAAATCATATCAAACACGCAAGTGTTCAAAATAATGATTTGTTTAAAGCTTGAAAATGAAAAAAAATAAAATAACAAGTGAAGACAATAACTTAAAGTTAAGCAGAAAACATCTCGATGGTCAATAATGTCAAAATGCATGTATCAACTCAAAATTGGTTTAAAAGATGGTGTTCCTATGTAAAAATGCTTATCTCCTGCTCAGTAATTAACAATTTAAAGAAATTAGGGCTATATATATATACACACATAATTTGCATAAAATAAAAAGATGAAACATGCCTTCAAAGTAAATCAACCACCCGTCATAATTATTGCTTAATTTTTCATTTCATAGGTCCATGATTTATCTTTTTAAACTCGCATTCAAGGTGGTTAAAAAGTTGTTTTCAAAATAAAATAAAAAATAAAAAAAAGAAGAAAAAGGACAGAATTTGTTTAGGTCCTCTTGTTTTAAAAACCTTTTTAAAGGATAATTTTTTAAAACACAAATAACATCGTTTTGGGAATTGTTACTTTGTTATGATTTTAGTGTTTTGTATGTTTTAGGAATTGTTACTATACTATGATTTTAGAGTTTAATGTGTTTGTGTTTTCCTTATTTTTCATTATTTTCGAGAATATAAAATAGTTTCCAAAATATGGAAATAAATTATAGTTAATGATATTTTTCAATATATTTTTTGGAAGGTCCATATTTATCAATATTTAAAATCAAATTTAAAGCATAAATTATTGCAAACTTTTTAAGATTATGTTACAAAACACGAGTAATAAACACGATAATTCAAATTTAACTTTAAAGAAACAAAACACTTGCCACTTATCTATCATAGATTCATACGTTACAATTTTTATAAAATATTTGATAAATTATTTTTGTACCCAAGACGGTGAGAGGATAGATAAACATATCCATTGAAAATAATATTATTTTATTATAAAAAAAAAATCTATAGATTGTCTTATCAGGCCATGGTAATTAAAATAAATCCCATACTGTCATTATTCCAATAGGCTCATCAGCCTTTTATTTTTTTTATTTATTTTACCGGGTTAGATAATAGCAGCTTCGTATTAACGTCGTTTTTATGGTCGATTAAGTCGGTGGGGAAACGTTATAAAATACCAGGATAAACATTCCCACTACAAATTGTTTAATATGGGGTTAGGTATCTTCATCTTGGAATATAATTTCGTCACACTTAAAAAGTAATTAATTGATTAAATTATTTGTAAAAAACAATAAAATTTGTATTTAGAGAACATTTGTAATATTAAACGACCATTCAATCAAATGCTACTTTATCTTATTATTATTACAGGAAAATTATATTATGGATCTTATTTTAATTTATTTGGAAATTAAGAAACAATCGAGAATCAATGTTAGGTGTTCTCTCGTTACTCATTTTAAAGCTTTACAAATATAGGAAAAGTTAAGAATGTAAATAATTTTGGGATATAATTGTATTATTGTATATCAGCTTAAATGATATAGTATTTATTGTTTAAATAGGGAAGAACATAAGATGGGGAAGGTTTTGAGTTTTAGTCCTATTAAGAATAATTTATTATAATATAATTGAAAAATACTTAAAAAAAAATGTCTTATTTTTTTAATATATTGTAGTTTGAAGATAATAAATTATGCCCATTTAAACTCGAATATAAAATTTTTTTTTTATGTTCTTTATCTATTTTAACAATTAATAATTCTATATGAAGGGTAAAAACTACCTTATTAAGACGGGTAACTCAGTTTATTAAAAAAAAAGCTTCAAATTTCCGGAAAGTGCGACTTCTAATGCCCAATTGCTCGAGTCTTTTGTACATTTCAAAACTGAATTCAACAAGTTGACTGAAACTTTAGGAGATGACTCTCATCTGACGGTCCAAAATGTGCCTCGAAAACGTTCCGGGGAAATTAATTAATAAACTCTCAATAACCGTCTTAACAAGGCAGTTACATCCCAAACTTTACCCTTTTCCAATAAAATTGTTTAATAAAAAAACGTGTCATTTATTATCCAATGTTAGGTACGAAAAGTTCGACACCTCCGAGACGGTAAGAAACGAGAAATTAGAAGATCATTTTATCGTCATATTCTCGTACAGATTCATTGGTCGTCGCTTTCGCTTCAGCTTTGGCACCTAAGTATTATTAAATAGAAGTGTCTTTTTCTCATGAATATGACTACCACTCCAATAAAGAATGTCTTAATTGGTAATTTCACATTCGCTTGGCCACGCGCGCGTGGTTTATGTGTGTGAGAAGGAAGGTTCCTGGTGGGTCCGGAACAGCTTGAATTTCTGGACTGATATGAGTGTTTGATAATGGGACTACTTTGGTGGGCCCAGTCCCTAATGGGCCCAATGTTTAGTTAAATTAGGCCCTTGTTATTGGTGCTTATTGTTTGAGAATAATGCTAAAATAATCCCTTGGCGGAGGAAGCCGGGATATCCTTATACGAAGTCATTTTTTGAAAATTTAATAATTTTATTTATTTTTTAGCTCCGAATAATTACAGCCAATAATCACATGTGATTCTTCCTTCCGTTTTATTTCTTCTGTTATTCTTATATTTTCTCACTTTTTGACTTTGTTTGGGTCTCTTGAAAGAGATAATTTATAAATCAGATTTATTTAATAATTTTAATTTTAAAGTATAGACTGCTTTGTAAAACACATATTTTCTCTGTTAGTAATTTCTAATAAAGAGTGCTTCCAGATATGTTTTGTCCACTTCCTTTCCTCAACCTTTCGTTCTCTAAGTAGTACTTTATTCCCACTTATACTAGGAAATTCATTACATAAAGAAAATAATTTATTATTATTTAATATTACTTTTCGATTTTAATTTTTTATTAGAATACCCTATATTCTCTTTCTACCCATCACCCTAGCCAACCAACCTCTCTCTTTCTTCCTTGTTGGGAGACCCAACGGGTCCTTCCTTTATTCTCTTCTCCTTCTTCCTTCTTTTCCTCTTCTTCTTTCTTCTCTCATCCTTTTCCTCCTCTATTTTCTTATTCTATCTTATGAAACCTCAAATTTTACTCATAATCTAAGATATTGAGGACAAATACTACAGAAAATAAGATCACTTGCATTTTGAAGTTTCTCCTCTTCTACTAACATTTTTTTTCCTCTCACCACTGCCTACCCACCGCCAAATAAGTTTCCGGCAAGTCACTGTGGATGACCCACCACCTATGGTGACCCCTCCATTCCCCTCTTAATTTCTCATTTACTCCATTTTCCTCTTTTCTTTTATTTATTATCCATTATTTTCCTCTCGTATTCTCATCACCCAAACACATTTTTTCCTCAATTTCTCTAACATAAACTATATTTTAAGTCTTACAAAAAAGTGTAAATTCCTTCCTAAAATCATTTATACATTTTGACTTACTTTATGCATTTTTGGTTATATTAGATTTTACTTATGTATTTAATTATTATGTTATTAAGAAATTTGGACTTGAAATAATATGGGACCTATTGTGTTATTAATATATATTAGATGAACTTGGTTTTTGATTTTTACGTAGTTATGATTAGTTTTGATATTTGGGTATAATTCTTACATATTAAAGAAAGTGTAATTTATGTATGTTTTAGCCATGAATTTAGCATATTTATGTTTATTGTGTTTTTAGGTTACACATGCTATGCACTTGTGTGAATTTATTGTTTTGTATTTTTTTTTTTCAAAAATCGTATTCAAACCACATTGTTAATTTCTTTTATACTAATTATGACAATTTTTTTAGTTAATTATTTTATATGTAATTTAAATAGATATTTTCCTTGTCAATAAGACTTAAATCATATGGTTAAGAGTTTGGATGAGTATGGAGAGGGCATGAGTCCAAGGTTCGAGTTTAAGTGGAGATAAAATTGTGAGAATATATATATTCTTCTAATTGTTACAATTATCACTTTCTTTGTATATAAGATTGTGGGCACCGTATTTTGGCTATGATGTGTTTTCTATTCAAAGATAAGACTCGTTTTTGTATTTTTGAAAAACTATTTGGAAAACTGTTTTGAGTCGCTACTTATTTTATTTTTCAAAGGAAAAAAAAAGAGAAAGAAAACTCTAAATGTGACTTATAATATGGAAAAACGGGTTTGAGGAAAATCAAGTCTAGATTCGGGGATCAAGTTACTTATCAGGAAAGTACGGTGATAAGCCGTAACACCCTTTTAAGCCCCTAAAGTTTGAGTCTATAATAATCGAGTTAAAGCGAATATAACAATCGATTAATCATATAATTAATATAAAAAATAAACAACAATGGAAACTCAACGACACAACAAGCATATAATAAATAAATAATAAAGTCAAAGAGGATAAATGTGTACCTTGGTGGATTTGAGAGCGCTATCAATAGAGAAGAACCATATTAGTCCAATAACAAATACAAAATATTTAAAATCAAAATTTGAAACTAGGTTGTAAACTAAGTATTAAATTATTTGTTGAAAACATATATGAAATGATGGGCCCTCACCAAGGCCCATTTATTTAGTATAAAGTCAAGTCCATAAAATTTTATTTTATTGAAATTATAGAATTGATTGTGTATCTGGAATTTTGAAAATTAGGTTAAAAAATGGAAATTTGAAAAACTAAAATTTAATTAGGGAATTCAAAAAAGTAAAATAAAATAAAACAAAAATGTCACTTTGGAAAATAAGAAGTTTGAAGTTTGGATGTTTGGAAAAACAAAATTTTATTTGTAAAATTTAAATCAAATGAATTTTGAATTTTAAATATTTTTTTAAACATAAAGATCATAAATTTTATATTTTCTAAATTAAATAAAGTGATTTTGGAAAATTTGAAATTATAGAAAATGATTTTTTTGATTTTTTTTAAATTAAAGAATGATTTTTTTATTATTTTAGTATAGTAATTAAGGAAAATAATTATTTTTTAAAAATTTGAAATTAAAGAAATTGATTTTTTCTATTTAGATAACAAAAATAATAGGGTGAAAGTTAAAATAATAATAATAATAATATTAGTTTGAAAGTTGGTATTAAAGAAACTTAAAATTGATGAAAATAGAGGATGTTAGAAATATTATTTAAAATTGATAAAAGTTTGAAACAAAAATAGATGTAGGCTCGTGGTTTAAAGTGTGTACTTACACCATAATGGAAATTGGTTCAATTTTTCATGTTGCATTTGAAAGATTTTATTTTTGAAAGTGTGCATCCTAAGTGACGTGACAATGAGGCCCTAAATGAAGTGACAGGCTACGACACGAGCCTTAACAGCCGGCCAAGAAGGGAGACGACTCTGCGTAGACTTCTGACACTCTAATGAATCGAACCTAAGATGAAAGCCGACAATGAGTCCTAGCACAGGCCAGCCTAATGAAATGGACAGACTCCAAGATGGGGATTATCGAAGAACTAAATTTGTATCAATCTAATGATCGATGACTTACCTAATTAAGCCCCAAGATAAAGACAGCTAGAATATAATGAGCTCGACTGGACTAAGGGTTAGAGCTACATGGCTAACTAATAGATCAACCACACAATTATAATAATGGTAATGGAATAAATAAGTGCAGATAATAAAGGCCTAAAATAAATATGCACCGGATGAATGAATGAGTAAAAAGTAACACATTGGAATGATAAAGGGAGTTGTTATTTATTTTTTTGAACTGAAAGAGTGATTCATATTAATAATTAACGATCCAAAGACAAACTGGGATTCAAGAGCTCAGAAGAACTTTCATCCCAAATTAAAGGACCTGACATAGAACAGGATGCTCGTGCCACACTATGAGCAACCATATTCACAGACCGTCTCACTAATGAAAAGACCATATTGTTCATAGATGATGCCAACACAAGTCACAAGGCAATCAGTTATCAGCATAGCAAAGGGAGAAGACTGGTGAGTTGAGCGCATCAAAGACAACCTGGGCATCTATCTCCACATCAACATGGTAAATATTAAGCTGCTTTAACCATGAAATTGCTTCCCGAAGGCTCATTGCTTTAGCTTCCCATGGGTGTAAGTATAAAGAAATGGGTACTGCCCTTGCTGCAATAAAATCATCGGCTGAATCCCGAAGCACACGGGAAGCTAAACCTACATTCAGTTTGTGCCAGCCAACCATCGGTTTCTAGATCCCATCGTAAGGGAAACTGTTGTGGTGAGGAATTGGTACCAAAAATCTGTTTTCTCAACCCTTATGCTTCTTTCCACTGATTCAACAAAGTTACAATTTTATGTAGAATACTTCCAACCAATCATTTTATTTATTTCCATACCATATTATTGCGGTTTGTCCATATTACCCAGCAAATCATAACAACCAGGCTAAGATTCTCCTGAGTATAGGCTTGAGAGATGCGATGAAACCAAGATCCTATGGATTCATACCTGCCTGCTAATGAAAACGGGGTTAACATTCAGCATTCTATAGCCACCGGGCACCTTAGAAGAATGTGTGGGATAGACTCCCGCTCCTGAATACAAACAGGACAAAAGGGATCAATTGACACTCGGCGATGACACAAATTATCCCCCGTAGGAAGAATGCCTTGTCGAGCTCTCCACATGAAATTCCTAGCCTTTGGTGGAATTGCTAGTTTCCACAATTTAGACCAACAATGTGAAGTTGATACATGGATATATTCCTGTTGGACCTTGTAATAGCTATTCACCGAATATAAACCACCACCTTCCTGAGTCCAATACCATTGATCATCTATTGTTCGACAGTTGAGAGGAATATTTAAAATTTTCTCAGGATCACTTGAATTGAATATATTCCTGATGAGGTCCTTATCCCTTTGAAGCTCTCCTTGGACCATCAAAATCTGCACCCTAACGTGTGTTAGAGAAGTGCTCTAAAGCCAATCGCCATTAGCACATATATATTGTATGCACTATATATTATTTAATATGAAAGACTTCTTCATTAATTTGATATTTATATGTTGAATTTATATAGATCTTTAATCGAATTAATGAAGTCTATGATACATAACATAGTACTTAATGAAATCATTTACGAGATCCCGATAATAGCATTCTTATCACGTAATTATGTTAGTAAACAAATTATCCCTACCATGCGATCAACGATCAGATATCATTGATCCGCATGCATCAAGATACGTCATACTTCGACGTGGATAAAGCAAAGATCTTATAAACCTGTGATTATGAGTTGATCAAAGTTGATATGCGAACGTCATAAGAAAGAATAAGTATATCGGTGCATACATGTCGAGACAGTTATATGGATCATCTATTTAAATGTAAATGATTGTCTCATCATAGCAATGGTGCAAGTATCCTTAGACTTGAGGTGCTCAAGGATATCTTTCCATGTTGTCTCTTGGAGGTCGCTCTTTGGATGATAGTCGGGTATCTTGAGGTGTTCAAAGGTCATTGAGAAGTCAACAAAAGATTCACCACTCCCAATAGAGGGAGAGTATACCTATAGCCTCTTGTCGGAATCATTACTCGGAAATCTCTGGAAGAAAAGGAGATTGCCACATATGAGTGTCTTCAAAGGCATAACTAACGAAAGAACCCAGCCTGATGACAGCATCAAACATCACTAAGGATAAGGAACCAATCTATGGGAAACACATTGTCCGTGCTCGAACCGCTGGGTATAGATTGGTGAAAGCGGATCTAATTGCACAAGATTTGTGTAAGACCTTGAATACTTTCTACCAATAGTAAATTTGTTTTCGATCACAGATTGACGAAACAAATCGAATAAGAATTTTCGAAAAAACAAGCCTTGAAAATAAAAATGCCCATATTAATGTATTGAGTATAAAGAAACTGAAATAGATTAAAACTAAATTATGTTGGCAAGTGAAAATGCAATTTTTTCCTAAAAGGGCAAAACCCAGACTCATTACGTGAAAATCGGAAAATTTCTCAGAAGATCTCTGATGACGAAACGACTTCACCGTCAATTCGCCTCGAAATCTAGTTACTCGCCGACCACACCCGACACGTCACTTTCACGAAATTCGGCGCGGCACGCAGACGCACTTAAAACGAGATTTTTAGAAAAATCCAAAAAAATGTTAAATATTTAAAGAATGTCCATTTAAGATAAATGGAACTGAAACCGGGACGAAATAAATTTTTTCTAACGAAACGGAATCATTAGTGATACGTGGCGCGACCCAAAAGATCAACATGGCTAAAAGTCGCTATTTTGGTCTCAGCCAAAACCGTAAGAGAGAGAGAGAGACAGAGAGAGAGGTAGAGAGAGAGAAAAGCAGCTTTCCGATTCACAGATTTCACGGCCGAATCTCGATAGTCCGAGAATTGCCGACCTACGCGACGAGGGCTACGCCAGGTGTACCGTAATCACAAAGATTCGTCAAGGTCCAAGGTTCGGCTTTCACGAAAACCGGTAGCAAGGCCCCGCAAATCACGCCATTTGAGGTAGCCTCTACCAAGCGACTTCGCCTGGCGGCACAGGCGTGTCCAAGGAGATGCTATCCAGCTTTTTTTTCTCCACCTTGATTGTATTTGGGGCCATAATCTCGCCACTACCATCCGACCAGTGATTCAAATTTCTCGGAAAAAATCCAGATCGGAGGAGAACATATCCCTAGGGCCAGGTCTATCCAAATTCCCACCCCATTTTGGCCTCTGCAAATGCATTCAAAGGAGTGTTCGCATAGCTTTTTATGTTCTATTTTTAAGACTTTATGACTGTATTTTGGTCATAACTTGGCCATCACTCATCCGAATTGAGTGATTCAAATATTTAAATAAACTAGACTGATAGGAGAACATATCTCCTTGAAATAGCTCAATCCAAATTCCGACCCCTTTGGACTCAGAAATGCATTCAAAATGGAGCTATGTTCAAACAGTTTCTGGTTATGTTTGAAAACCGAGTAGTCCCAGTTGTTTAGGATATATCTTGAGTTTCGGTGATCCGATTTGGGTGATTCTAGTTGGAGAAGAACCCTAAGAACCATATCTCAAAATGAGTACAAAGAACAAGTATCAAATTATGGATTAAGACCCTTGAAATCGGGTATCAGAGACTGTTTCCAGTGTAAACAGAGTAAATTGACCAATTTTGAATGAAAATGCCATAACTTTTTCGTCCGAACTCCGTTTTGCTGCTCTGGACTTATGGAGAGTCACTGAGTCAAGATTCATCCATATTCCTGTAGAGCAGTGATGATCAGAACATTAAAAATTTATGTTTTGCACCAAGTGTGCAGGTCAAGCCGTTAAGGGGTCGGCGGGAATGGTCGGTTTTGGCACACCATTTCATGGCATGTCGCGCTATCAGATTTGCCAGAAGAATTTCCATGAAGCAGATACAGCAACCATGAGAACAAAGAGGCTGTCTGTCTGATTTTAATCAATTGGAAGATTAAATGCTTAACTAAGTTTCGAAGTATAAAGATAGTTAAGGTTTAATCGAATACGATATGTATGAATGTTAATGGATTTTATGGATAATGCACTGTAGGAGGAAGGTGATAAAGGACAAGGATGAGTGTGGAAAGTTTTGTTTAAAGGAGGAAAATGACTTAAATAACTAAGGTGATGGGAAAATGTAAATGTTTATGAAAAATATATATATATATATATCTATCTATCTATTAATGTTTACCAATGTATATGTTTTCATATCTATGTTATAAAGGTTCAAATGAAAAAGAAAAAGAAATGTGGTTTTCTTGACTTGAAATTATGTTGAGAAAATATGAAATAATTATGGTTTCCATAGTTTTATAAAGCATGATTTATGGTTTCCATATGAAATGAAATATTTATGAATGTATATTTTATATACACATGTTTATATGAAATGTTTGAATCCATGGCATTCTATGTTACAAAGAGATAAAGTTTAAAGGAAAGTTGATCAAAGTACTTACGCGTGTATGGTACATGGGAAAGTTAGATTTTTTATAGAGAGAAGGGAAAAGTGATGCATATTGCCACATGCACGTGAAAAATATCAAAAGCTTTACCAATGCATAATGTGATTTATTCCATAAAGGCAATGGTATTTAAGCATGACACCACGATCGAGGTTCCGCCATCGATGATCGTAAGATTGTTTCTGAAGAGGGTCCCCCGAAAGTTAGGAAAAAGAAAACTGGCCGGGTCCCTTCAATTTGTCCGTGGAAGGGGCGTACAGATCATCGACTTTGGTCAATCAATATGATGTATTGCTAGATGTCGCTTATGACTTGCTTTATTTAATAGTTGAATCGAATGACCACGATGGTACTATATTTCGCCGAAGACGATATCGTGGTGACAATCGGCTAAATCACAATAAAATTTGCTCGGCGGAAAATCGTCAAAATCTGAATTCGCCGGCGATTTCGCCGATATATCGGCACGGACCGGGAAATTTCTGCTGGAATAAACACACACGCGCGCAGCGCATTTTTGCTTCTCCAAAATATCAAAGATGAGATTCGAAATATCGGAGATATATCGGAAATATTGGCAAAAATATCGGCGATATATCGGGATATATCGGAAATATATCCAAATGACCAAATTTGAAATCCTAACTTGATCCAACGGTTATGGATTGATCCCAACGGTTTAAAGAAGATCTAACGGTCATATTTGCACCAAAATTAAATCCAATGGTTATAATTAAATTACAAAATTTTTTGACCATCCAACTAAGATTTTGACCTAAAAAAAAAATATAAATACTCTTATAAAAATCATTTAATTTGATCACAAATTTTCCTACCAATATCCAATCTTCATTCACCTCCAAAAAATTTTTCTTTGTGATATCTCCTAAATAACTATATATTAGTTTAATTTTGGGATAGTTTATAGGATTATTTCATATTTTAAATTAGTTAATTTAGTAATAATATATTAATAAATTAACATTACAAGCTTGTTAATTTTTAAAACAGTTATATATTAGTTAATGTTGTGTATGCATATTATAAATTCATAGTATTATATGAAGTTTTTGTTATTTTTTAAATTAGCTTTAATTTAGTAATAATATTAATAAATTGTAATTTTTCATGTTAGTTAATATTTGAAACGAGCATGGATGAACCCTAATTTCCTATCCAATGGTGTTTCGTAGATATAAGTCGCATTTATACATGACATGTTTGATCTTATAATCAATATTATCATAACACTATGTCTTGGTATGAGTATTATCTTTACCAAGATTGGATCTATCCATCAAATATTACAATTGAGTCACATCAATCTTCATTTTGATTTTAAAAACTCATCAGAACGTATATTCGATTATTAATGTCATTTTTACATTTTTGTAAAGATTTTTACGGAATTTCAAAGATTTTGCTAATTTTCGATATATCGGTTGAACTATAAAAAACATATATCTCCGATATATCCGATATATCCATAAAATGAAAGTATCGATATATCCATCAAAACCGATATTTCCAACCTTGCGAATGACCAACATAACATGGAACCTAATGGGTCACACACTTAGAAGAAGAGTGTGGAGCTGATATAAAACGGATTTAGATGTGATCCACATATGAGGGAGTTCATTCTCGAGAATGGAATGTCATGGGATTAGTGGAATCTCGGGTTCGAAGGCCCTCACTAAGAGAGATAAGAGGCTTAGGCTTGTTCTTCGGCTTAAGGCCCATAAAGGAACACGTCATAATGCATAGGGATGCATGTAGCCTATCATCCCTTAAAGTGAGGGGCATTTTAGACATTTCACAAGCTAGGGTTTTCCTATAAAAGCATCTTTATGGAAAACCCTAAGCACATAACACAAGACTAAGCCATTTTCTCTCTTCTCATGAAGGTGTTCAAGAGAGTTTGAGAGGAGTTTCTTCAAGAACTCCTCTTTATGAGACCGGGTTTTGGCTCCCTCTTCGGATCGAGACTTGGCTAGCATTGAGACTTCTTCCGAAACCGTTGCCTTTGAGGTTATCGGCTCCACTCTTCGTGTGGATACCGTTAGAGGCGAACCTAGGACTTGGTTCGTTTTGGTCTTTGCTACCCCGACCAGTAGATCGATTTTTGAAACCGACACAAGGTAATCCTGCACCCCTCTCTTTGGCATAGAATTGGATTTGATGCCACAAGAGGTCCTTGGGAGGGTTTTGTTAAGATTTTTTTGTTTTTCGTTGCTTTTGGCATGTGATGCCACCTTCAAAACCCAACAATGTGATTTTTTACTTCCCCAAGTCCAGAACTAATCATTCCATTTCCTTCCCTTGGCAACCAAGGATCTTGAGTTACCATTATATTAGAACCATCATTGACTTGGAGCCTACTTTGCAGATTAATTAGATGTCGGGTAGCCCATATATTATGCTAAAACATAGATAGGGTTAGAACCAAGCTTCTGTTATATCTCGGATTCTCGTAGTCTCTCGTCGCTTGGCATGAACTCAAGCAAAGAAGGACCAAGAAAACAAAAAGGCATCGGCGGTGTGCCTACTAAACTCCTCCGATACTTAAGTTAGACAGAGAAATAGAGAGCATGAATATCAGTCTTTCAGTGGTGTATTTTACATACCTTCTCGCATTCCTTCCTTATTTACGTAAGGAGGAGGATGATCCACTTTTGGCAGCGCGGGATGTATTTAAATTTGGCGGGAGGAAGGCTTCAATTGCGCATCGACCGCTTTCTTCCTCGATAGCTAAGTCGTTCAATCTTCCGCCCCAAAGATCGCTTCACCATCTTATGGCGCCTACGCACGTGGCTCGCGGGAGGATATGTTCTCGAGCCGCGAGATCACTGAAATCATTAGCCAGCCATCTTCTGAGACGGTAGTGTGCTAGAAGAGGGCGGCAGCCGGGCTAGAAGAGGACGGCTCGGGGCACAAAAACACTGCAGGCCTCGCAAGGACCCGGAGCAGCCTCATGCTTCGACTTCCAGCCGCGGGTCCGCATCCTGTCTCGCGGTGGGGATACCCTCGTGGGCTTTGATTCCGCCCAGCCTCCAATGGGATGTCACGTGCCATGGCCAATGCCCCATTTTCTCCCTACTTGGGAGTTCAAATCTCCCGCCTAGAAAAATACCGATTTTTGACCAAGCCACGCTGGGGAATGGGGACCGCACGCTTGTACGTCTAACTGCACGCTTCCGGGGTTTTCATTTCGGGTAATGCATTTAAGTATCGCTTGAGTTTCCCACGAGTTTGTAAACCCTAAAAAAGGCTGCAGGGTGACGGATTCTTTTATGTCACTGGATGGTTTTGAGTTTTCGATGGATGTGTATGGCTAAACACTGGTGGATGCTGCCAGTACTGGGCTTTTCTGATTGCTCTTGGGCTGAATGTGATGTTGACAAGGGTCGGCCGGTGGCTATAAGGAACGTGCTGGAGTGTGCTAATTTGCTTTCGGAGGGGTATTTCCGAACCTTATATGTCCCCTTAGGTGGTTTGAAAACTCGGATGGAGAACATCACTTCCGAATCAATGAAATTTTATATCTCCAATGCTCACGATAAGCTCCCCTGAACCCCGCTTGCTTCGCATTGTCAAAGGCCAGAATCATATCGCCGCAGGCGACCGGGGCTTTTTCATCTTTCTTAGCCTCTGTAGTAGCAGCTTTTTCTTCTTTCTTAGCCTCTATGACATGGGCTTTTTCTTCTTTCTTAGCCTTCTTCTTCCACTTCCTCTTCTTTCAGCTTTTGTCCTTTTCTTCTTTATTAAAGCTCAGCTTTCAAAATTAACGGGTTATGCACTGTCTTAGGATCAACCAGCTTGGATGGGTTATGTAATTGTGAATGCCATTTGGTATAATTAATGAAATTATGTTTCTAGAAATTTTTGTGTTTTGTCTCGCCTTATTTTTATTGTGCTCGGCTAACCGGTCGTCAACATGGACTAATCTCTTGGGACAAGGGTTATGGCGTTTGATGAATTATAGAATGCCTTGGGACAAGGGTTATGGCGTTTGATGTTGATGAATTCGAGGATGGATCGGCCCTTACGGTTTCGACCGACCTAACTCGTCACTCGGGCCTAAGCCCGCTCATTGGGAGGCATAAGGGCACTAGCCTCTGGGGCCCAATTTAACCCGGCCCACACTCGCTCACCGTGCCCTCAGTAAGTAAAGCTGCCGTTAGGATTCAAATCGCTTCGAGGATCATGAGTCAAGCATGCATTAATGCAATCTGTGAGGTGCTAGACGCCTTATACTTAGGGAGTTATAATTGGATTTCACCCGCTCCCATCGTGTCTACACCATTTTCTTGTTTCCTTTCCGTTCAAGAGCTTCTGTTGATACTTCACTGTAAGGTTGCGTGTTTTGCAGATAGTCTTTTCAGGCGTTTGTCTTCCCCTATCTTCTAGGTAAGCCTTATCTTTGTTTCGAGTACGCTAGATTCCAATTGCCCGCGTGTTTTCGATGATAGGAATGTAGGAGGGTGTTTTCTGGACATGTTAGAACTGGGAGTGGTTTTTTTTTTCTGGTCTAGTAGGTTCATGTGCCTCTCGCCTTTTACTAGGCTCGTATTCTAAAGATGGAACTAATTCCCCCTTCAGTCTTTGTCGTTGTCTCCACAAGAAGATGATCGAGAGGTTAAGAAGAGACTTCCACTAGTCAGTCAAGGTAGGAGAGGTCTCCGGTCGGATACGACTTCAAGAAGATCATTTATTCTCTATCCATGCAGGAGCTTCGAGGTCTTACCGCCAAATTTGATATCGACTCAGTTATCGACGGTCCAATCGAATCCACTATCGGTAAGGAAGACGGTGCAATATATTTTACCAGGGAACAACTCGCAGCCGGGCTTCGCTTCCTCGTTTCGTCTCTAATCAAGCAGTTTCTACACTTCTTCGAAGCACCGCTTGCTCTTATCCATCCAAATGTCATTTGGATCTTAACCGGGTGTAGCGTACTGAACCTCCTTTACCAATGGATATTTCGTTGGTAGAGGTCTACTTTATTTACACCTCAAGTCGCACATGGAGTGCCGCCTATCCTTGCTCACTGCAGCCCCTACTGCACTTTGTTACTGGAGCCCTCGACTCCTCGCCAAGATTGAGGCGAAGGGCTGATTCCTGGTTAGAGGACCGTGGTTTGAGACCCTTGGCTCTCTTGACCTCCCATTTACTTTGAACCGATCAATGGCATTCCTAGGTGTGTTCAAGTTGTGGGATTTGTTGTCGCTTTTTTATATGTCGTTGTACGTCTATCCTACGTATTTTCTTAATAAATCTCTTTCGTGCAAAGCCAGAGGAGGCAGACCGGTAAATCAAGCGAAAGCCGACTTCAAGAACATTCAGAAGTTGCTAGAGATTTCTGAGCGGGAACGGCATCACGAGATTCTCTTAACAATGAGGAATCTTCGTGAGTTGAGTCGCAATCCTTCTCCTTATATTTTTCCAGTTATTCCACACCCTCTTCCCACATAAATAGAGAAGGGCGAGCATTACGTTATTGTCGACCTTCTGAATTTAGCCCCGGGCAGCTCGTCTCGAGCCCAGACTTCTGAGACCGAGGTGGTTGGTCGGGAACTGGTGATTAGTCTTAGACCCGAGTAGCCTTCTTTGGTTAGAGAGGATTCCGACCCTACCCCCCAAGCATCTAAGGAGGTTGATAGGGGTAGCTGTCTCGAGTGTCTTCCTTTTACAAAAAAGGATTCATGTCCTACCCCCCAAGCACCCAAGAAGAGAAGGCGGATGCCTGAAAGACGAAGAGCGCCTGGAGCAGGGGTGGAAGATTTTGTCCCTTGGGTTGCCCTAATATCTAGCCTCCCCCCTACTAGCGAAGAGGAAGAAGAGGAGGACTAGATGGCCGACCTTGTTCATAACTTCGACGCATGGAAGCTGATTCGTGCCACAATAGGTGCATCGTAATCAACAAAATTTGTATCCTAGGATTCCTATTGCCATAGCGAAGCACGCAAAGATAGTGCCCTAAGGCCTAACTCAGTGGATGGGTTTTCTTCATGCTAAATGAGTCATAGTTGATTGAAATTGGTGTTTCCACTTTAGATTTGGGGTTTTGGTAAAAATAAAGCAGCTTTGGAGCGTGGTCGTAAAACTCAGAATCAGAGAGAAATAAAGTGTAAAAGAACTCAAGCTCGCACACTCAAGGGGGTTCTACAAGGTAATTGTAATGGCCTCTGCTCCGCACTCGGAGGATGACCTATAGTTATTTCCGAGCCGATTCAGTTCGCTATAAACCAACCCTAAAGCTTCTTCCCACAGACATCATTTATGACCCATTAATGTTTCAAAGTAGTTATAACCATCCATTGGATCTAACCTGCAGGAGTTTAATAAATGGCAACTAATTGAGCATTAGTGGATCTAGCAATAAGTATCCACTGAGCCGTGAAAGCTTGCCAAGTACTAACCACTCAAGGTACATCACAGGGATTCAAACCCACGTGTGGAGCAAACATAAATTTAGATGCCTACGTTGATATCGTAGGACAACGATTACCTCAAACCTTTAACCCAAAGGCCCTCCCCTTCAAGGACGAGGAGGCTTAGCCAAAGATCCCTCGAGTTGTCATCCCTGCGGGTGTTTGGCATGTGAGAAAATGAGAGAAAGGGGTGAGAATGAAAGAAAATTTCACTGTGCGAAAGTCAAAGCTTTGGCGCCAATTTTATCGATAGACAAAACCGGCCGTTATGAGCTCGACCGAGCTTATATAGTGCCTGTATCAAGGGAATTACATAAAAGTAGGAAAGAATGGCTTACAAAGTATTTTGGTAAAAGCCACAAAAATACTCTGGCCACAAGGCAAATAACACAAGATATGTGGCAACTCACAATTTTTTGCAAGTTGGTAAAATCTTCGTGAACACCGCAAAATTATCACTGCTTCTTCTCTCCTTCTCAGATTTTAGCTCAAATTGCCCTCCGATTTGCACATGCAAACAGGTCGGCTCGGGTTCATCGTATTTGAATCGACATGAAGAATATGGTGTAACTGGTATGCAAAACTACAAAAATATCCACAAAATATGATCAATAGTATAGCCGGGACCTCAATAAAGACCGGGTTATTTGTTGGTTAGTACACAAAAGTGCTCAAAACCTACAATAAAATCAGTATTTAAAACAACATTATTTAGCAATTGTGAGCCAACGGTGCCGCCTAAGCGGCACCGATGCTACCCTCAAGGTGGTTGGTGAAGCTAATCAACACCCAACCAGCGGGGGTTCGGAAGGGTAGGCGATAGTCATTGTGGACTCGCTTGATATGGGCTTTCATGGCTAATCGGCTTCGAAGACTACGTTCTCAACGGATTTAGGATAGGTCCTTCTAACTCATGAGGAGGTCCCGTGAGGGTATTCTCTATAGACACAATGGGCTAGACAAGGCGTCTTCTCGTTCGGCCAGAGGCCGTTGTTTCGACCGGCCGCTATCATTTCATATCTCTCCATAAAGGTCGCCCTTATGGAGGAAGTATTGGCCTTAGCCCAAGGTGCCTGTGAGATTATTAATTGAAGCCATTCAACCAGGGCGAATCCCCGGTCGCCCATATGGAACAACTATATCCAGCATTGCTTCGGATGCCAGTAGTTGTGCGGGCTGAAGAGAAGGGTGAAGAATATGTCGTTTCGGGTCCCCGCCACGCTTGTGGGCTAAGATCTCAAGTAGTGGTCAAGACGTATGCTAATACGTGAATCAGAATCTCTTGGTCAAATGACGGAACTCATATCGCTCATAATCGCGATGACCGCTCTAGTATCATTACCGAGCTATTACTTTATTCTAATGCGTTCTTTTGTAAGCTATTACGGTTATCCGGAACATGACCTACCAACATCGATAGTTCCAGTCTCGGTTGAGGGATGCGGAGAGGTTGCGGCTCTACACCTAATCGATGGTTTCTGACCACAGGGCGCTGAGTGCTTCCTTAGCTGAAGCGAAGTCAAGCACTTGACTCTAGGAGAATGAGGCCAAAGAAAGCATTGAAAAGATGGCCCGAGCTGAGACAGAGAGAGATACTGCTCGCCATGATGCCTCGATGGCCCGTATGGATGCCGATGCGGCAGGGAGTGCCAGGGAGAAGGTGGAGTCCGAGTTGGCTAGGGTCCAAAATGCCTTGGCGGTTGCAGAGGAGGCTAGGCAAAAGGCGGAAGACGAGGCTAGCCGTCTAGCCGACGAACGAGTCTCTTTGCTACTAGAACTCGGGACTTGTAAGGATGAAGTGTCCGCTATCCAGGAAGAGGCCCTTAAAGAGAAAAAGGCCCTGGAGGAGGTTTACGAGGAGGGCTTCGACGTAATCTTCAACTATAGGTATGACTGTTGTGATTTTGCACATAATATTTGTGGAAGTCAACTTGAGGTTCCAAGCAGGATGTCGAACACGTCTAAGATGTTATCTACATAGTTCTTTATTAACCCTCGATGCCCGTCAGGTGTTGTCCCTGCCGAAGCTACATCCATCGATGTTTTTCCTAGTGAAGTGAAGAATGAGCCAGAGAGGGAGGCTCTTGTTGCAGTTCTTGAGACGGATAATAGCGAGGCGGGAGAGCATCTCTCTACCGCCAAGGTTGGGTAGGGTAACGAGCTTGTTTTCTCCGTTTAGAGTAACCAGGGAGAATTTGGAGTATGATGTTTCTGAGTTGTATTTTGTGATTGCTCTTTGAGCCTTGTTCCTTCACCCATGTTTTGCCGCCTCGGTTTTAGTTGTTTTGAAACCAAGCTCAATAAAAAAAACATGTTTTGTTATTAGTAATAAAGCATGTGTTGTTTACTAATATGATGTGGGTGCTTTATTTTTATCAAATCACATAATTAAGCTAATTTAGTCGGGCAAGAAAAGATGTACCTTGAGTAGGATATAGATTAGCTCCGGATGAACACTCCGATAAGCAAGGTTCATTAAACCCTTATTCTACTGCTTCCTTACCTAGGCTTCGTGATGTAACAGCTAGGCATTAACCATATTGGGCCGGTAGGACTTTAACCTTACCTGGACTTTGTAATGAACCATCAACTATACCGGTCGCTAGACATCAACTCACTCGCTTTGCAATAAAACCGTCAAGCATCAAACTATACCGGGCCTGGGCAGGATATCAACCTTACCCCGGCTGCAATGAACCACTGGCATCAACCATACTATGCCGGCAGAGGGACATAAACCTTACCCCGCTTTGCAATGAACCACCAACATCAACTCACCGCTCCTGGGTGAGACATCAACCTTACTCGGGCTTTGCAATGAACCATTTAGGCATCAACCATACTAGGCCGGTATGTAACACCCCAAATTATACCATGACAGTTTATAACATGTTTAGGGTGTAATATAAGTTAAATCAGAATTTTCGGGAAATAAAACGAGAAAATTTCGAAAACTCGGAATTTGTACAAGATACAAGGGTGAAAGTGTAATTTGTCAACATGGGACATAAAGGTCATATGATTAGATGATTATAGGCTAAAGTGGAAAGATACATAACTTGATTTGCAAATAGAGGAGAGAAGGAGGACCAAAGCGCAATAAAAGGAAAATCAAATAAGGATAAGACCAAATAAATATCTCATTTTGGTCTTTGAGGATAGGCAAAAACGGATAGGGAGAAAAGAAGAGAGAAGAGAAGGGAAGAAGAAGAAGAAGAGGAGAAGAGAAGGAAGAAGAGAAGAAGATCAAAGGTATGGAAACTATGATTTTGGTATGGAATTTGTTAAGTTTTGTATGGAAAAGTATGGATTTTTGTACACTAGTATGAATGCTATGGTTTGTATGGAAAAATCAAACCATAAACCCATTTTTTTTTTGATGAATTTGGGTCTAAAAGAACCCTACTTGGTATATTGGTGGTGTTTACTATTTTAGACTAGATTTGGAGTTGTTTTATTTGGTTTATCGACTAAAATAGATAAAACTAAGTACTGATTCCCCCAAATTTTTAAGACTTAGGAAATTCTCTTAACCCATTAATTGTGTAGGATGTAAGGCAAACCATAAGTTTTTCCCTATATGTGTTTTTGGGGAATTGTTCGTTGTATTTTTACTTTGTAATTGGTTTCTGGTGGAAATAAAGGAATTCAGTGAGTCATTCAGACAGGCCCACATCGCTGAACTCTGATGTTAGGCTTGAATTACTCCAAATCACCCAGAGTCCAAGTTATAAACTGCCATTCGCACAAAGCTACCAAATGAGGTCACCCAGCCTAGGTCACTGCGAGGTCGGCCCTACTGGTTTGACTATTCATGTGTGACCTCCAACTTCGGACGACTATAACTTCTTCATCCAAACTCCGATTTAGATGTTCTTGGACTCCATGGAAAGCCCTTTTCAGCTCCGTAATCCAGCCATATAGCTCGGCGTAGCTGGAACTCATATTAGGTTCAGAAATCATGAAAAATAGTAGGCCCTCGCTGCTCCCGCTTTGTAGTCGCCATGCAGCCTCCAACTGGATCTAATTATAATTTCTTCAGTCTCACCCCGCTTTATGTTTTGGGGAAATTTCAGGAAGCCCTTGGAGTCTAGAATCCATCCATATATAGCTTGATGAAATTGAAATGATAAAAATAACTCATAAGCATACATGTTACGACTATGCTATTCACGATATAATGAGATATGAAAAATGCAAAGATACTAATAAATGATTGTAAATATCGCATATGATTACCGGATGACAATAATTATTCGAGAATATGAGATATGTACTCTGAATATAAAATATACATGGATTGTTTGCTTAGAACATGGTAGAGGGATAGATGGGCATGCCTATAAGAGAAAATAAGTCTACAGCATACTGATCAGTTGGCCCCGTTTGGGTCATTACAGTGCCTTTGGTCCCTTATAGATGGTCATTGTCTCGTACAATGATAACAGCGCCTCATTTTATAGATGGTCATTGTCTCGCACAATGATAACAAATACTTCGAGTTCTTATAGACCACTAAGTCACGTTGAGTACAATGCCTTCGGCCCTTATAGTTTTTTTTTTATCCACTTAAGGTTTATGCGCATATTAAAAACATAAACAAATGACTTGAATATGACATATGAAATGATATGATATAGATATGATAAGAGAAGCATAGCACCGCCATGCATGACAAGTGGTTATCAGACAAGAACATGAAGAAAAGTGTAAAATGATAAGAAATGAAACATGGTATGATAAGTAAATATGAAATATGTATAAGCATATTTAAATGATATGATATGTTATATGTGTATGCATGTGTATAGAAGTGTGATGACCCTTATTAGAGGTCGTCCATATGTATTATTCCCACTAAGTTATGTTTAGCACGAGTAACATCCGTGTAGGTATTAAGAGAAACCAGGACATGATAATCCGCTCTGCCAGTCAAAGCCAATACATCACTAGGTGCCCACTGGAAGACCATTTAGTATATTTTGTATATGTGGTTTTGGTTTTTGTAAACAATAAATATCAGAAATTAACATTTGATATACGAAGTTTCAGGATATATTTTGTAATAAGTTACTACGTAATACGCATGTTAAATGTTTAACATTATATGAACGAACAAGCTTAAAGGTTATGTTTATAAAAAAGTAACACCCTTCTTACTGACACGTGCCTGTCAGCGGCCACACGATAGGACATCAACCTTACCCGGGCTTTGCAATGAACCGGGCCAAGTATCAAATCTCATACCGGGCTAGCAGTGACATCAACTCATTCGGCTTTGCAATGAACCAACGGCATCAACCATACCGGGCCAATAGACATCAACCTTACGGACTTGCAATGAACCACCGGGCATCAACTACATCAACAGAGGACATGCTTAACCACCATTATAATAACCACCCGCATCAACCATCATCGAGACATCAATCCCGCCCGGCCAGATCAACCAATAATCAACCATACCGGTTTAGTAGTGATTCAACCATCTGCTTTGTAATGAACCGGGGCCTGGGCATCAACCATACCGGGTCGTAGGACATCAAACTTTACCTGGCTTTGAAGTAGCTGGACATCAACCATACCGGGCTTGTGAGGGATAACTCCACTTCGACTTCAGAATGAAAATCAGATGAACATGGTTAGAATTTGAATCGTTTTTATTGATAGTATCTTTAAGGCATAACATCCACATTCCAGGTACAGGCTCCATTTAGTTGTTCTCACGATACGACCCTGGCTTCGCCACCCGCTGCTTATAATATATGGTCCTTCCTGGCCACCGAACTTTCTACGACCTGACGGCTGCGGTTCTCTAAAACTTTTCTCAGACCAGGTCCCCGTCAAGCATCTCGGCTTCACACCGCCCATTGTATAGGTTTGCTAGCCTGTTGTGGTATGATGCTATTCTCATAGCTACTGCTTCAGCTCGTCCGCCATGCTCCAGTCTTTAATCATAGACAAGATACATCGTCGGCAGATCGCTCAAAGCGCATACCGATTGTTGGGACTATAGCCTCCATCCTATAGGTGAGCGCAAAGGGAGATGTACCGGTTGGCCTATAGGTTGTCGTTCTGTAAGCCCAAAGTACCCTGAGGAGTTCATCCACCCACTTGCCTTTTAGTCAATCTAATCGCTTTAAGGCACATTACGGTCTTATTGTAAGCTTTTGCCGCCATTGCTCAGATATCGCAGGGTGGAGTATAGATTATTTATTTTCAATTCATGGCAGAAGTTCCTTGTATGCTCGACTATCAAATTGAGGCCCGTTATCTGATATAATTGATCGGGGTATACCGAACCGACAAACGATATTCTTCCAAATGAATTGAGTGACATCCTTGTCTTTGATTGATGCAAAAGCCTTGGCTTCTATCCACTTGATGAAATAATCAGTGGCTACCAGCAATAATTTTTTCTAAGCCAAGGTAGGAGCGGTCAATATGTCAATTCTATCGAGCTAAAGGCCATGGGATGGAAATTAAATCCTCGAAATGGGCAGGATCTCAAGACAGGGGCTAGTCGCTGGCATCGATAACACTTTCGTACATAGTAGGCGGCATCAAATCTCATGGTTGGTCAATAATACCCCTGAGTGTGGGCTCTGTGTGCCAATGTTCTGCCGCCTGGATGATTACCACATATCCCTTCATGAATTTCGGCCAATACATATTGTCCCTGTTCGGTAGTTAAGCACTTCAGGTACGACTCGTCTAGGGATAGTTTAAACAGCTGCCCATTAACCAAAGAGAACCTGGCCAACTGGATTTGGATCTTGTGAGCTTTGTTCCTTTCGTTTGGGAGTTCTCCTGTGTTGATATACTGCACTATGGGGTCCATCCAGGAAGGAGAGACCTCATCCACCTGACTTACTAAGGTAGTGATAATTGAAGAATCCGGCTGATAATAGATGGGTAGGAACACTGTTTCTGTCATCGGGAGAGAAGTGGCTACGACGGCCAAGGCGTCCGCTTTCTCATTGCAGTCCCTAGGGATGTGTTCGAGCTTCCAAGCTGCCCAAGCGTTGCTTAACCAGGGATACATACTTGGCCATTCGAGGGTCTCGCGACTCATATTCTCGCTTATCAGCTCTACCACTAACCGATTATCACTGAATCGTAAGTTTGTCGTCGACATATGATACAGTCTAATTTCGAAGAAGGATGCACTCCCATATTTCGATTCGTTGTTGAGGCGCTGAAGCCTAAACGATAGCTTGCTCCACCTTTCTCCCCGGTCGAGATTGTTGCAAACCGATGCTGACTCGCTCAGTCGAGATGCCCCGCCTACATTAAGGGTCCACTTAGTCTGCCGCCTTAGCTCACTTCGATTTGCCAGAAAATCTGCTGTGAACTTGTCATTTTTTAGCCAATCTTGGCTTGTACTAAATACCGAATTCGCTCAATTTAATTGCTCATCGCGCCATCCTCTGATGTCGACTTGTGAATGTGTTTCAAGAGAAGGTCGGGCTAGCACAACAATGGGGTGTGCTGGGCGGTGGAGCTTCTTCGTCGCACCGAGTGGCCACTCTCCCGCCGAGGTGGTCGTATCGAAGCCATTCGCCATACCTGTCGACAAAAATACTGGGCCTCTACTTTCTATTCTCATCTTCGTTGAACAAGGCAGCACTCACTGAGACATTTGAAATTGCCAAGTATACGAAGAGTGTTTCGCCGGCTTCAGGGCTAGCAAAGACTGGAGGTTCTGCAAGGTACCATTTGATAGCTGTGAGGGCTTCATCACATTCCTCATTCCACCCGCCTGGTCACTCTCTGGGTAGCAAAGAACCCAGCTTTAGACTCCGCCTCAGAAGAGAGAGATAACCGCTCTGTGGTGGCCAACCGACCAGCTTAACTATTGCACTCCTGGAAGGGAGCCGAACCCAAAATAAGCTTTAAGCTGTTTCGGTTGGCTTCTATACCCTCTCGTCACCATGAAAAGCCAGGCACCGGTCCGCACCGACCAAGGCGACTTTTAGGATTGAACTTCATACCGTATGCTCGTAGGAGTTCAAAAGCCTCTTGCAAGTGTCTAGCATGCTTTGGGCGTTCTTTGGACTTTACTAGCATGTCATCAATGTAAACCTCCATGGATTTTTTCGAGTAATGCAATAATATTCGGGTCACTAACCTTCGATATGTTGCTCTCGACATTCTTTAAGCTAAATGACACTTCACATTGCAGCGTAACGTTCTCGTGCAGTGGTGATGGTCTTTTTCCGAAACCGCATGCATTGGCATTTGATGATATCCCGAGAAGGTATCTGCATAAATATCCCATGCCCGGTCGGGACGACGACAACCGGCTCCATCCGGCGTAAAGGAAGTTGTCTTTTTGGGCATGCTCGTTGAGATCCGTAGTTCACGCACACTCTCCATTTATCTGCTTTCTGGGATCTACCACCACATCGCACCCATTCGGCACTTTATCTCTCTGATGAATCCCGCTTTTAAAAGATTATCCATTTTCGTCTAAATAACCTGATGTCGGTCTGGGTGGAAATGCCTCACTTTCTATCTAACTGCCTGGTCAAGGGGGATGACATTCGCCAGAGAGGCGTGTACTCTAAGTATGTATGTGTGTGAGTCTAGAAAATACATCCATATTCTAACAAGCGTATTTGTTCCTCTCCCCCCGCTGATGTGAGGGAAACTAACATAGGTGGATTTGTTGTACCAACTGGGGTGACTATTGATTCAGGTCTACGGCCAATCGCTTCTCCTCGTTTTCTACCCATCAAGGCGACCGGTAATTGTTATTCTGAGGCTTGAGTCTCGAGGGCCGGACTGTAGGAGCTTTTGTTTTTCTCATGCTCTTGTACTGACAATTGGTAGCACTGTCGGGCTGCTAGTTGGCTGCTTAAGAGGTTAATTTTTCTAGCAGTGGTCAGGTAGTTGATCATTTAGTGGTAGGTCGAGGGCACGACTTTCATCGCATGCAGTCAGGCTCGGCCAACAATGGCGTTATACGGGCCCACGTCCCCTACAACTGAAAATAAGACTACTGGACTACCGGTCCCCCGCTCGAGCCGGAAGAGCAATGTCGCCCATCGAGCATCAGGTCGAATCTGCTAGTGCCGGATAGGATTCTACCAAATTTAACTCACCGTCAGCAGACGCTCATCCGTCAAGGAGCATGAAATGAATAAGCCCACAGCATTGCCGTGGTTAACCAAGACTGCGGCACATCAAAATCGCTGAGCTACATAAAGTAAGTACAAGTGCATCAGAAAGCGAGTAATGACCTCGACTCGCTTTATAGGGGAAATGATATAGGGTCGAATCTAAGGCTTGGATCATGGTTGCCGTCGGACGGATTGCGTTTACCCTGTGCTCGACTGCGGTCGCACGCAACAACTCCTTCGCGCTTGGATCGACACCGCTCACGCTACGCCAAAGATGTAGTTTATGGTGGCCGAGATTTAAAGGTGAGCTCAAGATCAAGCCGCTATTCTTTCAACCGCAGGGGCGGCCTTAGCTCCGTGGACCGTCTCCCGAACATATCTCCTGAGGTGGCTGGCCTTGATTAATCTTTCCACTAGGAATTTCGTAGCTTCACATCTGTCAGGGGTCTCATGTCGCGGGTCTCGTGGTAATCACACCCCAAAGAATGGTCATACTGCGAGATCCGATTGAATGGGTGTGGGCCATTTAGCCTGGGCCGATCTGGATGAGCTTAAGGAGTCACCATAAGAGATGTCTCGTAGGGGTAAACCGCGTGGTTCCCCTCTTTCTCTCTAATCGGGTCCTACGAGTGTTTCGGCTTTACCCGCTCCTTTGTTTAGCCGACCTTTGGGTGAGTCGACTCTGTCTTTCTGGGGGTTGTGATCATCACGGTTTCGGAGGTTGCCCGGATATTATCCTCAAGCGTTGAATATTTATCCGCCCGTCTATACAATTCTTCCATTGTCGTAGGCGTATCTAGAGATAGCGAGTGGAAGAATGGGGTGGTCGGTCCAAAGCTTCTTCAAAATTTCTGGAGGACCGCATCCATACTGTACGAATCAATATGTTGGACGACCCCTCCAAATCTTCTAGTGAAACCATGGATGGACTCGTCCTCTCGCTTGAATATGGTTTGTAGAGAACTGATGTTTCCCTTTAGTCGAACTGAGCATAGGTACTGGGAAACAAATGCAGCCCACAACTCACTCAACGAGTTGATAGATCTCCGTGGGAGTTTCAGGGAACCAGCCGTGGTCGACCCCTTCAAGTCGGGCCGGGAACACTTTGCATAAGAGGCTAGTCAGTTTCCCTCAGACAGTACAGTCTGATCAAGTGCAAGATGTGGTCATATACGTGGGCTAGAGGGAGCCATCATATGTGGCAAAAGATGGTATGATAAAGCCATGCGACGGTTCGTAGCTCAAGATGTGTCGTTCAGCGGGAGGATCGCATGTCTCGTGTCCCTGACAAGGGTGGATGGCATGTGCGGGCCGGTGTAGCCCCAAAGGTGGGATACATGAATCCTGGCGATGGTGCTACGCCCTATGCCACATTCGGGGGCCTCGCTTCGATCGTTGTCGCCAATAATTTCGTCTGCATTTCGGTGATGCATGCCATCGGACGGAACGATCGGACCGGGCGTGGGTCCTCTTGATTCACCTCCACGTTGTTCTGTGGTGGCAGATCATAGTTTGAGAGCGCTGCAGGATAACCATCGTCCACCATCAGATCACTATCGCCCCGCAGACGCTCGGGCCTTTATTCCCGTTTGATCGGGGTGCAAGATGGCTGCCTCTCAGATGTTCACCCGATCATCTCTCCAAACAAGCCCGCAGCAATCGCTCTCTTACTACGTATGGTCGAAGACGGTTTGCACCAGCCATCCGTCTCGACTGCTCTTTGCTTTGACTCCATATCCTGACGCTAGCGAAGGAACTGGTCTTCAAGGGACTGATTTGCTGGCCATAGCGATAGAATCCGACGAATCGGATGAGTGAGCAGGAACTATCAAATCTTCGGTGCGTGGGGGATCGCTTGATACCCGACGTAGCCTTGCACGTTCCCGATAAGATTTTTTGCTCTGGTCAGTTCTACGACTACGCAATTAGTTTTCTCTTGAATTCCTCGAGTCTCCTGTCAGCTTCTGGCATGAACCTAACAGCAAGGACCTGCAAAACAAACAAGGCCCGACGATGGTGTGCCAACTGGCTCTTCGATGCTTAAGTTATACAGAGAAATAGAGAGCGTGAATGTTAGTCTTTCGGGGGCCGTATTTTTTACATACTCATATCATTCCTTCCCTTATTTACTTAAGGAGGAGGATGATCCACTTGTATAAAGTGGGTGATTGGTTTCAAATGGAAGGGAGGAAGGCGCCCATTTGCGATCAATCTTTTCCTTTCGATAGCTAAGTCGTGCACTCGACCTTCCGCCTCAAGGATCGTTGATCATCCTAAAAGCGGTTACGCGCACGTGGTTCATGAGACATATGTACTCCTGAGCCGAGAGATCAGGCCAGAAATCATTGGTCGACTCATCTTCTGAGAGAAGACGTTCGACTAGGAAGAGGGTGTGCAAATGGTTGAAGAGGATGTGCCGGGGGCAATAAACCCTCGAAGGTCTTTGCCGTGGATCACCGTGCAGCCCACAAGCCGTACTCAAACAACTGCATCCATATTCGTGTGGGGATACTTGGGCCTCATGTGGGCTTTGATCCGCCTGGGCCTTCTGAATGGGGATGTTGGACTAAAAGCCATAGTACCCACAGCTTCGACGGAAGAAAAGACGAATTCGGAATACTTTAGATATCAAAGATGAAGGATTAGTTAAGAATTTCCAACATTGCTTACGGAGTAGTGCCAAATTGAAATCATGCAATTTTTTAAAACCAATCCCTCCCTCCTTTGGAATGCACATCCGATCCTATCGAAGCCAACTAATGCCTTTACCGCCATTCTTCTTGGTTCCCCACCAGAAAGAATTTAGAGTGTGTTCAATGTCATGACAAACTCACAAAGGAAGTAGTAGAACATACATGGCATGGCTGGGGGAGTTCTTGAGCCATTGTCTTCAATAGAATTTCTTCTCCTGCTCGGGAGAGCTTCTTAGTATTCCAGTTATGAAGTTTCTTCCAGACCCTATCCTTTATAGTAAAAAACCATCCTCTTATTCATGCCAATAAACGAAGGGATCCCCAAATACATCCCATGAAGGGTTGTGCCACTAACCTCCAGAATGTTGCAAAGACAATCCTGTAGTGTGGGGTGGACATTTCGGCTAAAAGACATAGAAGATTTAGTGTAATTGATTCGCTGACCAGTTGCTATTCCGTAATCCTGTAAGAGCTGTTTAACAACATGTGTTTCAGATTCATTCACTCTAAAATACCTCACTATCACAACCTTCCGAAGTAAACAAAAAATTGAAATAATCAACCATAAGCTTTTCCACCCCACTCTCACTTTCCTACCACTCGCCATTATCCTTTTTTAGCCTAGTTATCCGATTCCTCCTTTGTCTTGCTGAAGCCATTGCATGGAAATAGCGAGTATTTGGAGTTTTGTACGGAAGTAATATTATAAAAATAAATATTCCCAAGTCAACATCGGAAATGGAAAAAATCACCAAAGTAGTGCGTGTTGACATCATGAATTTTGTATCGTTGAAACCGGGCGCTCCCAACGCCGGCTCCTTTAAATCCCAAAACCGGCGTTACCAACGACGGTTTCATTAATTTGTAAAAACTTAAAACCGGCGTTACCAATGCCGGCTTCTCCAGTTTTATGAAACCGGCAATCCCAACGCCGGCTTCTCCCCTGTTCTTAAACCGAGTCGGCCTTCCCTTCTTCTCCCTTCCCCGCATTTCTTCTTCCTGTGTTTCCTCTATTTTCTCCCTCCGATTATCTTCTCCGGCAGCTGGGCCTTCGATTCTCCACCACAGCCCCCTACGATCATAGTGGTCAATCGAGACAACCATTGAACAGCCCTTACTGATTCGGTTTGTACTGTGCCATGTTCCTGCGTTTTTAGGAGTTAGGGTTTCACTTACTGTTCCATGTTCCAGTGATTACATTCCATTGTTTCTATTTGCTGACTCCATTAATGTGCATTGTGGGTTTTACTTGTTTTGGTTCATTTTTTTGGTGATTCCGGTTGTTTTATGTGCCCCCATCTCCCATCTGGGAAATTTTGAAGTTGAGCATTAGAGGTGTGTGTTCCTGATGTGAAGCAAATTTTATTCTTAATTAAAATTCAACAAGATATGATTTTTAGACCAATCTTGTTTGAAGGACAATTGGGTTTTAAATGCACTTGAACATTTAGATTATTTGAGAAGGTGCTTTGTATATGTTATTTTACTTCATGGCCATCCTTGTTTAATTGGCCCGATGAAATAATATCTTGATTGTGTTATCCTTCCAGCTCACTGGTTTTATCATTGTTTTAAAAAATTCGGATTGGTGATTGAATCGTTACTTTGTTCACTGTTAGAGTGCCTGAAATGATTGTAGAAACCAAGTAAATCAAATTGGTTGGACCCCTATATAAAAATTATTTTTATATGTAAAAGTATTTTTAAGTTGTTATTTTTGAAATTGTAAACACGTGTAACTTGAATACCTTAATTATATGACATTTATTCTTATATAACCTTTGTTTATTATAATGAAAGCAATAATGATACAATACTTCTCAAATTGTATAAGTATTTGTTGTCCTCATCTTGAACCGATTTCTATGGAATGTTTAAAAATAGATTAGTTGGATTCCAGTTGGAATTAGATTTCGAGATGATGGCAACATAGAAATTTTTGAAGATTACTATTATTAGATATCAATGAAAGTTAAAATGTCAAATTTGCTTTAAAATGTTACAAAATATTAGTTTGAAGATTACTATGAATCTCTATTCAATCATATTTGTAAGATTGTAGTTAACTTTCATATTGAGAGCAAATCACGACTTTAAAATTTTAATATACTTTAATACTTACTACATTTATTTATTATAGTTTTCAGAAAAGCTAGCATTACAATATAATGATATAAATATAGAAAATTGTTGCAAAATATTGTAAGTTTCTAAATCATATTTAAGAATTTAAACAATTAAAGTTATCAATTAAAGTTATCAACCATTATCCCCATATACACCATTATCCCCATAAGTTCGATTTAGGCCATTATATTTAAGATATCTTCTCATACTATTTAATTGTTTACTTCATTTCAAAGCAGGTTAGATATAATCGTTTCCTCATTCCGAATGTGTTACTATAATGGACATATAGTGAGGACTGATAATGATGTGAAATATGATGGCAACAAAGCTTCCATTGTGCCTTTGGAAATACCGATTGACTGCACGTTCGAACAATTGGGTGATATCATTTTTGCAAGCACACCTATTGACAAACTAAGTTCACTTAGTCCTCAAGTTGTAAAGATCCTCTAAAATGTGGAAATAGGTTCCAACCCAAGAATATGGAATGACATCTGTGCACTTAATGTTGAACATGGTTAACACAACCACATCGAGGAAATTGAATTGTTTGTTGAGAAATGTTAGAATACACCAAGAGGATCGATCTATTGAGCTGCGTAAATTGAGAGCATTTGGCTTTAAATGATCATGGTTGTGGGCCTGGCATGCCCAGCTTAGATACAGTATATGGAGATGATGATGCTTATAAGTACGAGGAAGGTAATGATGAACTGGTGAAGATAGACATGAATATGATGATTACTTACATGCCTAGCCGGTGACATGTGTCATCATTCCGCACTAAATCAGGTTTTGAGAATGAGCTAGGTTATTTGTCTCGCGCACAATATGCATTTAGATGTATCATCATCGTGAAATGATGATGAGGGACCACAGTCACTCATTCGCATCACCTACCACCAACACCTTAGTTCTGAACATGTTGAAAACATAGATATTGCTACTTCTAGTGGTTGGACTCCTTGGGTGGAAGAGACAACCAGTTATGCGTGTGGTGAATTTATTAAAGGGCAAGTTTTTAATTCTAAATCCGAATTGCAAGAGGCTGCAAAGATTTACTCAATTAGAGTACACACCAGAGTTTCGTTGTAGTTGCCTATCTAAAAAATCTCGTCTCGCCTTAAGATGTAAGAATAAGAATGTCAATGTCAAGAAGCCGCACATGGTTGTCAAAGAAACCGCTTATTTGTGATCAACAAAGTCACGAAGGGTCAGACATACTGTGTAACCGCGTTCAACTTCAGACCATCATCAACTGACTCGGCTGGCTGCTACTCACATACAGCAATAATTAAGGCACAATTTACGTTATCCCCCGCCGCTATTCAAGCAAGCGTTATGGAGAAATGGGGATATGAAATTTCATATAAAAAGTACTTCTGATGGGAAGCATAAGGCATTTAGACACTTATTCGTGATTTCTCTCGGCCATATACACACAGATTCCCATGCGCCCGCCGAACAAGCCAATCTCGGATGCGTTGCTTGGAAACCACCTCTCATAGTCAGCCAAACAAAGAGACTTTCCAGCCATGTGTTCGGGGCGGCTCAAGGCACTATCAAGGGTTCGCAAATTGTCAGTCCTACTTAGCATTGATGGTACATGATTGAAGGGAAGTATAAAGGGACACCGTTGATTGCTACGGGATGGATGGAATGACCGGGTTGTTCATACCAGTATTTGCTATTACGGAAGGCGAATATTGATAGTTTGGGGATGGTTCTCGTTTGTATCAAATAGAGTAACAACTGACTGGAATATGTGTGTGTTATATCCGATAGGCATCCAAGAGTTGAGGCAAGAATGAGCGATCCTCATTCACGCATCTACGCCTATCACAGATCCGTGATCATCCGGTGTTTAATTTATGACTCGCTCAAAGATAAACCTGCTGAAGAATTTGGTATGCGTGCAGAGCCAAATTACAGAACAACACTAATTAAGATGAATAGGCATATGGCAATTGGGAGAATTAAACCTGAAGCACTACAATGGTTGGGAAGGCATCCCTCTATGGCACTTTCACAGATGGAGGGCTTAAGATAAGGATAATGACAACCACATGTCGAGGTATTTAACAGTTGTTCTGTAAAGGCTCGCAGCCTACCAACTCACAGGTTAGTTCGGGCTTGGACATTTCCCGCCACAGCCTACTTTGTTGCACGAAGGGAACAAGGTGCTGCTAGATTGTCATCTGATGAGCATTTCACTCCATATGTCGATGTTCGTATTCAGGACAGATCAAAGCTAGGGTCAATGAGATTGTTCTCTTTACGATCACTTACAAAATATTTACTTAGCCCAGAAGTGGACGATTCATCACTTGAACTTATATGAGAAGAAATGCAATCACAAGATAATCACGTCGGCTTTCTTCGCCGTTATCATCGCGAAGATACAAAGATCGTGGCGTTGATTTTCGGCCATTTGTTCATGCCATCAGCAGCCTTATCGCGGGACACTGGGGCAAGTTTGTTTTTATCCTTAGTGCAATGAAGATGAGCCGCCTATATATGATGGTCCAACGCATCGCAAGTCCTCGAATCAATGAAACGGCAAGTGGTCAGCCCTAAATCAACCCGTTTTGTTAGTTTCGCGAAATGGACAGCGAGAGGGCAAAACCAAGATAAAATGTGGGTTGTGCAAACAACAGGGTCACAATCGGCGGTCTTGTAATATAGAAACCAACATTAGCTGCGAAGGAAGTGGCGCAATTAGTTATGTTTGATTGTAATCATGACGCCACTCGCTTTTTGTTTAGTCCTCAGAGATCGTAATTTATGTATCAGTCATTTATTCATTGTAAACAATCTTAGTACTTGTCTTATTTATGTACTACCGGTCATTTAGTACTTGTCTGTTGAATGAAACAATCTTATTGTACTGTTGTAAATATTTGTCGTAATTTCTAATGTTGACAACCATTTTCGATAACTATCCTCGACGTTATAGGCAGACATGGCTCGGGATTCATGATGCGGATCCGTTGATACATCTGCCTTGTCTGCAAGACGCATGACCGATCACAATTCTAGTAGATACAGAGCATGTACGTAATTTGTTAATAATGTACATTGCCTTTAGTAGTTTGCAGAATACGTACTTTATAAATAATTACATCCAAATTTGTATGTTTCAAGCTGCTGCAGCTTTCTCAGAGATTCTCCGCCTCTAGTTGTACTTATGCGAGCTTTCATGTCTATGTGGAGGATGGATATCCGCATCCAGCCATACCTGATTCGGTCTGGATTTTACGGTATATTCCGTTTGGGCCACATCGTGATCGATTGGCCACTTATCAAATCCCACTCACCCAGATGGCGCACCCGAGACACACACGCTCCATGTGCCAAGCAGAAGACATCATTACCTTACAGACGCCGCCATCCTCGTCTACGATACATGGTCCGCCAGCCACCGGCATATAAAGGCTCGATGCAGCCGTTGTGTGAAGTGGAGTTGCTCGGTGTCATCCCAATCTCGCCGATGCCGCAGGAGTCACTTATCTCGCACGTGGGTTATGTGTTTGTGATCTATCCACCCCGGCCACCCGATGCGATGATGGTGCCATTAGAGCGCAGCGCGTGGGTTCATTAGCGCTTTATCACCATTCTTTGTTCATGGACAAGAAGGGTGTGATGGTTTCTATTTGCTATCACTTACCATGAGATTTGAGATACCGGCGACATATATATAGTTGGGGAGGTGTTATTATAATACGCATCAAGGAAGCATGCCGAAATCACTCTTGGATCGTGAAATGGGTATTAAGGTAGTTGTATTACACCTTATCCGTGTATGTGTAATAACTCGGTATATAGCGCTTGTTCAGATTAGATGAATTGGGATATAAATATTACTCACTATCGACTTATTGTGTCATTAAGACTTGTTGGTTGATAAATTTTGTGTATAACATGTTGTAATTTGCAGACCCCTCGACAAAGGAGACTCGCCTCGATTTTCAAAATTACGGGTCCCGTAAAGGGAAATGTTTTTAAATTTTTTCAATGCGTTAATATATGAACTTTATTATTTTTACACACTTTTGCATTGTTCTCAGATTCAATATGTAGTCATGGAGAGAGATCACACGTCAGCGACTGATTTTGGCGACCCCATGCCGGATCTACCATCACTCACCACCACCCGCTCGTGCCATGCATGGCTGATGTCGATGTCGATGAAAATTTTACCCGAGCCTCGTCCACCACGGATTACCAGACATCCTCCTACGAGGCGAGGTACAAATACCACTTCCACTGCAAGGTGGAGCACTTTGACACGGTGCATAACCCATCGGGTGCTACTCCCGTATCGAGATCACCGGATGCAATGCACTCCTCGACAGTTCTATACTATGAAACTTTAATGGTTCGCAGTTAATTATATTCATATTTGTAAAATTTATCGACATAAAGTGTCTCACATGTAGGTGTGTCATGGCAAAATGGCACGAGGGAGTGCGCTGCGCATTTGACCCAGCCATATATCTGCTTAGTCGATCAGATCCGCTGACGGCTGTCACCGCCTCATATGTTTCGAGATTGTCGAGTGGCATCGCCCGAGAGAGTCTGCGCCAGCTTACGGCAACAGATATACTCTCCAAACTTCGTTTCATTATGTCACATGCGGTGGATGCACGTGGACGCACCAAAGGGTCGGGCGACTTTTCAGCGCACCACATAGCACAGCCATGGAGACGCGTAGCGGATAGATCATCACTTCACCCCCTATGCCGGGTTCATGGATCACTTCTACGATGCTCATGCAAAGGGTATCAAGCCAGACACACGGCGTTTTTTGACACCTCACGACTTACAGTGATGATGGTGCTCCATACTACAAACAGAGATGGATCTTTGGTGTTACGTCATGTGTTCCTAAAAAGTTAACCTAATCTCACCACAGATAATGTAATTCTAATTCTTTTTCGTTAACTCAGATCGCCGCCACATGACATAGCCACTGGGCCCTGCCTGACACCTCCACGCTTATAGCGACATCATATCAGCTCGACGGTTAACACCGCATCGGGTGAAGACCATCGATCGCCGAAAGTACACCTGTGGAGGGCTTCACATCACATCGCCCATTTATTAGACCTGGCTCACACCATCCCGTGCGTGCCTCCTCGCTCCGAGGTAGAGGGAGAGTGAGAGGGGAGAGGGGAGTCGACCGGTGTCAAGACATATAAGACAGTCATCAGTCTGCATACAGAGTGCAGGGTCTAGGTACACCCGGGAGCCGACTATGCCTACTTCGATACCCTATACTTACCTCACCTCACCCGAGCCAAGGATACCCCACAATACCCACACACACTTCCATACCCACCTCACATCGACGCATCACCCATAATCTCTAATCCCGCAAGACACACATCAATCTCCATACCCTAATGCACTTCCATAATTCCACGCACTACATGTCTCGTACCTCATCCCAGTCGCACGAGTTACCTCCATAAAGATTGGGACATCCCACTACCGCCGTGCGTATTTACCATCTCATACATTGCATCCCCACAGATGATACCATCGTTGACCTATTACCCTTAGTGGGTAGACTCAGAGGCATCACAAGACTGATTGTGTACATCGACCACCATCCGATCGACACTCATTCCATCGCCCCTCGGGCCATTAGTCTTTCGGCCACCACTCCTTCACCCACAGATCCTATCGTTCACAACTAACAACATAACCAAATCCCAAGACTGAGCGACGGCTACCACCAAGAGAAATATAAAGGCGCCCGGCCTTGTGCAGACGGCATTGATACATATTATTTTTATATACGATATTCTCAGATAAAATGTTTTAATATATTTATTGTTCGTATGCATGATAACTAAGCTAATTTGGTTTAACTTAGGTTGATTATGTCATATAAATCAAAAACTTATATTCTATATTATTCTATATATTTAATGGATATAAATATTATTCTATATATTAAGTATATAATTTATTATAGAAACAAAACTTGTATTCTAAATAACCATTAGTCTAACTAAACATGTCTACTTATATATTTCATTTTTTTCAACTTCCACTCTCATCGTGTTGCTTATTGAAAAATCTTCTATCTCAACAAAATTTTATATCAATTGGATATTATATATTTTTTATATAACTCATAGTTTTTCATCGATATGTAATTTTGGATCAATCCACACAATTATTCCTCAAACCATGATTTTCTTCCCTTTAATTGATTCTAAATAATTTATAATTAATTTACCTTTTTCAGATTAGAGTTTTTTTTTTTTTGACATTAAACACAAAACATATCCTCGTCCCTTTAATGAGTTTTTCAAATATTCAATCTTAGTAAGCCTAAATTAAGGAACAAATGGGAATTTGTGTAATAAAATTATAAAAAGAAATCAGGAATTTTATTGAAAAGAAGTGAGTGTGAAGCTATAGTAAAATAAATGCACAAATTACAGGTTTCACGCTTGATCACGGGTTTCATAAAATCGAGAAGCCGCTAGAACACTGTTTTAAGTTTTTACAATTAATTAAAACCGTCGCTTGCACGCCGATTTGATTTGGGGTGAGAAACCGCGCTGGGAACGCCGGTTTCAAATGTTTTAAATTCTCGATATCAACCCGCGCACTACTTTGGTGATTTTTTTCATTTACGATGTTTGACTTGGGAATATTTATTTTTATAATATTACTTCCGTACAAAACTCACGTCCCCTTCAGTCAACCAAAATTGTTTAGATCTCTGTTTCCAGAAAATTTCATTTTGAAGAACTAGACTAAGTGCATCCTTCTTTCCCCGCAAATTTACCAATTTTTTTTTAATAGCTGCAATGCTTTTCCGAAAATTTCTATTTACGGAGCCTCCCCATACCGATAATGCCTGACCGCAAGCTTCAATCTTTTTTTCAATCGGTTGGCCTGTTGCAGCTACCCAGCTCGTTTTGATGATGTCCCCACAATTTGATTCGTTAAGCCATTTGTTTTCAAATCGAAACTTCTTATGACAGAGTCTTCTCTAGATGTTGTCTAGTGTCAAGGAATAACGAAAATCCATGTATTTGTCGCATTACTCTATCCAGTCTTTCTTTAATAAAACCTAAAATGTTAATAATAATAAAGTCCATTTGCTGGAAATCTATAAGTAAAAACAAAAATAATAATAAGAAGAAAAGTTTCTCATTCCACACATCACACCACCTTAGAAACTCAGCAGCATACCATCATAATTATACTACAACCATATACCCAAATTTCAATTTATGAACAGAAAATGTAAATATCAATATCCTAGATTATAACACCAAGGATTCATCCAAGCCCGATCTCATGTACAACAGTTAACGAATTATTCATCTAGGCTTAGATATATTAAAAGTTTAAAAATCATACTTGGGCTGGACCTTTTTTTCTCTCTTCCTTTTTCACACCTCTTTCTTCTTCCTCCTTTTACTTGATGGTCATTCCTCTCTCTCTCTCTCTCTCTCTAGCTTTCCTGCATCCAACCTCCCCAAAAACTCCTTTAGGGTCCTCCTCTTAAAAAAAAACCTACTCCCAACTTTTTGTTTTTTTTATGTCTTACCCAAATAAACCTAAATTAAATCAAATAAGGTAAACTCAAATAAAATAAGGTAAAATAATAAAATAAAATAAATGATAAAACTAAACCTAGCCCAAATTTTGGTTATACAAAGATATTATTGTTTTTCCTTATGAAAGATTTAAGTCACTAATATAAATTGAATACAAAAGATAAAAGAAACAAAATAGTAACTTGTGCTTTAATTAATTATTATATTTTTGCAAAAGTTTTCAAAATAAAATATGAAATTCAAAATTGTGAGTAATGATATAAATCAAGAAATATTGAAAGAGAATCCATAACTTTTGTTAGTTTTTAAGAACAATAAAATGTTATTAAAAAAATAGGCAATAAAATTTTTATTTTATATCATTTCGCATATTTTTCTTGAAGAATTAAAATAAATAAATTAATAAAAATGGTAAAGTTTGCTAAAAATAATGATTTTAAATTGTAGAGGTAAAAGAACTTTGGAATTCCCTTTCAAAAAAAAAAAAAAAAAACTTTGGAATTCAAAATTGTAAATTTTTCTTATATTTTTCTCATCTAAAATAAAACAGAGGTTTCCCAAATTATAAAAGCACTAAAAAAAATTAAATAAAATAAATTATATTTTGATGTATTATAATATAACTTTCTTATATATCAATCATTCAAAAATAAAAAAAAACAAAAAAAAAACCTCAAATCTACTAAGATAAAGATTTTACGATTTTAAGGTGAAGTGATATTTTCTATATTATAAATAATCAATGATAAAATAATAAAATTATGGAAAGAAAATACAATTTTTTATTTTATCTCATCTATATAGTTGAGATTTTATTATTGAGTTTGACTTTTAAATCTTTTTTTACAAATTAAATGTTCTTCGTCATGTGTTCATATTCGAACAATATTTATGTAGTAAAAATGAAATATGAATATGAAAATACATATATTTATTTATATATAGATTGGAGTAAAAATCATATAAAATGGATAGGAATTCTTAACAATGAAACAATCAAATAATTAATGGGTTTAATTGAGAATTGAAAGTTACACAATCAAATAACTAATAGGTTTAATTGAGGATACTGAAAGTTACAATATAAAGAATATAATTCAAATATACGTATTGTACGTAGTAGTTTTTTTTTTTTTTTTTAAAGTTGTATGTAGTAGTTTTTTTTTTTTTTGAAGAGTTGTATGTAGTAGTTAAAACTATTATCATGAGATTTTGCATTGAATTTGAAACCTATGAAATAAGCATATTAATTAGTGAAAATGAGTATTACTATCAAATCATAAACAATCATGAAATGTTTATATTTTACATTAATGAGACACAATATTTACAAATGAAATATCTCATGCACTTTCTTTGTAAGGTTTTTTTTTTTTTTGACATTTTGTAGTATTTTGTTCCCGTGGAGACTCAAAATTGGCTATTTTTTATGTTCCACCCAACCCTTAACCATTGAATCAAGCCTCATTGGCCACTTTCCTTGTAAGTTACTAATTTAAAATTTTAAAATAATAATATTATCTGATCTTCCAAATATATTATTTGATATTCCATTTTAAATCATATAACATTCTTTAAAAATATTTATTAAAATAGAAGTTTTATTAAGATGAAATAAAAGAGTGTTCTTGTAAATTTCTAAATGTTTCAAATTAAAGATTTAACTAAATTATATATAACTCAATAAATGTTTATCCTAATGTTAAATGAAATTAGAAATTTTATTTTTCTCATTATAAGATTCAAGTCATATGTATTACTGTATTAAAAAAAATTCACATGTATTAGTTAAAAATAAAGTTTAAAAAACAATACAAGAAAATCATATTCAAAACTAAGATGTTAAATTCTTTTGAAATAATAAAGATAGAGGAAAAAAAAAACAAATTACATACTTACAAGTACCTTCAATGTTCCACTTTTGGCTTTAAAAAGTAATAAATATGGTTTTACCATCTAAAAAGAAAAACATATATAATTATAATTAGTTAAAATTTTATATATAAAAGTATTTAGCTTATGCAAAAAAGAAAAAAAAAAAGAAAGTGAATTGAATTCATTGAATCATAAAAAAATAATTTATGAATTATAAATAATTATTTTCCTTTACTCTCTCTTACAATATAAAAAAAGATAATTTCTACATTAAATATTGGTTTGGTTTGAGTTTTCCTAAATAAAATAAAATAATTAAAAATATTTAGATTTTATCTTTTTAACATGGCTTTTATCTGATATGCAATATATTATGCTCCCGTTAAGACTTGAACATCCCCTCCTATATATAACCGTTTAACGTTTATCTTTCTAGTAAGTGAGTTAGGCTTGTGGGCGTTAGATTTATCTTAAAATATGTGTTACTTATATTTAATAAATTTTAGGTTTATTTATTTTCTTACTTTAAAAAAAAGGTCTATTTATTTTCTCACACGTTTATCTACTTTCTTAATTAATTTTTCACCTTAATTTTTATTTTATTTTATGATATTTAGATGTTAGGAATACGGTTGTTTAAAATAGTATACATTTTCTCTTTAAAAAAAAAGTATACAATTTCATTATTATTATTATGGTTGTTATTTTCTTTGCCAACTTTTCTGGATATTTTTGAATAAATTATATATAACTCAATAAACAATTATTTTAATGTTAATTAAAATAAATAATTTTATTTTTTTGGTTATAAGATTCAAGTCATAAATATTAGTTAAAAATAAAATTAAAATACACAAAAAATTAAAATCATTAGATAATAAAATAAAAAACAAAGATGTCTAATTCTTTCCAAATGATAAAGATAAAAAAAAAAAAAAATCACATGCTTAATATTTCATTTTTGGCTTTAGAAAGTATTAAATATGGTTTTATCATCTATATAGAAAAAACATATATGATTAAAATTAATTAAATTTTTTTATATTTTAAAAGTATTAGTTTATAACTTTATATAAGAAAATAAGACAATTGATTTCACAAATCATATAAAAATATTTATGAATAATATTTATTTTCAAAATATAAGAGGTGTATAATATTTATTTTCAAAATATTTATGGGCCAATACACCTATTTCATTTGTTTATTTATATTATATAAGGACTAAAAAAATATAAAAATAAATAAAATTTTGAGGAATTTTCATTATATTTTATTTTCTTTTATATTTTCCATTATAAAATCAAACATAAAAAAAATCATTTTCCTTAGTTTTTTTCCCTACCACTTTCTGAGAGCCTTGCTAGGGAGGGAAATAAAATGGAAAGGAAAAATGAAAAGAAAGAAAATTTGGAATTAAAAAAAAAAAGAGGTTTAAATTTAACAAATTAATTATATATGTTTATTCAAACAAATTAATTATATATACATTTAAAAATATTTTTTTTTTCCTTATTTGGAACACAAAAAGTACTAAGGAAATAAAATATAGAGAAAAAATAGAAGGAAATAAAATTTGAAGGAAAAAAAATGTTTAAACTTAATAAATTAATTTTATATGTTTATTAAAACTTATTTTATTTATTTTTCTTTGAAGTAAATAAGGACTACGAAATTTAAGAATATTTAAAAAAATTGAAGAGTTTTGATTATATTTAGTTTTTTTTTATATATATTTTTAAGGAAAAACGAAACATGAGAAAATAATTTTTCTTAATGTTTTTTCTTCATTTCCTGGCATTTTTCGGGTTACAAGCGAGCCTTCAAGTTCTAAAATGAGCCTAAGTAAAAAAGTTTTGCAAAAATCATCATTCTTCTAGGGGCTTGGAGCTTGGTATAGGACTTGAGTTTGTTTGCAATAGAAAAATATTTTTCAACAAAATTTCATGGGACATTTGCCCCAGCCTTTCCTGGCTCCCCAGTGCATCCATGATCTTAACAATCATATTTTTAATAGAAAATGCAACTTGATGTTGGATATTTAATAATTTTCCTATTTATTATGAAAATATAAAAGATATATAACATTTTCTTTATCATAAAATACTAGGATTGGGCATGATTCGGTTAACCTAACCGTGCCGCTAATAGTATTTATATAAACCAAAAACTTAACTATAAACATGGTAAACGAATCTTGATTAACCGTTTTAGTTAGCAATATATCGATTTTTAGTTAGCAAAATTAAAAAACAATTTATAATTGTAATTGTATGTTAAAGTTTTAATTCCAATAATTACTATAAATACAATAAAAATGCAACAAAAAAAATGAATAAATTGTTATCAATTCATTTGCAATCTTATGACACGAGTTAATTTAATCAATTTTTTTTTTTAATCAACCACATGTTTTAACAATTTCAATAAAAAAGAAACTATATCCAAAATAATCACAATCTATATGCTTTGATTTGACGAGATTAGATAGGTCCAAAGAGTGTCTTATATTATATATTGTTATATATTACTAATATAAGTATATAAATCTGGTGCATAATGTTTTCCTCTAGTTTTAAAAGCAAACATTATATCGTAACCCACCAATCAAAAAAATTATTAAAATAATTCATCCACAAAATTTATGAAACTATGAATATTAAAATGGAATTATATTGATAAAATATCAATATCATATTTGTAAGATTATATATATATATATTATAACCGAGAATTGTATAAAACATGCTACACAAATTTCTTATTCATGAGATAGGAAAATATAAGAGAGGTATGTAATAATTCATTAATTATGTTAGTTATTAATATTTTGTTAGTTATATATAGAATTAGATAAATTCTTTATTTTGTAAATAATATAAAATAACATAATAAATATATATAGCAATTAATTATGTAGTTATACGGGTTATCCTTATTACTCCCCAATATTTTGTTATTTTATGTTATTTATTAGAAATAAAATCATATAGAAAAAGGCAACGTTATTAAAAAAAATTCCACCATTTTGGATAATAAAAAAAAAAACGATGTCAATTGCCATATATGAATTATTTTTGTAAGGTTTTTTTTAAATAAGCTAAGATAAGAGAAGTTGTATTGATGTCGATCGAGAAACACTTTTTTCATTTAACATATTTCATAAGAAAACGGGTAATATGTAATTGATTTTGGAGGGATTAATTATTTAGTTAAAAAAAAATTTGTTTATTTTTTGTTCATCGTCCAAAACGAAATATATATAAGAATAAAAAAAAGCAAAAGTTCAATTTAAAAAAAAGAAGAATAAAGCAAAAGTTACAGCGAAGATGAAATAAATGAAACAAAATGTAAATAACAAACTATTAACAACTATTTCATTGCATCATTGCCTAAAAGAATAACAAAGTGATAATTGCTAAATGGGTGTGACCGTCACCTGATGCGCTTTATTCTTGAAGAGATTGATGAACATCAAACCGTTTTGATGATTCTATTATTCTTTCAAAGTAAGAAAATGATGGGTTGTGACTTGACAAATGGCGATGGGTCATATCCAACATTTACTCTGTGATGTTTTAGGATTCAAGATTTTGTAGTAATGAAGAAAAGAAAAGAGCGGAAGATACGATGAAGAAGAAGAGGAAATAAAAAGGAACGGAAAATAATTTCTTTTAACATTTAGATACAATTAATAAGGTAACATTTACATATAATTAATTAGGAAAGCGGACAATCAATAGAAAATATTTTTCTTTAACCTTTAAATACAATTACTATGAAGATAGACAATGGAAGACAAATATAATTTTTCTAATTAGGAAAGAAGACAATCAATTATATATATATATATATTTATTAACAAGATTAATTTTAGGCAAAAAATTGTATTAACAAAGATAACTTTGGAAGTGAAAAGTGTAAAACACTTCACACTTTTATAAGTATTATTTTGGCATGTTCACGGATCCGCTCAAGTGACACCTAATGGCTGACTAAAAAAAAAAAAAAAGGTCCCCCTCACATAATTAAAAACTAAGCTCTCTTAAACACAACAGAGAGTGCAGGAACATCCAAAGCCAACAGCCTCTTCCCACCCACAACAAGAACACCAGCAGACCCGCAATCGAAGCTACAAATGGGACACACATCAGTAGGACACCACGCCAGATAGTAGCCATCTCCGTTCCTCTCAATTCTGAAGTATCCGGTCTTGCCTGCGGTGACAATCATTCTCTTATCCGTCACATCGTCTCTCTCCCCTAGCCTCCATGTTGTGGGCTGAATACAAATTGTGTAGGTAACATTGAATTTAACACTAAAGTCCCTGGACTCCCTGACAATCATATCTTGCTCAAAGAAGGGTGCGAATATAACAGGATAGACTTGTGAGGAAGCATTACTTTCCTGACCAACAGACAACGGGCACGACCCGTTGCGATCGATCAAGTTGAGACGGCCACCTCCGGAGCTGTTAGAGCTGGGCAGGATGTAATACTCTACGCCGCGCTGGAGAGCCTGTCCGGCGGTGTCCAGAACCGGAGAGTTCGTGCCATTGGAAGGTTGAGCCATTGAGGACATGCCCATGACTAGCCATATGTAGCCCACAGCTCCAATCAATCTAAACATGAATTTTTTTTTCTCAGACAAGAAGGTTACAAACTGCTGTTAAGTCTGTATAATTTTTGTGCTATTCATGGCGATAAACTAGACAATATATAAGCTACGAGCCCGGTCAAATGAGGCATACATTTTTTGTACCATAAGTTAATTGCAAGTAACAGCAGCATATTAATTTTATGTAGGAAAAAAAAACTGAATATTCATTCATTCGGAGGAATGAATGACATTCATTCTAGTGAAAAAAAAAAAGAAACTTGATGACCGAGAGTCATAGATCTTCCCTTGTTCAAGATCGAATCCTATTTTCAGTTTCTATGTATGTAAATGTTGGCTCAAGTGAGTTACGAGCGTTGTTGGTTTCAAACATAGTTTCAGTTCATCTGACTTTTCACAAGACTTGCATTTTCATAATATTTCTTGTCTTTTTTCTTTTTGGAGAGGGGAAAAAGAAAAACGAAAGGACAAAAAACCAAATTAGCAAAGTTGGTTCACACAAAGTTCGTCGAAAAAGAAGTTGAAGAGAAATGAAATAAAATAAATAAATAATAAAAAAGAAAGAAAAAGACTATTTTTCTACTTGGAAAAAAAGGAAATTGTTCCTTTATTTCCTTTGAAAAAAAAAATGTTTGACATTACAATAAAAAAAAAAGATTAAAAAAAGGAAAAAGACTTTTTTCTTCTTAAAAAAAAAAAAGAAGTTGTTCCTTTATTTGCTTTGAAAAAAAATCTTGTTTGATATTATAAACAAAAAAAAATGATAAAAAATGAAAAGAAAAAAACTATTTTCCTTTTGGAAAAAAAAAAAAGTTATTCCTTTATTTCCTTTAAAAAAATTGTTTGACATAACAAAAGAAATTGTTCTCCTACCGTTAACATGATGTGGAGCCTCTTGCAGTCCAATGCATTAATTGAAAGTCTGACTCTCCTACCGTTTTTAAAATATAACCCTTCCGTTACCTGTACCACATCGGATGGAGAGGGAGTTTTAGAGCTCTTTATAATCAGCTTTTGACAAACAAATCGCTCTTTATAATCAGTTCTTCCGATTACATTATATGCTTTTTGTGGGTATGTAACACATCTATAATTAAGTTCATTGACCTCAACCCGTTTGATTTTAGTGAAAAAAACGAAGATGCTTGTGAACAGCCTAAACCAGGCGGTTCACTAGTTTGACCCAGCGATTCACACAGTTTAAGGCTGGTTCAATTTACTAAGCAATTTAAAGGGCAAATCGGACTCCAGTTTAGGCGATTTATTGGTTTGACCAGCGGTTCTCACACGGTTTAAGGTTAGTTCAATCTACCAATCGGTTTAAAGGGCAAATCGGACTAGAAATTGTGTCGGTCGATGATTGAATCGATTGGTCCGATTTTTAAAACATTGTATATATATTGTTACAATTATCACTTTCTTTGCATTTAAGATATTATTGTTTTTTCTTATGGAAGATTTAAGTCACTCATATGAGTTGAAAACAAAAGATAAAAGAAACAAAATAGTAATTTGTGCTTTAATTAATTATTATTGTGACGCCCTAATTCTCGAGGTTTTTGTTTTTGCTTATACAAGTCTGTGAGACGAGAGAAATCTCTGTATGCTTGAGAATACCTTCATCGCCTTTCGAACCTCATCGCGCCACGCACCTATCGTGCAGCGCCCATTTCTGTCGTGGGTGACCGGCCTTTGTCGTCGTGCATGGTGGGCGCACCACATCACTTTGTGTGTGCCCTTCTGCATGTTTTCGCTCCCAGTAAGCTCATACGAGTGTCCGTTTCCTATCGCAACACAAATGAACTCTGTCGTGACCTAGAATTTTCGTGTCTCGACCTAGTTTCCACAGCCTACACATATCTCTACCGCGACAAGGAAAAATCCTATCGCAACATAGAATCTCCTTTCTTGGCCTATCGTGCCAGAATCCCCCTGTTGCTGCAGCGCTTGGCACGGTTTATTTGCGTGTCCTTGGCACAATCGTCATTTCGGCGTATCTGGCCTCCTCACGTCACGGCCTGGCGTAAGCGTCCACCTTTGTTATGCGCGCTGGCGCCGCATGCCCGACCACATCGTGTCGCGGCGAGCTTTTTGTCATTAGCGGCTATCGCGACCCAAATCCTCTATCGCGACGAATTTCTCCCTACAGCCCGACTCTGCGACATAATTTCTCCTTGCCACACTTGACTCTGTCATGACGCGCCAAAAAAAATACCGGTCGCGATAGAAAGTCTTGACTATTAAGTTATGTAAGTGACATAGAATTGCTCTATCGCAACACAAAACCTTTCCATTTGACCACACTCTATTGTGACATAAAAACATTATGTTGCGACAAAAAACTCATGGTTTGGCCATTTCTGGCCTTCGCGGCAATGGAGCTTCTTTGTGTAGATTTCCTATCACGACATAAAACGTCGTGACGCCGCTCACATCCGCGCCTTTTGTCGCGACGCGAAAAACTGCAATCGTGACACGGGTTACTGCCTTGATAGTTATTCTGCAGCCATTGACACAAAGATCTGTCGCGACGCTTTCGGCCCTTCCATCGGCCCAGGCTATGCCGACATCATTTTCTCTGTCGCGGCGCGAAGCTTCCATGGTCATGACCAACCCCTGACGCGGCATAAAAACGTATGTTGCGACTTAGAAACCTTCAGTCTTGACGATTCTCTGTCGAGACAAGGAAAGTTTTGTCGCGACCTAGAAATCCCCAGCCAAGACCAAACCTGTTGCAACCCTGACCTCTTGTCATGGCGTCGACCAGACGAACTGTTGACCGATGGAAGGATCCACACGGGATTAACCTCTCGTGAACGAGGGACCTCGGCACTTCATGAGATCTGAAGCTTTCCTTAAAACTATCAATTAAAATCCGTGGAGGCGAAGCATTTCTGATCATGCCTTCTCTTTGAAAATAAGGCGACGAAGTGCTAAATTTATTTTTTTCTCTTTTTTTCCAACAGTTTACAATCGGCGAAGTTTCTCTTGTTTTTTCGGTTTTCCAAATTTCAAAACCTGATGAAAGCATTTAAAAACACTTCTAAACTTCAAATTTTCCATTTCCATATTAGGACTCCTCGTCCACAACCCAACCAAACACAATAGACATACATATCGTTTATTTACTTGAATGTGAAACATTGAAGCACATGCTTGTTAAATTTGTTTTTTGGCATCAAGATTGGGGCTTGAGGGCGGGGCTTAAGCGGGCCGCCTCGATACCTAAATCCTTGCGAGGATCAAAGCCCACGTGATTCAGCATAAAAAAAAAAAAAAAAAAATATATATATATATATATATATATATATATATATATATATATATATTAAAATATTCAACATATCTGATATGCAAAATATATATACATTAAGTCACAGAATGCGTCTCATCGATGGCTCGACTCATATAGCAGAGATACCCTAGCCCTTTGTCTCGGTTCACGAAATGGTTTTGGAAACATACTGAAAAAGAATGAGCTAAAGGAGCTCGGTGAGTGTACATTTTATTTAGATAACATTTTCGGTATATAGCAAAGTAATAAATCTTGCTCTGATTAAAAATCAATTTATGCCTTAAACCCTCTTTCTTTCTTTATTCTTTCTTCTGATGGAACCCGGGGACCAACACACAAACAGTTTCAGATCTTGCGGTGAGAGACGTCATTCAGTCGTACTTCTATTGGAAAGCTTCACTTCATGGGAGTTCGATCCTGCCTATATCGCATGTAAGGATATTGCAACACCTATTTCCCTCCCTCGGTTAATGTCCCATAGCTTTCACATAAATCCTTTACAGCAAGTCTTATCGGTAGATGTCGATTATGGTCGTATAGGGTTAGAGTGTAATGTTAAAACCTTTCTTTGAAAATACATTTCTAGAATCCATTTAAACAACTTACTATTATTTATGGGTTATCGTTCTTTTAACGTTTTAAACTTAATACTTGTGTAATAAATGCATATATAATTTAATATATATATATATATGCCTTAACATTTATATAGCAGTTAAATTAAAACTTCGAGTTTAACATTAAACAATTAGAGCTTTTAAAGCTCGATTGTCAAAATATCATTTTACACTCACGTTCACCGCTCGATCAACTATTTTGTTGGAAGTTAAGTTTCCAAATCAGATGAGTCATTTTCCACGTTTTAGAGGCAATGCGATCTTAATAGCTCCCCAGTTTTGTCATGATAAACGGCTCATTTTAGCTGTGCACATCACACACATTTAATCCCCATTGAACCACTTCAAAATACGAGTGAAATGACAATACTGCTGCTACAACATGATCTTAATGCCTCGATTCAAATCCTTTTCTTTTCTAACCAATTCAATGCATTTCTAGGTTAAGTTTCACCTAAAACACATGGAAGTACCAAACTACCCATGACCCCTCTCATTTCAATTTTTACATTGGATCATCACACCAAACCATATTCCATTTTGTTCTTCCATTTTCTTAAGCTCTAATCGAAACAAGATTTAATGCCTCTTGATTTGTAATCCGCAACCAATTTGACATATCCTTACAAATGCGCTATCAGAGCCCCTAACACATCAACTCACTTGATTTACATCAAAACTAACCTGTCTATTTCTTTCTCAGAGATTTATCTCAAAGCATCATCATTCAACCTTAAATATACTAATTAACATCCATCCAGAAAATCAAGGCATTAGGCATGAAAAACATAAAAATCCAACTTCCTGTTAGAAACTTCTGCACATTTATTGGTTTTCTTGGCTACTCTTCTTAGAGGATTACTTGGAGCCACTTGGAAAGCAGAGGAAAGAAAAATTACTTCTCTCACCCTTATACCTTGCCTCACGCGTTTCTTCCTCTTTCCTCTTTTCTCTCATTAACTTATATCCTTTTTATTTCTTTCTTTCCCTCATAGCCGTGCTCTCCTCTTTTAGACACCTTAGTCTTAATTTAGTTTTTATTCTGACTTCAAAATTACCGCTTGAATTAAGAAAGGTGCCGTTCGAAGTTTGGTGAAGTGATTTGCGGAGTCCATGAATTTAAGCTTTTAACTTCTGGCTTTCAGAAATTACGTTGAGCCCATATGAATCTCATTGGTAAATTCTCATGATGTTTTAATCATAACTTAGCCATTAAGAAGGTTTTGATTAGCTCTCACAATAAAACATCATCTCCATTATATAATATTTTATTCATTTTCACATATCTTGCTTATACAATTAAAACTTCAAAAATATTCATGATAAGTAAGCTTTAAATTGAGCATGAAATATTCTAATTAAATCCTTCACAGTGGATTCGGACTAAATCGCGAAATCGTTTTAAAATGGTTAAAATCGAATCAGGACAATAGCGTATTATCAGGGTGTTGAGGATCTGGCGAAACTATCAAGCGGACTCATTGATTTCGTTAGACTCTATGATTAATTCCAAAGCATTTTGTATTTTAAATTTATTAGAAAAAATTTAGCGACATCCATTCGGTCAAAATCTTCTTCCTTAAATCTCCATTCTCTTGAAATATCGGTTCAAAATTAATAGAGGCTGAAATTTGTAAAATTCTACACAGCAGCCCCTCCTCCGGATATAATAAGAAGAATTACTATTCCTTAGGGCATCCGGTTACAATTTTCGAAAAATTCCACTTAATCACCACGAATGGCGTGGGCGTTACGAGTCTGAAACCTGCATATTCTTATCGTTTGACTCCAGGTGGATTAGCTACGTATAACGTGATAAGGTTGAGGGTTTTACACTAACCTTTTGTTGTGACGTCTCGGTCACGACAAAGAACCTTTTATCCGCGACGGGGCTTGACCTAGCGGGTAAAAACACATTGCCAAAGCGAATCTTGTCCACGACACCGGAAGCCCCGTTGTGCGTGACCGCGGAACTGAAAGATTACGCCAGCGACGGAAGGAAAACCTCGTACTTGACGAACCTACCGGCTGTCTGATGGCGCTCGACGCTCACGCATCTCGACCCTTTTTGTTTTCTTTCTAAACACCCTAAATTCGATATATAATAACCTTTTTATTACAAAGGCAACATGAAACCTGGAAATACCTTGCCAAACTGTACCAATCTTACAAAATGAGTTTAATTACAACTATTTTCTTCTTACATAAACAAAAATAGGGTTTTCTACCCAAAATTTAACAGAAATTGGATAAATATCCAAAATTTTACAAAATACATGAGTAAGCCATAATTTGGCCCCTTTTCACAACTAAGATCTTGGATGTGCTTCATCACGATGTCTCACTCCAAATCGCAGTATTTTCGTGACAGGGTGAAGCGATACACAGTAAGAATTCTCCTACAGTGGCCTCTCAAACTTAAGTGCGCGTACGATGACAAACGTTGCTATTCGTTGATAAAAGTATCATTCCCTCCCGAATGTCTGCGTATCATGCCCCATGTCTCGAGTCATCGTCAACTCCCTCACACATGCATTTGTCATGTATGAAAAACTGTTTTCAAAACAAAAGATTTTTGTTTTTGAAAACTCATTAGACAATCTCCGTTATCAAAATTTATTGGACAACCATCCGATATAATTTATTGGACATTATCCGATAAAATTTGTTGGACAACCCTCCGATATAATTTATTAAAAAAAAACCATGTCATGCACTCTTTTAGTTTCCATGATGTCCGCAATGCATATGAAATCACGGAATCTTCGTTTCGTATAATTCATATCGCGTACATGATGATGTACATGCAACATTAATAAATCATGGATAACTATATTTTCTACATATAATTCCTGCCATCAACTATCTCAAATCAATACATAAATATACACGTATATTAACGTGATTTCTGTGACTAATGTGCTATTCATTTTTAGCAATAACATATATGACAACACACCACGGTCTCAAATATGATCCAAAATTCGATTAAAGTTGCAGAAAACAATTAAAGAATTCCGATGTTCGATCTGAATTTTAAGTTAGGCTAACATCATTGCGCTCGCGGCATGAAAGAACCAATGCTGGAATTAAATGTTTCTTAGATAGAATAATAAAGTAGGAAAGCCGCTATATGGGTTTGGCGAAAACCCGATTCTTATACTACCTTTATTTCTTTTGTCGTGTAGATGGTATCTTGCTCTTCTTTGACGAAAATCGTGACGATCTCAGAGATCTTAGAGGAAAGGTGGGGCTTACCAGCTCAACTCCTTCCTGCTCTTTCTCTTTCTTTTCTTTTCTTTTATTCCTCCTTTTCGTATCTTGCAGATTGATCCATGATTGGTGGAAATTCTCTCATTCTCCTTCTTATAATAATATGAATTGTTTCTTTCTCTTTATCAGGCTTGGATTCCTTTACCCCAGGGTATGACCGTAGCTACATGGGACAAGCCCAAACCTCTTTGTTTTTGACTTTATCTTTTCAGCGTGCGTGTCTTAATGTGGTCGTGGATTTTATTTTATTTTTACTATTCATGTGTCATGTGTCATATGGACACATGCATTAAGTGACAATTGCCACACCACATGGCCTCATGCCATGTGCACCCCTCACAAGCTGCAATGTGACAGCTATATGGTCATGCTTTGTGGCGTAGCTCGTGGCCATCACCAAACCAAACAAATCTTGCCGAAAAAAAGCGAAATTCAGATTGTTTGAGTCGTGAGAATTGAGCATTGCCCAGATTTATGAAGACGATTAAACCGATGAAATAGTTTCGTCATCAAGAGATGTAGAAAAATTGGAGTTTCAACACGTACTAATACGACAATTACCGTTTCTTAATTTTAGAAAATTTGAATCTTTCCCAGGTTTTACAATTATATTTTTGCAAAAAATTTCAAAATAAAATATGAAATTCAAAAGCTAGAGTAATGATATAAATCAAGAAATATTGAAAGAGAACCATAACTTTTGTTAGTTTGTTAAGAAAAAGACAATAAAATGTAATAAAAAAATAGACAATAAAATTTTTATTTTTATATCATATCGCATATTTTTTCTTGAAGAATAAAAATAAATTAATAAATGAAAAGCATCCATTATGAAAGTTTTCTAAAAATAATGATTTTAAATTGTAGAGGTAAAAGAACTTTCGAATTCCCTTTAAAATAAACTTTGGAATTCAAAATGGTAAATTTTTCTTATATTTTTCTCATCTTACATAAAGCCATATAAAAAAAGGTTTCCCAAATTATAAAAGCACTAAAAAAAATTAAATAAAATAAATTATATTACACAATTGTATTTCAAATATCTTTCTTATATATCAATCATTCAAAAATGAAAAATAAAAATAAAAAACCTTGAATCTACTAAGATAAAAATTTTAAGATTTTAAGGTAAAGTGATATTTTCTATATTATAAATAATCAATGAATAAATAGTAAAATTATGGAAAGAAAATACAATCATCTATATAATTGTGATTATATTATTGAGTTCGGCTTTAAGTTTTTTTTTTTTTTTTACAAATTAAATGTTCCCCGCCATGCGTTCTTATTGAAATAATATTTGTGTTAGTAAGAGTGAAATTCGAATATGAAAATATATAAAAAAATCATTGTGTTAAGTTTAAAGCATATATCCTCTGAATGTTATTTAAAATTACAGTGTAATTGATAAAAATAATCAAATATTTATATATAGATTGAAGTAAAAATCACATAAAATTGATAGGAATTCATAACAATGAAACAACCAAATAACTAATGGGTTTAATCGACAATATTAAAAGTTACACAATCAAATAACTAATGAGTTTAATTAAGTATATTGTAAGTTACACTATAAAGAATATAATTCAAATATACTTTTTGTATGTAATAGTTTTTTTTTTTTAAGAGTTTGTATGTAGTAGTTAAAACTATTATCATGATATTTTGCAATGAAACCTATGAAATAAACATATTAATTAGTGAAAATGAGTATTACTAACACTCATGAAATGTTTATATTTTACATTATATATATATATATATATATATTCCAACGGGAAACTAAACAAAATCATTTTCCTTAGTTTTTTTCTTCATTTTCTAACACTTTTCGGGTTCCAAGCGAAGCCTTCGAATTCCAAAATGAGCCTTAGTAAAAAAGAATAATAAAAAAAATATTTTTTTAAAGTAAAGTTATAAGTTCGATTTCTTTTCTAAATTATTTAAATAAATATTTTTGAACAAAATTGTTTTTTAATAAACATTTTTATAAAATAAATGTAAATAGTTCTCTCATAAATAAAAATTCTATCATATGACTTTTAAAAAAATAAAATTGGTTCTCTCTTTTGTAAGTGAATAATTTTTTTTCTTATGTATTGAGTCGTGTGATTTTTTTTCTCGAAATCCATAATTAATTAATTAATTATCATAGTTCCCTAATTTTGTTTAGTAGAGACCGTTTTTATACAAGCTTAAAGGGATGCTATGACTCATTACCGTACCTAGTATGACATCCCGATGCTAAATAAGGAGTCATACTAGGGTTTTATTTCTTATTTTGTATTTCCTTCAAACAAATGAATAAAATAAGTGGCGACTCCAATTAATATATATATATATATATATATATTTTTTCTTAATAAAAGCGAGTCTCGCCGTGATAAACAGCAGCGTAGAAAAATTCGAGTCAGTAAAATGGCGACTTTCAGGTAGGGACAAATGTGTGGGTCAAAATTGAACTCTAAGTTAAGGGAAATGTGACATTTAATTGGTCAAGTTATAGATTTTTTCTTTTTGTGTACTTGATATTTGATAGCATATGGGGAGTCTTGACTAGTTGATTATTTTTTGCTGCATGCTTGATTGCTATACTCATTTGAAATTTCAGTTTATTGATCTTATTAATTAATTCTTGTGCCAATCTTTGAAGACTTATATAGCCCTAAGCTAGATTTTAGAATATTTGTGTGGCCAATATGCTTTCTTGGTGCTTAGCTTGCTAGGTTTTCGGATGCACCCACACCCTCACCGTACACCTTAGATCGTCTTCGAGTATTTGAGAGTTGTGAGCTCACATCACCTAGTTTTGAGAGTCTTTGCTGTTATGACATATCACCTGGATCCTCCCATTTTTTAGCCACATTGTGTGCGGTCGGTGAGTGTGCGGTCGTGAGGCCCATAAGGGCGTATCACGGCAGCCGTGCCATTGTTGTATTTTGGAGAATGAAATTGTGAGAATATAAATTTATGAGCCGGAATGTTATCTTGAAACGAGAGGTAAAATCGTAATTGATCGAATGAGGCATAAATAAGCGTAATCAAAGAAGAGAGTATCTCAAAAATAGAAATAATAAAGTTTGAAGTGCAATTTTTGAGATGGAGGACTACTTGCGATTAGGAGAATTATGAGGCTATGAATAGAGGTGGAGACAAACCAAAATTCATTTTTGGTCTCCACAAAGTAGACTTCGCGTAAAGGAGAAGAGAGGAAGAAGTTGAGGAAGAAGAAGAAGAAGAAGGAGAAGAAGCCAGGGTATGGATTTTTGGGTTTTGTATGGAATCGTGTACTATATTTGGTTTCCTAGGCTTTTTGTATGGATTATTGGACCTTTATATGGATTTCCATGGTTTTTGGGTTTTTGATCTAGTTCCTAAAGCTAGGGTTTGAGGGTGTTTTGTGTTATGTGATTAGTTGAATTGGTTTTTGAGAAATGGGTTGCTTAAAAACAAAGGAGAATGTGGGGTTTTTAAAGGAATTCTTTGTCAATTTTTAATAAAACCCCTTATTTTTGTTTGGTATAAGATTAAATTATAATCATCCCGTCGATTGATTCGATTAGTAAAGCCAATAAGATATAGATTTCTGAATGTATAGAAGGCCAAAGAAGCGAGTGTAGGCTGGAAGCAAATGGCTAAGGGTACCGAATAATTTGAAAGGTGAGGGCACATGTAGCTATTTAATTATGCTTGTTTTGGGTATTGTTGTAGTGTTTGGCCGTAAGTGGGTTTCGGCTCCGCATCAAATTAGTGATTCAAAATTCTCAGGTAAAATAAACTTAGAGGAATAAGTTAGGCGAGCGAAAGTGCATGCAATTATGAAAAACCCCGAGGATTACGAGAGAATTTGTCGAAGTGGGTATGTGTAGATTACGTTCTGTAGAATTAGTGTCCCCAGATGTAAAATCTGATAAGCTTGAGTTTGGTGATCGAGGTGGATGATTTCAATTGGAAGAAAACCTTAGAACCATAGCTTCAAATTTGTGAAGAAATAGTACGATTTATGGAGTTAAGACCCGAGAAATCGGGAATACTTGATGGTGATTTAATTATTACTTAAGGTGGCGTCAAAAAATGTTGTAACTTGTGTTATGTGGTTGAGAGGCCTTAGAAGGGAACAAATTTTAAAGGCCCAAGAGATGTAAATTGGATATATAAAGGGCGATGCGGAGAGTTTACGTAATTTTGAAGACCGTTTGAATAATTTTTGGATAATAAAGTCAGAGAGTATTGTTGAAAAAGGTTGGCCCAGTAGGTGGGTTTTTTTTTTTGTTAGGAACTTTTGAGTCTTTGAGGGTAATTTGTTCATTTAGATTTATATGAATGTTGTGTGACCCTAAAGTGACTCATGCGGTGAAGTACGTTAAGTTTTATACTATAATGCTAGTGCGATTAATGTTTTCGCCAGATTAAGCCAGACAGAAGCAAAAGCAAAGGCTGGAAAGTTGTGGAGCTCTGCTCAAGTTTTGTAAACAAAGGAGCTGTCTAAACTCATTTTTCAAATACTAAACAGATATTATTATAAACTGTTTTTACATCGGTATTTAATGGTTTTAATTGTAAACCATGTTTAAAGCAAGCAATGAGTTTTTAAGCAAAAACAAAATGGTTTTGACAAACCATATGTGAAAAGGAACAAGTAATGGTTTTGATGTATTCAACCATACTTTTATAAAGCAAGCAAGCAATGGTTTTGAATTGTAAAACCATATTTCAAAGAAGCAAGCAAGTAAACAAAAGTCTATTTTGTAAAATAGGCCTAACCAAAAATCCCTAGTATTAAGCAAGCATACCGGTTAGAGGTATTCCGTACGTGCGCGGTGGTGTTAGGATATCATACATGCATTTTAGATTTGCCTGGTCGACAAACTTATCATGCATCATGCATTAAAAGGAGACCGCACACGTGATCGGAAGATATGTGTGGTTGTGAGCTTTAACTAAATTATGGTGATGGAGACCCGTGTCAATTCCATCATATTTACTCCTGAAGGTGACGGGGCCAAGGCCCTTCCACTCCAGGTGATGCGACTGTGTCCTCCACCGACACGGTCAATGCCTAGGCTCCCGTGTTCACTAGGGTACAGTAAACAAGAAAGGCTTCCAATGGTTGATGATTTATAAGCATGTTTATATTAATCAAAAAATCAACCACCGGTACACCCGCTGAGCCCAGCCCCTTTGTTTCGCTTTAAAGCAAACTGGCCGAGCCCAGCTCCCGCTTATTTTAAAGCAAACGGTTGAGGCCAGTTCCCGCTTTATTTAGCATGCGGTTGAGCCCAGTTCCGTATTTATAAAAAGTTTTATAAACTTTTAAAGTTAAAGATTTGAGAAAAGTTTTATAAACTTTGAAAAGAAAGCAAGGTAAAGTACAAGTAAAGAGATTCGAGAAAGTTTTATAAACTTTAAAGCAAGGGGGCACAGAAAGTTTTAGAAACTTTAAAAAGTGTGTTGTACAAGGCTTTTAAAAAATATCTTCAGAAAAGAGAAGTTTTACAATTTTGAGATGTTTTCAGGAAAAAGTAAACATTTTATAAAGTATACACTCAATGAGATGTCCCTCCTTTCACTCCACCCTTGGCATTGATTCAAAGATCTTGGCTAGAGATGTTACTTTGTGAGAGATGATTTAGACATTCATTCGTAACTAGGGAGAGCTTACTCATTCTTTATGTTTCCTGTTGAGTCTTGATTTTTTGATTATCAAATGTATATTCATTCAAAAAAAGAAAAAAAAAAGAAAGAAAAAAAAAGGAAAAAAAAAAGAATAAGAAGAAGAAATGTGTATTTATGTATAGTATCTTCCACCATTAGATGCTTATATTGACTTTTGAGAGTTATTTGTTAGTTGTATTATTATTAGAGATATATGTGAGTTTTTTTTTTTTTTTTACGAGGGTTTTCATTCCTTGGGTCACATTCATTATGTATTTTGAGTGTTGAAAGTCAGGTAAGAGTTTGAGGGGCGAGTGTTCATGTGAGTTTTATGAGATCCCTTACTTCTTAGATCGCTATAGATACTTTCGTTGAGAGGGCTGAGTGTTCGAGTGACCTTTCCAATTAGTATATCTAGATCATAATTTAGGCTATCACTCCATCCTTAGTGATATGACTTCCCTTCTATTATATTGATATGGGTTGATTATCATTCATTTTGTTTCTTCCTACCTTGTGTATATTGCCACTTTTTTTTTTCTCACACTTGACTTACCATTGTATTCTCTCCTTCACGCATTTCTTGGGATATGTTGCTAGCTTAACCCTTTCTTGCTCATTCATTTCCTTCATTAGTGCTTTTGCTAGTTACCTTTCGAGTCCACAGCTCATGAGATTCTTCCCATGCATCATCTTGCACACGAGGGTATCGGTTTGATTATCGGGTATTTAAGCTTAGTTTCCATTCGTTTCTTTTACCATATCACCCCAAGCCTACTTTATGGTTTGTGTCTTAAGACCACCTTGAGGTCGTGATATCAAGTGTAATCTTTGACAGTTTTTGCTTAGGCATGTGTTTGAGTTTTGATTGATATTTAGACGCAGTTATGCTTCACCTTCTGGGAGATGGCTTAGTGATGTGTGGACCCAATTCATATGTGGGTATAGATGACCAGTTGAGTACATATTTGGCAGTCCATGATTTTGGTGTTGTCCAACTTCTCGATGTTACAGTGCATCATATGCCATAATGGGGCATACTGTGAAGCTCTAAAATCCAGGGGTCCGTTGATTCAACCATCAACCTGTGGAAGCCCTGTGGATATTGTGTAACCTGATACCACATTGTATGTCTCATTCACCAGGACCCATCATTTCACATAACCGAATAGAGCCCCCTTTTTACTAAGAGCTCTTCCAAACAACCATCCTACACAAATACAAAGATACGTGGAAAACAACACCTTACCCGCTGTTCATGGTTCACCTAGGTGAGGCGTAATCTCACTTTAGGACTACCCTGCCCGTCTGCATGAGCATCAAGCTTGCGCTATCAGGTCAATCTTATACAAAAATCCCTTCTTTTTTTTAGTTTAATTACACTCATTTACATAAAAATACATATATGAGTTCAATTTCACCCATAAACACATTTATATATGTCAAAATGAATTTACTTCAAACATTTTACAAATGATCGCTGTGCCATAAATGTGCTTTTTCACTCAAGGCCCCCGATGAGAGAATCCACCCACCAGCGTATTTCCCGCACCTAAAATGTTATCCCATATAGGATGAGCCACGCCCAATAGAGTAAACTCTTACAGAGGCTACTCCCCATCTAAGTCCACATACAATACTTACATTTCACAATTTCCACATTCACATCATAATTCCAAGAAAGATTTGCAATCCTAGGTTGGAACACTACATGTCATACCATGAAATGAGATGAAACCGACTCCACCATACCTAAGTCTTTACCGACTCCCGTACCTGAGTCTTTACCGACTCCCGTACTCGAGTCTTTACCAACTCCTGTACCCAAGTTTTTATCGACTCTCACCACACAATGCGATGCTCATGTGTGATAAAAACCGTCATTGATAGATTACAACCAATGATCATTTTCAAAAAAAAAATCATGTTTTTATAAACCAAAACTTTTGGATGTCATTCTTCGAATGAACATTTTAAATACAAAATCATTGTGTCTTTTATGAGTAGCGGATTTTTGGAGTCTCGCCGCCAGTTTTATACACCATCTACACTTTTTGGACTTTCACCGTCGGAGTGTAGTAAACCAATTCGAGTCTTTCACTTGAGGGAATGTCTAGACCTTCTTACTATTACCCGACACAAGTTTTACGTTTCTTTCAACCGTGCCACTCTGTTGAACTTCGTCTAATGGTACCGAGCCCACTCATCAAATCACCAATTTCGGTATTTGATCTTAACCATGCACCTACACCCATGAAATGAGATGTTACTATGCATATGATATGTAATGTGCCATTGCAAGTTAATGCCATGTCCCACATGTAATGAATGTCATATGGATAATATAAACCATATAATTTACCTTGCATCCTAGACAATTATATCACATGCATATAATTTCCAAAACAAACATTCATTCAATGTTAATACATTTGAATACACATATTAACATTCATCAATCACAACAACAAGCATGCTATTACATATCAAGTAACAACATACTTAATCCTTAAGGCAAACGCGGCATTTAAAGCCCACAACAAATACCTCAACAACCCCTTATCCCTGGCCTCTGAACCGCCATGAAATCGACCAAGCAAGCCTTTAAATAGGCCACAATTCTTGTCAAACATGCCCTTATTAGTCCGGATTAATTCTTTTCAATCCAAACAATCTCTAAACACTTTTTGAGACATATTACATACAATTTACACAACCTGCCACAACCGGACCGCAAAACGACATTTAATGTCGTTTTAGCATTGCCTAAACAGTCCTTAAGGGTAAGGTTTCGACCAAACAACCCTTAAACCATGCTTTGAGCATGCCATGGACACTTCACAAACCGGGCCACAAAACCGGCCACTACTAGGCCACAAAAGTCCCTCAACAACTTGCGTGACTTAATCTCGCCTTGGTGAAGCGTATCACGCCGCGGAAGCGACTCGACTCTCGCTAGCAAAGCCCACTATCGCGGCAAGAAAGCTCTGGTTTTTGAGCATTTTTCTGCCCAAACAGTCCCTTAAACCCTTCCACCATTTTTAACCCAAAAATTAGCCCAAAAATGGGAACTAAAACTAGAGTAGGAAGAATCTCTACCTCTTAAAGCGTGATTGCACCCGGTGGGAGCCCTCCCAGTCTCGAAATCTCGATTTCCGAACCCTACTTTGGATCTTCAAATGTAAACCCCCATTTTCGGCGCCCACATCGCACTCTCATCGCACTACTGTCGACGACCTAACCGACTAACTTCGTAAGTCGAAGAGAGAAGGTTAGAGTTCTCTCTTTTCTCTCCCTTTTTCCTCTCTACAGCCAAACACCAGGAAAATGTGACCTTTTCCCCCCAAAATCCCTTTTGTCTAACCTTATCCATAACTTAAATGTTTGGCCCATGTCGTGCCACGTGTCCACAACTAGTTTGGGACCATTTTCGTCCCAAGACAATTTATTTCATCCCGGTTCAAGTCCAAATTATTTTAAATGAACTTTACTTAGATTATTTCCCAAAATCTTGTTTTGGGGTTTTATCGAACACTCGTCACCCAAAAATTCGTGAAAAATCCAACTTTCTCGGAATTCAACAAAATTCGTTCAGAATCAAATTTCACAGACTAATCCAACGCGAGGTCCATTTCGTTATCCCAGATCTAAAATTTTAGGCCCCAGAAATCTGCATCGTAGCGACAATTTACCGCTTTGCTCTTTTCGAAAAATTCCCAAATTTCCCCATTTTGCCACACGCCTCATTTGTCGGACTACGTTCTTAGGGTTTGCCTCTTATTTGTCATCAAAGTATTGTTAGGCAATATGACCAGACATCATCGATAGACTCATCTTTTATAGATGCACTCATTGATGAGTTTTGTACTTTCTTTTGATTGGTGTGGGGTCAGATACAGTTGATTGTGCATTTGATTATCATTCAACACTAGGACATACCCCTTTCATCGAGATTATTATACATGTTGTTGACTTCATGATCACTCGATCCATTTGTTATTGCTCGTGAGTTACTATACTGGAGCATACCCCCTTCGTAAGTAACCTGACCTCTAGATTTAGACTTGATTTTTCGCAAATATGTCTTTTTCTAAATAAGGAGTCACACTAGGGTTTTATTTCTTATTTTGTTTTCCCTTGAAAAAAATAAACAAAATAAGTGGCGATTTCGATTTTATTTAAAATAATAAACAAAATTTCACAATAAAAAACGAGTCTTGTCATTGAGTGGGGGACGTACATAAAAAAATGCGGGTCCACAAATTGGTTAGGACAATTTTAATATAAAATAATACATTAAAACAGTTTTCAAGCAATGAGTTTGAAAACATTTTTGAGTCCAATAACAAATTTTTATTTGGGAACTTAGATATGAAAAAAAAAAAAGGTCCTTTCAATACATAAAATACTCTATAGATTATCAATTATTGCTTACAAAACACGATTAAAAAAATTAGATAGGGTCTTAAAATTGTTCCCAAGACCATGATTTCAAGTCCTTGAAACCGGACTCTAGTGGTAAAAAGGTGAAATGAGCATACAAGAGCATGATCGAATTCAAATCAGAGTAATATGCATGTAAAAGAAAACATGTTTTCAAAGCAAATTCTGAACATTATGAATCAATTTCCTAAATTAGAAAAACCATATTCAATTTCAGCCATAAAGAAACAAAAATGCTTGGCCCAACCTCCCAACTGGCACTGAACATGAACTTCAGGGCTTCAGGCCCATGTTTGAGCTAACTCAAAATTTTGAACTGGGCCTGGACTCTTACAAGTCCAAGAATTGAATGAGCGAAGAACTGTTCGTTTTTCCAGAAGAGAACAGTTTTCAAATTTCATTCGTTTGAAGAACACATCTGGCGGGTTTTTATTTTTTTATTTTTTTTATTTTTTTTTCTTCTTCTTCCTTTTTTATTACCAAACTCTCTGTGGACGATCACCCTTTGACGGCGCCGTCAAACTTGTATACTCCAAAGTCTACCTGCGCTCGAAATTCATAAACCCTTCTAATACCCAAGTTTGGATCCGGGGATGAGAGTTGCTATAATTTTACACTTACCATGAATCTCACTCCTCAAATTCGTCGATCCGTTTTGAATTTCATTGCAAAACGAAGTGGCTTTGGCTGTCTGCATGCCAACCTATTCACCACCGCCCAAGATTTTATTATTTCCAATGAGGTTCTCACTGTTTTGGAAACCGTGAACCCCATGGAAGATGCCTTAGAAAAGATAGCCCCATTTATCTCTTCTGAAATCGTGAGGGATGTTCTGCAAGAACAGCGAAGACCCGAATTAGGTTTTCGATTCTTCATATGGACAACGAGAAGAAGGAGCTTTTGCAGCAGGGATTCGCGTAACTTGGTCATGGATATGCTTGTTAAGGATGATGGGTTTGATACCTACTGGAAAATTCTCGAGGAGCTCAAGAATTCTAACATTCAGATACATTCCCCCACATTCGCATCAAAGTTGATTGAGGTAGCTTATGCAAAGTCGTTTGGCTGAAAAGGCCGGAATCTTAGTAGATGAAAGCGATTTCGAATGTGTAAACCTGATGTGAACACTTACAATTCCATCTTACATGTTACGGTGCAAAAAGAAGTGTTTTTGCTGGCATTAGCGGTTTATAATCAGATGCTGAAGTTGAATTACAATCCAAATCGATCTACATTTGTCATTTTAATTCACGGTTTTTGTAAAAATGGGAAGCATGGTGATGCGCTGAAAATGTTCGATGAAATGACCCAAAAAGGTATACCGCCTGACACAAAGATATATACAATAATTTTGTCTAGTATGTGTAAAGCGGAAAGAACCGATGATGTGCATAGATTGCTAAATACAATGATGGCGAGCGGGTGCTATCTTGACTCGATTACTTACAATGTTGTGCTTGACGGATTTTGTAAACTGGGTCAAATCGATGAGGCTTTTGCCCTTTTGCAGTTGTTTGAGAAGAAGGGGTATGTCCTTGGGCTAAAGGGGTATAGTAGTTTGATTGATGGTTTGTTCAAGGCGAATAGATATGATGAAGTGCCGGTGTGGCGTAAGAAAATGTTCAAGGCTGGTGTTGAGCCTGATGTTGTTTTATATACAATTTTGATTCGTGGATTTTGTCGAGTTGACATGGTTGATCATGCATTAAATTTGTTGAATGACATGACACAGAGGGGTTTGTCCCCTGATACTTATTGTTACAATGCTTTGATTAAAGCTTTTTGTGATAAAGGTCTTTTGGATAAGGCTCAGTCCCTTCAACTTGAGATTTCAAAGAACGACTGTTTTCCCACCTCTTGCACTTACACTATTCTCATTTGTGGCATGTGCAGGAATGGGCTGTTAGATGAGGCGCGACAAATATTTAACCAGATGGAGAATCTTGGATGCTCTCCTTCTATTATAACCTTCAATGCTCTTATTGATGGACTTTGTAAGGCTGGGCAACTTGAGGAAGCTTGCCATCTGTTTTACAAGATGGAGATTGCAAAAAATCCTTCCTTGTTTCTTCGTCTCTCTCAAGGGTCTGAGCGGGTTATGGATACTGCTAGTCTTCAGGTAATGGTGGAGCGATTGTGTGAGTCGGGATTGATTCTCAAGGCCTACAAGCTTCTCATGCAGCTTGCTGATAGTGGGGTTGTACCAGATATCACTACTTACAATATTCTCATCAACGGCTTTTGCAAGGCAAAAAACATTGATGGTGCTTACAACCTCTTCAAGGACCTCCAGATTAAGGGGCATTCCCCTGATGCTGTGACATATGGTACACTCATACATGGGCTTTATAGAGTTGATAGAGAAGACGACGCCTTTAGGGTCTTCGATCAAATGGTTAAGAATGGATGTACACCTAGCTCCGCAGTTTACAAATCTCTTATGACGTGGTTGTGTCGTAAGAGGAAGCTGTCAGAAGCTTTTAGTCTCTGGTTGAAGTATCTGAGGAGCCTCCCTAGTCAGGAAGATGAAACACTTAAGCTAGCAGAGGAACATTTTGAGAAGGGAAAATTGGAAGAAGCAGTTCGATGTCTACTTGAAATGAACTTAAAGCTGAAGAATCTGGACATAGCACTTTACACCATCTGGCTGATTGGACTGTGTCAAGCAAGAAAATCAGATGAAGCTTTAAAGATATTTCATGTTCTGAAGGAGCAGCAGGTGGATGTCACTCCCCCAAGTTGTGTGATGTTGATTAATGGTCTCTCTAAAGATGGAAATCTGGAGATGGCAGTGGACATATTCCTTTACACTTTGGAGAAACGTTTTATGTTGAGGCCTCGGATTTGTAACCAATTGCTCAGGTCTCTTCTTTCACAAGATAAAAGGAAGACTGTCGTTGAACTTATAAACAGAATGGGTTCTGCAGGATATGATTTGGATGAGTATCTTCACCGTTGAACCAAGTTATATTTATCAAGTGTGTGGAACTACCAGGAAATGGGAAATATGGTACCTGGATGAACGAACTATGGGTACTGCAAGAGAAGGGATGGAATGGAACAAACGTTCTCTTGTATTTGTTTAACTGATCATGAGACTCGATTCAAGATGAGGTTCCTGTGAATTTTCTTCAACCCTTTTCTCAGCTTTGCTTCTGAGAAATCTTTGTTTTAGAGGGCAAGTTCTTTTGTACTTCAACCTAACCAGAAAAGGAAGGGAAAATTTTTTTGAAGACGAATCTCCTGAGCAAGCCTCTAGTCTCAAGAGCTGGCTGGGATCTGGTGATGTGCTCCTGGAGAATATTTTTCCTGTTTGGAACCTGTTGTTTGATATATATTTTTGTCAGCATTTGTTCCGAAAATGGTTCATTGATATTTTTTTTAACATCTAAACACTTTTTAGTTACAATGTTGTAAACTATCCCTATTGGGACTCGAAATTGGGACCCCTTAGTCCTTATCTCCCTATGTCTTGTCTTTTTGAGTTATCAATAGACCTGTATTCTAATAACCATTTTTTTTTTTTAAAGATTTGTTCAAAAAATCCATATTTAAAGAATTATCTCCTAAAGCTTTGCCAATGATGCTTGTAATCACTTAAACCACAACCCATTTCATACAAGTCTAGATTTGCAACCCCCAAGGGGTAAGCTGAGATGACGGCGGAATTAGTCGAAGTGAGTGTAAGGTGGTATGAATATCTACTGTTATCAAAAAGCCTAAAAAAAAAGTCTAAATTTGCAAAGCAACTCAAGCCATGCATGCAGTCAAAGGCTTTATGACTATTCTCCATATTTTTATAATTTAAAATGGACATTGGAAAGCTAGTGAGAACACTTATAAAGTATCATATGGTATTAACTAATTAGTAATTTCTAATTCGAGACATGCTTTCTTGTTTGTTTGTTTTTTCTCATTCTTATTATTGTTGTTCTTCTTGTTGTTATTATCAATCTCATTATTGTTATTATTATTATTAAACCTTTGTCTCCATTTTGAACAAAAGAACATTGATCCCATGCAACACCTCGTGCAATTCCAGTTCCAAATCCAACAATTATTTTTTTATTAAATAATATCATAAAACGACCATAAAAATTTTCACCAATCATCCAGAAAGCAGGGAAAAGAAATCCTCCAACTGACTTTCACTGATCAGCACTCCATACTTGTGGGTAAAAACAGCACTGATAGTATCATCTTGGAGCTGTGTCACTGCATCCACAGCATTCATCCTAATGTACTCATCCAGATTGTACAAGCTTCCATCTGCACATGAATAATAACCAGAAATAACAGCACACAAAACATTAATTAGAAACACATATTGGCAAAACAAATATATAGAAAATCACTATCCTTAACTCATGTGATAGAGCGTTTAATGTTTCAAAAAAGCAAGGCATAAGGAAGAGAAGGGTCTTGGATTCGAGTCCTAGTGAAGAAAGTTTACTATATTGTATCTAAAGTGTTTTGTTGTCAAAAAAAAAAAAAAAAAAAAACAGAAAATGTGAAACTTGATCATGTGACTTCTCTGTTGATCTTCAACATTAAGATTTAATTCTTATCTAGATTATTTTTTTTCCCGCAAAAAAATAGCAAAAAAATGATAAAATATATTTTTAGTTTAGATAAATAAAGTTATATAAAAGCTATGATTAGTATCTTGTTGAGGGTATAATTTAAAAAAAAATATATATATATATATATTACTATCAAAATCTTTATTTTAGACAATACAAAATTGACATTTTGGTCTAAATAAAAGATTTAAAATAAGATTTTGAAGCTTAGATGCTTTAAATTTCAAAATTTATATTTATTTGAAATTAAATCCTAAAAGCAAATCAAATCTAGTCGTAAAGGATATCTACACTACACACAAGGCATAAAACCACTTAATCTACTAAGTTATAACAAGAAGATATCCCAATAATCACTGACCATGAAAATAAGTTAATGACTGAAAATGCTACAAATGCTACAGCAAAATTGGCGGGAAAAGGTAGGACAAATGATATGAGAAATACACCATTGAAATACACCATTGATTCAATAGAGTTTTGTGTAAGAGACTGTGGTGTTTGTTTTTTTTTTTTAAAACTTAATGATAAATAGAAATTTTTTTTTTCTGAGTATTGCTTAATAGGATTAAGTATTTAGTCATTTGTTTTTTCAAAAAAAAAAATTAACTTTTTAATTTTTATCCATTTTTGAAACAATAAATTTTTAAATAAAAATTTGAAAATATATATATTTTTATTTAATTAGCATGAAACAAATCATTAGAGTTTCAAATTGAATCATAAAAAAATAAGATTTTCTTATATTATAACATCTAGTGTTTTCTTAATAGAAAAAATAAAAATAAAAAATCATTAAGAAAAAGCCAAAAAAAAAACAAATATTTTGGCTTTTTTTATTCACCAAAAAGTTTTAAAAATTCAACAATAGGTCATGAAAAAATTTAAAAAAAAAACAAACAGGTGAATGCTTCAACCTAAAGCTATTTTGTTTTCAGCAAAAAGTAAAAAACAAACGCCACCAAAGCTTATTATTGAAAATGGCTTAGGACGCATATCAAGAATGAAAAGAACCAGGATAAGCAAAGATGCAGAGGACCATAGTTCTAGAAATTACTCTTTAAGTACAAATCTAATATAAATAGTAGAATATCATAGGAATACCACCAAAAAGTAGGCACAATTAGATGACCCAAACAAACATATCTCCTTTGGCAATGTCATTATTGAAACACAAATGTAGGGTTAGAAACTGCCATTCATGATGTGTCCTAAGCCATATTCAACTGATAATGAATAGCAGCAGGTTCAGCCTTCTCAAACTTAGAATGCTTACCATCTTCCACCAAATAAAATCAAGCTTTGCCCCCTTTGAAGACTCCCCCCAAAGAATATTTTTGTGCATCTTCTCCCATCTCTTCCTGATAATGGGACAATAAAGGTAGACATAGCATACAACCTAAAGGCTCCTAGAGTTTCTAATGGGATTTAGGCTACCCACTGCCATTCCAAGTGGAAAATCTTCTCTCAAATCTTTCCACAAAGGTAGACATAGCATACAACCTAAAGGCTCCATAGAGTTTCTGGTGGGACTTAGGCTACCCAATCTCTTTCCAAGTCGGAAATCTTCTTTCAAATCTTTCAACAATTGGATCCTACACTGCAAGGGAGTTACAAGAAAGCCTCAGTGGCAATCCCGAATAGTATAAGACCATGTGCCCATTGCACTAGAACATCCTCCACTGGGTCCATCAGAATTAACTCACCTTTCAAGTGTACCTTTAGACCTGAATATAAGAGTATGCTTAAACGCACTTAATCCATGATTTTTGGCATTTGCAGACAAAAATTTTAATGAAAAAGGCCAAGGACAATGAATGTAACAAGCAAGAGATCGATCAGGAATCACAAACTGCCCAGCAGAACTGCAGAACTATGATGCACATGCATATCTGAAAGGAAAAGTATGCTTTGCATTCTACAGAATTTCAACATAAAAAATACGTTCACATGACATTTGTTTTTCCAGAGTAGAAGAAATCAGATTAAGTGTACAGAATTTATGGGCACAAAGTTCTAAGAAGTATTCTTACCATCAGCAACTATGGGATCATGTGCAGGAGGGGGAGCAATCCAGTTTCCATTCGAGTTTTTCATGTGTCTTCTATCAGATGCAAAGGACTGGAGAAATGTTGGAGCATGCACGATCCGGAAAAACCTGTTCATCACAAAACCAGGTTCTTTTGATCAATTCCACATTACTCAACTCTTGTAATTCAGTTTACCCAACAGTGCTACGGTAACCAGACAACTGGATAACAGAGCGAAAAGGAAAGAGAAGATGAGAATCCTGTTCAGTGGAATCCGTTCCACCATTAGATTCCTAGCTCCCAGGGGAGTGCCATATAGAGTCTGTCAAGCATATAGCAATTCTGCTTTATTGGTTTGCTAATCCCTTCCAGATTAGAGAAATTAAGATTAAGGAAAAGACAAAGTGGCTCTGGTTGCCTCATTAACCAACCTGAGTCGGACCTAGCCCCTGAGGGAGTGTATGTGGAGATACTCACTAGCAAATAGATGATCAATCTCAAATAGAAAACACAACCAACTGTAACTGCACTAATGCCATGTCTTACATTACCTCTGATAATCTGAGAAAAGCTGAAATGACGAGCGAAAGGAATTAGACACATAATGATCTAGATGACAAGGAAAAGGAAGACTTGAATCTAAATCCCATACTTGAGGAGGAGAGCTGCCTTCTTTCTTTTTCTGAAAATCCATACCAATATACCATAAGAAAGCAGGTGAGGAAAGAAATAATAAGAAGACTAAGGTGTCCATGGGCTAAGAAACCCTGGAGTGCAGCCCCAAATTTGAAAGTAGTGTGAATCTCACATATCCATCAGTGGGATGAGCTGACAGGCTGCCGACTTCCTCAGCCTCTCTAATTTTGCAAGGACACGTTGACTATAAATTCTAACTTGAACAGACTAAGTGAGTTTTGGGTAAATCTTAATTACTTATTACCTGACTTAAATTGACTTGAATTTAAATTGTTCTTCACCTTATTCACTTAAAACTGATTATTTATTTTTACATTAAGCATTAAAGGTGATTCGTAAAGTTAACTCAAACCTTATTCTAAATCAACAAATTGATATATCTATCCTCTAATCTTGACTACTATTAAGCGATGAATTTATTTGAAAAATTTTGTATTTAAAGTATTGTAAATACATAAATAATTATAAAAATTTACTATAAAGGATGAGTTGTGAATTTAGAGTCATAATTGTAAAATATACTCTCACTAAGCATGAGTAAATGGTGTAAAAGATAATTGGGATTAAGTATAGTTAACTAGTTTGACTAAACACTTAAAGTTCTTTATGACTTTAAGCTGTGATATTAAGTTATTTATCAAATACATTCAATTTACTCAATGACATAAATTTAGTTATTAATTTATTAAGTTAATTTACCAAACACCTCCAAGGCTGGCAGGAAAATTAATATGATGCTTGATTTTATATTTATCTTAATATGAATAGGCTTTATTTACAATTCTATGTAATTTTAGTTTCTATGCAGCAATACCATTAACCATTCAATACATGTCCTAAGAAATTCTGTTCTCTACATTGCTGAATTTAGCTCAAATTTGTCTTTTCAAGGCCTGAAGCTTTGAACATGTCCTACGGTTGGCCCAAGTCTGTTGCAGCAATGGCAAACCCCTTTAGGTAAAGCATTAATCTACAAGATTGTGTCCTGTCAGCTCTAGCTCTCCCAGTAATCATTTGCGTTAAAACAATTAATTCCTCACCTGAATGCATATCACATGGTAATCCCAGAGGATGATTCCATCTGCTCTCTTGCTAGCCTTTTGATTCCACAATGGAACCTGAATCATACCATTCAAAAATGTCATTTAAATTGTCACAAATCTTATTTTGTGTCATCAAAGTATAACACATTGATTGTCAGAAATTAATGGCCTATTCACCTAATTGTAAATAAAATTTCAAATCTAAAACTGGAATCATAAAATACATGCCTGTTTCTTCTCATTGGAAATAAAAACAGCAAAAAGATCAGACCCATCAGCATCCGCCATCCCAATCAAGCCAAGTTTTTTGCAAAGCATGTATACATTCTCCTCACTGCATTTTTTATTTGAAAGAAAAAACAAGGGCAACATAAACAACAACAACAAAATTCATAACCATGGAAAGAAGAACAGAATAAAGAAAGAACAAATACAAAATCCAGAAGTCCACGACAAACAAGGAACGCCATTATCAATCAATTCACAAAGACCTAAGGAAAACAATTCCAGAATGGGATCGTGGGCAGAGAAATCGACCTGGGTACCCAGTTTATAACTTGGGTGGAAGGATAAATCTTATCTGATTGAATTATGTATAAGGGTCCCATTTGGTTGTAGGGAAATCAGAGGGGGAAAGAAAAACTGTTCATCGATTGTAATAAGCTCATAAATTTTCCTCTAGTTTCCTGCAATCTTGGGCAGCCAAACAGAGCTCAAATATGCACAAAGAGGAAAATGTATGCCGGTCTAGAAAGTAAGTACCAGTAAAAAGGAGTGTGATCGAACTGAGAAATGTCCAAATGGGAAGTCGTCATTCTGATGTTTTGCCTCTTGGTTTCAATTCTCACTAAGAAACAGGGTTCTATATGGAGGGCAGATTGCACTGACCGTGAAAACCAAGAAAACGCTTATAACGACGTCGTTTCAAGTCCTATCTAAGTCCTATCTAAGGCGCTCGTTTGTATTCTTCGTTTCTACTCCAAAATTAATGATTAATTTGATATTTTCCACTTTGTTTATAGCCTCGTTTCTTATCTTCATATTCGTCGTACATCAAAACGACACCGTTTCTTCTACCCTTTTCCCCTGTCAAAACCCTCTATAGTCTATCCCCCCTTCTTCTCGCATGGACCTCGATGATGAATTCAACCACCTTGATCTCTCCAGCGTCGACGGCCGGTCAGAGTCTCGGCGGCGAATCTGCGACGGCTGCGGCAGACCAGAGAACGTGTGCCTCTGTGGCTCACTCCCATCCGAACCCATCTCCACCGCCACCCAAATCGTGATCCTCCACCACCCCCACGAGCATCGCCACAAGCTCTCCACTGTCCCAATCCTCACCAAATCCCTCCTCAACACTCACACAATTGTCGGCCGCCGCCTCCGCCGCGGCTCATCCCCTCTGCTAGACTCCCTCCACTCCTCCTCCTCCTCCGACCAATCACCTCGCGCCATCTACCTCTTCCCTGGTCCCACCTCCACCCACATTTCTCAGCTAAACCCCAATCCCGGCACCGTGTTAATCCTTTTCGACGCCACCTGGAAGCACGCTAAGGAAATGGTGGACGCGAGCGCAGAGTATTTGTCCACCTTTGCGATAAGGGCCTGTTTGGATTGCGATTTTGGGGAAACCGGCGGGAACGTATTCGATTCTGAGTTGATTCTCCGGAAAGAACCCTTTCTTGGCTGCGTCAGTACAATGGAGGCCGCTGCTCGGGCTTTGCGTTCTCTTGAGCCCAATGGGCCTGAGATTGAGACCAGACTACTCAACGTGTTGCGAGATATGGTTAGATTCCAGGCTTCTCATCTGAAGCCCATGAAGCCTAGGCCCAAGTTGTTGAAAAAGGGTAAACCCAAAAAAGAATTCGAATAAGAATGACTAAATATTTTAAGGAGTTTTAAATTTGTTTTATCTATATCAATGGATTGTGTGTGTGGGTTTTTTTGTTTTGTTTTTTTCCAGATTTACGAATTTGAACTCTATTCTCTTCTTTTCTTCTCTTTTTTTTTTCTTTTTTTTTTTCTCTTATCATGAAATGTTACTAGCGGGCTATTAAATCAAGAGGGATCACATGCATGATAAATCTATATCACATAATATAACTAGGCCTCAAGCATTCGAAATCGAGATCCCTCTCACCAAGCTTAAAAGAGATTCTAATCATCTACCTAATGCCTGATTCGTCATTTTGAACATTGCTACCTATAAATGTTTTAGTTATTATATTTTTTATGAGGTAATAAATATTTAAACATATTATATTAAATAATATAATTTTTGGTGGTTATTGTTTTATAATTCAATGTCAGTTTTAGTGTTCATAATTTTTATAATTCATGAAATCAAAATGTAAAAGATAATGTTTTCCTCTTTTTTCGAGAAAAAGTACATAAATATTTTCAACGTTTTGTCATATGTCAAATCTAGTTTTCAATGTTTTTCTATTCAACTACAGTTTCTATCGTTTCGCTATGACACAGTTATACTCCTCATCATAATGAAACTATAAATAGGTAAAACAGGTATTTACCGCTATTGACATAAATATCTTCCCGCTATATGTGTTTTTAACCGTGATAGCTTTACACGTGATTCATTAAACCCAAACATTATTTTGATAAAATGCCCCCATCCCTACCGATTTGCAACCAATTTGATTGACCATAGTCTGTAAATTATTTTCCTCATGTTTCTCTCTAACCAAACAGAAAGCTTAAATGGAAGGAAAACTTACATTCAAGAAAAGGACTAGGATGAGAGTTTAGAAAACTTCCCTCTTTCGACTTGGAGCCAAGACCTTGGATTAAAGGCATGGAGTTTCGTTTCTTTACATGTTTCAAAAAAAAAAAAAGGTTCTTTATGAGGCATAAGAGATGAAACAATTCCTAGATCTCCACAATAGCCGGATGGAATAAAATAGAAAAAAACTCAAAAAAAGAAAAACAATTCATCTCACCATTGTTAGTTTTAGGGCTCCCTATTTTCGGAAACAAATCTAATAACACAGAAAACCTTAAGAATTCAATATGCCCAGAAAGCAAAATCAAAAAGAAAAACCCAATAAATTTCGTACAAATTCAAACCCTAAAACCCAAAAAAAATACTACAATTGAAACCTCACCAACAACTTGAACTAACAAAGAACACCAAAACTTGCAAAACAAATTCATACCCATAAAATTATTCAGAAAAATAAAACAATCTTAAACCTATAAACAAGATGAGGACAGAAAAAGAAGTGTAGACGGATAGTTTTCACATTTTGTAATATGTAGAACAATGAGGTACAAGGGAGAAACTAAAAAAAACATATAATAGGTAGGGATGAGGGCATTTATGTCAAAACAAATGTTTGGGTTTAATGAATCATATGCAAATATGTCACATAAGCAAAAAAATGCATATGAGAAGTACCACATCAGCATCAAAGAACCAATGCATTTTGGTGCTTTCATTAATGATAGCATATAAAGTATCGCTAATGTAAACGCCATCTATATGATTAACAAAAAGATAGTATGAATTATATATTGTATATATACGTCAAAGAAGATTTATGACATTTTCTTCATTATTTCTTCATAAATATATTTTAATATTCTTACTACTTAGAAATGTTTTGAAAGTTATGAGGAAAATATAAAATAAATATATTAATTAAAATTTAATTTTTGGTGGTATGTGTTTTATAATTCAATGTCAGTTTGAGGGTTTAGATTTTTTATAATTCATGAAATCAAAATGTGAAAGATAATGTTTACTTCCTTTGTTTAATAGTCTCCACGAGATGGTATATATAGCCTATAGCCTATAGGGAGTGTTTTCATAAGTGGGCCGGCATAAAGTCAATGTCGTGCAGTCAATTAGGGGTGATGAAAACACAAGCGAGGTTGGGGCCCAAGACGATGCTATGATGCCTTTCAATAAAGGGCCCATTTCTTTGCTTTCCAATGCCTTTATACAACAATTCGACAACGACACTTTGTTGATTTAATCACTATCCAGTCTTACCACTGCAAAAAACCCTGAGTTATTGCAGTGGTATTTACATGAATATCAAATATATATATATATATATATATATATACATGAATAAATGATTTAATTTATGTGTTAGAATTTAGATTATCCAAAACCCAATAATCTGTCCTTCAAACCTTCGAAACAGTAACACTTTCCTTTTGTTGTTCTATAGTTCCAACATTGGTTTAAGTTTACGTGAACTAACGTTAAATTGATAGCTTTGAAATACGATTTAAGGTATTAATTTAATTTTTTATTTTGAAAATGTATGATGATTTTGGCGTGTTATTGTGAATGGTAGAATCTTTTATATATATGTAACTTTATTTATCCAAAACCAATCCATTTATCCAAATTTTAAAATAAAAATATACATGGCTTTTATACCGATATTAGCTTGAAATAGGTTATCATACAAAACTTTAATTTGTTCAAACATCGTACTCAAGATCATCCATACATAATCAGAATTCAATTACATTATAAAGATGAATTGAAAGAGGTTTTTTACAACTTAAATAATACTTACTTCTTGAAAGAAATTCACAAAAGTTTGAGGGACAGTACTTGTGATATGCTTTGTGGAGGGTAGTCAGTGCAACAAACATCGTGTTTTCCCAAAGAAATATTCTTTTTTTTTTCTTGTGATATGTTAAAGATATTTCTCAAGAAGAAACCGTGAACTTCGAAAGGAATCGTTTTCTAGTAATGTAAAAACAAAATGACCAAAAAAAAAGGAAAGAAAGAAAACACCTAATTCAATTGATAGTAATTATAGACTTAAGAGTGTATTTTGTATGATTTTTAGAATTCTATATGATATTGTAAGTATTGTTCTTACACAAGTGTCACAAATCAATGTTATAGTACTTTTTTGTGACCAGCATTATAAGAATAATAAGAACAAACAAAAAAATTGTTAACAAATTGTATAATGACTTGTGCTGGATCAATGTACAAATTTAAGCCCATTGACCCATGATTGAATAAATGCGCGATAAACTAATTTCATCATTTTTAGCATGATTAACCTTTACTGGTAATCTTTCAAAGCCTATTCTAAATCTAATATATCATGTGGTGGGTGCGCTTAACTGCTGAGGAGACTAGAGAAGCAAACAATCTTGCAGATATATGCGTGCAATGCCTTGCAGAATTGTATGTCCTAGTTGAGTATTTCCATTTATGGGATCTAAATTCTAACCTTATATTTGCATTGCTTACAACCAACCATCTTTTACTCTTGTAGAAGTTTATTCATCAATTAACCAAACTCTTGTCTTACTGGGTTTCTTGCTTCTCAAATAAATAAACTACTACCTTATAGGGCTTCTTGTCTCTTTAACAATTAATTAATGAGATCTGTCACTAATTAGCTAGCTTGGAGATTCAACGCTCCATTATTTAATTTTGGCTCTTGATCACCGGCTCAATCTCCCACTTACTCATAAGTAAGTCTATGACCATGATCTTTTTCGATGCTATTCCACTCAAAACCCAAATGTGAATTCCAAGATTAATAATGTACATATTAAATGTATATTTCTTTTGTAAAATATCAATAATTAATCGACAAAGATTTCTATCGAATAATTAATTATTTATTCTCTTAACTTACCTATTTCTTTAACGGATCCAATGCATTGGCCAATGTCTTTCAACATCTGAGTATCGAAACATATTAAGATAATATTTCATACAAATTTCATTTTGTATATCTCATAAACTCTAATAGTCAAATGATCATTTTTCCCAAATCATCAAGGTATTAGTCTTTAAAAAGTGACCTCACTTATTGATAACACAAAAAATGATAATTAATTAACTACCTATTTATAACATATTCAGGATTAAGAAAAATAACATAATTTATATTGTCTGATATTTAATTCATTTTTACATAATATTACTTTTAATTAAATCTCTCTTGATCCTCTCAAAGTGAGTACAATATAATTCACTCTAATATTCTTCAATAACCAAGATAGATTATTTCATAGAATATTAGAGTTTAAATAAAGTGTCCAACTTTATTTATCAATTGTGAGACAATTCATTAATTATGAGAACTTATGACCATATCTTCAATGAACGTATCCATATGATCATATAAGGCATAATTAATTTGGACCTTATACATGAAACAATACGTGTTTAAGAATTCAATAAATTCATACCATTAAATCAGAAAATGAAATTACATTTAATCTTGCTCCTAGAATATAAATGTAACCAACTCCCACTTACTCTAAGCTAAGACCCATATAATTTACATGTTTCTCAAACACAAGCTTGAGTAGAATCTTAGTAAAAGGGTCTACTAGGTTCACCTCATATGCAATTTTACTAGAGTCAATATCCTCTTGGAAATCAGAGTCTGTATAACCAAGTATTCCAAGACTCTCATTGGAATACAATGACATATAATATCTCGTTCTCTATAGATACATGACTATATGTTTTCACTGCAGTCTAGTGTTCTACTTGGGATCTAATTTGTATCAACTTACGATTCCCGCTACATAGCAGATATTTCATCTTATTCATAACATAGCATACATGAGACCACCAATAGCCAAAGCATAAGATTTCTTACTCAAGAGTTCTTTCTCTTAGAAAGATGAATTCCACAAAGTTCAAAGCTTAAGTAGAACTTCTGGAATTCTTCCATGCTAAAACTAGCACCAAGAAGTTGTGATAAAGCTAACCCCTTATTCTTTCATTTTGTAAAAGCTGGGATTCATGGAAATATAGCTAGCTTTTGTTCATGTAATCATATCAAACTAATACATTTAGGCAACTTTACGTTTGACAACATCTTCACATTGTTTCCAATTAATAGGATGTTATCTACGTAAAGAATAGGGAAAACTACCACTATACCTTGAATATTTTTATGCACACATGGTTTACCAAGAAGCAGAACAATGAAATTTAACCAATTTCGGACAAATTCTTATTCTGGGTCAGCAAAAATTTTAAACGGGAGAGGCTTAATCTAATCCTTATTTCTATTCTAAGTAACTTTTCAAATAACCCAAATTTAAGGGTTGCAGCCAAAACTGCAAAAGACTCCTTGAAAATCATAAAAAAATTAATTTTACAAATTATATCATTATTCAAATAATATATAAATATATAATAATAATAATTAATATTATATAAAAATGATTGAATCTAAAACAATATACATAACAAACTTAAATAAATAAATAATGTTAAAGCACTGTTATAATCAAAGCATTAAATGAACTAGTTAAATAATATCAAAACAACAAAGTAACAACTTAATAACATCTTTGAAAAAACAACAACTTCAAAGTATCGAATAAAATCTCATATGCCTCTAATCTTCATCTTCATCCTCATTATATCTAATAATAACATGTGATTCTACATGTTGGTTGAGTCATCATTATCGACATCCTCATCCAACTTCGATGTTGGTTGAGTCATCATCATCATCCTTAAGTAGGTAGATTTCATTATGCTGAAAACAGTATAAAGTATTAAGTAGGGAGGGGGTCCCAGCCAAGTCCTAAATTTGGTAACAATTTACTACATCAAATTAGAAAGATATTAAAAACAATATTTTGTTACTAACACTAGTTTAAGTAACAAAATTATTTAAAATATACTGATATTTTAGTTATTAAATTATGTTTAATTTATAAATTAGTATGCTACTTTATTAATATATATATATATATATATATATATATTATATATATATATATATATATATATATATATATATATATATATATATATATATATATATGATTAAATAAAATTCTAGTTATAAATAAAAATAAAATTGTAAATATTTAAAATAGAATTAATGAGATAAATGAAAATATTCAATAATAAAACTATAATTTATTTAATTCAAATGCATTATGTATCTTTTCATAAGATTTTTTTGAAATTAAATTATCATATAAATTATATTAAAAAAATACATTTAAAATTTGAAAATAAAATAGCAAAACAAACAAATTTTAATATATTAATTATATATTATAATTATTATTATTTTTAAAACCTCTATGCTACAAAAGCATATATTTTACTCCATGTTAAGAGCCAAAATATCAAATTTTGTAAATGAATCATTAAAAATATCAATTACTAAGCTAGTTACATAAAATAATTAAATAAAGATTTTTGGTGAATCAGGTTAATCGAGCAAACCTGCACTAAACCCACATGGGCACTGGGACAAACCCAAGTCAAGCCAATTCGACCCGCTTACAGTTCTAAATTATACAATTTAACATTATAAAGTTTGATTAAAGTGGGTTGGTCTTATCAAAGCTCAACCCATATTGCAAAGCTTTGTGGTTTATATCAGTGGCCTTTTCTAGTAGATCAACTTCGCTTCCAATGGGGTTTTACCTCTAGAGTTTCTAGCAAGCATCATACTGCAGCTAAACCTATAGATTCCATCTCACGGCCCATTGCCCTTTCCACTTGCACATCAACATCCTCCAAATGCTTCTTCGTATGCCGACTGATACTTCTCTCATAAATGACAATTGTGTTTATGTACTTTTCCACTATAAGATCACCGCATTATCATCAGACATGGCGAGAGGATCCGAGTTTTGTGGTTTAGGTGGGTTGTCAATCTTTTCATTATGTTCTTGTTCTTGAGTTTCTTGAATTTGGTCATGAGTTGTTTCCTATGTTTGGTCACCTTCAGGTACATATTGTACATATTCCCTTCTTTGAACATCAACAGGAAATAGGGATGGAAAATTAAGAGCTTCCAGTGGATCTCGAATCGAAATGTTTCTTCAAAAACTACTTTACCTCGATTTAAAATTGTTCAGATATCTTCAAGAGGAGTGAGTGCTCACTATTACCTTCTTTTCCATTGGATAATAAAATATTCCACTTCTCGTTCCCTTAGGATAGCCAATAAACATACACATTTCTATATGACATTCCAATTCATGTGATTCTATGCTAAGACATCTGTCAGGGCATCCCAAATCCAAATATGGTTAAACTGGGTTTGTGCTCTTTCCATAACTCAGAGGTGTCTTTGAAACATATTTAAATAAAACCAAGTTTAGTATGTAAATAGTTGTTTCTAAGGCATATCCCCATAACGATTCAAGTAATGATGAGTAATTGAGCATCGACCTCACCATATCTTAAAAGGGTTTTGTTTCTCCTTTCAAAGACTCCATTTCATTGGGGCATTCCAGGATAGGTATTCTCCGCATCGATTAGACCAAAGCTACTTAATATGGACACCCAATTACTTTTCCTCCTCAACTTTAAATTCTCAAACTTTTTCAAAAGCTTTACACTTATGGCGCACTAGGTAAACATATCCATCTTGTGTAGTCATCAGTGAGGGTGATGCAATACTCATACCCACCTTCGACTTGAATGTTCATTGGTCCACACACATCAATGTGTGTCAATTCCAACTACTCAGTAGCAAGGTTTCCTTTGGCCTTTAAGGGCCTCTTTGTCGTTTTACATTTCAAACATGATTCACATACTAGTATAGTTTCAAAGATCAAGGAATTTAAATTTTCACTTTTGATCAAACCGTGAATTTTATTAGGATTAATATGACTCAATTGCAATGCCACAAATAAGTTTCATTTGAAAACTTTCCTTTTCTTAGATAAGGGGAGTTGCTCATCATTAGTATATTCAATAACAAACTATAGGAGAAATGAGTTAAAAAATACAGATAATTCATCAATAATTTGGAGAGAATAGGAGTATTATTACTCTTTATTTAAACCAATGAATTAAACTATATTGTTAAACCATGTTAAACTAAAGAACTAACATAAACAAAATTCCTCTTAAATTCTAGAACAAATAAATAGTTTGATAAATGTAAAGTTTTAAAACATAATTCCACTAGTCCTACTGTCATTACAAAGACATATTCTCCGTTTTCCAATGTCCAGCTTCTTTATTCTTTATTGAGTGGTATACTTTACTTGAAACACTCCAAGGAATAGAAAACACGGTTACTAGCTCCTGAATCAATGATTCATTTATCATTGTAATTCTCTACTAAACAAGTCTCAAAAACATTTAGACTACCAATCTCTTCCATAGTACTGATGTAATTACTTCTATCCAATTAATTTTGACTCAAAATTGTAGCCAAAGGATTAAAGAATGTCATTTTCTGAAATAAACGAAAAAACACGCAATCAACAAATACACTAATGAGTAGGTTTATTTATTGCAAGAATATCCTAGTTGCCATTATAAACACTTACGTTTGACAAGATATTTAAAACAAACTAATATTTTTAACATGATATATAAAGTGTCCTACCAAGTCAACTCCTCGGAAACTCAAATAGTAACTCATAACAGTAGCGAGTTTCTATGTTAATACACCAGGAAAGTTCCTAAGTAAATCGTGAGGTCACAATGGTCTTTTTGAAAAACTCCTTATCTTAGGCTCTTATCGCCTTGTGATAGGACTTTTTTAGACATGTACCAACAAGTCACTACCCATGGTAAATCGGATCCTAACTTTCTCGACATCACGCATAATGATTCATCAATACTTTGTTTCACAAACTCGAGCTTTCAATAACATTAACAGAGCTTCGTTGGAAGGATTATCAATGTTATTAAAATTGAATGTAATAAATATTAATTAATTCCAAAATTATCTTTAATATCCAAGTGTTGTTGACGTTGGGTCATACAACCTCATTAAAAACTTGAAATTATTTAAAATTCAATTCAATAAAATCTGGCCATGTCATCCTAAGTAAAAGATTGCATAACCATTTTATTATTGGACCCTTAATGGAGCTCGTAGGTTTCAAATTAATTAAATTAATTTTAACATTCACACGTTCAATATTTTACATTAATTTATCATGGTTTTCTATAATAATATTATCTAGACATTAATGTTACTAAAATTGAATGTGATAACTATTAATTGAATTTCAAAATTATATTTAATATTTAAGCATTGTCGACATTGGGTCGTACAATCTCATTAAAAATTAAATTTTATTTTAGATCAAATCCTATAAAATATGATCATGTTTATCCTTTGGGACATCACATATTTTACTATTGGACCATTAAGGGAGCCCATAAGTTTCAAATTAATCAAATTAATTTAAATTTTTAACCTATACTCATTCAATATTTTATATTAATTCAACTAGATTTTCCATAACAATACTATCTAGACAAAACAAATACCATTATACACATGTATATATCAAATGGTGAAATTGTATGGCACCACCTATTCTAAATGGCATAACAAACATACATCACATGTTATATATATATATATATATGTATATATATATATATATATAGATAAAACAATTGTAAGCAAAGAATAAATAATGGGTCATTAATCCATAATTTACTAGAAAAAGAAAATTACAAGCCCAATAGTAATGCTTCCGACTCTTATATCCGACTAATCCATCTTGCACGCCTCTTAAAATTTTCTGGCGCTGCTGCCAGTCACCGCGCCATTTTTAAACCTAAAACCAATGTTTTCAAACCTGACCGATCGATCACAAATCGGTTCTAGCTTAATGCAAAACCATTTTTTGATCGAATCGAATGAACCGGCGGGCCGAACTCTACAACCGACTTAACATGCTAGCTTCAAATAACCGAACAATTTCGCTGCAGAGGCTAAGGCTTGTAACTAAAAAATTCAATTAAATATCGTTGCGCTTATGGATTTGAACATGTGAAGCGAGAAGCTATAGCTGAATCCACTTTATCATCAGGTTATCATCACATTATTTTAGATATTAATAAAATTATATATTACTACTAATTAAGTATTTATATAAATAAGTTTATTTCCATTTTTAATATGTTTTCATATTTAAATATTATATATATTTAAACATTTTATTTATATAAAAAATAAAAAAAAATATCTTAAATATTATTAATTATATTTTAAAAAATATAAATAATATATTTATTACGTCAACGGCTCAACCGCGGCTCAACCACCGGCCCGATCGTTGAACCGAACCGAGAACTTTTCCGGCTTCAAATACTCCATTCGTTTTTTAAAACATTTCTAAAAACACAAAACTCTAACTAGACCCTTACATAAGTCAAGCACTAAAATCGTTGTCAAACTCTGTACATAACTTGGATCATCGTGAAATTTTGTAGAAAGATAGATCACTAAATGAGGAACCAACATGCCAAAATTTATCCAAATCCAACGCCGCATGTGCCTTCATGTGTTGTCTGAAGTCAGAAACCAAAATCGCCATCAATTTGCACAAAGCTCTAATCATCATGAAATTTTACAAAAGGGTAAAACACCACATAAGGAACTTAATGGTGAAATTTCGTTCAAATTCAAGGCTAAACGCACCCCCAAGCAACGTCTAAAACCAGAAACTAAAATCATTGTTAGTCGCTGCACAAAACTCGGATTGCCACGAAATTTTACAAGGACGTAGAGCACCAGGAAAGGGATTAGGTGGCCAAATTTGGCCTCAGTCTGAGCTTGCACGCACCCTCGAAATCTAGGCTCATGATTCCTAGTCTCAACCACTTTGGGCGATGTGTGTGGGCATGTGCCGGGTCTTCCGATAAACCTCTCCCTCCCAACGATCCTCCTATGTGTCTCTTACATGATTCTGGTGTTGGTCCATCAAAATGGGGCTTCAATCAACACAAAAAATGATGAAATGAAACATGTAGCAGTTCTTTTTTAGGTACTTATTACATATTTATCCAACAAATCCGAATTTACATAAAATTATCCAATAAATAAATCAAGGAGGAATATATAATCTTATGATTAGCCCCCAAGTTACATCACAAAAGAAAATACAATCAAATTTCTACCATGGATTAAGTTCTAAACAAAAACCTTCGTTCATACAAAAATATAAATAACATGAATCATAGAACCTAGGTGCTATATATCTAATTGCATCAAATATACATACAAAAAATAAAAGGATTTGGTTTACCACACACCGATTCAATCAAGGTTCTAATACCAATTGAAGATATCAATGTATAGCAGAAGTCTACATCATGATTGAACAAGATGCAAAGGAGCAAATTAATGTCATCATCCTTGTGGTTTACTATCCTTTAATATGACCTCCAACTATTATAGCCGTTAAAATCATGCACGTACACTTAACTGCTGATAAACTAGAGGAGCAGGTGAATTACGTTAGGGTGCCAGAAAGGCCCTAGGGAGAATGTGTGAATGTCCTATGGAGAGTGATCTATTTATAGACCAAATCTTAACTTTGTATGGTTTCTTGTCTGACAAACAACCAATCCATGTCTTATAGAGTTTTTTACCTATCAAGTAACCAAACTCCTACCTTATAATATTTCCTGCCTCTTAAACAATAAATTAATGGTCTCTATCACTAATTGGGCCTAAATTTCAGATCAAACGGGTCATTATTAATTTTACTCTTTCGCTCGTATTGTTTTACAGCGTAAATCGCAGCAACCTGCATAGACTTTGCAAAGGCCAAGACTAGACACTAAACAATCACTAAGAATTCAATGATTACAAATACAATATCATCTCACATATTCAAAGACTGTCTCCTTGATAATGTTGTCGTTATTAATGATTTTTTAAATGGTCAAGTTCAATGAGCACCCCTCATCTTCACAAATGTTTTATCGAAAGTGATACTTTCTCCGCAAGATCACACTTAACAAAACACGAATCAAAAATTGTTATTGGAAACTTTTCTCTATAGGTTATTCTATACAAATCTTACAATACATAAAACATTTTCCTCCAGGCCTTCAAAGGCCGACTTCATTTACAACCTCTAGATTATCATCTCCTTTCCAAACATAGATTTCAATGTCTTGATATTTAATAACTTAAACTAACTTTAAGTTAAATCATATTAAAGTTATTGAACTGAAAACTCATCGCTTCATTATTACTTTAGCTATACCAAGATTGTTCATAAGAAACTAAATTTACATGTTTTATTATTACATTTGCAAATATAACACGTTTTATGTATTAATGTAACATGATCACAATGTTAATATAACAAATTTTTTATTAATGTAACTTCGTTTTCTATATTTAATGAAACATGAAATAATCATAAAAGTTCGAAGGATTTTAGGGTTTTTATGGTTTTTAGGGTTTTTAGGGTTTAAGGATGAAAGACTTTTAGGATTTTGAGGATTTGACAAGCTTTTCTCCTCCATTTGAATAAGAAGGATGGGTTAAGGTAGAAGAAATTCTAAATTTTTTCTCTCCTTCATAACTTAAGGTAGAAGAAAAGGCGATGAACATTTGTATCTTATAAAAGAGTTTCCAATTCAAATGCATGTTTTTAATATTTTATTGGAGATGATATATGTTTAAATGGTTGGAGGGTCTTGGGTTTCATTTTCCTTTTATTTGGTGCAATGGTGCACCTCAGTATCCAAAAAATAAAGTTAACGGAAGCATATATATTTTTCAGGAAGGGCATTAATAAGACATAGATTAGCATTAAAAAATATATTAGTATTATTGAATAATGGTTAGGGAGCTCATCTCCAAATTGGAGGTCAGTTCGATTATAGGCATTTTTTTTCCAAAACGTTAGGGGGAGCAAATGACCCCCTAGGCACTGCTTAGGTTCGCCACTGTGCACCGTAATATAATTCCCCCTAAAATATTTAATATTCAAAACAACCCTAATAAAGCAATTGTCCTTGATGCATGACTCTAAGTGATAAAGATGTGGGATAGACTTATGGGAAAACCTATAATCAAATCCTTATAAGAGCAAAACGTAATAGGCAAAGTAAAGTGGAATAGAAGTAAAATAAATAAATAAATAATCCACCGATCAATTTGATAGTCTCAAACTTATATTTTGAAGATAAAAATGGAAAATAGAAAAGTACCGGGAAATAACATTTAGGCTCCATTTGGAACCCATAAAATATTGAGGAAAGAAAATAACTAGGAAATTAGAGAGAAAAAGTGAAAGGAAAAAGAATTTTGAGGAAAATAAAAAATAGGTTTATACTTAATAAATTAATTTTATATGTTTATCCAAACTCATTTTATTTGTTTATTTGTATTATATAAGGACTAAAAAATTTAAAAATATATAAAATTTTGATTATATTTGATTTTTTTTTTTATAATTTCCATCTTGAAACTAAATATAAAAAAATAATTTTTCTTAATATTTTTTTGGTTTCCATAGCACTTTCACTTCCGAACAGAGCCTCGGTAAAATAAAGATGCAAAATCCTTGATAAAAGCATGACGAGGCGAGCCAAACTAGCCCAAAAGTCGAACGGGTGTTCATGGGGGCCCACGCGGCGACATTCTAGTCAGTAATATTGGGCCAACAAACCTCTGGCCCATATAAAGTATAAACAACCATCAGATATTAGACAAAGTGGTGTTAAATCCGGAGAAAAAATAGTCAACTCCATCAAAGGCTGAGATTAATTATAACCCGAGGGAGCACATTTATAAAGGTGGGTGTGACCGTTGAGTATCTTTGAATACCAACCACCATTCTTTAAATTTAATCGAACCTACTTGTGTTGGTACTTGGCATTCAATTTTCCAAAGATTTAAGGTAAAAAAAAAAGAAAAAAGAAAGAAAAAAAAGAGAGTAATATGAATGATTTTGTAAAGCCTGCAATTCAAAAAAGTAGAAAATATTTATAACCTTTTATTGGCCGGTTCCAGTCAATGGGGACCTCTAGCTTTTCAGACAAACATTATTTTGCCGTCGTTTAATATAAAATTAATTTATAAATTATTAATAATTTTATTGGCCGGAAAATAATTATTAATATTATTTGGTTGGTCAAAAGACTCAAAACCTTAGCCAATAATCTTCAAAATCAAAATTTATGTGCGGCGAATTTAGAAAAATAAATAAATATATAGGAAAAGCCAAAGAGTATGTGGTCGAGGTCGTTGTCTGTGTGGTTTATTATTGCGTCTCTGCTTTTGCGACCGCCCAAACCGTCCATTGTCTGAATTTTTCGGGGCCGACGCCGACTGATGGATGACACGTGCACAGCTGGAAGTATGATAAAATCACCTTGATGCTTACCACTTAAACATTATTAATGACATATTTTTTAATTATATATTTCACCCTTTTTAAAAAATAAGAACTTAGGCCCATGATGTCAATGTGTAGAACGTTGAACATTTAAAAAAAAAAAAGGTATAAGAAGGAGAAAAGTCCCCGGTTTGAATCCCATTATGACAGTTTTACTATATTGTAATTGTAATTAGGAGTGAATATTGTTCGATTAACTTACCCGTACTACTAAAAATAAATTCATATCGTTATTTTTTGTTTTTTTTTTTAATTTATATAAATTAAAAACCTGATTAATGTTGATTTTGGTTAACCAAATATTCAGTTAACATTTTTTTATTAATTATATATTGGTTTTTGGTTAATTGGAATAAAAAAAATAAAATTTCAACTTCATTTAAAATATTTTCTATATTATTTTTTTGTTATTTTTTGAATTATAAATTTATTTTTTAATCATATTTTTCATGCAAAAAATAATGAAAGTAATAAACGATACAACAAAATAATATAGAATATTATATATTAGGTTGTATTTTTTGAAAAATGAAATATGAGATTTTGAATATATTAGGTTGTACTTTTTCAAAAAATAAGTTTGACAATCTTTTCCAAAATATTCACGCCCAAATAATTTCTTTATAAATTTCTCTAAAATATTCACAACCAAACATAATTTATTTCAAATAACCACTTAATAAAGCTAATCACATTAATTAATTCTCTTTGAAATTGTAATTCCTGTGAACTTTGAACTACAATTGAATATATAATGTCTTCATGTTAATATATTTTTATTCTATTGAAACTACAGGAATATAATTACTTTAATTTTTTTTAAAATTTTTCTATTAAGTTATTCAAAACTAGCGATTTTTATATATTTTATAATTTAACATAATCAATCCATAATTATAAAACAAAAACCATATCAGGTTTCTGGCTAGTTTGTTTTTATTTATCGGTTTGGTTTCATGTGCTCTTTTACTTACCCTAATCAACTACAAAGAAGTACTGTAAAATACACCATAGGTTTGTTTGTCATTGCCACTGGTCATTTACAGCTACTGCTTCCTAATCAGAATTCAAAGTTAAGCATCAGAAAATACATTCCACATTTTCTCAGGAAAACTTTACATAATTTGATTCTCCACAAAAATTTAATATAAAAACCCCTCTAATATATATTGTTAATCAATTTCAAAACTAATTTCAAATTTTGTTAGTACCTTAATCCTTTATCAACTTCTAAAAACACTCGCATATCAAATCTAACTCGAATAATAGAGGGTTTATCGTTACAACACGAAGATTGTATAAGTAGCTCCTGCATTAACCAGCAATTACCATCTTTAAACCAATGTATTAAAAACTTCTAAAAACACTCGCATAATAGTATTTACTTTTAAGCTACATGTTATAAAAGTTCAATAAATGGCTATCTCCCATAAGTTATTTGCTCTATGGAAAGGGATTGTTCCCTTTCGTGTAAGTATGCTAATTTACCTATTCATATTTTGTAGCCTTCTCTCACGCTCTTAATGGATTTTCCTTTAAAAAAAAAAAGACGTGGCATTAATTATTTTTAAGACACACGTGATAGAGAAGCTTTAAAAACTATTTCAGTATTATTTCTTTATAAGCTAAGCCATTGTTTGAAATAATTACAAAAACTCATAGAAATGCCTTCATGAAAAAATAAATTGATGAAACTAATTTTTGTATTTGAGTTATTGGAAAATTTATTTTAATTATTTCATATTTTACAAATATTACATTTTTTTATATCTATTAACTTAAAATTACAACTTAATAATATTATGTTTTATATCTGTGACTTGAGTCTCATTCATCCCTTTAATCAATGAGTCATGTCTCATTGGTTAGAACATTTTGATGTGGTATTTTAATTTGAAACTTTTAGGTTATAGAGTGGAAAAGATAAAAAAAAAATTTAAAAATTAAAAATGACAACTTTTTTATGGAGAGTGAAACGATAAAACATTAAAACAATTGAATAAATTATTTAATACATCATTTGTAATTCATTTTTGTTATAAAGAATGAAAAAAGAAAGAGAAAAATTGAGGGAACAATGAGAGAACTCTAAAGGTTCTTTATTCTCTATCTTTCATTACAGTGATCTTATATATATATATATAGCATATAGCATATATTATATATATATATATATATATATACATGTGTCCTCATTAATATAGTAATAAGTACATCCATAAATTTATCACCTGGTAAATTTGTAGTCATTCATATTTCCTTAATGAATATTTATAACAATCCTCTTGAACGACTATCACTTTATAGATAGTATTATCTCCATTAATAACCCTCATTAATAAAACCCATGAGATAAAACATTTAACGTAAGTGGAAAATGAAATAGCAGATACTCAACATCTTTAACAATTCTTTTCCCTGATAGTTGACATGATACTTCATTTTGAAGATCTTTACCTCGACGTATACTAATATAAAGGTACAAGTTTCTCAATGTTGTAGCGGGCATGATTTTTCATGACACACTTTATCTTATCTGTCATACTGATTTCACCACCTGCTCTGTCATTAGAGAAAGATAAATACACTAAGAAAAACAATTAGTCTCATCATCTTGAATTTGATTCCTCCATTCTTGCTAACACATTTTTAATGATTATAACATATAATATTGTTTATTATTTCATAAAAGATAATCCACTTATTTTTTGATTGTTGTATCACTTATTCAATCAAATATGATTTGACATTCATGCATGATGTTATCTTCTAATGGCTGATGATGGTATCACTATTGAGCCATTTTATCTGACTCATGATATAACAACATTTCATTACAAATATAGATCTTTATCCAGATCAAGCCTGTGGAGGTCCCAAAAGATAGTTCATCTCAGATAACTGAGAACAGGTCCAACATCATCAGACACATCTTCAATGTCATGTCCCATTAAAGTCGATCAATACTGATGTTGATCTGGCATATACTTTCTATTGATCCAGGTCAGATTCGCTAGTAATTAATCCAAAAAATAATGTCCAATGTATATAATTTGCATCTACATATTAGTACTATTCATGATCTTGGAGATATGGGTACTTTAGGATCAATAATCTTCATTTTCTTCTTGAGGTTTAACAACTTTCATCATCTCAAAGAACCAACAAATCAATGGAACTGATAAAACATTTTATCCATATTTAAAAATGTTTCATCTTTTTCCACATATGTTGATCGATGACTAATATTTATTTATTTGAAAACAACGCTCTACTCCCAGAAAGTCATGATAATGATTTGAGCTCCTATTCGGCTTCTACAACTAACAAATCATTAAAAGTGAATCCATGCATGTGATTTATCCATATGAGTATTTCAGACTTTTCAGATATGTTGATTGATGGATTAATACACTATTTGAACAATGCTCGATCTCACAGTCGAGACAATATTTTTGTTTTCTCAAGATTTTCATTTCAAATTCTCTTAAGTAGTCACTGTTGAGGGTTTTTTCAGAATCCTAATCAAATTCAAATCATCCACATATATCACAACAATTGTAAACTGGGGCTACTTTCTTGATAAAATGCATGGCAAATTGAATTATTCATTATCCTTTGAAATAAATAATGGGCTTAAACGATTATACCACATTCTACCAAACTGTTTTAATCCATATAAAGATTATTTTAACTTGATTGAATGGCGCCAAGGGTTTTGAATACATTATCGTGTAATTAATCTCAGGATTTTCATTCATACATAGTATCAATAGATTCATATCAATAGGTTGCATTGGCATCCATTAGCGATATCAAGTCTTTCAGAGACCGCAAAATATATTACAATAGTTAATGTAGTCATCCATTAATGAGAATATGTCTCCTCATAATCAATTCATGTTTTATAAAACCTTTAAACTATTGCTAAGGCCGTTTATAATGATGATTTCTTCATTTTGCTCTTTTCGCCATATAAAGATCCATCGACAACCAACAGTGTTTGATATCTTTAGGTGTTTTAACCATCAGTCTAAATACCCCTGCTTAACTAATGATTTTAACTCTGTCAATCGCTTTCTTTCCATTTTAATCCAATCATTCTGAAGGTCGATATTCATTTATATTTTTGGGCTCATGATCTTCATCATTGCTTATGATGTCTATAGCCACTTGGAAAGAAAAAGCATCATCTATAAGAGTAGTATTTTGATCCCATATTTTTCCCTTATGTATGTAATTAATATATATCTCTTCATTGTTATGTATAGGTACAATTTCATGAGATAATTGTTCAATTGATGCCTCTTCAGGGGTTATTAGTTCATCATTTAATCCTTTCACATTTGTATGCTCTTCAGGAGCATTGAATTTAACATTTTTCATTTTTCTAGGAATTGTATCTTTTGAGCCAATAGGTCGTTTCATGCTTAATTGTGAGGTTGTTTCATTATCACGCTTATATTTCAATTTTCCCATTGGAATTTCAATCCGTGCTAGGATATTTGCAACTGGTATATGTGATTTTGTAACCTTTGTTGAATCAATAAATGCATCAGGCAATCGATTTGTAAGATTTTGTAAATGAATTATCTTTGTATCTCTAATCTCGCACGCTTTTGGGTGGGGTCAAGATTTAGAAAAGATTGAGTCACCAATGTAATTTCGCCATGTTTTGTATTTGGCTTTTCTCCCCATATACAACATTTAAAATGACAATTTACAAATCGAGTAATAAAACTCTCACTGAGAGATCGAACATAGTTAATAATGTATTAGCATTGAAAACCAACATAAATACCAAGACGACTTTAAGGACCTAGTTTAGTTTGATGAGCGGGTATGTGAACATGTTACAACCAAAAAAACACGAATATGAAATTCAGTTGATAAATCAAAACAAGTTGTGAATGGGATAAATCTGATTGGTCAGAGGGATCTAGAGGCAAAATTAGCATGAATAATAGCATGCCCCTATTTTGGTAAAGGCAATTTGGTATTCAAAAGTAATGGTCTAGCAATTAATTGTAGACGTTTGATAAAAGATTCAACCAACTCATTATGAGAATGAACATGAGCAATTGAGTATTGAACATCTATTCCAATTGACATACACTAATCAAGGAAGGCTTGAGATGAGAATTCACCAGCATTATCAAGACAAATTGTCCTGATAGGATGATCATAGAATTGTGCCCTGAGTCGAATTATCTGTGCTAGTAATCTAGCAAATGCAACATTCCGGGTATAAAGAATGCATACATGAGACCATCTAGTGGACACATAAATTAAAACCATAAAATAACGAAAAGGTCAACTAGGTGGGTGAATAGGCTCACAAATATCCCCTTAAATACGTTCTAGAAATTCAGGGGATTCAGACGCAATCTTTGTAAAAGATGGTATAATAATTAGTTTGTCTTAAGAACAAGTAGTACAACTAAACAAGGAGGTTTAAAACTTGTATGCCTGGCACTATGCTCGTTAGAATTTTGAACCTGTACACATCATTGAAAGTCCCGTGTCTAAGTTGTTCATGTTAATAAGAAAATGTTCGTCATCGGGTCCTCCGCTCATGATTATATTTTTGGTATCTGTTATTTGAAGAAGTTGTTTGATATAATCCATGATGAAGAAATCAATGAGTTCAAGATTTCCAGCTTGCCTTCTAGTAATAGTAAATACTTATTTCAATAATGTGATATTCATTTCGCGAATATCCTTGAAACTAAGTAATTTCAAATTCTATTTATTAAATAGTACATCATCACTTGAACTGTACCATTAGGTACAATGGACCCGAGATATTAACATTAAACAACTAAAGCTATTTGAAAAGTATTTCTTATCACGTAAAATTGTGTGAGTTGTGGCTCAATCAACAAAGCATGCATTCCCAGGAGAATGATCCATATATATATCTTCAAAAGAAAGACAAAATTTAAATAAAAGAACTTAGTTTGTATTAAATATGTAATAAAAAGTAACATAATAAGCATTTATGTTAATCATAGCACACATTGCCATCACCAATCAAATGGTCAATTTTTTCACTTGTTCTTCAAAGAAGTCAGAGATATCAAATGCATAGCGTATCAGACCATCATTATCACCGAAATTTGCCATCCTCATCATAGCTTAGAGGGAGACTTGATAAGGATCATCAGGATCCATCAGTCTCGACCATTAATAAAGTTTCGGGTCTAAATTCTTGTTACCTTTTCCTTTGATTAGATCATAGTGTTTCTAATCAATGCTTAACCGTACGATAGTACGCGACCACGATATTTCATTCCACATACGTAAAGATTCACCTCATAAACCCTTTTCATATGTGCACGTTTGCCTTTCTTGGTAATATTTATGACCATTCACTTCTGGGCTATTTGAAATTGCTTTTTCTTATCGTGGAGGTTGATTATAGTCACCTTAATTCCAAGAAATATGGCAACTACGCATCACAAATTTCTACCGTCTATAAAAATATCCACGCCACGCCCCACGTCTATTAGTTTGAATCACAGACGGCCAAGAATGACATAGACCGTAAGGCAAGATTGGTGAATTTTTAATAACAATTCATTATTCTACTCAACTATAAGAAGACATGCAATTAACTCAAAATATTTGATAAAACGACACTCTCTATATTGCTGCTACAAGAGCATATTAGAGGCGTGAAAAGTAGTATATTTTTTCTCAAGTATGTCCTCATTCGAGACCTTTTCTCCACATAATTTACTTGTACCAATTTCGAACGCGCCGGTTATACCACCGACCTAATTTAAAATCTTGTAGTCTTAAATAAATCCAATCATAATGGACCCTAAGTATTACGTCTTTACTACATAATGCTCTTCAAACTTTTCCAGAGGTCAATGGATCTCTGGACCGTAAGATATTCACTTTGAGCCTTCATCAAATATGATGGCGTAGGGAATATGCCACAATCCAGTACGATCCGCCGTGGCAGATTTCCTTCTTTCAGTAGTGATTTTACATTCATGCATCAAACGGGATTTTAGCATCCAATATCAAAGATAAAATAATTCTCGCTCAAATATCAAGGGCAAAGAAATTCAACTTCTGGTGATATTAGTCATTTTTAAAATAGTTACAAAGATATTTAATAAAGTCATTAAGATATATGTTAAAATTATAACTTAATAACTTAAAATTTAATAATAATACATTCGAGCTCAAGGGTAACAAATAAAAATGAGAACTGTGGCTATGGGCCCCAAATTTCCCATTCCATCACATAGAGAGAGGACATTTTCAAGTTACGAATCAACGTAGGTTAAATCTTATCAACCCTGGATTTTCATGCTAACTTCCACTATTTAATAACGTCCAATTTATAATTTATGACTATAAAATTTTCTTTAAAATAAATAAAGGAAAAAGTGAAAATATACTGTAATACCTTACCTGCTTTCATGACTTATTTGTAATGGTTCTTCCCAATGATAACCTCGTTATGTTAAGAAGAAAAGAATAGAGAAACTAAGAGAACAAAGAGAGAACTTGAAAGGTAATTTTTTTCTCCTTATTTTTCATTATCAAGGATCCAATATATATAAGGGTCTTTATTAATACAATAATAAACACATTCATAATGATTCACCGATAAATGTGTGGTAATTCACATTTCTCAATTATTTATTTATAACAATTTTATTATTATTATTATTATTTATACTAAAGACTTACTTATAATGTAATAACTGCTCAACTGTACCCTCAAACCCAAAACCCTTCCTCTCCCATGCCTATATTTTTAAACGCTGAACGCTTTATCACAAAGTGCTTCTTTATTACTATTTAACATAATTCATTTTATTTATTTTAACTTTCTTATATAAATACAAATAATTTAAAAACATATGTAAGTATTTATTAATGTTTTATTTCATTGGTAATGATATGTCTAATATATATATATATATATATATATATATATATATATATATATATATATATATATATATATATATATATATATATATATATATATTTGTGCCACACATAATCTTGGTGGCTTTTTAATTATTTTATTTGATGTGTAAGCATCCTTTTGAATGGGGCCAGATCAAGTGGCTGGTGACCAAAATATATCGTTGGTACATATATATAAGAATGACACATGGGAGGGGATAATAGATATGGAAGTGGGCCCACATGATATGCAGATACAACGAACGCCACACTCCACATGATAAGTTACCTATGAAAGCTGCCAAACTGCATGAAATAAATGGTTAAAAAGAAAAGCTATTCTTTCTTTCTTCTTCTTGTCTCCATCCCTACAAAAATTTTGGGTTTATTTTTGTATATAGTTTCAATCAATTCACTTTGCTATATTTGTGCAAAAAAATTGAAAATGATATTTAATATCAGTAAGAAAAATTTTAGGCTATGTTCTTCATGCAATATCCAACTTTTTTATTTAATCCATACTCTTCTCAAATCGAAATTATCAAACAAAGGACTTGGATTCGGGAATGCAAAGTAACTATGATCTTGAGGGATAGTTCTGTTTGTCTGATTTTGAAATTTACTTTCTAATTGTCATTAGTTTAAATCCCTTTAGAGCAATTCAATTATTTATTCGATTGGTTGATAACTTATGGGGTTTATGAGATTAGTTTAAGTGTATATAATTTGGTCTAGACATCTATGATTATAAAAAAAAATGCAATTATTAAAAATGAACAATTTTATAAGATAAAAAATATAAATTTGGTCCATATAATATGATTAACAAAAATTTTTAATCCACGTTCATCATGTCATGTCTAACTTTTAATTTAATCCAACCACTATCAAGTAATGTAAACATAAAAAAATAACAAATTTACAATCACAAAATATAAGTTATGATTATAAAGGACATTTTTTTTGTAACAGAAATGCATCATTGCTTATTAATTCCACTTTAGTTTTGCTATTTTATATTCAAGTGTCATTCATTGTTTTGCGATGATTTTTTTATATTTAAATATAATTTATTTATATATTTTTTATTTTATATGTTGGGTTATGAAATTTAATCAATTATGTGATGTTTTAAGTTTTTTGGGTGTTTATTTATTTATTTTTTAATGTTTCGACAGTTTGTTTTTCTAAAAAGCCTAAAAGTAGCATTTTTACATTTGTAATTATTTTTTAATAGTCTATCAGTGATTTTTTAATTATCATTGTTCTTAGTGGGCGTAGAAATTGTATGATTGTGTCTACATTTTTTTATTCACAACATATTTTAGTGTGATTTTTTTCCATTTAAAAAATAAAATAATTCAGACACACTCTTTTATTAACACTGCATTTTAATGTGATTTTTCAACACGAAAAGTCTAGGACTCAATTAATCACCCATATTTATTGCATATGCCTTGAGGAGGTATTTAATAATCCATCTAAATTTCTACCACCTTTAATTCATTACCTATGCCCATTAATTTAGTTTAAAAGCAGTCAGGTAAATTTATAGTTATTGACTCGTACCCAAATCAGAGTTTTACTGAGGTAGGTTTTTTTTTTTTAATTAATTAATTTATTTATCACCATCGTTTTAATATGGTAGTTTGGAGACAGATCAATGACAAAATGAAAGCTTTTAATTTTACATATATAAATAGATAAGTGTTGCTTCCATATGCCCCATCCTATTTCCCATTTAAAAAAAAAAACATTATAATAAAATTTTCTGTATAATATTATAAGTATTACATCGAATTTAAAGTTTTATATGGAAATTGTTATTTAAAAATAATTTTATGATTCAAGTTGTTGTTGTTGTTTTTTGAAAATCTGTTGTGAAAACTTATTGTTAGTTTTGAATATTAAATTCATACCAAACCAATCTAACGAGTCTTGTTACATCAACGACCAAACTGATTTAACTTTTAAAGGAAAAAGCCATCGGTTTGGTTTAATAATTACAAACAATCTAAGTTTGGTGCATTTTGTTTGGGTTCTGTTTGGTTGAATTTAACTAAAAAAACAAATTTTCATTAATTGAAGCTAAAAAAAAACCCCTAAGTTTGAATGGTAGAGATTTAAAAACAAAGCTTAATAGTAGCATTTAATTTTAAGAAGTTTATTGATTTAAGATTTATTTGATTCATGTTTTTTTAAAAACAACTTTTGAAAACACAATGAACATCATTTTAGTGTTTACATTTTCTTTGTTCTCCTTGTTGTGAGAATGAAAGACAATTTTCAAAATCTTTAACCAAACATGTCTATATCTTTTAAAATAAGAATTTATTCTTAAAAACAACCACATACGACTTTAAACTCTTGTTTGGTTGGTACTTTTATAAATTGTTCTAAAAAACAAATTATGAAAACATAGAAAAAAAATTGATCTGAAAACAAGATTTTTACCAAAGAGGTTTTTGGTGTTTTGAAAACAAGGAGAATATAGAAATTAATCCTCAATCTTTTGGTCAAAACAAGGAGAATACAGAAACTGTTCTTCAAAATTTTTTTTTTTGACCAAAAAAAAAAAAACGTTTTCCATAATTTTGCCAACTAGATGAAGATATTCTCACTATGTTCTAATCCTTTAGTAATAATCTTTTCATAACACGAAGTATGATAAACATTGTTAAAGCATGCAATAATTTACAGGGAGGCCCTAATATGGAGCTTGACCTGTCAAACACAACTCTTTAATTTCCGAATTTGGGACAGACCTGACATTCCCATCGTTACAAGTGTATATATATATATATATATATATATATATATATTGTAAATAATGAGAAAAACAGAAATATGGATGGTCAAAGAATGTGCTCAAAGACAATGTTGTATTGTATGTAAAGAAATAAAAAAACGACATGGAATGAAGGGCCCATTGACCTTTCGTGTATGGCATTCATGTTCCTAGCCAACCAGGTTCTTATCGATGTTGGACCCACCCTTACTCCTTTATTTTTATTACTTTATATAATTTATGATGCAATGTTTTATTATAATGTAAAGTTTTTTCATCACAACAAATTTTACGCCCAACGTTATCTACTGTTTTTGTAATCATATTTGATTCATGGAAAATGTTAAGAAAAAAAATTTGTGTTTTTGAAATATTTATTATCGTAATAATTTATAATTTATCAATAATTTGATGTTATTATTGTGGCTATAATATATATAACTCAAGTTTTATACCATAATGACGATCATTGATTTGATTTTTTATCGTTGATCATATATACTTTGATTGTCTTAATTACTCTCATAAAACTATTGTTCCACGATGCTTTCATTTGATTTACGATAAATAAACGCTGTGATCGTATCGATATTAAACTACAGATCGCAGATAAAACGACGACTAAATCACTAAAAACAAACAAAAACCTAAATCTACGCTAAATAACCATTTTATCGTTTTAAAAATCATAAAAATATACAAGGATTTTGTACTAATAATTATAAAACCACCCAATTTGCTTAAGGAAAAGAGATTTGCATATAAGAAGTTGATCGAAAATGGGGTTAGGATTTGCAGTATTTTTCCTTTGAGTTAAAACATGATAGAGGAAAATATTAAGTTTCCATGTTTAAAAAATAGGAATTTGAGATATGATTTGGGAAAAATATCTTATGGTGTATTAATTTAATTTTATTAAAAAAAAAGTTTACAAAGAATGAAGAATCAATGGCAGGTTAACTTATTTAAAAAATAATTCCTAATAAGTGCTGCACATGTGAAAGACATATTTTCTTCCTAAAAGGCCCGTTTTATCATTGGATTGAAAAAAAAAAAACGATTTTTGATCCCTTGATCCTTAATGAAATTGGCACCTAAACTCCCACATTTTAAAGAACAAATTTATGTTTTTCAAAACAAAATAAGGAAAACACAGTGAGTAGTTAAAAGTTGTTTTTTTTAAAGAAAGATCGGATGATATATTAAATATCATAATTCAAGTTATAAAGCAATAACTCTGGAACATCTACATGCTATTTACATGGACATGACATAAAACATATTGCTCTACTAGCTATAGAGTGAGTCATTGAGTTTGTAGATCGCTTTACAAATGAAAATTCAATTTCTTATTTTAGCCAAAGATTGGACAATCCGTATCACAAGATTGCAAATTGGGGAGTTAACTAATATGGGTTGGTTGTTTTCGACCACATCGTTTAACAGATTTCAAAGATTAAAATTATTTCGTTTTTTTAAATTTACGACTTATCGTTTCAAATTTTTTTAAAAATCTGAATAAAAATTTAAAATATTTGACATTTTTCTATCTTGGGAAAAGTTTCATTTTCCACAAAAAATGTTAAAAACTTAATAATCATCAATAATACACACTACTGGCTGATGATAACTTATGTCGATCTGGCTGGAAGTCTCATCCCCAATCTCGACTTTTGTTTATTTTTTCACTTCCAAACTTTGCTTCTCATTTAAAAATTAAACAGTAATGGCGCTTAGCATTTAAAAATTCTCAAACTCGCCTCAAGTACATTTTATTTGCTTTCTATTTCTTTTTAATTTTAATCTTTTATATATTTGTTTTTTTATTTTTATTATATTAAAATTAATATTTTTCTATAAAAAATAAAAATATTAAATTTTTATAAATTATTTATTAAAAAATATAATAATAATAATTATTTATATTAAAAGATAAAAATAAAATAATAAAAATTATTTTAAAAATACGCTTCTGGATCGTACTTATTATTATTATTTTTGGATATATCATTATATCGCTTCATTCTGATCCGTTGGTCTCCGAAACAATTTATTTTTCGCTCACTTTATTTTTGCTGAATCCACTCTGCCAGCTTCCTAACTTTCAAGATTTTTCGTAAAATCTCGGCCTCCTAGCTTACCGACAACTTATTACCTGTAAAATCGAAAAATTTCGCTTGTCTCATAATTCAACTAAACTTTTCGGGTCACTAGATTACGAGACAAATTTAATCCACAAGAAACTGCTTCATCATCCGAGCATCTGCAGAATTTTCTGCACTTCCTTAAACCCCATGACACTCTAATATTTTATTAATATTTCATTTATTTTTTTTAGTAATTTCTAATTTTCTCTGTGCTCTTATTATGAGTAACAATATCCGAACTCGTCTCGCATTAAAAATAAACTCATACCCGTTAAAACCCGATTAAAATTAAACCAACCCCGTGCTATTAAGAGCTTGCGCTGCATGGACTCCGAAATAATCCGTCTGGCCGGCTATTCCTACTCATTCACTACATCGCAAAATAAACAATTACTTAATGTTATTCAAGATTATTCAAAGACAGTTCTCAAAAAGTTATATTCAAGATAAGAAAACAAACACCACCTAAGTCATGATTCAGAGTGATGTTAAAACTTTAAGATCCATTTCTACAACCACTTTCACAAGATGAGACTGTTTAATCCATGACAATGCTTCTTGTATCCCCAAAGCCCGTGCTTCATTTAATAAGCTTTTGTAGCTGAACTGGGCTTCTTCTGCAAGAAAAGACCCTACCGAATCAGCGGTTAACCCAACTCAACCCAAGACACCACTCACTGAAAAAATTGTTGCATCTACATTTACCTTTTTCCACCCTTCCTTTGGTTTTTCCCACCGGAACTGATGTTATAAGATGGATTTACTGCATGGAATAATGAAAATTGCTGCACATTCAGCCACCACTTTAATGTCCTTCCAAAGAAAGTGTTTGAAATTTGACTTAGTAAATCACCTTATGATTCTCCACAACAACATTGTCTGATTGGTCCATAGTCCAACACACCATTACTATCAATATGTCAGAAGGAGAACAAACCCATCACACGACTAAAATCAGGTTTATGATTGATCAGTACCTATGTACTGGAATATGAGTTAAAATCCAATAAGACATAGCAAGGGGACGTTCAAAAAGCAAGTGTTGACTGATTCTGCAGTAACATAGATGCTGACAAGAGATTGGAACTGAAACGATTCTGATCGCAATATATTTACTGTAGGGAGATTTTGGCCCTCTCACGTGAAAATACGAACCTTGGGAGGAACTTGAAGCTTCTAAAAATTGTTCTAAAAAGATGAACTTGTTGTCGCCAGGTTGTCTTGCTACACTCTATAGCAGGTTTTGACAAAGTATAATCATCTTTCCTCCTAGGTCCAATATCACTGGTCTTCAATATGCCTAAAACTGAGGGGTATATTAAGGATCTACTCCTAATCTCTGTGGTTGAAGATATTTGCAATCAAATCTCTATCTCATTGCAACTCTCCCGGACACATTAGTTCATTCACCCTAGTATTATCATGGAATGCTCCTAATGGAGAAGTAATGAGACCTAAAACTGAATTCAAAAGCCAAGGGCCTATCTTAACGAGAATGCTTGAACCATCCCCCACATGAAACCTGTAGTGTTTCCGTTGCAGGTTTTTGGAAGTCAAAATACTACGCCAAGTGTAGTTAGGATTAGTCCCCAAAGATGCATTTAAAAATGTGGAATTAGGATAATACCTAGCCCAAAAGATTTGAGCTAACAAAGAGGAGGAATCCGCATCAACTTCCATCCATGTTTACATAACAACGCTAGATTAAATTCATGTAGCTTTCAAAATCTAATACCACTGACCACCTTAGGAGCACATAATATGTCCCACTTTACCCAATTAATGTCATGGCCTCTAGTCAACTTTCCACCCCACCATAAGGAATTGAACATCTTCTCCATGTCATGGCACAAACCAATTGGAAGAAGCAATACAGACATTACATAAATTGGAAGCACTTGGCCTATAGTTCTAAGAAGGACCTCTTTACTTGCCTGAGAAAGCTTTTCAGCATTCCAGTTATGTAATCTCTTCCGCACATAGTTTCTCAAATAATCGAATGCCTTTCTCTTGTTCCTACCTATGAGCGATGGATTCCCAAATACCTTTCGTGATCTGAAATCCCACGAACCTCTAAGACGAAACAAATTAAATGTTAACGATTAGGATCTACGATTGAAAGAGAGAGAGGATTTATCAAAATTGACTTTTTGCCCCAATGTTAAACCATAATCCAAAAGGGTTTGCTTTATAATACATGTTTAAACTTCCGTGAATTTCCAAAATGTTAGTGCTAATCGTTAGCAAAAAATAAATGGGAAATAGGAGGTTGACCACGCGCACTTACATTCACTAACAATCTAGAAGACTCCTTGCATGAATAAGCCGAACTTAACGCCCTCGCATATTATAAATAAACAAGTAAATAGGATAACGGCTTCCCTGACGGGGCGCCCCTCCCAAGCGAGACAACCCGCCCTAACTCCTACCGTCATTTAAATTTCCAGAATCAACTATAAATACGCCACAAGCAGCAATCCAACAATCATGAAATCCCATCCTGGCCATCACTTTCCCCAAAAAAATCCCATTCCACTATGTCATAAGCCTTGGCCATGTCAACCTTTAAAGCCATGTAACTATGCTTCCCTTGAGTCTTTCTTTTCAAATAATGTAGAACTTAAGTGAAAAAAGTATATTCTCAGTGATGGATCTCCCTTTGACAAAAGCCCCTTGAGTATGTGAAATAACCATTGGCATAATTTTCCTTAACCCATTTGTCATTGCCTTCGCCACTATTTTATAAACCACATTACAAAGTGAGATAGGGAGCAAATCCCCCATACTTTCAATGTTTTGCTTCTTTGGGATAAGGACTAAGGTGGTATTTGTTTTTTTTACTTAATACTAAATATAAATTTTTTTGTTTACTATTAATAAGACTCAATAACATTAAGATACTGTTTTGCTTTTAATGATTAAAGAATGAAGAGGAATTATTAATGAGATTCGATTATTTTGCTTCTACTAAAGGTCGCTCTTAACGAGACGAAATATGACCAGACCTGCTTGAAGCAGGCTTAGCTTATTTTCTCTCAAATCTCGGCACTGGTCGACAGTTCAAGTATCATATCCCGCCTACTCGATTATATTTTAAAATAATTTTTATTATTTTATTTTATACTTTAATATAATATTATAATAATTGTAACGTTTAAATAAATAATTTATAAAATTCATAATATTTTTATTTTTTATGAAACATAATAATTTTAATATGGGCCAAAATAAAAACAAATAATAAAAATAAAAATAAAAAACAAAATCAATGTAAACTGATGAAGCTTGAGAATTTTCTTGATCCTCACCCCACCCGCTCGGGTCCGCTTTAATTTTTTAAATGGCAGTTTTTAATCAAAAAATAACGAAATCTGCTCACAAAGCCGCTTCGTCCTAAACCCTTCCATCACATCCCAGAATGCTAGACAAGGCAAATTCTTCTTCTTTACTGTGTAGTACTTAATTTTTCTTTATTTAAATAGGAAAATTCATTTTTCTCGAATGTAAAAACCAAATATTTTTACTTTTTTTATTTAATTTTTTTTAAAAAAATTTCAACAATAAAGTCGTGAAAATTTTAAAAACAAATACTTTAACAAAATAAAGTTTCTAGTTTAAGCTTAAAAATAAACGTATGTTTTATATACACTCCTTAAATATCTCTTCACACCCCATTTACTAAGAAACCCCCAAAATATACTTTGCATCCCATTCCAATACTTTACTTTCTCAAATATCTCCTGCTGGGCCTTCAGGCTAAATTTACAGCACAAAATAATTTATATAATATAGTTAAATTTTATAATTAATAAAATAATTTATATAATATACTTAAATTTTATAATTAATAAAATAATTTATATATAATATACTTAAATTTTATAATTTATATAATATACTTAAAACTTAAATTTAAAATTTAAAAAAAAATTCGAAAAATTAAAATTTAATTCCTGATTTTCAGTCCAGAATGTTGCTATATCCGATATTAAAATCCTAAATTTACCCACGATCCTAAATTTAAACCCGTAAAAGTTTGCTTTACCTAAACGCAATCCGAAACGTCAAAGATCCGGATTAAAATCCAAAACTACTACGTCCTGATTTCAAAATCCTAAGTAATTTTTTACATTAATTTTTTTATTTAATTTAAATTAAATATAAATAAATGACATATTTAAAATTAAATTATATCATTAAAAGTAATTAATTTAAAAACTGACGCGCATTTTTGGGTTAAGAAGGTTGTTAAATGTAAAAAATAAGCATTAAATTTATATTTTCCTACGCATTTTTAATCACAGATAGATAATAAACACAGAATAATTTCTCAAAATAAATACCACCTAAGAGTTATTTGTTTTTTGACTTAATGTCAAAAACAAAGCATTAAAAACATCAGCATTTTTTTTATTTGGTCTTGGCGACTTATCTGGATGCGTAGAAAACAAAGCATCTTTGATTTCAATATCCATATAAGGAGCCGAAATTCGTTTTCAGCATATGTGATCACTAGCGCAACAATTCGCAAGTAATAATCACCTTGAACAGCATATACAAATTCTGAAAATCACGTAAAATAACATCAGCTAGACCACCATTAGTAGTTAAAAGTTGTTATTTATTTATTATTATTATTATTTGTTTTCAAGAACAGAAAATAGAATGTTTTTTGGGTTCTAAAATGAAGAGGGGTTGTTTTGAAATTTGGGTGTCAATTTCATTAAGGATTAGGGATAAATTATTATTATTATTATTATTTTAATCAAAAGATAAAATGAGCATTTTAGAAATAAAATATATCTTTCACATGTAAACATGCAAAGCATCCGATAAGAATTATTTTTTAAATGAGTTAACCTACCCTTAATTCTTTATTGTTTATAATTTTTTTTAAAATAGAATTAAATTAATACATTATAGCATAATTTTCCTATATAATTTTGCCCCCTCTCAAACCGGGCCAAAGCTAAAGCCAAAAAAAAAAAAGAAGTTATTTTAAATGGGTATTATGTAATTTTTAGAAAATTCTTAACTACTTTTATCCATTGGTAATTAATTATAACCAGTGACGAAATCATGCTCATTCTTCATTAATGCATAAAATCATGATTGCAAACCCCAATCGCTTAGGGGCATGAACGGACCATACAATTATCACAATTAATATGAAAATCGTTCATTTTGTTTTTCTTTATTATTTTGATTTTTTCAAAATAATGTAAAAATTGAAATTCCGACACGGAAAAAAGAGGTTTTCAGAATTAAAAAAAAAAAAATCAGTTATTAATTTATTATTTTATTTGATGTTTATAGAAAAACAGAATTAAACCATATAGGTAGCTACTGAGAGAAGCCTCACCCATAAAAAATTCAAAATATAATGTTGTTGTGATGTAATAAATCAACCAATTTTCAATTGGCTCCGTTTTGATAAGGCTTTGTTTGTCTGAACCAAAAAGATTATCTTAAAACCATTGTTCCTCTTTCAACCTCCCTTTTTAATAGCCATAATAAATTTAGCATATAAATAATGTTTTTATAAAAATCGACATCATTTGTGGAGGTTTGTTTGAAAATTATTATAAGAGTATAAGACAAAAGTATATGAATTTTTACCGGAAAAAATAATTTATTATAAAATATATTACATTTTAGAATAATTTTGAGATTTGTAGGGATTTTTTGAGAATATATTATAAAACAGTTGAAATATTAAAAAATACATAATTTTATTCTATACATAATCATATAATAATTAAAAAGTCAAGAAAATTATTATTGAATTTATAAATAAAACTTTATTTTTAAAAAAGATTGAGGACTTTTTTTTAAAGTATTTCTCGACAAGTTTTTATGGTTTGATAACTTATGTAAGAAGTATGTTTTGTTTTTAAAATATTATTAAATCATATCTAATCCTAAATTTTAGGATTTTTTTTTTTTTAAAAGACAGCTGAAAATAGGTCCTATTTTTTTCTCTGAAGTATATATTTTATGGGTTTTCACGTTTGTTAAATAATAAAGGTATTAAAATTGTGGACTAATTTTTAATTTTATTTTGAATTAAAATAATTAAAAGTAAAGCTTGCCAAACCAGGCTTTAACAGTGCATTTCTATTTTTCTGTATATTGATTACACGTTTTCTAGGGAAACAAACAGATTCCGAGGGGATTTCATTTAGGCAATACAATCAGTTTTGTTGTTTCGGAAGGAAAAAAAAAAGGAAAAGAAAGAAAATCCAAAATCTCAACGTTCGCCCTTATTTAACGTCGTTTTGCCCACGTCTCTCCAAATTCATTTCTATCACTTTCTCTCTCTATCTCTCTCCTATTTTCTTTTCATTACAGTCGATTTTCTCTCTCCAGGGCCTGAAATCTGAAATCTCAAAAGCCTAAAAAGCTAGAGAGAGAAACAACGCAGCAATTATTCACTTTTTTTTTCGAGTCTTTCGTCTCTCTCTTCTCTCTATATTGACAGCTCTGCAACCTATATTCATCTCCTTATGCCTATTTTCATCATCGCTCCTCTCTATCTAACTCACACTACTCATCATCACACGCAGATCAGGTGGGTTCATTCTCATCTGATGATTATCAGTCACTCTATTCTGATCTCCGTTGTTTAATCTGTGGATCACTCTGTTTCTGGATTCGTGTAGTTTGATCTGTTGTTCTGGGTCTTTAGTCTTGTTTTCTAATTGGAGGAATATTGGTGACCAGGTTCACTCGATCTTGGTTTAATTCTGATGAGTTCTGGTTGATTTTGGTAATTTCAGCTTTGATCTAAGGATTGAAGTGAATTTTGATGTATGATGGGGTTTCGGTTGCTTGATTTCTAATTTTCGTGCTTAGGTTCTGATTTATATTCTGTGCTGTTTCTGAAGTTTTATGTTTGTGATGGAATTTGTTATTGAATATAAGAATGAGATGATCTAGACGTCAAGGCATGTTTTCCGTTTCAGAAAATCTATTTAATTAGTAAATGATTTGTTAAGTGTTATTTTTATTGTCGAGGTTGAGAAGAAAAGATACAAAAAAAAAAAAAAAAATCATTCATATCTTTTATGAATTCAATTAAGGTTTATAGATTGCTTGGATAATCGAAGTTGTGGATTTTATTTTTTAGGGACCCAAACTATTAACAAATGATAAACCTGATATATTTTTTCATCAGTTTTTTATTCAACCAGATGGGATAAGGGTTGGTGAAAATATTCTTCATTGCTGATTTGGCTAACCTGATGTGAAGGCAGGGTCGAGATCATTATTTCTCAAGATCACTGCCTGAAAATTTTGAATCTAGAGTAGAATTTTGATTGGAAACACTGATGTAAAATAATAATTGGAAAAATGGATGCTTGGCTGGCGTCCCTTTTTATGAGATTGGTTCTGGAGATGTTATGGTATTGGAGCAACTGCCAACTAAGAATTGGTCTGCAAATGAGTGTCTGATGCACTCGTGGGCAGTGTTTTTAGGCAGATTATTGTTGCTAATTTACAGAGTTCCCAGTTATATATGTAGGGAGTATAGAAGTTTATTTGGACCTGATGCTGCGAGTATATGAATCAATGTTGGAATCTCATCATTTGTAATCTTATATATATCACCTTATTGAAGGCCAATGTGAAATTTGAGGGAATAAATGATAGATGTTACCGTGGCAAGGTCGACCTGTATACAAGGGAAGTAAATCCAAGTACTGATTGTTACTTTCATCAGAAGAATGCACAGCATGGAGATCTGGGTTTCTGGAATGCAATAGGTAGAGGCAAAAGACATATAGATGGGGTAAAGGAAATTTGTGAGATAAGACATTTTCCTCAGCCAAGCTAGCTCTTGGGACGGGAAACAAATTCACAGCCTGTAGACTTGCTTAGGCGCACGATTGGATGATTTTGGTCATTGGTTTCTAAATATCTAGCCTGGCAGGGGGTTTCCTGTTTTGAATGTTCTTTTGGGTTGGGTTGGGTTGGCTAATGAACCTTGCATTGGTTAGTGTTTTTTTTATCTCACTTGCAGTATTATGTAAACAAACATACTATCTGCATGAGCCTTGCAGATATATGTTATATCTCAGTGGCAGTAAAGCTGCTATAATTTTGTTTTCTCTATGAGTGGCTGCTCTCTGTGAAACCTAGACAAACATGTCGCACTTACCCAGGTGTTTAAAGAGGATTATATTTTGTTTTATACCTGTTATTTTGTGTCTATTTGTAGCTTATTTCTATTTAATGCAAAAAATAGAACATTGATTGTCTGCTATTATGGTCGTAAGCTTTCATTTTTGCTTTGTTCTGTGCCCAACATTTTTTTGTAATTTTTTTTTATTAGCTGCAGCTATAATGCATAAAGACAGTTCTCGTAAGAAGGAAAGGAACATGTTATGATTGTGTTTTCTTATTTCCCCAAGTAAGGGGAAAAAAAAAACATGAAGACAGGATTCTTAATTCTTTATACCTGTTATAATTGGGTTTTCTTTATATTTATTGTACGCCCTCCTTTCTCTCTTGCAGGTGCCCACTCTGAAATTTATAGACACCAGAGGTTGGAGTTTGAAAGTTCCCGTTTCTGCACCTTTTCAAAGAAATACTTATAAAGAAGGGTTCAGACAATGTCTAGCTCTGCAAAAGTTATAGATCCTGCATTTCAGGGAGCTGGTTCAAGAGTGTATCCTTACTATATGCAATTAACAAAATTACTGAATTAAGTGAAGTTATATCTTTCTCCCAATGCTGTATCAGAAAAATTGCTTATCAAAAAAATCTTTCCCCCAATGCAGTGATGGAGGAGGGTTTTGTTGTGAAATTGTGTCCCTCTCCTGAAATATATGTGTTCCTGTTGTTGTTTTAGATGTTTGAGCAAGATGCTCTTGTTTTAATTGCTATTTTTGCTTTTGGAATTCGTGAACTTAACATCCTATAGTGGGACCGAAATATGGAGAATTGAGAATTTTCAGCCAGTTCCTCTGCCAAAGTCTGATTATGGTAAATTCTACATGGGGGACTCTTACATTGTCCTACAGGTGCATGTAGTCTTCAACCTTCTCTTTTGCTTCAGTTCTACTATCCTCAAGCTGATTCCTTTTACACGAGTGTTCAAATTTCAATTAAACTTCATGCAGTTGATGTCTTATACCTTAGTGTGAAAATTGTAGGGCTTAAACTGTAATGACTGATGTATGTTTTCTTTGAAATATTTTTGATTTGATTAGATACTTATTATTATTGGATGCTGTATCAGCTGGCTGGTTTTAGAAATATTATTGCACGTAACAGATTGATAAAGTCAATATTTTTGTATACATTTTCTGTTATTCAAGGGTATTTCAATGCACTGCCATGGTAAAGGTTGTAGGCTGGGAAGGTCCAGGGTTTACTCTATTTGTCTAAAAGAAATTGCATCAGTTTGAGTGCAATTCTCCTGAGGGAAAATGTGAGGGGAAAGAAAATCATTGCAACAAAACAGATAAACTATTTGACAGAAAGATAAAACATGAATTTGAGAGGTCTACCTTTTGTTGAAAGTGGCCATTTTTTTTTAAATATAATATTTTTTGAATAAAATAATTGATTCTTATAATTTAATTTGTCTACATGCTAATACGTACATACTTCTGCAGACATCTTCTGGAAAGGGAGGAGCTTATCTGTATGATATCCACTTTTGGATTGGAAAAGATACAAGTCAGGTATTACTACTTCCCTTTGTTCTTAGTCAGAAATTACACTTGTAGTAAAATAATGTTTACGCTTCAAATTGCAACTTCTGGTCTTATCATAGGATGAGTCTGGAACAGCAGCAATAAAAACTGTTGAACTTGATACTGTTCTTGGAGGGCGTGCAGTACAACACAGAGAACTTCAAGGCTATGAGTCTGACAAATTTTTGTCTTACTTTAAACCATGTATCATGCCACTAGAAGGGGGTATTGCTTCTGGATTTAAGAAAATAGAAGAAGAAGTGTTTGAGACAAGGTTATATGTTTGCAAAGGAAAACGAGTTGTGAGATTGAAGCAGGTAGCTGAACTCCCAACATGTATTTCTTGATATCACGTTCATGGTACTACAGGTGGTTTACCTGCATTTTGGTCGTGCAGGTTCCGTTTGTTCGGTCTTCGCTAAATCACGATGATGTGTTTATCTTGGACACAGAAAATAAGATTTATCAGTTCAATGGTGCAAATTCTAATATCCAGGAAAGAGCCAAGGCTTTGGAAGTAATTCAGTTTTTCAAGGATAAGTATCATGAAGGGAAGTGTGATGTTGCAATTGTTGGTAAGAGCATATGCTTTTGCTGATGCTTGCTTTGCTTTTAGTACTTATACAATCAATCTCTGAACAGAGCTGATTTGCATTTTCATTCTTAACATTTGTAATTTATACTCTGCATTAATTAATGCAAATGGTTGTCACAACGCCAGATGACGGCAAGCTGGTAGCTGAGTCTGACTCTGGTGAATTCTGGGTCCTGTTTGGTGGTTTTGCTCCCATTGGCAAAAAGGTCACTGCTGAAGATGATGTTATCCCAGAAACTACCCCTGCAAAACTTTATAGGTATGCTTTCTTTTATGGTTTCTCTTTGTCTGCTAATGGGTATTCAGCTTTTAATATAGATGTTATTTTAGGATTATGAGCTCTGATTCCTTTTATTTTGGCATTAACCAATATAATGCCCTTAACCATCTCTTCCCTTGGTGATTTCTGATGATGTCAGAAGAGGAGGGGAGGGGAAGAAGACAAAAAATCACATTGAAGTTGATGATTACTTGAATTCAAATTTGCCAGTCACTTTGGTGATGTTGATGAACATGGTGTCATGAATTTGCATTGAAATATCATATTTTTTTAGGAAATTGACACTGATATTGTAGTGTGTATAAAAGGAGAAATTGGGACAATAAATGTAATTAAGCTAGAAAAACACTATAGAAACAATGTAAAATACTCTGAGGGTGTTATTGGGGGAAATATCCCAAAAGGAGAGGAGAAGGCTACTAAGATGTCCTGGTTACCCTCTTCTGTGAAAGAATTTAATTTTACATGTGTGGTTGAAAAGCTTTGGAGGGAGACAAAAGGTCTGCTCCAAATTGTTTGACTGTATAAGGTCAAATGAGTCTCTTTAGTCTGTCCAAATTTGTTTTGTTGTAAGTGCTTTGTGGTTCGGGAATTGAAGTTTTGAGAATTTAGGTGACTTATACAAAGTATGGTTAAAGAAATTTCTATAAGTCAGCCAATGTTGTTCTCACGCATAAAATAACTTGTGAGGTCTAACCCTAAGGGTTTAGCTCAGTTGGTCGAAGGCCTTGGGGTTTAAGTGGTCACCATTTTGAGTCCCATCATGGCCATTGGAGGTTTATCGGGTTGTTAACTTCAGGGCCTCGTGGGATTTAGTCGTGGTGTGCACTAGCCGACGGTTTATCCAGGTTATAAAAAAAACAAAACTTTGTGGCGATCTCTTTAAAAGCCTATTTCTGGATATCTTTACGTAAAACTTCTCTCTTTTGACTTCTGTTGTATCTATCTTCTCTGATGATTGGCATCCAATTGTTGAAGCTATTAGACGAACGGCTTTAAGAATATTATAGTCGTACTTTGAGAAATAATTTGAATGAAACTGCATGATCCTTAACATGGTGGATTATAGTGTGAAATGAAAATTGAATTTATATTATTTATTATGCCTGTTCATGGTTAAGCATCAATCCAAGACCTTTGAACAATAATCCTTTATAACAGTGTTTATGCTTATATTATTTGTGATTTGAGTTATATCTTCCATGTTTTGTCAATACTTGCATCCATGATTAAATTTGTTATTTTGGAGTCAGCATTGCAGAATGTGTTAACCAGCCTGATAGCGTCATGATTTGTTCATTGTCATTTACATGCTAAGTTAATTACTATTTTTGTAGCATTACGGATGGTCAGGTGAATGCTATTGAAGGTGAACTTTCCAAAGCTATGTTGGAAAACAACAAATGCTATTTACTGGACTGTGGTGCAGAGGTATTTGTTTGGGTTGGCCGTGTAACACAGGTTGAGGATAGAAAATCTGCCTGCCAAGCTGCAGAGGTAGAAGCTTATCATCCATTTATTCATGTTCTTTATGTGACAACATGCTGTCATACTCTCATCTCCCTTTTTTTCCCTCAGGAATTTGTTTCTAGCCAGAATAGACCAAAGTCAACTCGTATAACCCGGCTTATTCAAGGGTATGAGTCACATGCATTCAAGTCCAACTTCGATTCTTGGCCTTCAGGATCAGCAGCAGCTGGTGCTGAGGAGGGAAGAGGAAAAGTAGCAGGTAATGACCGCTTTCATTCTTAGTTTAACTGGAGCTTTTTGGGTAACATTATTAATTGTCAATGTTTTGTAATGGTAGCTTTACTGAAGCAACAAGGTGTTGGTGTCAAAGGCATGACAAAAGGTTCTCCTGTAAATGAGGAAGTCCACCTTTGCTTGAAGCAGGTGGAAAAATTGAGGTCTGCCAGCCATTCCTTTGATGTGATTTCTGGGAATTTTTTGCTTAATATATTCTGCTTACATAAGCAAATTTGAAATTATTGAACATTGATAATTTTCCAGGTTTGGCGTATCAATGGCAGTGCCAAGACTCCAGTACCGAAAGAAGACATTGGCAAATTTTACAGTGGAGATTGTTATATTGTTCTTTATACCTACCACTCAGGCGACAAAAGAGAAGAATACTTCTTGTGCTGTTGGATTGGAAGTGATAGCATTGAGGTAATTTACATCAATTCATGCTTGGTTTGAAATAATTGAAAACAAAAGCTACGGCATTATGTGTAGAAGTACTGTACATCTGTGCCTTTGACATCTGACTTGCTATAAGTTTCAGTTCAAATATCAAGTTCTGAGGTTAAAAAATAGATGTTGAACGAAGGCCGGTCTCCTTTATTTTTTATTTTTCACTCTTAATGTAGAATCTAGATCTCTCTGCTATGAAAGGGGTCGAACAGTTTCAGTGCAATCTCCACTTGAGTCCTGCTTTTAACCTATGCAGTGTCTAGGAACTGGGAATGAACTTCTATTTCTCCTTTTCCTTTAAGCCCATTGTGACCTGAACATTGCCTTGCTTATCTACCAAAAAGAAAAAAAAAAGGCGGGGGAAAACTGAATGGCCTTTTGCCCTACCAAGGGTGGAAAATGGAACGGAAGGATACATCTTCCTTGTTGAATTCTCTTTTAAAATTTATTCTAATAAAACTTTTAGGGCAGTTTAGTTTGTTTGGAATCTAAAGGGGAGTCCTTTCTTTCCATCCTTACCCCTTGCTTCTTGTGCTACGTGTCTAGTGCTATCTATTTTATAACTTACCGAATTTGATATGTGAAAAAATGTGTTTTTGTTTATTTATGGATACACTAGCATGCAAACTTTCTTGCTAACTGCCATATCTGGAGTTTATTCAAATGTTAACTCCCATACTGCATGTTTCTCCTGATGCTTTTGATATGTTGTAATGGTCCAAATAGTTTAGGCAACTTATTTCAGCTTCTATCCTCAAAACCTTTGGTTTGACTGTTCAATCTATTTGAGACGCAGGCATGCCCTTACATGTTCCTTAAATCATACCTCTCACACCCCATGAGGTTAGGTGCAAGCAACTGGGATTTATATTGTTGAAGTTGTCAGAGGGTTTTAAATTTTCATATTTCATGGAAGCCTCTGTTTTACTCCTCTCTTAAACTAAAAAAGTAGTTGGGCCTATCAAAAACTGAAAAACAAATAAAAAAAAGTGGTCAGAGTGACCCAATACAGTGTACTGGAGATCTTAATACAAATTTAATTCAGGTCTTTCTGGAGGCTTGAAAATTATCATCACCTGCATAGAAAAAAAAAAAGGGACTAACGTATCCTAAAAAAATGTAGCATGTGATGCAAGTCACACACCCACAGAGTGTTTTTTATTGTGATAGTGTAGATAACTTGGTTATGTTACGCTTCAGGAAGACCAAAATATGGCTGCACGGTTGGCTAATACCATGTTCAACTCACTAAAGGGAAGGCCGGTTCAGGTATTATTATTACCGTTTCTATTTTTGCTCACATCAAGTTTATAAGATGCCTTAGACTGTAGCTCATTATGAGTGCTTCCTACAGGGTCGTATATATCAAGGAAAAGAGCCACCACAGTTTGTTGCAATCTTTCAGCCTATGGTGGCATTAAAGGTACACTGTATAAAGTTTGTGTAAGAGTGCCCTAGATATTAGCATTGATTGTTACTACTGTATCAGTACGTGTGAGGTCTAAAATTGAATAATCACAATTTATTGCTTTGCTTTAATGTTTGTCCTTCATTTATCAGGGTGGATTAAGCTCTGGTTACAAAAATTTCATAGCAGATAAAGGTCTGAATGATGAAACTTACGCTGCCGATTCTATTGCTCTATTTCGGATGTCTGGAACTTCCGTGCATAACAACAAAGTAGTGCAAGTTGATGCGGTATGTTCCATTTGTGGTCATACAGTGTCAGAATAGTGTTTTATACTTTGTATGTAATCGCCTAAAACTCTTTTTCCTATTGTTAAACTGAACAAGCCCTCCAGGCTTTTGTTTGAAGAAACATGTCTCTTATCTACAATCTATAAAAAAAAAAAAAAAAAAGTTTCTTATCTACAGTTTTGATGAAGCTGGAAGCCTGTTTTTATCTTCTCTTGGCAGTCTGGAACTGCAAAATGAAAAATTTCCTCTGTTTTAAAATCAGAATTAGGAATAAGAGTTGAACTGAAAATTTCATATATCTTGCATTGTTTTCTTCAGTTTAAGAACACATGCCTTTATTGTATTTGCTGTTATTTCAGTGAATGAGAAATCAAACAGGATCTCTCTTCCTTGGCCTCAGCTCCAAGTTGGATCCTTGGCCTCACCTCCAAGTTGGATATTCTCCAATAACTTTTCTCCTCAGAGCTCTAGCAAAACTATTTTCTAAAATAATCACCTTCTGTAATGTTTTTCTTATGAGCTAGGTCAAATATTTTGTGCCAGCCTCTAAGTGTGAAATCTTTGGTCTTGGTGTTAGTGTTGTTTTGTCCAGCCACCAGATTGGACTTTAAGTGTTTGTTCTTGGCATGCCCTTCCTAACACATATAATATTTTTTCCTCAGGCAGCAACCTCGTTAAACTCTAATGAGTGTTTCCTTCTGCAATCTGGTTCTTCAATTTTCACTTGGCATGGAAATCAGAGTACCTTTGAGCAGCAGCAATTAGCTGCAAAGGTTGCTGAATTTTTGAAGGTATGCTCTTTGTGGAATGTTCTTCTTGTCAAGTTTGGAATTTTCTTTTTGATTAATAAAGCAGAATTAATTCTAGGAAATGTTACGCCGAAACATCTGTAATATCTCATTACTGTTTTAGGAATTATGGGATTTAAACTTACTGGATTTTCAAGTGATATAAATTTGTGGAAGTGTTATGCAAGATCAAAAGTTTTTGCATTAGTTATTCTTTATAACTAATGGTTTATATGAAGACATTATTAAATGTTTGTTTTTCTTGGAAAAAGCTTTATCCATATGGTATTTAGTATCTTCAGTCTTTCATATGTATTTATTTCTAGGATGAAGTTTGAAGAGAGGGATCAACAAAGTTTATTCTCAACAAAATTTAGACCTTGGGATTCTTGAAACCTGCCAAAACGTGTATGGGATGATCCATCATTTGTGAAGTATGAATTTAGATCATGAACAGGGAATTATGAACAAGAATATTCCCAAAATATGGTTATGTTTAGAAAAAGTTGGTCATGAAACTGATATATTTTCCTTCTTTCCCCAATGTTGAAGTGCCAAAGTTCCATGAGTTGGCTTAAAAGAGAAAAGATAACACGCCTTAGGGCATCTTTTTGTAATAGATTTTTTGATAATTGAGATTGTATATATTGTGGTTTATTGACTGAGATCCACTTGTTCATATTTCAGCCGGGAGTAACTCTGAAACATGCTAAAGAAGGAACTGAGAGCTCGGCTTTCTGGTTTCCCCTTGGAGGAAAACAGAATTACATGAGCAAAAAAACATCCCAGGAGATTGTCAGAGATCCCCACTTATTTTCATTCTCATACAACAAAGGTAAGGTCACGTTTCTTATTCAAAGGGTGTATCATTTTTATTTTGTTCTACCTTGACATGTTTGCTTCAATGGTGAGCAGAGCTTGTAGAACTTGTTGATAAGTTATTGATCTCTTCTAACTCCTTTTTCTTCTTTGGGTGATGACTGTTGCCATGTGAATTCCTCAGGGAAGTTTGAGGTGTGTTCTAGACTTCAGATTTTAATTTACATAAAGCATCCACTCAGGTTGAAGGAAATTTTTTTTTTTGTTCTAATTCTTTTGTTTGATATTTCATTTCAGGTTAAGAAATCTACAACTTTAATCAAGATGATCTGTTGACCGAGGATATTTTGATACTCGATACACATGCTGAAGTTTTTGTTTGGATTGGTCAGACTGTAGATCCCAAAGAAAAGCAGAATGCTTTTGAAATCGGTCAGGTACTTGCTTAAATAGCTTATGCTCTTTCAGTATTACTCTTCAAATGTATCTTACTCATTATGGAACCTCTTTGCAGAAATACATTGAGATGGCTGCGTCTCTGGAGGGGCTGCCTCTAAATGTACCACTGTACAGGGTTACAGAAGGAAATGAAGCGTGTTTCTTCACTGCATACTTTTCTTGGGATTCTACAAAAGCTACTGTATGTGCTGCTTCTTATTTGTAGTCAACATTTCATGAATTTCCTCATTATTCAGTGGGGAATGTTGAGATTTTCTTTCTTAGATGTAGTCACTGGATAGGACCATTGTAGAGAGTTTGATTGAATCATCTCAGTAGGAGGTCAAAAGCTATCTGTACTTGTAAATAAGGTTAAAAACTCTCTCTAATGGTTATGTTCTTTTGCATTTTCTTTATAGCGGTTCTGAGAAACAATGGCCTCTACTTTTGGGTTGGTGACAAATACCAGCTTAATGAGCAAGTATATACTTCGATAGAGAGGGCCTAGGTTATATAATTTTAAAGCAGAGCTATATCCATGTTCATTTCTCAATCACAGCAATATTCTCAAAAGTTCAAACTTTGATTTTCTTGTTCTTTTTATTTCTTCCTCTGTCACCTTTTTTTCTTGCTTTCTGTGAATAAAAAAAAATGACTTGTTTCCCACCTTGCTCATTATTTTCATTCTGTTGCTGCTGGATGGCTGCTATCTTGTAACTTAGAATGTTTTTCATTTTGAGTGCAGGTTCTAGGAAACTCATTTCAGAAGAAGGTGTTTTTACTCTTTGAACAGGCCACGCGCAGGAGTAAATACTTGATTTTCCTACATAAATATGTTGCCACTAAATTCTGTTTAACAAATGTGCTCTGTATATTAGGTATATGTCTTAATGTTAATAATATTTTTTGTCCTTTTTAAGTTCTCATTTCTTCTGCGGATGCTCCAATATTGCTTTACTCATGGATAAACATATTCTCATCTTGCCGTAGTTTTAACAAAATTTACTTTTCAAATTGAAACCTCAACCTAGGGGATTCTTTTCCCATTGTTGTTTTGAAATATTACATTGCACTAAGGTGTTGATGATGCTAGCTCCATAACATTTGGCGATTGTAGAAGATATCATTTTCAATGCTCAAGGGAAGGAAGTAATGAGAGGCCGCCAAGTCTGTGAAATGCCTGAGTTTATGTGTCACTTATTTACCAAATTATCCTTGACTCATAAGGTGGGTTTTTGTGATTTTCTGTGATATCATGCAGAGCCATGATAGGTCTAATGGATCGAATCAAGGGGGCCCAACTCAACGAGCTTCAGCTATGGCTGCTTTAACCTCTGCCTTTAACCCTTCCTCTGGATCCAGGATTACTGCAAGGCCATCTGCAAGAGGTCAGGGATCGTCATCACAGAGAGCAGCTGCAGTAGCTGCTCTCTCGTCTGTTCTTACTGCTGAAGCCAAGAAGCGGTCACCGTCAGCCTCTCCTTCTCGATCCAGTAGAAGTCCCCCTCCCCTTGAGGGTAGCCCTTATGGTAAGGAAACAATCAATAGCCCTGCTTATCTGTTAAGTGAAAAGGAGGCAATCATTCTCAATTATTTGTCATAATCAATAGTCCTGCTTGAGGTTGTATCATATTTATACAACCCTGATTTTCTTTTGCTCTTGGTTTCTTGTATTTGTACACTGGTGTCTGAAATTACATAATGAAAATACATATTTTGATACATGCAGCTGGAATAAAGAGTGAAACTGAAACCGAGGATTCTCAAGAAGCGTCAAATGTCAATGAGACTGAGGGAGGTGCGACCGTACCAGAAAGCAATGGAGAGGATTCAACTCCAAAGCTGGAGGAACAGCAGGATTACATTGGCACTGAAGCTGGTCAAAGCACATTCAGTTATGAGCAACTCAAGGCTAAATCTGAAAATCCTGTTACTGGCATTGATTTTAAACGAAGAGAGGTTGGTTCAACATTAAAAATGATGAGGAGTTATATTGTTGCTTGCAATTTCAATATTTTTTTTTCCTGTCACATTCTCAGGCCTATTTGTCGGATGAGGAGTTCCAGACCGTACTGGGGATGACCAAAGATGCATTTTATAAATTGCCCAAATGGAAGCAAGACATGACGAAGAGGAAACTCGATCTTTTCTAGAAACCCAAGAAGTGATTTCCTTTGCTTCTTACTCTGCACCCTTCTAACTTTCTGAAAGAAAAAAAAGCCTCATTTCTCGAACTTTTCTGTTATTAAAAAGAAAAATGTGCTCTATTGGAACACCATGCCTGGCTTGCTGTATCTTCTAGCATTTTTCGATTTTCCCGATGAAAGTAGCTGTTATTAGTTCCGGTATTTGATTATGTGATTATGCCCGCCTGAAGAGTGATTTTTTTTATGCTCCTCTTACTGCTGCTGCCTGTTCTTGATTGACAGATCTTTAGTTTTAAAAAGACAGCAAGCAGATCAAATTCTTTTATTCTGTGGTATGTATTTCTTTTTGTGGTTATCATCCAGACTCCTTTAATGATTTTTTTTTTCTCCCTTTTTTTTGTTAATTTCAATTTTTGTGGGGGTAAAAGAAGGATTATTGTGTATATGTATTTGCATCTGTACTCGAATTCCAATTGTAAGGAATGCAGACTTTGTTGCTTGTTATTGAATGCTTTAGTTTCATTTGCATGAATGGAATTGATTGTACGATGAGGATTTATATTGTTTTACAGAAAATTTATCTACATTTTATGTTTAATTAAAGAAAAACTAGTATGTTTTTCATATATGGAATATTTCGGATTCTTGTAGTGATTAAAGCTATAAGGGGTACTATGCATAAACAGTTAAAATGACGTTTGTTTGTTTTACTTAATTCCAAATAATTACATATTTATTTATTTTTTTTTAATACTTTTTTTTTTCTATAAAGTGTTGAGTTTGTTTTTATACGCTAGAAAATCACCATTTTAACTATAAAATATTTCTATAATATTTTTACAAATTTATAAAAATTAAATTATTATGATAAATAGTTTATTTTTAAAGTTATTTTTTAAAAATTAAATAACTAGAGAAAAAACCATCCTCATTATGGACGTTAAATTCATATAAAATTATTTATCTAAAATTTCAAAAACTTGGTTTAAAATAATAAAAATTATCCATTTACAAGACTTAACACAAGTGGTTAAGAGCCAGGGACGGATCTAAGCTCCTGTCAAGTGGGGACAAATTTATGAAATAATAGATTACATATTGCGTTGATAGAATTCCATAATAATAATAATAATAATAATAATAATTATTATTATTATTATTATCCTATAAATCGAAATATAAGAAAAAAATCAATTTTTTATTTTTTATTTAAATTATGTAAAATTAAATATTTAAATAAAAATTTAAAAACCACTACATGGTTAATATTAATTTTTTTATTCAGATAAAAATTTTAAAATTCAACAATAAGTTATGTAAAGCAAAATAACATATATTGAATAATTGTAGTAAGATGGTGCTATGTTTAATTAAAATTATATTAATGAAATTGTTAAGGAACAAAAAAAATAATAGTATCCAAAAGTGCTCAAAATCTTGCGAATACGGATATATGTTTTTTGAGAAAATGATTAATTTTACTTTTTTCCTCCCTAGAAGCCCTGAATATCTTTCCCTATGTTCTCTCTTTCAAGTTCCCTCTTTCAAGTCTTGAATAGATAGGATGAGTGATTTTTTTGACAATTTTTTAGCTTGAAATCACATCTTTCTTTGTCTTTTCCTAAATATGGGTTATTTTTTAATAAAGTTGTTTCTTCCATATCGATTTAGGTTTACTTTTATTTTTTTTTTTCATGTTTTTGTCGTCGATTTGTTACGACGTGTTTTGTCACTAATTTATTGCGACGAGTATTTGTGCCGTTGGTTGGTTTATTTGTGGGTTTTCACGTTGGCAGTTCAGATGACAGTTATTTTTTAATAAAGTTGTTTCTTCCATATCGATTTAGGTTTACCTTTATTTTTTTTTTTTTTCATGTTTTTGTCGTCGATTTGTTACGACGTGTTTTGTCACTAACTTATTGCGACGAGTATTTGTGCCGTTGGTTGGTTTATTTATGGGTTTTAAATTGGCGATTCAGGATGTGAAATTTGATGCAGTCCTTATCGAATATTCGTGTTATCTTTGCAATTTGGAATCTTAGGTATTCTAGGCATTTTTTGATTATCAAATATGTAGGTCTTGAGCCGATCATTTTTCCTATTAACCTGTTGCCTCATCCTCTAAAATATTGTATTGTTAAACTGAATCAATAAATTTGTCTCATTTCAAAAAAAAAAAAAAAAAAAAGAGGGCGATTAATTTTATCTTTGAAAAAAAAAAAGCTCTAGCCTCGTTTTATTTCAGCTTTTTGCTAGTCTCTTTTCCTTTAAGGAAGGAGATGTGATTTTTTTATCATTCTTGATTCGAAATAAATATAGTTAGGAAACAAGCCAACTCGGCCTAAATGGGTCGAGACCATTAGGGTTGCGAGCCAAAATGGATTGAACCAATTCGACCTACTTTTATTTGGGTCCACTTTTGGTAGCGACCAGTAATGAAGCCCAGACACATCTTTGGCTTGCGAGTCAACAGTAAATAGGCACAACATTAAAATTTTAAAAATAATAATAAATAAAAATTTTATAAATTTTATATTTTATAAAATAAAGTTTCTTTGAAATAAAAATAGTTTATTCTTATCTTCTTAAACGTTTATATAAAATAAATTATTATATATATATATATATATATATATATATATATATATATATATATATATATATATATATAAATTAATTTTCGTATTAGTATTATTTTATTTTATTAAAATAATTATTTAATAACTATTCACTTACAAACAATTATTTATATTTTCATAATAGAAAAACTAATATTTTTAATATTGAAAATATTATGTTGTTATTAAAAAATTTAAAATAAAAAACAAGCCAAAATGGGGTAAGAGGATCGACTCGACCCAAGTCATAATAGGTCATAGGCCTATTCGGGCTGAAATTTAATAGGCGCTTTGTTTAAAATTTCGAGCCAGGTATTTTTGACCCAACGCTTAAAAAATATGGAAAAAAATGGACTGTCCTATTATCCCACCGCTAAAAATAAGTGACCGAGCCAACATTAGGCTGGGGATGGGGGGGCGCATATGCCTGCCTCAAATTTTTTATCCATGTATTTCTCTTTATTTCTTTTACATGGTCTGCCCATCCTATTGTGGCATTGAATTATTATTTTATTAAAAAAATATTTAATAACTATTATTTTTTCTAGAAACAATTATTTTATATTTTTCATAGTAGAAAAGCTAATATTTTTAATAATTAAAAAATATTATGTTGTTATTAAAATTTAAAATAAAAAATGAGTCAAAATGGGGTAGGAGGATCGACTCGACCCAAGTCATAATGGGTCATAGGCACATTGGGTTGGCCGATAAGAGCTTATTTTATTCGGGACCCTTGGAATTTTACCGACATGCCAAAATATGGGTAAAGTGGTCGTCGCGTGATCTTGCTGCATGGGGTCTGGTATTGGCCGTCGGCTAGCGGAAGACTTGTGGATGTCGGATAGCAGATGTCAGCGTTTATCGTGTCCCCCTTTAGGGACCCGTGATTTGCAATCGGATGGGAGTCTCGCTGTGTGCGGGAGGCTCTCGCACATCTATTTGTCTGAAAAGCGTGACGTGGCTGATATGTCTGATGGCGCCGGCTGGGTCGATTATGAGTGAGAGTGACAGCAGGGCGGCTCATCCGCCTTTACAAGATATCACATGACTAGTACCATAGTTCTCAAGGTTTCAATTCCTGAAAACTCTTTACCAAAATATTACAAATTATAACAAGGTTGTTCCAAAGTATTTTTACAATTTTTTTTACACAAAATACAAGCTAGAATTAGTATGTTCCAAGTTTCTTTACAAAAAATTAATTACAAGTCACAACTCGGCTTCCTTCTCTTTGACCTAGTGACGTTGTCGCTTTGTATACTCACTTGTCTTGAAGGGTCACATGACGGGGTGAGCAATGCAAATGGGGTCACTCCCTGCGATTTCTCGCCTTAGTGCGCATGCAATACCATGTTCGCATAATCAAACATTCAAGTAAAATGCGATTTGCTTTCTAGAATGCCTACATGCAATGAATGAAGTGTCGCTCCTGTGCCTTTAACACAGTCGCCGATTACGCCGCGCATCTTTATGTGAGTGTAAAACTTATCATTAGTGTTTCACCCGATGACCTTTATCGAAACAAAAGCTTTTTGTTTTAAAACTCGTGGACATCATAGATAAACAGCTTTATTTAGCGAATTTAGACAATATCCGATAAACAACTTTATTAAAAAACATTGGGCGGTCTCGGAATGAAGCGGCTTTGTCAGCGTTGGGCGGTCTCGATAAGCAGATTTTATTCAAAAGTATTAGACACCCTCCGATAAACAACTTTATTCAAAGCTATGAAATGCACTCGTGAGACTCCGTTGGACGTAGTCAAGTACCAAACTACTTATGGCTCGCATAAGAATGATGAATGATTATAGTAAGTACACGTACGTGCGGAATTTAATGCGATGTTAAAGATTGCATATGAAATGCGAGTTATCTTGAAATTAAAGTACTATCTGTGCCATATATATATATGATGAGTGCTATATGGACATTTTAAACCATGTATAATACCCATGCATCATTTGGATAATCATATCAATTAACATACAATTTCCTAATAAACCATACAATACATGTCAACATATTATACACACATATATTGAAATCTACAAGTCATCACCAATCAAGCAATGACTTACATTATACTCTAAGCTTAAGTGTGGCACAATGTCCACAAATAGCCTACAACCAAGCCATGCAATGACCTTGTTCATACCTGAGCACATCTAAGCCAAACCATTAGAGTACACAATTTGACTTCCACACAGAATTTCAACCAAATTATATCCTTTCAGTTGACGATGATATCACTAAATCATATCTGCAGGTGTGGCAAAAAATCTAGACACAAATCATTAAACGGCCCTAAGTGTGCGGTCCCGAACAAACCATAACTTGAGTTATAGAGGTCCGATTTGAGTGAATCAAAATCCTAACATCAAGTTCTCAGATAGAGCTACAATTTCCTTGAAGGATACTAGTCCAAATTCTCACTTTTTCCCAACTGAAAACCAGTCCCAAAAATTTGGACAATAGGTTTAGCCAAAACAGGGCAGCCTATGACAATCTCGGAAAATGGACCATAACTTGGGTTATAGATGTCCAATTTTGGTGATTCAAAATCCTAACATCAAGTTCTCAGATAGGGCTACAATTTCCTTAAAGGATCTAGAGTCAAATTCTCCTTTCTAGCAGAAAATCAGCCTAAAAGCTGGATCATATATTGTAGCTTGAGGACACTATTCCCATAACCCATTATTTTGCCAAACAACTCCTTAGGGCAAAAAAGGCCAAACAGCCTCTTAGGACGTTAAAACTCAACAAAACAGCCCCTAAAATGGAAAATAACCATAGTAGGAAGAATCTCTACTTCTTGGAGCGTAGTAGAAACTTTAGGAAGTCCCGTGGACACTTCTTAAATCCCGTAACTGATTTTCCAAGACCCTTTACTTAAATCTTCGAAGCAAAATCGTTATTTTGAGTATACACGCGTAGCTCGTCAGTAGATGAACCGTTCTTAACTGTGGTCGACCAACCAATCTGGTAGTTCGTAGAAAGTTTGAAGCTCACTTCCTCTCCCTTCTTCTCTCTAGTTCGAACAAAAAGAAAGAAATGATTTTTTTTCTTTCTTTTTTTCATTCATTTCACATTTTTAACATATCTTATAAGTTTTAATTGCTTGGCCCATGTCGCGCTACGTGTCACGACTCGTTGTTTCGTTCTTTCCCGAAAATGATTTATTTAAATTAGGTTTAAGTTGAGTATTTTAAAATGAACTTTATTTAAATTATTTCCCAAATTTTGAAATTTTTCCAAAAAATCCCATTTTTTAGGGTGCGTTGAGACCTGTCGTATAAAAGCGTGAAAATTAGATTGTCTTGGGGGTCGATCATTTTTAGATAAGCCAGATTTCAGCGAGACGAATCGGTGAAGTCGAATTTATCATCCCGAGATTTAGAAAATTTTGAAACTGTATTTCTATAATTGCAATGTTTTTCTCAGTTTAAAAAAATTAAATTTTTTAAGTTTTTCTTGCGTTCTATTATGCCACCTCTTCAAATAAGTGTCGGAGCCAACATTAGGCTAGGGGAGGGGGGGCGCATATGCCTGCCTCAAATTTTTTATCCATGTATTTCTCTTTATTTCTTATATGGTCTGCCCCTCCTATTGTGCCCTTGAATTATTATTATTTTTTAATTCTTGTATGATGTTTTTTTTATCATGTTATTTTATAAATTTTTTATCCAACATTCCTATAATAGTAAAAGGGCGTTTGTTTTTTTTATCTAATGCTGGAATTATGGCTTAATACTATTAAATATTAAATTGTTTATTTTTTTAATATTGTATTTCTATTAAATATTAAGTTATTTGTTAATTATATGCTTAAAATCAATATATTAAATATAATAAGCAAAATAATTAAGGACCGTACTTGTTTATGTAATAATGATATAACTTTATTATTACAAATATTTGGTTTTTTCAAAGAATATAAATATTGGCTCAAAGAATAACTCATAATAGATAAAAATGTCATTTTCCATTTCATGTAGTTACATATACCTTTGAAAGAAAGAGTTATTTTTTATAAGAAAACAATGAAGGTATTTATGTTAAAATGAGGTAAAAAATTAATGTTTTTTAAAAGGTATTTTAATTAAATCATCTTTGTGTGTGTTATTATTATGATAAAATAAATATATTTCATATTAACATATTTACAAAAAATTAAAATCATAAAATTATTATGATAAATAATTTATTATTATAATTCTTATAAAAATGATTATTTTATTTATTTATTTTATATAACTAAAATAAAATATATAAAATTAATAACTTAAAAAATAATCGATTGATGAAATTAAAATTTAAAATATTTCGTGTTTTTTAAATGTTTTAAAAATATTATGTGGATTTTAAAATATTTTATACAGATTTGAAATATGGTTTCTTAATAGAAAGCTAAATATTTTAGCATTTTCTATTAAAGAAAATTTCAAAAAGATTCATAAATAAGTTATGCAAAAAAACTCGGTCTAAAGTTTTGAAAGCAATTTCTTAGAAAAAATCGAAAAAAAACAAGCGCCTAAGACTCCTTTGGAAAGAAAAAAAAAAAAAAATGATTTTTAACATGTTTTAGTTTCATATTGAAAAATATAAAAGAAAATCGAATATAGTAAAATTCTTGAAAATTTTACTATTTTAAAATTTCTTAATCCTTTATATAATAGAGAGAAAGCAATAAAATGAATTTGATAAACTTATAAAATCAATTATTTTTTCCTCTAAATTTTTCCTTTCATTTTTTATTTTCTTTACTTAGTACTTTTCCGATTTCAAACCTAGCTAATGGTTCACTATAACTTTCGTCCCAAAAAAATTCTCATTTCTACTATTGTTATTATACTAAAAGCTCAAATCACCAAGTTATCATCCAATCATGTTGATCTAATAGAATTTATTAATATAGATTTATGGTACAATAAATCATATATTTATTAAATTTATAAACTTTTATATTTTGTTATTAAACATTATTTTGTTTATTATAAATTATGCCTCCTCAATTAATATATATATATATATATATATATATATATATATATATATATATATATATATATATAATTTTTTTTATACTACTACATTATGCCCCCATTAATATCCTGATTGTTTTCGTATTCAGTTGTCACTCATTTATAAAATTGTTATGGCCACCCATGAATGAGATATTAAAAAAGTAACGAGAGAAAAAAAGAAAAGAAAACTAAACTCGTTCTATTAAAAATAGGATCGTGTATTAAAAAGACAACAGAAAATAAAGAATCAATTTTTTTAATTGAACAAAATGGAAGCTCTCGGCAAAAGGACCCATGCGCACTCTCACGAGAAGGATCTACGCAAGAGAAGCAACAAGAATGATTTACAAAAGATTATAGACAAGGGATAGTCATTCGATCTCAAATTGATTTCACAGAAAAGTGTGGACTGATACTTAAGTTTAAGAGGTTTTTCAATCAATCAGACTGATATTTTAGGTTGAGATTTTTGATTGAGTGTGATGTTTTATCAGTGATGCTTTCATTGAGAGTCGATACGTGGTGGGAAAGAGCTACTTGAAAGAGACCTACCCGGTGTCCCAAATGTGGATGCAGAGTGTGAACCACCTAGAGTAAATGTTGTCCACGGACGTTCGACTTCTCATGGGGTATGAAATGATACGATCACATATCAGTTCCACACAAGAGTGTGGAGTGGTACTTAAGCTTGAGAGGTTCTTCCATTTATCAGACCGATCTTTTGGGTTGAGATTTTTTATTGAGCTTGATGCCTTATCATTGGTGTTTTCATTGAGAGCCGGTACGTAGTAGGACATGGCTACTTGAAAGAGAGCTATCTGGTGCCTCAAATGCTGGTCTAGAGTGTGAACCACCTAGAGTGAATGCTGTCTACGGACGTTCGACTTCTCATGGGGTATAGAATGATGCGATTCTACATTGGTTTCACACAAGAGTGTGAAGTAGTACTTAAGGTTGAGAGGTTCTTTCACCTATCTGGCCGATCTTTAGGGTTGGGCTCTCCGATTGGGCTTGATGCCCTATCATTGGTGCTTTCATTGAGAGCTGGTATATAGCGGGAGAGAAATTTTCCGGTCTTTCAGATTGGATCTTGAGTGAATGCTAGCGGAATGTAAACTACTAAAGTAAATATAGATCCCCCTTGAGACATCGACTTCTCAAGGGACGTAGAGTAATCTGATCACACATCGATTCCAAGAGTGTGGAGTGATACTTAAGTTTTAGATGTTCTCTTACCTATCAGATCGATTTTTTGGGTTGGACTCTTCGATGTGAGAGAGTATCAGATAGTCTAGCCATAGACAACAAATACTTTCTTTCTAGCCAAGTTTGCATCGACAAAAGATTATGATTTTGCTAATTATGTTTGGAGGACCATGGCTGCCTTCAAATCACTATCTCAGAGCCAGCTATTTTTTAAAGAACTTAAAAAAACTTCTTCAAGTAACAAATTTATAGTAGCCATTTTCTAATTATCAAAGGAATAATCTGAAATTCATGCATTCAACTTCCCTTTTAAAAGAATTAATTGAAACTCATACATAAGTTTATTAATCTTTTATTTGAAAGGACATAAGTTTGTTAATCTAATTTGCAAGATATGTTATATTTTTCTTCTTTAAGGTATGCTAAAATTTTAAGATTATGTTTATTTTTAAATCTATATTAATTCTTAAATATAATGAAATATTTTTTCAATAAGTTTTAAAATTATGATTATCTTCAAAATGATATTTTTGTTTATGCTTAAAAACTTTAATTATAATGTAGTAAACTGTTTCCATTAATACTCGAACCTGGGATCCACCCTTCCTCTCCTTATATCATGTCTATTTAAATATCAGATATCCCCATGATCTAGGGCCTAAGCACGATAGGCCTTTAAATTGGTATTTTTATTCAAAAATAATATAATTTTTAAGATTATGTTTTATCTTCAAATCTATATTAATTCTTAAAAATATAATGGCCATATTTTTTGAAAAAGTTTTAAAATTATGATTATCCTTCAAATTGTTATTTTATTCTAAAAGAATATAAATTTTTAGAGTGTATGTTTATCTTTTAAATCTATAGTAATTCTTAAAAATTTAATGTAATATATATATATTTGATAGTTTTAAAATTTATGATTATCTTCAAATTGGTATTTTATTCCAAAAAAGATTATAAAATTTTAAGATTATGTTTATCTTTAAATCTATGTTAATTCTTAAAATGTAATGTAATATTTATTTATTTTTTTATACCTTTTAAAATTGGGATTATCTTCCAATTGGTATTTTATTGTAAACAGAATCTAAAATTTTAAGATTATATTTATCTTTAAATCTATATTAATTCTTAAAATATAATGTAATTTTTTTTTATACGTTTTAAAATAGGATTATCTTCCAATTGGTATTTTATTCTAAAAATAATTTAAATTTTTAAATAGAAATATTCTATTTAAAGTGTGGTGCAAACTTTATAAAGTAGAATATAACCAAACATTCATAAAGACTCAATATTTAACACTACCAGATGCTGGGATAAGGATGTGGAAGGGAGTAAGAGGTAGATCTAATCCAGGTAAAACTATATACCTTTTTGTCATTTGCATGTAGCAAGTTGATGATTTTTCCACATCAATAACAGATTTAATAGAACATCAAGTTCTAGATTATTAAAGACTCCATGTGGATATTCCATTGTACAAGATTAGACGATAATTGTTTTAAAATGTCTTCAAGTGATATTTTTATAATTTATTTGATATAAAAAATATTATATTATTCATATTCTTGTTTATAATTTTCTTTTTTATCATAAAATTTTCACCTATCATAAATTTCATAAGACAATTATCCATTTGTATCCATTCTCATAAATACCCAATTTAATTGGACGATAAATATTATGCCATGCAATGAAATTTTTAAAAACTGATATTTACCTATATATATATATATATATGGATTAATGTGGGTAAATTAGAAAGGTTAAATCTTGATGATGCTTTTTCAACTGAAACTGGGCTGGAGCTTATTGGAATTGTTGGGCCGGTCCGTTGACTTTGGATGTCGAGCTTCTTTGCAAAAATAAGAGGATTGTGAGGATCAGCGCCATGTTTGCCTCTCAAATACTAAGTCGGTTCTTTTCGATGGAAGAAGATCAGCGCTCGAGGAATGAATTTCGTGCGTGCCTTTCAGATGGGGTGGCGATATTTATAATGGGTGATCGTGATAGCTTTCGCAGTTGGATGATGATGCAGTATTTCTCTCGTTGGGTGAAGGATTTTTCGCTTGTCGTTCTGGAACAATAAGGGATGACCAGTGACCCAATTATTGGAAATATCCTGCTGTAATTGGTAGGGATTGAATGAGAGTGGGTACTTTCCTTTAATACGGGTTCTTTGGGCTGATATGTGACGTCCCATTTCTCGAGGGTCCCGTTGACCATCGTCAGCCACTGAGAGAAAAACTGTGTGTCATATCATGGTAAAATAGGTCTGTGGGCCCATGCATCAATACTCACCAATAATCTAACAAAATGGTACAATAGTTCAAGAGTTAATTACACTGTCTTGCAAACATATAATAAAAATTTAGATTCTAATGTGTTTGACAGAATACATATCGATGGCGATGAACTCTTTGTGACCTCTTATGGCCTTAGATCTTCCCGGGCTACTCTATGTACTGAGAAATAATGTTCCCTCGACAACTCGACAAGGTGAGCGTGCGGTATTGAAATTATAACATGGGTTCTTTCAAATACTGGTCTTGCGTGGAATGGTTGCCTTGAACACATTCAAGCAAATATAACAGTCCTCTTGAGATATGCATGATATGGATGAGAATGTGACCCACCCACTCCATGTTTGAGCCTCTTACGACTCGCCAGCGTATAGCTGAGAGTGAGAAAAATCTTTGTTTTGAAAGCAGGTTTTGTTCTCGAAGGCATACTCACAGAGTTCGATAAAATCTATTGGACAACCCTCAGGCGAATATGTTGGATAATTACCAGAAGCGATTCGTGGGCTCATCCGGCGTGAATTGTTGGACAATCTCCCAACTTGATTCTCTGGAAAATCTTCCATTGAAATTCTTTTCACAACCATTTTCCTTTTATTTTCTTATGTCATGCACTCACACCTACCCACCATTCTAGGGTGCCCCGATGAATATGGAATACATTATACTATTTAGTAATTCATGTTAATAAATAAATCATCATATCTACTTGAATTTATCGATTCGATGGCTCACACACAATTATATTTCATATAATTCAAGCATCATCATTAACACATTAATTAGCATGCATTAACATCTGTTTTCCACACAATTCAAACCATTCATTTTAAGCAAATTTTAGCCACCGCTCTTGTGGATCATTTACCCTTCGGTCCAACCACGAAAGTCGGAATTTGTTTTGCGGTCCCAGCAGTGTGTGTGTTGTCCATAGACGACCCTCATCATTTTTCTCCAGTTTTACTTCCTTGGAACTGAAATTCGTGGCCATTTCCGGCCTCACAACACCCAAAACCACAATTTAACACACAATTATAACACAAGCCACACCAACAGCCCGTGGACTGTCCAAAACGGGTCCCTAATTTCTAGCATTCGATTGAGTTTTAGGGTGACTGACGACCATTCACGGCCCTCGAACACTCCAAATCATTAACAAAGCTCTTAAACAGAATTAAATCAAGTAGGAGAAAACCTACCTCCGGGAGTTGTGAAACTCAGAAAGCTAGTGCCCCATGCATAACCACTTGCAGCGTAAACAAACATCTTGCTTGGCGACAGAGACCGAGAAGGTCGAAAGTCGGGAAATCTAGAGAGATTGGACTTTCTCTCTAAAGTATGATTTTCCCCTCCACTTTGCCGTGTTCAGCCAAAATGCCAAGAAGGGTGTTCTTTTCTCTTTTGTTTTTATTTCTCTTGTCCCTCCATTAAATGTAAAGCCATGTTGGCTCATTTGAATTTCTTATCCACTTATCCACTTACCTTTGATTTTCCTTCAATTAGGAGGTGCCACATGTCCACATAGATTTACACTTGGCTGAGTTGACTCGTGCCGACATGGCATCTTGTGGTGAGCTTAAAATGTGCCAGTGTCAGCACTACACTCGTTGCCTCGGCGGTCTGATCATTTGTGCCGGAGTGCAAGTGGAAGCGTGGTAGCTAGATTTCGCGAGATGATTCCAATGGTGAAGTCCGTTTTGTCATCCAAGATCTAGAAAAATTTCGGATTTTGATCGAAATTACCATTTTACCTATTTTCAGAAAATTAGAATTTTCCAGGGTTTTACAGATCAGATATAGGGGTGAGTTGGGCTCTCGTTTTAGGCCTATGTTTGAGGGATATCATTGGGCCGAGCAATTTTTTTGGGCTTGCTTCCTAATCTCTTTCGCTATTTGGGCTTGTGTTACGAGGCTTTGTCTTTATTATTTTAAACTGATGGGTTGCCCCACAGGCCCTTGGTAAGCGGCATGAGCAAGGGTGTATCGTTCCCTATGGATCGGGTGTGACTTCCACGTGGCTACTCGGGGATGGTTTGATTGGGGCTATGTCGCCGTCAAACGTCTTGTGATAATGACGACTTTTCGATTTTCATTCGGCTATCACCTCTATTGCCTTTAGGGACATCCTCTGGCAGTTATTTCGTATTCCTTTGTTCTTGAGTCCTCTTCCTCTGCGGGTTTGGATTTTCCACCTCTCGAAACATCTTTGTCTGTTGCTTAGAATCGCTTTTATCGTCTTGCCCTCCTAAGGATCGTTTTCTTTGTTTTCTTTCGTAGCTCGGTACGTCTTTTTTCTTCTTCTTTTTAGCTTTCCCCGTCTTGACCTTCGGGATGTTTGGATGTGTTTGGAGCCTCTTTTGTCATTCGTTCGCCTTTCTTTATCTTTGTCCAATCATGCATGCTTCTTTTGGGTCCAAAGCTGCTCGCTAACTTTGCATATAGGAGGAGTAAGCCTCTTGAGCGAGGGTCCAGAATCTCGCAGTGGAGTGGGTGGGTCGGTGGTCTCCGTTGCGGTGGATTAGGGCTCCATTGGTGGGTCATCCCCTCTGCGACAATTAAGAGGATTAGCGGTCAGTACCCCAGGATCGAAATATCCCGGTGTCGTGAGGTGTTCAGATGTAGTGGGCCCTAGTCAGGTTGAGCCTTCCTATCACGGAAATTTTGCCACTCGTATGGAGCCTTCGGTTGGTATACGTGTTTATCTAGATTTTCTCACCTCTTACGTTGTCCATGTTCCTAAGATGGTTTGCTTTTTTGAGGCGACCTTTGAAAATGGTCTCCGCTTCCCTTTACACCCTTTCTTCAAGTGCGTCCTTGACCGCTAGCGTATCACCTAGCCCGGCTTTCCCCTGACTTTTGGGCGTTTTTAGTTAGCCTCCTTGTTGTTTTAGGGATAAGGCTTGGGGTTCCGACCTAGCTCGATACTGAACCTTTCAATGTAAAAAGTCGCGAAAGGTTTCTTATACATTTCTAAAGCGGTCCGACTCTAGGCGATTATTTCCGACATACCATCTTCCATAAATTGGAAGGAACTTTATTTTTGTTAGTGGCATAATTGGGAATACTCAATCTCATTGATCGGGAAGACAACAGTGATTCCGGAGCCTCTTGGACCGCCCTGAGTCTAAGTGAGTTGCCACTTGCTCCTAATTAGATTACAGTGCAGGAGTAAATTTGGGTGTCTCTTACTTTGGTTTGGTTGTGTGGTTTTCAGGTGTGCGGCCTGGTCTTAGCCTTGAGGATGAGAATTAGACGGAGGTTGGTTGGGTGCCTGCATGGCGTACTACAGGCTCATTAGGTAGGACATTCTCGGGCGTTTGGTGCAAAGCACATAACCCTACATTTGAGCCTTATCCTGCGTTACGTCATGAAGCCTTCTCTACCCACTGTCTCAAAGTCTTCTTCGTCTTTTTCTTTGGAGCCTCTTATCTCGAAGCCCACTTGGGGAGAGCTTCGAGCCCGCCTGGAGGTGATAGCAAAGAAGAGAAGGAGCGTAAAGCGAAGCTTCGAGGCTTCCACGAGGTTGCCCCACCGGGGTAAGATCTTAGGTGGGTCTCTTCTTGCCTTTGTCTCTTTGGTTGGAAGTGGGATTCTTGAGAGGCGGTTGAGCCCCCTTGGAAGAGGTTCTTCTATTTATGTTTGGAGTCTACGTCGCGGTGCGGGCCTCCTCGATGCCGGAGATGATGTGGGAAGGGGGTCGCCCCGGTCTTGTGGGGATGAAGACTCTTTGCTTTTTCATGTGGAGCTCGCCGCTGGGGTTGTTTCCTCCATTCTTCGCGATTTCGACCTCAAGAAGGTGGACGCCCTGTCGGTTGAGGAGGCTCTGGCTCTTACGCTTCAGGGAACCGCTTCTGTACGTCCGAGCGCCTCTATCGTCCATTTCTATTGTTTCATTGTTAATTGACTCTTCTTGCTCTTCGGGTAGGTGGCTACTTACGTGAAGAGCCTGGCAAGGAGGGCCAGCCTTACTGAGGGGTTCATAGTATGACGGTCTTACAAGGCTATAAGGCTCTCCCGACTCCGAGAAGGCCGACTTCAGCTCGCATAAAGACCGACCGAGGAGATTGTGAAGCATAGGTCTGACCCGAAGCATGCTTCGATGGTGAGGGTGCAGGTAGAGGACAAGAAAAGGAGGCTTGGAAGGACTTGAGGGTGGCCGAGGACGAGCTGTGGTTGACCAAAGAGGAGTTGCATGTCACATGGGTGACCAAGGCCAAAGTGAAGATCGCTGACCTGCCCGCCATGAGGCTTCGAGGCTAGGAAGCCTGTGAGCGCCGACTTTGAGAGCTCAAGTAGTTTCGTGGACCTGAGAGGCGGTGAGGCTTTACGAGCCAAAGGACCGAAGTGATAGCAGAGCTCAAAGACGAGGCCTGCACCCAATAGGCCTCGGGGGGTGGTGGCTCGCGCTTCCAAAAAAGATGTGGCTCTAAGAGCTTCCTAAATTTTTAGAGTTTAACTTCCATCTTCCGACAGGAGGCCAAGAATCTCGTCTATGGCCGAGGCCGACTGAGCGCCGAGGTGCTTCTAGGCCCCCGACCGTGCTCCCGCCCGATGATCTCTGCCCTTCCTGAGCGCCTCTCCCGCCTCGCACCCGCCGGGCCCCACCCTAACCTCCCCGCTATGACCTGGGGCCCCGCTTCGGCGCTTAGACTTTTTATTTTAACCTCGCTATTTCTAGGTGCTAAGCTTGGGATTTTTGTATTGCTTATGACATTGACTTTTCGTTGATATGCAGAGATTTATTGATTAATCTTATCGTTCTTTTTATTGTTTTTCCAAATTGGAGTTGCTCGGGCTCCCGGGTCCGTCTGAGCCGCTTTAACCTCGAAACCGAGCTTATCCGTTCCCGGGCTGTTCCCCGCTGGGGGCGCTTAAGCTCAGGAACCGAGCTACTGGGGGCCCTCGGGCTATCAGGTTTCCGAGCCGCCGAGCTTCAAACCGAGCTGCCTATGGTCGTTTCTACCTTCTAAGTCATAAGCTCTTCAAACGGGCTACTTCCGCCTTCACACGGCCTTTAGCAAGAGCTTTACAAACCGAGCCATCGGGCTCACTGTGCCTTGAGCCGAGCTCCCAAAAAACTCGAGCTGGGCCCTAGGCCGCCTCCCGCTTCCGAGCCGGGGCTGAGCTTGTATAATTGAGCCTATCGGGGCTCCCGGGCCATTCCGCCTCTCTTCGAACCGAGCCAAAATGGCCCTAGGCTACAAGGCCTTCTCCTTAAGAAGTTACACTTTGAAACCAGCCATCGGGCTCCTGGCTATTTCGCCTTCTTTTGAACGGGAAATAAATGGCTCCTCGGGCTACAAGACCTTCCTGAAAGCAATTAAGCTCGCATAATTGAGCTACTGGCTCCCGTCCGTCTTCGAGCCGCGAGCCCCCCTCAACCGAAGACAGTTCTCGAAATGCTCGCTAGCGCTTAAGCTCACAAATAGAGCCATTGCGCTCCCGGGCTATTATGCCTGAGCCATCGAGCTTTCAAAACCGAGCTTCGCCCAGTCGTTTCGCTTTCCGAGCCGCTTCAGCTCTTCAAAATGGGCTATCACTTTGGGCTATCAGGCTCTCGAGCGCTTAAACTCGCAACCGAGCTACTCGGGCTCGGGCTATCAGGCCTTATGAGCCGAGCTTCCAAAATCGCTTCTTCGCCCCGGGCCGTTTTGCCTCGAAATGAGCCTCGCATAATTGAGCTTATCAGCTCTCGGCCATTCCCGCTCTCAACCGAGCTAAAATGGCCCCGGCTACAAGGCCTTCCTCGAGTTGTTACGCTTTTGAAAACTGATCAGCTACCGGGCTCTCGCTATTCTCGCCTTCAATCGGAAGCAAAATGGCTCTGGTTATGCGCCTTCCTTAAGCCAAGTGTTGCTTTTGAAAACTCGAGCTACTAGGGCTCCCGCCACTCGCCTCGAACCGAGGCCAAATGGCTCTTGGCTACAAGGCCTTCCTGGAGCGCTGCCTACATAATTGAGCTACCGGGGTCCTGCCATTCTACCTTCTCCGAACCGAGCTAAATGGCTCTTAGGCCATAAAGTGCCTCTCGAGCTTAAGCTCAACCGAGCCATTGTGTGGCTCCCGGGCTATTCCCGCCTTCTCTAAACTAAATGGCTCTCGGGCAACAAGCCCTTCGAGCGGTTAAGCTGAAAAATCGAGCTGTCAGGGCCCCGGGCTATTCTCGCCTTCTAAACTGGAGCTAAAACGGCTCGAAATTTGTGCCACATGGCTTCTTAATATTCCTTCCTCGGGAAAGTACCAGCGAATGACGCAGTTTCAGGGGGGGGAATTCCAGATCGCGTGATCTCCCTGTGTGTCCGGCTTCTTATAACAATCGCTTTCTTTAACAGGTGTGTTATACTGGCTCATATTTTTCTTCCGCCTTCGATAGTGCCTGGCTCGTAGCCATGGAGCTTCAGGTTTGACGCATCATACACGCGCTAAGGCTGGGCCGGCGCTTGGTTTCTTCGCCTCATTGCTTGGTGGAGTCGCCCTCTTCCTCCCAGTTCCCGTGGGGGTCAGGTTGTCTCAGTCCCCGCCATCGATGGAATCGACTGGGAAACGATTCCTGGAGGGGGCAGTATGCTTTAGAGGGAAAACTTTTAACTCCCGCTTTCTCCATTATTCCTCGTCCCTCCCCTCTTTTCCTTTCCCTCCTTTTCTCTTCCTTTTCGTGGTTTTTTCCTTGACTAGGTCGACCTGGCCGTGACTACGATGTGGAAAGGCTTTGTCGAATGTAATTTTTTGAGATGTGGAGAACGACTTTGCTGATTATAATTTTCCGAGATGTAAAGAAAGATTTTGTAATCTTTTGAGGTGATTGTAACTTCCCTGAAATGAAATTTTATATTTGTGTTAAGTGACTTTTCAGAGCTTCTACCAACCGAGCTCCTTGCTTTCTCTTTTCTCTTCTTTTCCTTGTGGGTTTTTCTTTCTAAGGAGTAGAGAACTGTTTGTGCCGCTTGTCTCTGAGGTGCAGGGAACGGCCCGTTGATCAGAATTCTCCTCGTATTAATCGTAATCCTTGAAATAGCACACCTTGTGAAACATGCTCTCTGGACTCACCTTCGAGTCGATCCTGCTTTATCATTATAACTTATTTTTTTACTCAATTATAATATTGCAAATCTAAAATGAACATGTAGATAGTTATTTAAAATCAAACGTTGATACTTTATTAAAGACTACATTCCGAGGTCTTATCGTAGAACTGCTTTGAGGTGTTCGCTCCATGAATGGGGTGGTTTTTCCTTCCTTCCGTTCGAGTTCGTGAGCCATGTGCCTGACCAAGGATACGACATGGCTTTTCCCACCGTCCCAAACTCTTCCCATGTGTGTGGTCTTTCCTCGGCCGGGCGTAAGTTTTTTATAACAAGGTCGCCAGCTTCAGAACTCTGGCTCACCTTCGTCATAGTATCTCATTGCCTTCTTTGATGGGTCCCCAATACGCTTTTTGTGGACTCCGCTCAATGCTTTTCTTCTGGGGGGGATCCGTGTTTAGCGAAGAACCTCCTTGTTGTGTTCGGCGCTTGCGAATTCAATCCTTGGCGACTTCCAATTCGACCGACAGAGCACGCTTTCCTGGTACAAAGGCCGAGCGACGAGAGGTCTCGAGTCACTGACCAGGCGTATTTTGTGTGCCCATAACACCTTCGGGGACGTATTCTACCCATTTTCCCTTTAGATCTTCTAATTTAGTCTTCGCCGCCAGAGTCCTTATAGTGACTTTCGCTTGCCCCATCGGACTGTGGGATGAGCTGGGATGAGTAGTGTTTTGATTCCGAGTTCGTAGAAACTCGAACTTAGGATTGTCGAATCGCTTTCCCATTATCGTGACACAAGGACCCTGATCCCAAACCCGCATATTATAGAAACGCCGTACAGTTACGCACCTCCGTTATGTGATTGTTGCTATGGTTCGCCGCCCACTCTGCAAAGCAGTCCACCGCCATAATGATAACTTGCATCGCCCTTCCAATGGGTGTGGATCCCATGTCTAAATTTCCATTACCGGTGCTGCCAGGGGTCATGGATCGGGACTGGCCCGGGATGGGAGATGAGAGATCTTGGCATGCTCCTAACAAGCTTTGCATTTTTCGACCCGCCTGCTTGGGCGCCTGAAAGATTGTGGGTCGCAATACCCTCGGGCCTCAAGGTTTTTCTTGCTAAGGTCCGAGTCTCATGGTTGCCATGCACTCTCGTACTCGAGCATGTAACTGGGCTTCTTCCCTTCCCTACGCACTTAAGCATGGGCGCAGAGAAGCCTCATTTATAGCGGGTCTCGATGAATGCACCCGCCACTCGCTTCCGAGTTTCGATGCCCCATTTGGGTCTTTGACAATGTTCCTCTACTAAGTAATCCCACGGGGTCTATCCAAATTTCTGCCTGGACATCACAAAGGAGACTTCTCCGTTGGGTTTCACGTTTACTAAGGGTTCCGGGAGGTGCTCAACAGTATCACCGTCTCGTGTCTCCCATGAGGTTGTCGCGCTTTTCCAAGGCATCAACTCAAGAATTCTCTCACGCTTCTTGTGACATGTTTAACCTCGAACTCACAGTATGAACTTTTACAACTCGCACCTTCTCGAGGTACACAGATCATCTTCCTACCTTGGCTTCATAGGAGTCTTCGCGTTTTACTACTAATCGAGTCACCGCTTCACTTCCAACTGATCACCCACGGAGCGGGCGAGGTTAAGCCCTAACTATACAACCTCATATTCGCCGCGCATTGAAGGCCTGAAGCCGACCTGAGGGTGTATTCCACATCTATCATGTCCGAGAGGTCGAATCAGACCAGACCGCTTCCTTCGGGCATTGGCGCCCAACCACTTTACAACCCGGTAAGACCCGAGAAAAATTCCAATTTTTGGGAAAAGGGCAAAATCGTAATTTCGGTCAAAACCCGAAATTTTTCTAGATCTCGGATGACGAAACAGATTTCACTATTGAACTGCCTCGCAAATCTAGCTAACACGTCAATTTCGCGACTCGAGACAATGGATTTGCATCGCTTTTTCGAGAGGCACCGAGTATCTAAAAATGTGAAACGATATTTGATGTGACAAAAGTCACATATAACATGTACTCATGTTCCATAAGTTACATGTGTAGAGAAATGATGGAAATGGACGGCCGAGATAGTGCCAAATGTCGAAAATCCAAAGCCTGGGAACATAGATGTCATTTTGGGAATTTTTAAGTTAGATAAAACAAAATAGCAAATAATGTCTCTTCTCCAAAATGAAAAGGAGGCAAAAACGTGCTGGGTAAAGGAATTTCTTACAGTGGCTAAAATGGTGTGTTTTTAGAGTGAGAGAGAGAGACTTCTCTCTAGGTTTCTGGGCGATCCGACCGTTGGAATTCGTCGGAGCAAGAAGGAAAGCTGTTCTACACTCCGAGGCCTAATGCATAAGCCGTTTTAGGAGTTTCGACAAACTCCATGAGTGTAGGGATTTATCCTACTTGGTTTTTACACTTTGTTTAAGTGTTTTATGATGTTTCTGCCGGGCTGAGGCCTTGAACGGTCGGCTTTGACCTGGCCCCAAAACTCGGGACCGAATTGTTAGAATTCGATTATTCGATAGTCCACGGATCGTGTGTGGACTGAGTGGGCTGTCATTGTGATTTATGCATTAAATCATGTATCAGATTTATGAGGCCTAAATGGCTATGAAATTCGTTCCCGCAGTGAGCCGATGATCGATGATTAAGCCGCGGAACAAGAACCCGAGGGCTTTACCTGCTCACATGAATAGTGACACGACCACCCGTGAAAGTAAAATGTATTTGGTCGTTGATTCAAGACGACCATTACGTTTGTCGACAAATTTATCGCCAGCCTAATTTTTCGTGAAATGGATTGTGAAATTGCATAACATGTTTGTGGATTTAAATTATGTAAATATATGCATGATGATATAGCCTGTACACGCTATATAAATCAGATCGGAAATGACATCACGTATTCCATATGCACTGGGCACCCAGAACGATAGAGCGAGTGCATGAGGTGGTTTATCGAGAGTGGTTTCTGAGGGTCACTAATAATAATAATTATCGAAGTGTGTCCATTACACATTCCGAGGGTAGTCCATAAAAATTATCAATCGTCTGAGTTCACTAATTTGACATATTACCTTAGGTTGTCCACTAAATAGATTATCTAGAGACTCCATCCATTACTTATATCTGAGGGTTGTCCACATTTAAAAACAAACACCTTCAGGTTGAGTGAGTGTTTCTCATACATGGCTTAGGCAAGGCGGTGAGCTCAATAGACCTCTGGCATGAGTCAGTCATGTAGACGCTCAAGTAGGATCACGCATTTACTGGAATGTGTTTTCATCGAGCATCGCGATATGCACTTAGTGGAGAGTAACCCATTTAGGTGATTCCACCATCGGGGCGATAGCTCACCCCGTCGAGATATTATTTCGTGCATGGAGCGTTTCGAGGAGACGGCCCATCCTGTGAGGCCGATACCGAAGAAAGCCTGTCAAGGGCTTTGTTGTCAGACGACGTAGCATACGTATTGTAATTCTGTAATTTTAATATATGTCAGAGTAAGAGTAAAATTTTAACTCGTGGAACTATCAGATATAGTCGTATATATCACGAGTACTCGTGATGGGCCTAAGTGGCCGTTCTACTCATGTTATGTATTATATTGGATTGTTTGGGACATAGCTTATTCTCCAGCTCCCCAGACAAAGGAGAGACTTCACTCCGACAGGAGTCGGCTCTGCTGCCCGACATTCACGAAGTTTTCCTGGTCGACATAGCCAATCTGACCCTCGGATCTGGGCGCGCTACACAACCTCCAAACTGGGAGGTTTCAAGGTCACTGAAAGAAGCCTTGGCGAGTTTGCTGTGTGGCGACCCCATGATGAAATCTCGCCAAGATTTGCCCTTTTATTGCCATCCCGCTCAGACCATGTCGAACCTTACCACTCTATAGCCCACTTTATCGCCTTCCGTGAGGTTTCGGTTTATGTAGTATTTGATTCACTTATTCAGATGGGACTTCATGGTACGAGCTGGAAGTAAGGTTAGGTTTCTGATGTAGTTACTAACGCCAGATCGCCTTCTCCATCTTCGATATCTTCCCTCCACTTCTCTCAAAGCCCTACTACAATAGTATACCGGGTCGTTGCACTCATCCCGCCTCCCCCACCAAGGCGCACTAGTCGAGAAGTCCCAACCCGCCAGTAGAGCGAGGAGTTCTCCCTTGGAAGGGCTTACTAGAACGGGGGAGAGCTTAGGTAGGTTTTGAGCGCCGTGAATGCCTCCTTGCAGTGTGCATCCCATTGGAAGGTCTTTTTCAGAACCTGAAAGAAAGGCTGACATTTTTCACTAGCCTGACACTGAGCAAGCCAACGCAGAACTATTCTTCCAAACAGTTGAATTTTCTTAATGCCTCAAGGTGTTACGTCTAAGACAACCTTTATCTTGTCTCGAATTTGCTTTTATTCCTGCTGTCGATTATAAACCCAAGAACTTCCGACTGAGACTGTGAGGCGCACTTCGGGCTTAACTTCATATATTATACCTTTCAGATCTGAACGCCTACTTAGGTGGGTTATGTGGAGCTCGACTTAACCGATTTTACCAACATGTCGTCTATATACCTCCATAGATGCTCCAATTTGCTTCGAATATCCCGCTACCAACCTTTGGTAGGTGGCTCCTGCATTCTTTAGTCCGAAGGGCATTACCCGATAGCAGTAGGTTCCTTGCCTAGTAACGAATGAGGTCTTCGGGTCAGTTGGATCCATATCGATACGGTTATAGCTGCAGAAAGCGCCCATGAAGCCAGGAGTTCATGACCACGCAAGGCCCACTACGAGGCGTCAACCGAGGCAGGAAAGCTATCTTTGGGTAGCTCCCGTTGATATGAAATCAATGCAAAGCCGCCATCACGCTTGCTTTTCGACGAAAAACAACGTCACAACCACTTAGAATACTATTCTACCTCTCCGACAGATTTGCTTGAGGGGAGTCACGACCTCTTCATTAATCACCTTCCCTCGTCTTTCCTGTGGGTGAAACTCCTTCTCGTTTACCCTGGCTTAAAGGATGACTAACAAATTTCAGGTGATTACCCCAGGTCTTATTTCGCCCATGTGTCTTCCTCAAGCTTCAGCTAACACCCTCCATGTTTTGCTTTAAAAAGTGGATGAGGAGGCTTCTAACATCTTCCGCCAGCTTAGATCCTATGTAGACGAGGTGTTCTGGCTGGTCGTTAAGCTGTATAGGCTTTAGTTCTTCTGAGGGCGCAGGTTGGGCGCTTACCTCATCTCGCATGTCGATCTCGTCCATCTAGATGTCATTTAATCGCTTTTGTTTCCATTGATGCCGAGTAACACTCCCCGGCGGTTACCGGTTTTCTCGAACCATTCCCACCCATCTGCGCTGGAAATTTGATAACCATGTGACAAAGTGAGGGACGGCCCTACGGCATTGAGAGAGAGGGCTCCAAGAATATATTGTAAGCTGATGGGGCATCTACTATGAGAAATCTTACCGTTGTCGCAGCCAGTACGGGGGTCTCCCATGGGCTGAGCACTACTGTATCGACCCTGCAGGCAAAGACCCTTTTCTCCAGAGAGTCCACGTAGGTAGGCGCTGACTGGTTCTAGCTTCTCCCTTCCTATGCCCATTCCGTCAAAGCCGATGAAGATGATGTCCGCCGAGCTTCCATTGTTTAGCAAGGATCCCGTGGATTGCTTTATCAAGCACGATAACCCCATCACTAGTGGATCACCATGGGATGCTACCACCCTTCATGCTCCGAAACCAAAAAAGTTATGGTATGTCCACTCTATGAGTTCGATACAAATTTTGTATTTCAAATGTTTCCGATTTGATGTCAAGTAGATGGCCTTCCGTCAGGTCGGATTCCCTGCCCCCTACAAATCCTCTAGAGATCACATGGATCTCTCCCAAGGGTCAAGCAGGCCGAAATGGAGTCACGGGACGAGAGGTGGTGGGCCGCACCCGATCCCGACCTTCAGCCACGAATCCAGCCAAGATGCCATGCTCTGATCAGTATTCACTTCTTCCTCACCAGATGCAACATCTATTCTGTCCATGATCCCCGTGGAACTCCACAAGATTTGGTATCATTCTTTACTGGTCTCGACTCATCCGAGATGGCCAATTTCATAAAATTTTCATGTTGCACTTCGCAGAAGACCCGTGATACCGAGGTCGCGTGGTGGAATCGCCAAGGTGAATACTGCCGTACCAGCCGAGGTGGTCCTGTGCGGTCTCCGGAAGCATTCTCGCCTTGTGTGGATCGTTTCGTTTCTCTCTCTGCCTCTTCGTGGGGATCCGTCCCGTTCCTTGTCTCTCGGGCATTCTCGGTTTTTTCGCCCTCGTTTCTTTCCTTTTATGTGGTGTAGCTTCGCTTAGATGTAAGAGCTTTCCTCGCCGTTGATGTACTTTTTCTCGTTTGCGAGGACTTTACCATGTTTGCTCGAGGGTTTTTGAGATGGAAACATCAAGTCTTTCGACCGCACGCTACCGCAAGAATGAAAGCGGTGATGACAAACTTCGTTCGGGATGTCTACCTTAACACCGCGAACCTTTCGACGTAGGACCTCGTGTTCTCCCGGCTCTTCTTTATGGTCAGCGATAGCTTGGTTTCGTACGCCCGAGTCTGATGAAGGAGACGACGCGGCGGATACTCTCAAGGATGATCGATGATGGTGGAGTCTGCTGGAACCAAGCCAACGCTCGCCTTTCGCGTGATAGCCGGTAAAGCTTTACACCTCACGGTCCTCGTATTCGCGGCCCATCCGATTCTGCAAGATTGAGGTGGTCCACAGTCTTTCGTCTTCCGAACGCTTCGATCTCGAGGCATTCCGAACTTCAAGTGGGAGGGGGAAGCAGAAAACCCTACCGTGAACGGATTATGTTTGTCGCACCAAAGCATCCATATGGGAGACTAAAGCCATTCTTTTACAGCTTTCCCTTCATGTGGCCGAGCCTACTGGATGTCTTCGAAACGCTGCTCCCACGACGCTCCCTTGCCTCCCGCACAAAGGTGGGTCTCTACTCGTTGTTCCTACCATGCCTCTCCTCATCAAGGATCCTTCAGTGGTTTGTATGGGTCATGCCCCGGGTTCCTATTAGTTTCTCCTTTTCCATCTCGCTTCGAGGAGGATCGAGGTGTTGTCGCTCTTCTCGGGGTAATGGTGTTTTGGCCTTCTCGAGCCTGTCGCGCCTCCCCGGGGGCGCTAGATTGCCTCGGTGAGCTTCTCCAACTCTCTCAAAGAAACATTGGCCGGGTGAGACTGAGCTCCTCCATCTCGCTCTGCATCGCGCAGGTAGTTTCTTAAGGGTGCCTCCGGGAGGTCAACTATCTACGTTGCCTTGCTAGTCTTACATCCTCGAGGATTGTGTGGCTCTACCAGGTTCGAAGTTGATACCATCAAACACCGATCGCTGATTTGTAAAGGAACTCGCTGCTCCCACAAATGTTGCCAAATTGATGATGCCTCTTCAACCGAAACTGGGCTAGAGCTTGTTGGAATTGCTAGGCCTCATTCAATACTCGATGTCGGGCCTCTTTGCAAAAAATAAGAAATAAAAAGGATCGCTGATCGCCCGCTGTTTCCTCCAATGCCTAAGTTAGTTCTTTTCAAGGGAAGAGAATACTGACCGCCAGTGGAAATTAATTAGGTATGCACTTTCACCGATGGGGTGATTTGGTATTTATAATGGGTTATCATGATAACTTTCCTAGTTGGATGATGATACCATATTTCTCATCGCGACAGATTTTCTTTCCTTTATCGCTTATCGACACATGGATAATCGATGACCAATTATTAGAAATATCATACTTCCTTAATCGTAGAGATTTAATTAGGGAAATCGCTACTTTCCTTTAATACCGGTTCTTGGGTCGAGATCAGATGAAGGGGTGAGTTACTCTCGTTTTGGGCCTGTGTTTGGGGGATATCATTGGGCCGAGCAATTGTTTCCTTCTGTGGGCCTGCCTATAATCTCTTCATAATCTCTTTTAAACGTGTTAGGCTTGTGTTGAGCTGTGGCGCCTATTATTTTAAACTTCAATCAAATCTTATTTTATAAAGGAAGTGAAAGAAAAAAAAATTCTTGGAAAAATGGTTAAAATTAAAAAATATAATATTGGTTTTACTCTTAATTTTAACTTTTTGATTTTTCAAAAAATCTTTCTTGGATTACAATTAATTTCATCTATTTAGAATAAGAGTAGTGATAATATCTTTAATATTTTAACTTCAAAAAATAATATCTTTTAAAAAAACAACTCCATTGATTAATGTGTGCATGCTCTACCTTATAGATGTATTAATTTTTTTAGTACTTATATATGTATTAGTTGAGGATTCGATGGCAAATATAATCATTAAAATTATTGTGTTTTTTCAACATTAAGGCATGTTTCAAATGGTAAAGGAACAAGAATATGGGAGGTCCCAATCTTGCCAGGAACAACAAAGAATATAATGAAAAGTAAATAGATATTATAAAATATATATATATATATATATATATATATATATATATATATATATATATATATATATTTTATTTATCGCATTATTTCATATTGGATTCGATGCTTGGTTATGAGTTAGTACATGTGATAAACAACTAATAAAACAGTCATTGATTTAAACACCAAAATTTAGGTTTCATTAATTAAATAAAAAATAAAACTAAACAAGATTAAAATGTAAATAAATCAAATTAAAGTTAATCTACACATAAATAGGGTAATTCATTTTTTTTCAACGAGATAAGAAGTTATAAAAAAAATATAAGTTACGAAGGAAGAAACCCGCTTAACATTCCTTCTGCAATTGCTTTCCAATAAAACATATTACAATTCCTATAGGATTTTATACAATATAATATTAAAAAAAAAAATCCTATTTTAAAGTACTAAGGTTTTTTTGTCAAAAAAATAAAGAGAAAAGTCCTAAGGTTAATTTGCCTTATTGCTTATTTTCCTTTAATTTATCTATTTGCTTTTGGTGACTATTAATCTATTTGATATTATTATAGTGTCTTAAAAAAAGTGAAAAATCTAAATATTTTTATTATAAAGTATTATCCATTAAAATAATATTTAAGAAACTAATTTCGTTAAGTAATAGTTGAAAGGGTTAACATACGTTGTAAAGTAATAGTTGAAAGGGAAGATAGGAAGTCCAAATATAATAAAAATACTATTCAAAAGGAGAAGTTTCCATTTCTAATTGTATTCTATAAATTTTATATTAGTTTTTCTTGTAAATTTGTGCATAGAAAATTATTGTGTATGTAGAAGGAAAAGAAAGAAGTTTCTATTTCTAATTATGCTTTCTATATATTAAATACTAACTTTTCTTGTAAATTAGTGTGTTGTAAATTGACTTATATGTAAAAAGAAAAGGAGAAGTTTCTATTCCTATTTCTATATGTACCTTTTATAAATTCTATACTAACTTTTCATTATTATTTATATTTGTTACTAGCACTTTTGAGACATCCAGAATCAATTGAGAAAATTGTGTCAGGTATGTTATTGAGAAAGATTTTTTTTTCTTTTTACAATAGTTTTGAAGTATCTTGTTCTAAAATTTTAGTTGAAAACAAGCATTTTCTAAATTATTATTCAATAATCTTTGTTTATTATGTTTTTTTCTCTTTTCTTAGATACATAAGAACAAAAGTCAATGAAGGAAGAAAGAATGTCTAGCTCATGGTCAGAACTTCCATTAGAGCTTGCAAGTAGGATATTATCTTATATACCTCACAAAAATCATGCCATTTTTCGTACTGTATGCAAGTCATGGAGTTGTGTGACTCCTTTTCATGAACAACATCGGTCTCCCCTTTTATTTCTTTTCCAAGGAGATCAATATTGCATGTTCAATCCCATATACAATACTTACCAGATGTCCATTCATCAACCTCCAACTACAAAAATCTTATTCTCCAATTTTGGTTGGTTACTCATGAGAGCATTATTACACTCCGATTCAAGCATTTTTTTCTTCAATATTTTTACAAAAGAGAGAATTGACCTTCCTCATTTTTGTCCTCCCCCGAAGAGGTTTTCCTCAAATTTGCCAGTAGATTTACAAATCGCAAAATTTAGTTTCTCCTCTACACCAACATCTTCTGATTGTTTTGTTGTTGGAGTAAGCGTTATGTCTAGGTTGGCTAGAATTTGCTTAACAAAACCTGGAGAAAAAAATTGGATTGTGAAAGATATCGATTTTACTATAAGTAATAAGCCCTGTTTTTTTATGTCTGAATGCAATCCAATTTTTCACAATAGGCAATGCTTCTACTTGGATATAGATGGAAGGGTGGCAATATTTGATCTTAAGGATCTTGAAGGTACTTGGAGAATTTGTGGGAAGCCATTTTTAAATAAATCAGAGTATGGTCGACAGGTTTTCATGGTTGAAAGTGATGGAGAGTTATTATCTAGAAGGGCAAATTTACATCTACAAACTTCATTCCTCCCAAGTGGATTGGATAAATATGACAAATTTGGATAACAAGATATTATATCTTAGTTATACTGGATCACATATAGAGACAACAAATTTTAAAGGGATGGGCAATAAGATTTATTTTCCAAAGTTTGAAGGCGATCGCATGGTGTTCTACTCGATGGATACCAAAAATAACATCTCATGGGAGATAAGTTTAGAAGAGAGAATGCATAATTTATGTGAGCCAATGTATTTCATATGGATTAAACCCATGTTTTGAATTTTTATTATTATTAAAATTTATTTGTCTTTAGTTGAATTGTAACGTTCCAAATCCAATTTAGAGGTAAAAATGTATTTAAAATTTAATTATTTAAATTAATTTATTGACAATATAAAAATTTTCAGAATTAAAAGCCCTAAGTATGAACTCAATATTCCATGTCTTCTATTTAAATAAAAATTTTTCATAGAAATCTAATATATTAAAAAACATAGGACAACTTATAATTTTGACTTTTAGAAATTAAGAGAAAAAAAAGTTCAAAATTTTGCAAGTATAGGCGGATTTATTTATGGGGATGGAGAAAGTTTGGATATTTAGTTGAATGCATTTAAACAAAATCTTGGATTCAAAATTTGAAAAGAAAAATAAATGAAAAATGGGACATGTGTGTTTTTTTATACAAAAACAAAGAAACCAAAATTTGTAAATATACAAAATAAAATTATATATATTATAAAACAAGAATTTATTATTTGGCCCTCCCTCTCACCAACAAATTTTCACTCACCATTGAAATTGATGTTTTAATCAATTAAATATTTTATCCAATAATTATATATTTTTTTTAAACATTTGTTGCAACTCTATTGAAACAATTCTATTTGAATTGATAATGAATGTGGATACTTATACAATGTGCATGGACTATAAAGTAAGTTTTTAATTAAAAAAATTCTAGCCTTTCAAAAAAATTAACTAATCTATCAATTTTTGGGGAGCAATTAATGTGAAATAATATTTCTATTTAACTATAGTTTAGATTATAATATAACGGTTTTCAAGACAAGATGATTGAATATTTGTTATAATTTATTTGATTCAAAGCTTTGTACCTCTTCAATTCATAAATTTTCAGTTTTTCCTTTACTCATAAATACTTCTGCAATTAACGATTTTTATAATAATTTTCTCAATAAATATAAGCAATATATCATTTATTCATTTTGAAAATACTCAAATTGTATTTGTTCATAGAGATTTTTGGTTCTTAATAATAATTGTTGGCTCAATAGTACCTCTAATTGAGGTTTTGATGATAACAAATCAAGGTAATTAGTAACTAATGGTTTACTTGAATGTGTAACAGATGATAGGTGATTATGAACTTAAAGACTACATCATTCATCCAAGATTTAAATCAAAATCAAGTCTAATAAGCAAATCGGGATTCCAAGTTCAAACATATCATGAAGACTGTGTAAACCTAGGAATCCTTGTAAGGTGATAACATTGGTGCACTTAGGATATTATCATTTATCATGCATCACTCACAACTCGGTTCGAGTATAAAATCTCAAGCATTATAAACCTAAAATATGCTTCAATGAAACACCTAAGGTTTGAAAGTGGATTAAATGAAAAACACATGAAATTGTGCATTTAGAGGGTCAACTGGTTGTGGCTTACCGAATGAACCGGTCGATCGACACAACCCGGCCGAGATGTAATCTCGACCGCTTGGATCTAGTAGCAATCATTTGAAATTGGTGATCAAAACCATCTAATTCCGCTGGGGAATCTGGATGAGTAGTGAACTTGGATCATTGATGCTTATCTAAAAATAAGATGAGCAACCGATCGATTGGTTAGGTAAATTGGTCAAGTGCCAACGGCTATAAAATAGTAACTTGAAATGCACTAGATGAAACGGTTGATCGGTTGAGTGAAACGGTCGACCGATTCGTAACCGATCAAATTCTAAAGATTACATAAAGCGGTAGCGTATAGTGCATAGCGACTAGTTTTTATAGGAAATGGTTAGCAGGTTGGTAGATTATTTTGCTCTTAGAGTCCCACTTTATAAATAAAGTATTGGGATAATTTAATATTCTGAGACTTGTGCATTTATTATCATAATTTCTCTTGCTAATAAATTCATAATCTAAGATCCTTTGTGTGTGACGCCCCTATCAAGGAGGTTCGTTGGCTCTTTCGTCGGCAGCGGAATACTAGTGGATAATAGGGTTGCAGAGCGCCACTAAAGTAATCGAGATGAGTCTCCTTTGTACGGGAACTTCTGCCAAAATGCAAACGTCTGTATATAACTGTCCCGATATACTGAAAATGACCACCGCGGGGTCTCATATCTGACTATATTGAGTAAAATGACCTCTTGGGCCCACGCATTATACTCCACTGACTTATATCGACTATCGATATGATCCCATGACATAGTCAGCGACCACTTGGGCCATTTATAAACAATACTCATAAAACATACCAACTATATATCATAGTTACAAAGTTAATGATCTACTCTTATACAACACATATTAAAATGAAAAACATTCTAATACATGCAAAACCATTAAAGCCACATTAAAACTTTCTTACAGCGACCTCTATGATGAAGACGCCTCCTCGCACGCTCCTGTGCACATAAAATATTATCCCTCGACGAGTGAGCTAGCCAGCTCGATAGTGGAATCACCTAAGTAGGCTACTCTCCATAAGTGCATATGCAATGCTCCAAAGTAAACACACATTCAACAAATCATGATCCCTACTTGAATGTATGCATGATCAACTCATGCCGAGTCCTCAACGCTCCTCACACTGCCCTAAGCCATTTATGAGAAAACTAATTTCAAACAAAGTTATTTGTTTTTATTTGTTTGTGGACAACCCTCAAATGTATATATCAATTAGGCCGTCTCCAACGATTGATATTATGTATGGACTACCCTCCGATGTATATCAATTGGGCCGACTCCGACGATTGATATTTTATTTGGACTACCCTCCGATATTCATTATTTTTTAGACAACCCTCCGAACCATTCTCTCAAGAATTACCTCATGCGACTCCTCATATCGTCACAGGGTGCCACTAATGCATATAAATGCATGATGCCAATTCCATTTCAATTACATAACACATGCAAATATATAATCATGCATATATTCACATAATTTAAATCACCTGAAACATGTCATATAATTTCACCATCAATTACATCAAAATTAGCTCACGTGGGCTAATGGTCAAACACAAGCAACTCGATTTGAATTACTCAACCAAACACATTATTTCATAAAAATTATTTTGTGAACACTATTCAGGAGTCAAATTTAAGAAACCCTCGATTACTATTCCAGGCAAATCACCAATCATCAGTTCACTTAGTGAACCCGAATTTCACTGCCATTTCCGGCCTCATACACATCACAATACAATTTATTCAACAATTTCCAACTCAAACACCCAAAGCGATGCGTCTTGCGGTGTCATGTTGTCCAATTGATTTCTAAAAAAAATTCCATAATTCGGTCCCAAGTTTTGGGATCGATCGAATGCCGTTCGAGGCGCGAGCCAAAACATTGACAAAACACTTAAATAAAGTGCTTAAAACCCAGTAAGGAGAAAAGCCACCTCACGGAGTTGTCAAAACTCAGCCCGTGTTAGCGTTGCCCTATGCGTAAAACGGAGTTTCCTTCTTGCCGAATAATTAAAACTGATCGGATCTCTTACAATCTAGAAAGCTTGATACTCTCTGAAATAAAGCGAATCAGCTACTAGTTCTTAGCTTTTTCGTTTCGCGTTTTGGTCCTTTTTGAAGGTAGGAGATGAAGCTATTTGTGTTCTTTGTCCATTTAACTCATTTAATCAAATTTGAAATGACTATTTGTCCTTGCTCAGTTTGACCTCGGTGACTATCTCGGTCGTCCATTTCCATCATTTCTCTACTCATGTCACTTATGGCACATGAGTGTGTGTTATATGTGATTTTCGTCGCATCAAATATCGTCTTATGGCACGGTGCGATCTTATCGAAGCGTGCGACTCAACTATCTCGGAATTCGACGAAATTTGGCGTGCTGGCTAGATTTAGTGAGGCGATTCCAGCGATTGTAATCCGTTTCGTCATCGAGATCTAGAAAATTCAGTTTTTACCGGAAATTCACGATTTGCCATTTTTAGGAAAATTTAGATTTTTTGGGGTCTCATATTTTTCATTTGCATATTTGCACATTTGTGTTCATTTATTTCTATTGCACATTTGTGTTCATCAAAAGCTTGAGTTGTATTTGATTCATCTTGAGAGTTAGAGAGAAAGAGTCTCATTAAGCATTAAAGAGAGCTTCAAGTGTGTAGAGCTTGAAGGATTTGTGAAGTGCCAATTGGAGCCAAAATCTAAGTGTAAAAGGAAGAAATTCTAGTTAGAACTTAAAACTAGTGGAACCCTCACCGGTTGAAGGCCAAGGAGAAGTGGACGTAGGGAAGGTTGTGTCGAACCACTATAAATCTAAGTTAGCACTTACTATCCTTATCTCTTTATTTATTTACTGTTATTGAATTAAGTTAGAGATATCTTATTGTTTTCTCAAAGTTTTGAAAACCAATTCCACTTTATTCAGATTATTTAAATCATATTCAACTTTCAATATTGAAAGTCTAAATAATTGATTATTTTAAATAAAAAAAACCATAGCATTAGATGCTAGAACTCTTATAAGATTTTTTTGTTTTTGTTTTTTTGTTATTTCAAATTTTAACAATTAAATTTTATTTTTGCCTATGTGGCTTGGCTTAAGTGGTAAAGGGATGGCATGAGCCTGCTTAAATTAACTTATTAAGTAAAATTCGAAATTCCAATTTTAAATAAATAAATTTTAAAAACAAATAAATAAATAAGACCAAAACTAAAAGAAACACAAATAAGTGAAATAGTTTTTTTTTTTTATCAAACCATGAGGTGTCTTGAGCGGACTCGTGAATACACATAACTATATTTCAAGGGCTCAATTGAGATCATTAGTTAAACTAAGAGATACCTTAATCATCTCACCTATATGTTGGATGGTTAAGTGAAATAGTTTAAATCTAATTAAATAGAAGGATGATATACATCTTTGTTTTATAGTTAAAGAAAAAAATTAAAAACCCAAAACAAAACAAACTCTTATAGTTTTTTTTTTTTTGCTACAATTGGTTTCAATTTTGAGTTGGAAACAAACACAAATGGAAGACTTTTTTTCTTTTTTCATCTAAATCTGATCCAATTTTTCACAATGCTGATGCTTTGCTTAGATATAGATGGAAGGGTGGCCATATTTAATCTTAAGGATCCTGAAGGTACTTGGAGAATTTGTAGAAGCCATTTTCATGTAAATCATATAGGTTTTAATGGTTTAAAGTGATGGAGAGTTATTATCTACTGTGCTAAGTGAAGAAAGATAAATTTACATCTATAAACTCAATTCCTCTCCGATGGATTCGATAAATATAACAAATTCGGGTAACAAGATAATATATCTCAATTATACTAGATCACATATAGAGACAACAAATTTTAAAAGGATGGACAATAACATCTATTTTCCAAAGTTTGAAGGCGATCACATAGTGTTATACTCGATGAACCAATATACTTCACATGGATTAAACCCATGTTTTGATTTTTTATATGATTTTAATTATTAAATTTATTTGTCCTTGGTTGAATTGTAATGTTCAAAATCCAATTTCGAGGTAAAAAATGTATCTAAAAATTGAACATTAACAGGCACAAAAGTTTTTTTTTTATTTCAAAAAAAAAAAAAAAAACATAGGACAACTTATGATTTTTTCCTTTTAGATATTAAGACAAAAAGTTCAAAATTTTGTAAGTATTAGACTGATTTATTTATGGGGATGGAGAAAGTTTTGGATATTTAGTTGAATGCAATTAAACAAAATCTTATATCCAGAATTTGAAAAGCAAAAAAATGGAAAATGGACATGTGTGTTTTTTTATACAAAATAAAGAAATAAAATCTTGTAAAATATATTTAAAAAAAATATTTATTATAATACATGAATTTATTATTGGCCCCTCACCCACAAGGTCTCACTCACCATTGAAAGTTGAAAGTGATGTTTTAATCATAAATATTTGTCTAGCTATAAATATTAAAAATATACTTAAATAATTCATCCAATAATTATATATATATTTTAAATATTAAATTACATATTGGAACAATTTATTTAGATTGATATTGAAGGCGGATACTTACACAATGTGCATGGACTCTAAAGTAATTTTTATTAAAAAAATCTAATTTGTATATAAAAAATCTATCAATTTTGAAGAGCCATGAATTTTCCTGTATATAAAAGAGGAAATTAATTAAGTAAAATGTTAAATAATATTTATATTTAACTATAGTTTGGAATTATAATGTAAGCGGTTTTAAAGACAAGAAGATTAAATAATTTTTATAATTTATTGGATTCAAAACTTTGCACCCCTTCAATTTATAAATTTTCAACTTTTCCTTTACTCATAAGTACTTCTTCAATTAACACTTTTTATAATATATCTTCGATTGATCGAATTAGTTTTATTTGTTTGAATCGTTCCTACACAAATAAAGCGTCGCAATAAGACGATGAAAAGCGTACAATTATGGCTAATTTAGCTCTAAGCTAAATCTTCTGATAGAGGACGAAAAGCCGGCAGCTGTAATAAAACAATGACAACACGAAAAACAAGATAAAATCTAAATCTTTGTTAAAGAACCATTTCATTAAACAAGAAAATGAAAAAAAAAGATGCAAATGAGATTTTATGTGACTGGACAAAAAAATGACTCATTCTTGTTTGGGGAAAATGAACTAGAAGAAAACAAGATGGGAGAAATGGAGAGAGAGAGAGAGAGAGAGAGAAAGACGGATAGTGTTTTTTTTGTGCTTTGGCACTCACAAGGAGGGATGTTTGGTCCTTAATAATAATTTATTGAAAGTCTAAATAATTTGATTGTTTTTGAAATAAAAAAAACATATCATTATTGATTATAAGATTATATATATATATATATATATATATATATATATATATATATATATATATATATATATATATATATATATATATATATATATATATATATATATATATATATATATATATATATATATATATTTTTTTTTTTTTGTTTCAAATTTTAACAGGTAAATTTTATTTTTCCCCTTAAGACTTTGTTCAAATGGTAAATGGATGGAATTAAGAGAAAATCCAAGTGAATAGATGTAAAATAAAATAATTAAATTTCATTTTTCATATTTTGCTGGATTTTTTTTAGACAAAAACATACCGATTTCATTACTTCAAATCATTAGCCAGTACATCAACAAATTCTCCTAGATTAGGCACAGAAACAGATATCATTGCCAAACAAGGAGCTACATGGTGGATTTTAATTTGTAGAAGGTTGACAAAAATTTGAAATTTCTAATGAAAATTAAAAAATATATATATATAGAAATAAATAGGAGAAGGAATACGTTATTTTTCATATTTTGGGGGAGTTCAATTTATAGAAGGTTACAAAAGTTTCAAATTTCTGGTGAAAGAAAAATAGAAAGAAATAGGAGAAGGAATACGATAATTGGCGCTAACCTTCCGTGGGAAGATTTTTTTGTAGTACCCGCCCAGATACCCAAATAAAATTGCACATATTTCAAAATCAAGTTCCATAAAGTAAAGAGCCTCCCAAATCGCAAACTTCATGATCAAATTAACATTTAAGGATAGAAAATTTTCAAATGATCTGAAGTGATTGAATTAAGTTATTACGTAAAATTCGGAATCTCCACAAAATAAACTAATTTTAAAAAGAAACAAATACAATAAATAAGACCAAAGCTAAAAACACAAATAAGTAAATAGTTTAACTCTAATTAAATGGAATAAAGAGTTATTGAAGGAAGATATGCGCATCTTTGTTTTCTAGTTAAAACAAAAAATAGAAACCACAAATAGAACAATTTTTAAAGGAACAAAACCATTATAATTCCTTTTTTTAATTGACAATTGTCACTTTGAGTTAAACAGACAAACTGGACAAAAAGGTAGAAAAAAAAACCCATTAGTTTACTTTCTAAAATTGAAGGGTCACCATATTTATATATTTATTTACCGGTTAAAAAGATTCCAATCAACCAGGGCCTATCTTATCTTCAAGGGTTAATTTTTATCTTCACTGTGTTGATTTTTTCTATGATTTATGAAAAAGGTCAGTTGTTTCTAATTCTTCGGCTCCTTTTTTCTTAATTTTGTATTGTTAATCACTATTATATCATATTGTTCTATAATCAACATTTTATGCAACTTCTCTAACTTCCATACTATACATGAATTTTAGGTAAAACTTTTAGGATTAGGCAGTGAATTATAAGGTGAATTTGCAATCTTCGATTAATTTTCTCTTCCAGATCAACTTTATAACCCTTTCTTGGCTCTTCAACTAAGCATCGCGAATTGGTTATACCCCAATTTGGTATAACTAGAAAGTTTTTTTTTTTGTTCTTTTACTAATAGAAACTTTGAAAAAAATGGCAATAATACTAATGTCATACAGAAAAACCCACAAACTAAGTATCCATAAAGCAAATATAAAAGTACCCTTATATTAATATGGAAATATATTGAATTAGCCAACTCAAATTTGAATTGTCTAAGGTGGTGTTTGTTTTTTTTACTTAATATTGAATAAAACTTTTTTTTATCTTAATATCAATAAAGATTTAATAGATAAGTGATTTGAAATATTGCTTTTTAATATTGCGAAATGAGTGGTGGACACAATGAGACAGATTATTTTATTCCCGCCTCGCCGCCAGAATGATTACATGTTTAATTTAATTTTAATCGAGTTTTAACGGGTTTTGGGTTTATTTTTCAAATTAGACGTCTGCATTGCGATTTCAGAGAAACCCGGTAAAATTAGAAATTCTCAAAATGATAAAATGTTAATAAAAATAATAAATTGTCATAAGGGTTCAATGTTTAGAAAATTTCAGATTCCTGATGACAAAACTGACCGCGCTGCTTAAATCCGATTACTAAAATTCCTAAGGACTGTATAGTTTCATTGGATCTAAAGTGTATAAGAGTAAAATTTTCATATTTACAAAGTATAAGTTGGCAATGATCATAGACTTTTTACGAAATCTCGAAGTCAGAAACGACGCTTAAATCTTACTTAAAAGAAATAGAATCAAAATAATAAATTATTTTTGCAGAACTGACCCCGACAAAGAAAAATACAAACTATATATTCAAATAATAATAATAAGTCTCACCCTTAGATTATATTTTAAAAATAATTTTTTATTATTTTATTTTTATACTTTAATATAAATAATTATTATTAGTTTATAAATGTTTTTTAATAAATAATTTATAAAACTATAATATTTTTATTTTTATGAAAAAATATTAATTTTAACATAATAAAAATAAAAAGCAAATATAAAAACAAATTAAAAAATAAAAAACAAAATAAATGTAACGGTAGAGTTTAGAATTATCTTCGTTTCGCCATGAATTTTTTAAACGGCATGCTGGCAATCGGTACAACGAAATTACGTTTATCGGACCGTCCCCAAACCCTATGGTCATCCCTGTGCAGCCAGCATCATGTTTTCTTCTCATTGAGTTTGATTGAGTTTTCTTATTTTTGTTAATGATTTTTTCACAAAAAGCTCAAATATTTTCTACTTTTTCGATCTTAACTTTTAAAAAAATTTTAGCAATAAGTCAAAATAAAATAGTCACGAATGCCAAAGTTTATTGGCCGTGATAAGCCAAAAACAAACGCCCACCTAAGTCAACGGCGATTGTTTAGTCTAAACATTAATGCATTTTATTTTGATGGAAACCAAATACTGAGTGCCAACACTATAACATCCCTTATTCATAACTCAAAACATCTCTCATTCCGTGAACAGATCTTTCTGCTTATTACAGTTTTTAGGAATTGGATCGAGTTGCTAATTTGAAAATTTTATCAATACTTTAAGATTCATTTGTATTTGTTAGAGATCCATATGAAGGATAATTTCAAGTTTGAAGGATGAAATTGTTCTAAGAGGTGAAAAAAGAGAGGAACAATGTAGCCGCCTTCCTTTTCCCTACTTTGTTCTTCGAGCCCCATTTTCCTTAAACAAGGAGAGTTGATTTTTTTTTGCTATTCTTTGACTTGAAACTTTCCATCTACATATTTTTCTACACTTTTCTTCTCAATAAAAAAGCTGCCCTTCCAACATAATCTAGATTTTTCTATATTTGTTTTTTTTTATCTTTGTTTTAAATGATTTGTTTTTACTATCTTTTCTATAGTGTTTGGTTTGTGTTATTCTTGCGTAGTTTGTATCATTTTTAAGATGACGGTTTTTGGTTTTATTTATTCTTGTTATGCGTTTATTATGTATGGTGATTCAACAAGAAAGTAGATTCAATAAAGTAAAAACATCAAATCAAATCACACACACATACATGCACTGTAGCTTCATATGCATTATAGTCATCATAGAATTATTAAATGAATAGGCTTTAAACTGATTCATTGTGCTATTAACCTGGATATTGCATCATTCTCTATAGTTTTTAGCGAATTTGATTTTGTTTTTCTATCCAATGTATTGTTAGTTTAAATCAATAAAATTATTCTCCTTTAAAAAATACATAATGAACAAATATTAAGTAAAAAAATTTAAAAATAAATAAATACAATTCATTTAATTGATTATATTCCTCTGTTGATAGGAAATAATTTTTGCTTTTATTCTCTTGTCATAAGATGTTAGGAAACATCAATCAAGTTTTTTTTCTTTAAGAAAGTAATAATATTTTGAAAAATATCTCCATTATTTTATAAAGCCAAAAAAAAAAATATTGACAAAATTTAAGTAGATGGGAGTTGCTTCTTTACCTTTTGAATTGTTGAATACTTTACTCTTATAAAACAATTTATAGATAAAATTTTTCCCTCATCGAATTAAAATTTTAATTTTTTTTTTCCTTGTAAAAGCTCTATCCAAATAACTTCACTATGGAAACATTAAGCATATGTCCTTATGGAATATATATGTCATATTTTGGTATATATATTTTGCAGTATAATGAACCTTATTATCGAGTGTGTTACATTATTTTTCGGGATGGGAGAGATCAATAGTAACAATTTGCAACTTAGTTATTCAAGACCTCCTCTCATTTCTCAATCACATCCTTGGCTTGTTTTTTGTCATGGAAACCGTAAACAAAGACAAACATTCTACAGTATCTCTGAAAGTCGCTATTATGTCAAAATAGTTCCTGAGATGCGAAATAAAGTCATATGTTATTCTTGTTATGGATGGTTATTGTTGAAGGATTTGGATACACACAATTATTCTTTCATAAATCCTCGTTCAATGAAGAATATCCAACTTCCACAAACACGTTTGAGGATAAAATCATACATTCCATTGTGTCATCGAGACAAACCCAAAAGCCTATTTTTCTTTCTTTGTGAGGGTAATGTTTTCCTCATTTGGTTACATACTGAAAGTGAATTTGCAAAACATGATATTGAGTTAGAAGATGAAGATGACAAGATAGAGGCTGCGAGTTAAATTTATGAAAAAAAACGGGTATGGATTAACATGTTGTTATGGTATGAAGCTTGTAGTGAAGGATGCAAAGGCTTATCACCTATACAATTTGAAAGTCGATCATGAAGAGAGCCTCGAAACCAGTATACTCGACACCTTACACCTTTTAAAGACTTATATGAGTATTGGGCGATGAACTTATGGTAGTTATTCAAACTTATTCTTATTTATCTTATATATAGTATTCATACGGTAGAGTTTTAGACTCAAATTTTTTATTTGATTTTACAAAGAGGACATGGGAAGAATTGAACAATATAGGCAATCAAACAATATTTGTATCTTGAATGAAAGAATCGGCGAGTGTTGTCACATTATCAGAATGAGAGTGAAAATGGGATTAAGAGTGATTCATGCTTTTGAAAGGACACATCTTTATATTTATAGCAAAAGGATCGTAGTATTTGATGTCTCTACCTTGTCATTTGTAAAGTAGATATTATTATTTTCAATGTTAGGTTGAATTTTGATTTTTGAGGATGTTATTTTCCATTAATTGGATATTAGGTTGAATTTTGATTTTTTGAGGATATTATTTTCCATTAATTGAATATTAGGATGAATTTTGATTTTTTGAGGATATTATTTTCTATTAGTTGGATATTAAGTTGAATTTTGATTTTTTGAGAATGTTATTTTCTATAACTTGGATATTACTCAATTATTGAGGATGAGGATAAAAGTACTAAGACATTTATGACTTAAACCCAAGAGCAATATTAGCCCAACTCCTTTCTGGTTTTTGATGAAGTTATTGGAGCTTCCTAGCCGTTAGGGTCAGAGTCTCTTGTTTCAGGTTTATTTCTATTAAGTTGAATAATTCCTCCCTGAACTTGAGGCAGTTTGTTTTTCTATTTGTTTAATGTAGTCATGCACCACGATTATAGGACCTGTAAGGTGGCAGGTGGTTATTTCCTTTCTATCTCGAGTGTAAGGCTATTTATTAGCCCTGATAGTTGTTAAGTAAATATGATTCTCGACTTTCGATGTGTCCGAGTTTGTAAAGTTCTCTGCTATTTCTTTGATTCTAACATCTGGTATCAGCAAGGAACAAAATTTTCGATATTTCGGCCGAAATATCTGCGAAATATCAGTTATCGGTGGAGATCGAACCGAAATTTCGTTTTTCCGATTTTTCCCAACATTTTCCGATGTTTTCCCCAAAATTTTCCGATATTTCCTTGTTTTTTCCTTTTGTTCTTTGACTCCAAAAATCTAAAAAAAAAAAAGCTTCTGACAGGATTCGAACCCACCCAAAATGCCTGAAAGTAGCACCCTCCAACCACCAAGCCATTGATTACACTTATTATATATTGTGCAAACTTTTTTTATATCCTCTTATTATTTATTTGTTCATAATCCCTACCACCATATGATTATAATATTTTATTTTATTTTTATTTTACATTATAACTTATAATATTTTTAAATCAAATATTAATTTGAAAAGAAAGAAGTAAAATAATATCATTTAAAAATTTAAAATTATAATATATAATATTTTAGATTCTCCTCATTATCTACATAATATTTATAATAATAACAAAAACAAATAAATAATATCTCTTTAACATAATAATATACGAATAATATATTAAATATAACATATTTAATTTGTAATTACTAATCCATTTGATTTTTAATCTACCTTAATTAAGATATGAATCATTTCTCATCATCTATATAATTAAAATGAAAAATTTTAATCAGTAGATATTTTGTAAAAATATCCTTAGATATTCTGCAGATATTTCGAATATTTAATAAATCCAATTTATCAATATCCGTGTTTACCAATATTTTGATCCTTGGGTATCAAAGCCTGCTCACAAGGTCTGATCAAATCTTGTGACTCAGGTATTAGAGTGAAGAGCCAAAGACATGGCATCCGAGAATAGCTTTGTGCAACCTGCCATCCCAAGGTTTGATGGTCACTATGACCATTGGAGTATGCTGATGGAGAATTTTCTGCGTTCCAAAGAATATTGGCACTTGATAGAGACAGGGATCACTGCTACAGCAAAAGGATCAGATCTTAGTGAGACACAGAAGAAGACCTATGAAGATTAGAAGCTGAAAGATCTCAAGGCCAAGAACTATCTGTTCCAAGCCATTGATCGTTCGATATTGGAGACCATTTTGAAGAAAGATACGGCGAAAGATATATGGGATTCTTTGAAGCAAAAGTATTAAGGAACAGCACGTGTCAAGTGTGCTCAATTGCAAGCTCTTCGCAAGGAGTTCTAAGTGTTGCATATGAAGATTCTTGGTCATTAATAGTTATTTTGGCGGAGACTCTCTGCAAACAAAATGAGCATACGGGAGCGAATGGATGATGTGGTAATCGTTGAAAAGATTTTGAGGTCTCTAACTTCAAAATATGATTACGTTGTTTGCTCCATTGAGGAATCCAATGACCTGGACATAATGTCTATAGACGAGCTTCAAAGCAGCCTCTTGGTACATAAACAACGAATCAGCCGACCTGTGGATAATGAGCGAGCCTCGGATCACTCATGGATCGACAAGGAGCAGGTGGAGAGCGGAGGCACTTATCGAGGGCGAGGAAGAGGAAGGGAGTAGGTTTGGGTTTTGATAAATCTATCTAGAGTGATATAAGCTGTCATGAGCTAGGGCACTTTCAGTAGGAATGTCTACAGTGAGACAAGGAACAAAGGCTAATTATCTTTGAAGCAAGAAAGGAGGAGATGTTGTTGATGGCTTTTGTAATTTCAACGAAGTTTTGCAATGGAGCACATTTGGTTCCCTTGATTAAGATTGTAGTAACCACATGTGGAAAGAAAAACATGTTTTTGATCTTGACAGCATTTCGAATCGGTGAAGCTTATGATGACTCGGTATTAATGTATAAAAGCGAGGTAAAATTCGAATGGAGGTAAATGGGTTTATGCATGTAATCACATAAGTCTTCTACGTGCCAGACTTGAAGAACAACCTGTTGAGCATTGGTCAATTCTGAGAAGGGGCTAGCGTCTTATCGACATGGAAAATAAAATCTTTCCGCGATGAAGGGGCAATCATGAAGCGGAGATGACACCTGGCGGAATGTTTCTTTGTGCTTGCGTTGCGTACCAAAGGAACCGCAATGCTTTTTCTCATTGATCACGGATCAAGCAGACCTTTGGCACTATCGGTATGGACATCTCAGCTGGAATGGGCTCAAAGTACTCCAACAAAAGAACATGGCGGCAGGGTTACCTAAGTTTAAAGCCTCTTAAAAGGTATGTGAAAGCATGCAGTGGGAAGACGACACGTGATCCATTTCCTAAAGAAAGCATGTGGAGCCTCGACATTCTTCGATTGGTGCATGTGACATATGTGGACCAATCAACCCCAATTTCAAATGGCAAAAGCGGTATTTTATTACCTTAAGCCGATGATTCCAGTGAGGAAAGACTTGGGTGTACTTCTTGATGGAGAAGTCGGGAAAGTTTTCCACGTCCAAATCTTACAAAGCCGAGTTGAGAAGGAAAGCTGGAACATACATCGAGTCTTAGAGCGGATCGTGGGGGAGAGTCACATCAGGGGAATTCTGACCTGTGATGAGCATGGAATCCATGAGCGGTTGTGAGTTGCTATACACCCCAACGAAGCGAATTATGCGTAGAAAGGAAGAACGCACCATTATGAATATGGTTGAAGCATGTTGGCGACAAAACAAATTCTAAGACCTTTTGGCACGAAGCGGTGAATTGGGCCAGTTTTACATTCTAATCGATGTCCAACTCTTCTTGTGAAGAACCAAAAACGCGAAGAAAGCGTGGAGTGGGCGCGAGCCGTGGTGGAATTTATTTTAGAGTTTTTGGATGCATTTCTCACGTCCATGTCGACAACACGAGTAAAGCAATGCCAAGAGTTTCAAATGCATAACATTACAGGGGTAAGTATGAGGAATCCAAGGCTTATAATTGTTGTCCACTTTCAAATAAAATAATTGTTAGCCCAGAGATGTGGTATTTGAAGAAGATCAAGCAATGGAGCTAGGATGATAGTCCTGAAGCAAGCCATATTGGATGAGCTCAGTGGGAGACTAAGAAGAAGCGGAAGTGGAAGATGAGGAGATGGAGAAGTGCGAAGTCGATGAAGAATGCGGAGAAATTGAACACAGAATTACGATGGAGGTAACATTTCAAATGAAGAACACTTACCTCGTGAAATACGAGCTCGAAGACCACCAGTGTGGATGAGAGGTGTAAGAGCGAAACAGGTCTGTCGATGAAGAACATGTTAACGAAACACATTGCTTTGTTCGATGGGGATCTAAAGCATTGTATTTGTGAAATCAGAAATTGAGGAAAGCCGTGGACGAGAAAAAGCAAAATTTATTGAGGAAAGAATGACATAGGGTGCAGTCTTTTGCCATCGAGGAAAACCATAGGAGTAAAGTGGGTCTTTAAACAAAATTCAACGAAAATGAAAGTGGACAAGTCTGAGATAGATTTAGTTGCCAAGGGGTATTGTCAGCAATATGGAATTGATTATGCTGAAATATTTGCACCAGTGGCTCGTTTGGACACTATACTGGGTATATCCTTAACACTTGCAGAAAGCTTGGGTGATCTACTAACTTGATGGCAGTGACGCTACGCATGGGAAGTGCGAGAAGTCTTCGTTGAGCAACCTCGGGACTGAAACAGAAGGCGTGAATCTAAGGTTTATCGACTGAAAAACGTATGTGGACTCAGCAGGCTCACAGAGCACAGGTATAGTCGCATTGAGACATATTTCATCAAGGAAGCTACGGAAATGCCATATGAGCATACTTTGTTCATTAAAGCTAGCGGATGGAGGTAAAATTTTAATTGTGTGCCTTTATGTTGATGACCTCATTTTTACTGGCAATGATGAAGTAATGTTCGAACAATTTAAGAAGTCCATGAAGATTGAGTTCGACATGGTGATCTTGGAAGAATGAAATATTTCCTTGGCATTGAAGTACTCTGAGGCAAATGGAGGTATCTTAATCCTTTCGAAAGTATGCTAAAGAAATCTTAGAAAGGTTCAATATGGATCGATGTAGCTTCGGTACATAATCCCGGTGGTTCGGCTTTAAGCTCCACGAAGATGAAGGGGAGTGGAAGTTGATGATCTTGTCTGAGAGCAAATGGTGGGAAGTCTTATGTATTTGAGCGCCCCTGCGCCCTGGAGTTGATGTTTGTGTCGGTTTGATCGCGGGTACATGGGCGTCTAGGAGTCTCACTTACTAGCGGCCAGAGCTTTGAGGTATATAAAGACACGATTAGTCTTGGGATGTTCTCTGAAGGAGGAAGTAGAAGAACTCATAGGAGTACAGGGCGGTGACTATCTTGTGACCCAGGGATGGCAGGAAAATGCCTCGGGTTATGTTTTTCTAATGAGTTAGGGCTATCTTGAGTCTTAGAAAAGCGACCGATTAGTTTACTCTCCGCCTGAAGAATTTGGGTTCATAGGCTGCGACATCAAGTCGTGCGGGTTGTGTGGTTAAGAATTTTGAAAGTTCTAAATCAGGCGAGCTTGATCCAACGGTGGTGTTTGCTTTGATATCTCGCGATTAAACTCTCAAAGAATCTTGTGATGCATAGTCGTGTATAAGCACATAGATATAAGATTCCATTTTTCTTCGAGATCTTGTCGAGGATGGAGTTTGGAGCTAATTCATTGTTCTACACAACAACAAGTTGCAGTCCTATGAAGCCATTAAAGCTTGATGTTATTTTGAGGATGCGAGGCTTACTGGGTGTACGTGAATATCCGGGTATAAGGCCCGAATATTGATAGCGTCGAGTTTAAGGAAGAATGATGAGATTATTGGAGCTTCTAGTAGTTAGAACCAGTCTCTTATTTGAGGTTTATTTTGCATTTAAAGTTGAATATTCCTCCACGAACTTGAGAGCAAGTTGTTTCACATTTAATGTAGTCATGCACCACGATTATAGGACACAGCAAAAATCGTGAATTTGGTTATTTCCTTTCTATCTCGGTGTAAGGCTATTTATTAGCCACAATAGTTGTTAAGTAAATAACAGTTCTCCGACTTTAAAATTATGACCGAATTTGCAAAGTTCTGCTATTTCTTTGATTCCTAACGATTTTCCTCCAAACATTGCTTTTCGACCAAACTCCTGATTTAGTTTCTTCCCTCAATTCATGACATTACAAAAATCTAAATTAAATAGAACGGAGATAGAAGATATTTATGACTTAAACCCAAGTGCAATATTAGCCCAACTCCTTTATAGTTTTCCTCCAAACATTGCTTTTCAACCAACCTCCACAGTTTAGTTTCTTCCCTCAATTTCATGGAAGCAACCCACAAAAAAATCTAGAAATTAAATAGAAGAACGGAGATTGAAGATATTTAAACACGTACCATAGATGTAGGGATGTTTTTCCTAACCAGTTCCGAACCAAAAATTAAATCGGTTTCTTGTTTTGTTAGGGCCTATTAGGTAAGAAAAGAAAAAATGAGAGAGCTTTTGGGTAGAGAAAAGAATAATGGGAGGAAAATAAAACATAGTAAATTGTTAGAATAATGAGAGGGAGACTTGAATTTCTTTTTATTTTTTCAAAAAATTTCCCTTTTTTTTTATCTGTTTGTCGGAATGATAGTTTTTATTATTAAGATTATCGATTTTAAGTAGCTTTAGAGTAAAAATACATTTTAAGTTTCTTTATAAGCTTTTTCATGTAGCTTATTGAATAAGTTAAAATGAGCTTATAGGAGTCATAAGTTATTTTTATAAGCTCTTTCAAACACCTATAATTTTTATCAAAAGTACTTATGTGATAAGATAAACTCAAATAAGCTATAAATAAGTTCTTCCAAGTGCACCATAATTCTTTGACATTCATAATGATGATGCTTTCAGCAGGAGCGGAATTTGGAGCGTGTGGGGTGTTGGTGGACCGGATTGTTTGTGAGGAATTTGGGATCTGCGGCGTCTGGATTATGGGGTGAGGAGTGGGATCGTTGCTGTGATCGCAGGCTCAGGACGTGAGTACTCTCTGTGAGCAAGGAAGAAGGGGTGAGTGAGGGCTTCGCGTGGCCGCTCCGATCACCTAAGTCGAGTTTCTTTACGAGAGAAAAGAGAGGCGCCCAGAGGGGCCGAGATGTGTTTGCATACGGTATGCGTCTAAGTGTGTGTAGAATGTTAGCGTTAGTTTTATACCTTTCATAGATGGGTGGCCTTGTATTTATAGTAGATGTTCGACAGGTTGGATGGTGGTTGAGTCCTTCCGGTGGATGAATATTTCTTATTTTTAGTCATATCGGATTTAGTACGGGATATAAGAAGGAAATTTGTTTGTTTGAGATAATCCTCTTTCTTTATTGGGGGCTTATTTGCGATGATCTTGTTATTATTTTCCGCCCTTTATTATTTAATGTTTGGTTGGATCGGCGGATAATATATTCTTAGGGTTATTATTTTTGTATGAAGCGATGATCGGTTGTAGGATATGGGGCTTCCAATTCATTCAGGATTGTCCTTTGGACCTGGCCCCCTGGGCCTTCGATTTGAAGAATTTGATGTGAGGAGCACAGGTGTGCATTGGGCGTGACCACTACGCTGGGCTTAGTCGGTGGTATATGGCTATTTTTAAATACTTATCACATAATAAAGAAAAAAAAAGAAGACTGAATACCAATTTTTTTAAGGACTTGTTATATATTTTTAAGAGAGAAGGGCTTGATTTTTTTTAATCACCATTCATTTTTTAAAGAATGCATTTCTCAGCACCATAAAAGAAATAATACTTGTAAAAAAACAAAGTTAGAGGATTTGTTATCTGCTCAATAAGAAAAAAGTCGTTTCTAATAATTTTTATGTTATTCACTTTTGATTATATTATTATAATGCTTTATTCTTATAGGAACACATCACTTCCCTTACACCCATCCACCTCTACCATTAGAGCTAGTAACTTTAATACTTAGAGTTGATAACTTGTGAGTTAGTGCTTGATGGTGAATTTGATAGTATGTTATGATTCTTCCTAATTATTTCATTTACAAATTTAAAATTATGCACCTTTGTTTCAAAAATTCAATGAAATGATTTTAATTTATAATTGTATAAATTAGATTAAGATGAGTATTTTTAGTTGAATAGAAAGCCAAATAAATTGACACAATTTAATTATTTTAGTTGGCATTAATTCAGGGAGGAAAAAAAGCTGAATTATTCTACCACACAAATTGTGTGAACTAACTTACATGGGTAAAACCTTATAAATGAATTAATTACAATTATAATAAAATATAATATTGGAAATTGACACGCAAGTATTATCTTTAAAAAAGCGGGAAAAAACAAGTTTATGATGATGTAACGGAGAATAAATTAATGGACCTACGAATCTGTTTCATATTTTGGAGGGTGCATAATATATTAAAATGTTTGTTTTTGAAAATCTTTTCTTTTAACCTATTTTCAAACTTATTTTTTAATTTGGCTTTCCCATATGCGTAAAGGAATGCCACGTAAAAGACATTTCAATTTTGATATAAAAAGTTTGTTGTTTTTATTCTGTTTTAATTTCAATATAGTGAATTATCCTTATTGAAACTGAACCTGAGCTTATTTTTAGCAGCGTAAAAACCGGGGTCCGTTGACTAAATCGACCCTTGGAATAAGTGGAGGGAGTGGGTTGCAAACTCCTTGGCATCGAATGATCTCGCTTTGTACGGGGAGCTCTCTGCAAATATAATCTGCATGTCGCAATAAAACGAGTCGACTGTATCATATATCGATCAGATATATCCTGACCACTTGGGCCCATAACAATACTCAATATATTTATACCAACTATGAATCAACTATATAACCAATGGTGCAAGAGTTAGTAAATTATAGTAACAACATATATCAAAATTAGAGAATTCTAATACATATGGAAGATCATCAAAGCCACACCCGGCTTTCTTCTAAACTCGACCTCTAAGTGACTGACCTCCATACGCTCCTGTGCACTGTAAATTAAAGAAATTACGACGGGAGTATTTAAAGCTAATTAGGAGAATCGCGCTCAAGTAAAATTTCTCGCGCTAAGTGCGATTTGTGTTTCCAAAGTAAACACACATTCAAGCAAATGCATGATCCTCTTGGATATGCATGGTAACTTCGAGCCAGAATTCATCAGAGCTCTCTCACACTCGCCTAGCTTCCATTATGGGAATATTTGTTTTGATGATGGGCAAGCCCTCAAGTGAATATATATCCAATGGTATTTCAGGCCCGGTTGATGTATTATTTAGTTTGGACTACCCTCAGATGAAAATATATCAAGTAGATTCGCTCAGATGATTTGATATATTATTTAGTTGGACTACCCTCAGATGAGATATATATCCATTGGGCCCTGAAGCCGGTTGATATATTATTTAGTTGGACTATACTCCAGATAATTAACATTTTAGACTACTCTGAACCATTTTCTCTAGACTCATCTCATGTCACGAACTCCACATATTTCTAGGATCTTCCGATTGCATATGGAAATGCATGTATGCCGGTTAATCCTGATCCCAATCACATGCAAACATATCGACATGATCTCGTCGCATAATATCGATCACTGTCATTGATATGTAATTAATCAATTTCAAGCATCAAATTAGCTCACTTGGGCTAATGATCATACCGCAAAGTAATTTAATTTAAATCACTTTCGACCAACACGTATTTTCACAAAAATATATATTTTGAGAACACTATTAGGGAATAGTGAGCACTGTTTACTATTCCTAGGAAAATCACAAAACATCGGTTCTTAGTGAACCATAATCCATGGCCATTCAGGCCCAATGCATGCAAACAACCATTTAATGCTGAAGTTAAACAAACCACACCCAGCTTGACCCCTGGCAGTGAGTGGAAGCAGTCACGGGCGCTCCGTTGCTTTCAAAATTCTATCAATTCGGTCCACGAGTTTTGGGACCGTCAGCCTCACGGCCTCATTCAAGCGAACCATTAGTAAAAACATTTAAATGGGAGTAAAAACTCAAGTAGGGAGAAAATCTTACTTCAGGAGTTTGAAGGAAACTCCGTCAGTCAGCGCGTAGCTGCTCACGTAGAGCGTTACACGCCCAGCACATCAGAAGCGTAAATGGTCGGATCTCCCGGTATTCTAAAGAGAAGGAGGACATTCTCTCTCCTGAAATCAAAACCCATTTTCAATTTGTTACTGGTTTTCTTCTCCCCTCAAATCACGTTTTTTGAATGTGGAGATGAGCTATTTATTTGAGTTTTTGTCATTTGTGACTTAAACTTTCAAAAATGACCTTTGTATCCTTCGTTTCAGTTGATATTATATACCGACCGTCCATTTTAAATCATTTCTCTACTCATGCATATGGTACATGAGTACATGCTATATGTGCCTTCGTTGCATCGAAAAGTTTTCACACGGCACGAAAGCGATGTCTCAGCGTCTGCGGCTCAATTTGTCTCGAGAAAATTCTGAATTTCGCGTCTTAGCCCCAGATTTGGCGAGCTGATTCCAATGGTGCGTCAGTTTAAGTCATGAGATCTGAAGAATCAATTCTGATTTTAATCGAAATCACAATGTTGTAATTGAAATTACGATTTTGCCCTTATTCCAAAAATTGGAATTTCTCGGGTCTTACATATTTTCCCTATGTTTCGTGTGCTTGTTTGAATCAAACAGAATAACTATAGCTTCATTTTTTGAATCAAAGCTACAGTTCCTAATTTCAATGTAGTATTAACGATGATTTTATATCAAACTAAGTTCATGGCTTTGAATAGTAAAATAAATTTCATTAAGCTTACCTTGGTTAAGAAGGAATATGTTCTAGAGTGGAAACGCAATTGAAGGCAAAGGGCTGATAAATTGATTTTGCCAACTAGTCCCTTTGGCCTTTGAGTCATACACAATTTATAAATTTCTTCTACATGAGTTTACTAAAATTTATTTTAGATGTTATGACTAGGAAGATTTTGACTTTTGTTCATAAGTCAACGTAGGGTTTAAAAAATCTGATATATCGATCGATAAATTGGATATCGATAAGGGCGATATGATATCGACAATCGATAATCGTTTGAGGGAAAAATCGGGAATATTGATGATATATCGGCGAAGTTTCGGTCATGAGACACATGCGCGCGTGAGTGATTTTTGACGTAAATTTTCGGCGATATATCATATATATCGGCGATATCGACGGTCTGAAGTGGAATTGTTGGCTGATCCGCGTGAGGATAATCACGCAAATGATCCAGTGTCGATTTCCTGTTTTCAAGGCCTTTCGTGACTAGTTGACTAATCAAAGGCTAGATTTGATGCACTTTAATCATACGACCCAAATTTCACCCAAATTTTGAATGCTATCAAACGGTAAGATTTTTTTATCCAATAGCCAAATTTGAAATCCTGACTTGATCCAACGGTTATGAATTGATCCAAACGGTTTAAAGAATATCTAACGGTAAGATTTTCACTAAAATTAAATTCAACGGTTAGAATTAAATTACAAAGAGATTTTGACCATCCAATGGCTTGTTTTACCCAAAAAAAAAAAAAAAAAATCTATAAATACATGTAAAATCATTATATTTTATCACAAATTCTCTCTACTCATATCCAATCTTTATTTCACTCAAAATTTTTTTTTCTTTGTAATATATCTCAAACAAAATGTGGGAATTTTGATGTTTAAGGTTTCAAGTTTCAAATTAATTAAGGTATGTATTTATGTTAATTTACTTTTAAATTGTCATTATTGTATTTATGTTTTGTGTATGTGGTTTATGTTGTATTAATATATATTAGTTTTATTTTATCTTCCCTTTTTTTCATATTACGTATAAATTTAACAATATAATTTTATATTAGTTTAAGTAATGCCATTTATAGTATATTATTAAATAATACTATAGTTTATAAGTATAATAAATTTAAAAAGTAATGTCTTCTTTAAAATAACTATATAGTAGTTTTATTTTATAATTTCATATTAGATTATAAATTTAACAATATAATTTTATATTAGTTTAAAGTAATGTCATATATAGTATGTTATTAAAAATTATACTATAGTTTTATAAAATATAATAAATTTAATAAGTAATGTCTTCTTTAAAATAACTATATATTAGTTTTATTTGTAATTTCATATTACATTATAAATTTAACAATATAATTTTATATTAGTTTAAGGTAATATTGTATATGGTAATTATTAATAATACTATAGTTTTATAAAAGCATAATAAATTTAATAGTAATGTCTTCTTTAAAATAAATATATTAGTTTTATTTTACTAATTTCATATTAGATTATAAATTTAACAATATAATTTTACTGTAGTTTAAGGTAATGTCACATATAGTATATTATTAAATAATACTATAGTTTTATAAAGTATACTAAATTTAATAGTAATGTCTTCAACAAAATAACTATATATTAGTTTTATTTTATAATTTCATATTTGATTATAAATTTAATAATATAATTTTTATATTAGTTTGTTGGGTCATGTCATATATAGTATATTAAATAATACTATAGTTTTATAAAGTATACTAAATTTAATAGTAATGTCTTCTTTAAAAATAACTATATATTAGTTTTTATTTATAATTTCATATTACATTATAAATTTAACAAATATAATTTTATATTAGTTTAAGGTAATACATATAGTATATTATTAAATAATACTATAGTTTTGTTATAGCATAATAATTTAATGGTAATGTCTTCTTTAAAATAACTATATATTAAGTTTTATTTTATAATTTCACATTACATTATAAATTTAAAATATAATTTTATATTAGTTTAATGTAATGTCATATATAGTATATTATTAAATAATACTATAGTTTTATATAGTATAATAATTTTTAAAAGTAATGTCTTCTTTAAAATAACTATATATTAGTTTTATTTTATAATTTCATATTAGATTATAAATTTAATAAAAAAGAAATATATTAGTTTTGTATAGTATTATAAATTTAATAAAACAGTTTTATATTAGATTATATATATTTAATTATAGTGATGTCTTCTTTAAAATAACTATATATTAGTTTAATTTGATAGTTTATACGATACTTCTCTACATAATAAACCAATAGTTAATTTAGTAATACATATTAACACTAACTTTTCATATGTTAGTTAATATTTGAAATGAAGTTATATATTAGTTAATATTATGTATGTGCATATTATAAATTTATAGTTTTATACTTAAGCTCATATTTTAGATTAGTTTAATTTAGAAATAATATATCAATAAATTAATCAACCTTTCATGTTAGTTAATATTTTAAATTAAGTTATATATTAGTTAATATTGTGTATACATATTATAAATATGTAGTTTTATATGAAAATAAATTCATTTTGAATTATATAATAATATAGTTTATATAAGTTCAATTTAATAGGATGGATAGTGGAAGTAATATTAGAGGCTGAGATCCAACATATAAATATTACACACATATGGAAGGGAATAGAAATGGTACAATATGCGATTAATGTGGTTTTGTGATAAGGAGTGGTGGGATCACTCACTTTAAATTTCACCTATCACATTTGGATCCCCACTCTAATACAAAAAAAATGCCCAAATGTGCCTTCGGAGGTTAAACAAGAAATGAGGCAATGTTTAGACCAGAAAAATAAAGAAAAAGCGAAGAAAGCAGCAGATATAGAAGAAATTTACGCTGAACTACGAGGCATAATGGGGGGATGCAATAGACATCTCATTGATGATGATGATGATGATGATGAGGAGGAGGAAGAAGAGGAGGATGTATATATGTATCCGGGTGACATGACCCCTGATGAGAGAGCTGAATTTCAAGCATCATGTCGTGCATCAAAAGCTACTAAATGAAACCAACAACAAGAAGAAGGATTTACGAGAGGCAAAAGAAAAATGGGTAAATCTTTAACTTAAATTAGTTTTTTATAGAATAAATGAATTCACTTTGAGATATTGCAACAGGTGAGCCTTCACAATCGCAACCGACTAATCCAACAAGGAGCATGCAAATATCTCAAAGTGTGAGACAATCGGATCCATCACCACCTCTTGCTCCATCATTATACAAATATTCAGTAGCAAGACAAAATAACATTAAAAATATTTTCAAATGTAGTGCAATCAAAGAAACGATTGATCGACTAATCAGTAAATTCTTTATATATGAGAGTACAGCTCTCACAAAGTGTGACTTCATCACTTTAAGAACATGATTAGTGGTGCACAACAAGCTGGTATGTGACAATTAGTTTTCAGTTTCTAATAAAATTGTTATCTTATATTATAATTGAAAACATGAGAATAGAGCCACTATTTCCATATGAAATAAAAACCAAATACTTGGATATGGAGTAATATTATTATGAGAAAATTCAAAAATATTGATTATTATAATATTAAATGAGATTTATTTTATTTTTTATTATTACGACATACGATAATGAAAAATTCAAAATATTGATATGATAATATTAAATGAGATATTATTTTATTTATTTCCTTTGTTATTACAAATATTATGTATATAATGAGAAAATTTAAAAATATTGATATTATAATATTAAATGAGATTTTATTTTACTTCTTTCCTATTATTATGAATGTTAGATAGATAATGGAAAAAATTCAAATATTGATATGATATTAAATGAGATATTATTTATTTATTTCCTTTGTTATAACAAATATCAATATATAATGAGAAAATTCAAAATATTGATATTATAATATTAAATGAAATTTTATTTTAATTTTTTTCTTTTTATTTATGAATATTACGAGATAATGAGAAAATTCAAAATATTGATATTATAATATTAAAATGATATTATTTTATTAATTTCTTTATTATTACGAATATTAAGTAAAAAAAATGAGAAAATTCAAAATAATTGATATTATAATATTAAATGTTATTTTATTTTATTTTTTCCCTATTATTACAAATATTACGTAGATAATGAGAAAATTCAAAAAATTGAAAATTATAATATTAAATGATATATTATTTTGTTTATTTATCTTATTAGTACGAATATTAGTTTTTTAAATGATTACAAATATTATTTAAATAATGAGAAATTTCAAAATATTTGAATATTATAATGTTAAATGAGATTTTGTCGCTTCTTTCATTTTATTTTTATTTATTTTCCTTATTATTACGAATATTACTTAGATAATAATGAAAAATTCAAAATTTTCTAAAATCTGACCCTTAGCTTCATTAAAAACATGGGTGAAATATGAACCATTGAATCGTCATTGAATTTGAGCGTTGATCTGGTCAAAATCAAGATGTAATCGATTGTCGATATATCGGTCGGTCATAAATTGCCGATTGTCTGACGATTCTTTCGATATTTTCCACTCCCCACGCGCGTGTTTGGCACGCTTGATATATCCATGATATTTCGTTTTTTATCCGATATGGAGATATTCTCAAAATTATCTCGATTTTTTCACAACCGATTATCCGATTTTTTCGTCCAGATTTTCATAATATTAAATAAGATATTATTTAAATTAATTCTCAATGAATATTATATAAATAATGAAAAAAATGAAAAATATTGGATATTATAGAAAAAATAACAATTTAAATCTTCAACTTTCACCCTTTTGTATTTATATCACGAACTTAAAAAACCTTTTTAAATATATAAATACTTTAGTCTCAATATCCCTAACCACAAAATAAAACATGAGAATTGAGGAAATAAATTTTTAATTTTTAAAATTAGAATAACAATTAAGTTTTTAGAAATTTTGAATAAATTATAAATCTAAATTTATACTTAAATAAAATCAATTATTTATTATTAGAAAATAAATTTTAAGTTTAGTAAATTGCATCCGATTATTCATTTTGAAAGGCAAATTTGATTTTACAATCAATAACAAATAATTTAATCTGTAATTAATATTTTTAAAAATTCATAATTTAAACACATTTTTTTTAAATTTGTAAGAAACTAAAGACTCATTTTAATATTCAAGATTGAAATTCATATTTTATAAAAATTTTTCAAATCCAAATTTAATTATTTTAAATAGAAATTAAATTTTACTTAATAAATAATTATTTTGATTTACACTGAAAAATAAATTTTAATTTTGATTTAAAAGAAATTAATGAAATTTTTTAGAAAACTTGAGTTATTAACTTTAAACTTACAATTTTCAAGAATTTTCAAAAGAATTTCAATTTTTAAATATTAAAAAAATGAATCTAGTTTTCTATTAAGATTGTAGAAGGAGTGTTTAAATAATGAATTTTAAGACATATTTTTTTTTCAAATAAAAGATTGGTTTATTTATTTTAATAATATTTTTCATAAAATCAAAATTGTCTTTCAAAACTAATAATTTGATGTAATTTGCTAGACTTAAAATTCTATATTTTTATTTAATTAAATATTTATTTCTAAATTAGAATAAAATTCATATTTTATAAAATTTAAATTCAAAATTTTATGATATTTGAGGTTAGAAGTTCTATTAAAATGAATATATATATATATATATATATATATATATATATATATATATATATATATATATATATATATATATATATATATATATATATATATATAAACAATTTTGTAGTTTACACATAAATACAAAAGTGGTGAAAGTTAATGATTTAAATTGTTATTTTTTCGATATTATAATATTATATGAGAGTCTACAAGTCTAACTTAATTGTAATGCATTTCCATTTCCCTGGGTCTCGTTTGATCATCACAACTCCATGAAACCTATGTGTCTCTATATCATGAGACTCATACATGAGTAAAATGACCTAATATGGCTCTACACATACTCATCAAAAATATAGACCACCATATTACCATAGTCTCAAGAGTTATTATATCATTTTTAATACTTAACATATATTGTATCTAAGAATTTTAATACATGTTTTACAAAATATATACAAAGCCATAATCCGGTTTTCTTTCAAAGCGCTTCTAATGAAAGCACCGCCTTCCGAACACTCCCAGACCAAATAATTTTCTTCAACAGCATGAAGAATGCCAGAAAGCTTAATTATCCTGCATGAAGTTACTTCCCCACCTAAAATGCAGACACAATGATACATCAAGTAACATCCACATTCCATACAATTTCCACGTATGCATACCTAGAATAATTTATCATGTGCATGAAAATGTTTCCGGCGCCATACCCCCAAGTCACCCATCGACTTCGTACACATGCCTATGCTATGTGAAAATCGCACGTAAATGTGCCAATGACACTCAACTATCGAGCCCTTGCCGGCCACCAACACCCAAAGCAATTTTGCCAATGGTGGTAACCATCTCAGTCAATCCCGACTTCATCACTCAACTTCAGGTCTGGGCGGTCATTTAACGCGTTTTCTTAGGTAATAGAATTTTTTGATCACATCATGGTCTCTAATACCGCTGGTCTCTCACACCCACCGGGTTCTCACACTCCACCTGGTCCCTACACCCATGCAGACTGAGCACACTGGTCTCCAATCTGGAGTTCCAAGGGATGCCCAACACATTAATTATTTCTCATTTTATAAATTTGAATATAGAGTCTTCATTGATACAACCCAAGATAACCAGAACGCCCTTGCCCAAAGATAAGTGTACAAGATATGAACCTGTAGGGGCGTGCATACTTATCAAGTGTCACATCGTGATATTTTTGGGATGAAATGGAGATGATAAAATTTCGGAACTTTGATTTTATGTATGAGAATAAGATAAATTAGTAATTGAGCAAAGGGATATGAAAATCAAAAGTGTAGATGGGCGTGAGAATTAATGCGAGCCACACTGCAAGACAGCGTTGAGGACTTAAGTGCAATTATGAGAAATATGGGAGAGCAACAGAGGTGAGAAAACAAAAGCCATTTTTTGTCTCATTTTGTTAGGTTTCATGTATAGAGGAGAAGAACAGAAATACAGGAAGAAGAGGCATGAGTGAGAAGGAGAAGGTTTAAAAATCAAAAATGTTTCTGTTTGAATCATGGGTCTTTTTGATGTTCAGGTTTTGCATGGATTCATGGTTTAAATTGTGCTGAATTGAGTTGTATTTAGAACAACCCTAACAAATCTTTGTGTTTAATGTATGGGTTATAACTCATATTTGAGTTGTTTGGAAATAATTCAGAAAAGTTTTTGAAGATACATGTAATGAAAGATGAATTGAGTAAAATTGAGATTTCAAGATGAATTTGAGTGGTTTTTGATGTATATATGAGTATTGAGTTGATTTGGGTATCAACATATGGAAAATGGAAGAAAAACACACATTTTGGGCATTTTCAGTAAGAATTCCTGCATCGTTAATGCTCGTTTTTTCTATTTGACCACAAGAGTTCGTAGATTTCGCCATAACTTGCTCATTTCTGATCCGATTTACGTGATTCAAGTTTCTAGTTAAAATAGACTTCAAGGAGAACCAAACATCATGAAATAGGTTCCCTCAAATTCTGATTCTATGTGGCCCAAAATCTGCTCAAAGTAGGGCTGTTCAAGCCAAATTCGGGTTCGCTTTTGAACACAGATTGCACCCGGTTGTTTTTAGACGTAAAGTCGAAGCCTTCAAGGTCCGATTCGTAAGGATTCCAATTGGAAAAGAACCCCAGCACCTTTAGTTTCAAAAGAGCATAAAGAACCAGTGTCAAATATGGAGTTAAGACATTGAAAATGGGTATTTCCAAAGTCCCAGTGTAAACTGGTAGAGGGCATTACAATATTTTGTAAAGAAAAGGGGTAATTTGGTCATTTCCTTGGTTAATGATTTTTAAGTGTGGTTAAATGAGATTTAAGTGAATGTGATGTGGTTGGGTGAATGAATGTGTATGGTGATTAAATGGAAGTTATGGTTAATGGTTAGTCAGGGTTTTCAAAAGGTGAAAAGGACTATCTGACGTGAACGGAATTCACGGAAGCAAGCTGAATTGATGGTGAACGTGAGTGTAAAACTAATATTTTGAAATTAGAGTTTTAAAGGTAAATGATTTTAATGTGAAAAGGAAAAGATTAATATAAATGTTTATATATGGATATCCATAAGAATGTAGTAAAATGTATAAATGTTTACTTTGCCTAAAATATATGTAGTATTTATATTAAATGTTTATATATGTATGCATATGTTAAGACATTATGAAAGTTTAAAAATGTGTAAAGAATGCATATGTATATATTTGCATATATATGTTTGATGATAAAGTAAATGATTTAAATGGATTTATAAAATGTATTTTGAAGAAAGGAGGAATGATTTTAATGTTAAAATGAAAAGTTTAATGTAAATGTTTATATATGTATGTATATACAAGGCATTATGGAAGTTTAAAATGTGTAAAGAAGAATGCAAAAATGTATAAATGATAAAGTAAAGGTTTTAAATGATTTATAAATGTATTTGGAAGAAATGTTTTACTCGATGGTTACCCTAACTCCCATATGACCGTTATGACCCGATATCTACGAGTACTTTGGGCGTAAGTGATTTAGAGAGGGTAAAGCATAGGTTACTAAATCGAGGAGGGAAATAGGTGTCTAGAGTAATATCTCACACATGATAAAGTGCTATGACTGAACCCTATGCAAAGCTGAAGCCTCCGCACAGAAGGGTTATGATCGAATGAGACTGTCTCACCGCGCACTAAATAGCTTCCGTGTGTTTATCCCCTGGGTTCCATCAGAAAGAAAGAAAGAAAGAAAGAAAGAAAGAAAGTTAATGCATAAAGTGATTTTGAATTATATAAGTATTTATTATAAAGAAAGAAAGAAAGTTTGAGGCATAAATGTTAATGTTAAATGGATTTTAATTATACATTTATTATAAAGAAAGAAAGAAAGTTTGAGGCATAAATGTTTAAGGCATTTATCTTAATGAAAATGTACACTCACTGGGCTCCTTTAGCTCATTCTTTTCCATATGTTTCAAAAACATTTCCAGGAACCGAGACATGTGCGCTGCAGAGTACCCTCCTCAGGCAAGGAGTCGAAAGCCATCGAGAGACGACGTGCATGCAGAACCCGACAGATAAATAGTTTGTGGTTATTGAAGTGTCAAATAATTTGTCATGTATATATGCATATATGGATATATTTTGGAAAATGAACTACTTAGGCGGCTCACGATGTCCTGTCCACTTCAAAGCTTTTATAAAACTCGTGCATAATCACAGTTTTGAATGTTTTGACGATCAAATGAATAAATGTATATGGTATATATATATATTGTGTTGATTGAGTCAGGGATTTGAGGAGAGTCCTACAAACTAAGTTGAAAATTTGAAGATTAGAAGTGTTTTTAAACAAGCTTATATAGGTATTTGTAAATTTGAGAAAGTCCGAAAACAGAGTAAAATCCCTCGTCGATTTTTCCTAAAAATCTGTTTGAAAAAAAAGAAAAAAAAAAATCTTACCACTTCGTCGCATTATTTTCTAAAGATATGTTAAGGATTGTAGCGTTCGCTCCATGGATTTTATTTGATGGTTTTCGGCGAAAAAGTTTTTATATTCATCGAGTGCCGGAGGTCCTCGGTTCATGAGGTTAATCCGCTCGATCTTTATAAACTCAACCCACATTTACCACGAACAGAATAACCATACCATGCACCCACACCCGACTCGACGCGATGTCACCGTGTACATGAATGCAATGATGCCAATTCATATATCCAATTCCAATGGCTCATACACAATTATATCTCATATAATTCAAACAATCATGTTAACACATCTATTAGCATGCATTAACTTCTCATTTTCCATACACATTTCAAGCCATTCAATTCGGGCACATCGGCTTTACCTTCTACACCTCATTCATGCTCCTGGCGTCGTAAAACAACAACATACAAGCACTTCATATGGACCATTTTGTCCAACTAGTTAACCGGACTGCTTTTAATGGGGCCCAAATCGAAAGGCTGTCCGTGTGCAAACTCACAAGTACATCGGTTCCACTTTGTGAACCGAGAATCCATGGTCATTTCCTACCACACACCTAAAACCATTATCACGCTTTAAACAAGGACATCAGCGGTGAGAAGATTCTACCTCCCTGAGTTGTCAAAACTCCTCAAACAAAATTCATGTAGCCCTCATAGTCAGAGCAACTTTGCTACCTGGCTCGTTTAAACCGACGGTCCGACACAGAAATTCCAGAAGGTGGAGCCTCTCTCCCAAAAAAAATCCTTCCCTTCTCTCTTTCCTCTTTCTCTCTCTAAAAACCTCTCTCACATTCAGCTTGGTTCTTTCTCCCCTCTCTCTAAACCGGCGATCAACTTGAGTGTTATAATCGCCCTCTCATGCCACGTCCAATTGCCATTGGTTCCTTGATTACACCTGCATCCCTTACCCATCTACTTGATTTTTCTAATGACATGATGTCACATGTCACCTACGGCCCACACTGTTCGTCGACTTTACTTCAGACATTTAATAACGCGATACTTCAGCCCACTGTAAATGCTGTCATGTCCCACACTACCCTGCTAAGCCTCAAAAACGGAAATTGACTATCTCTTAATTCACTTAAAGTCAACACTTAGTTTTGCATTTTACTGCATAATTCCAACCTGAAGTCCGCTTTCACATCCGAGATTTAGAAAAATTTTCGATTTTAACCGAAATTACCATTTTCTTAAAATTAATTTTTTCTCATCTTATAGTAAAATGTTTAAAGTTAAAATGTAGACATGTAAAATGTTATGTTAATAAAACATTTTATTACATTGTAACAAAGTACTTAATTTTCATACAACTATTAAATGAGATTTTATTTTATCTTTTTGCCTTATTATTAAGAGTATTACCTAAATAATGAGAAAATTCAAATTATTAAAAAATTTGATGTTAGATTCATTAAAAACATGATGAAATCTCAATCATTGGATCGTCATAAAATAAATTTGAAACATTCTATCTGGTTAAACAATTAAGATGTAATAGATTTTTTTGAAAAAAAAAAAAGCGATAATATATCGTGTAAATCACCAATTGTTTGGCTATTTTTCGATGATTTCCACTTTTAACGTGAGTTTATTACGCTTGATATATCACTGATATTTCAAATTTTATCTAATATATCACCGATATTTCAACGACATTCTCGACATTATCTCGATTTTTCACACATCACCTATTTCGTTTTGGTACCATCCTGATATACATTTTTTTGTGCCTTTAGCTATACCTTGCCATCAAATTGAGTTTTGGATTAAAATAATATTTTTTTTTAAAAAATTACAAAATAATTTGTATTTGAAACTATTACTCAATCTAATTCTTCTGGGCCACATAGGCAACACCTAAGCAAATGTCGTTGTCCTCAACAACGACTTTATAATTTTTTTTAAGCAAATATCGTTGTCTTGAACAACGGCTTTATAAAATTTTTTTAAGCAAATGTTTCATCTCAATAAACCCGCTTTATCATTTAAAAATCAAAAGTCATAGCTTGAAGATAGTGGTGTGGACCCGTATTTTTCACATATGTCCCAACTCGATTGTGAGACTCGTTTTTTTTTTATTTCTTAGAGTTGCCACTTATTTTAGTTATTTTTTAAAAGGAAAACAAAATAAGAAATTAAACTTTAGTGTGACTCCTTATTTAGGAAAAGACGTGTCCACGAAAAACCAAGTCCTAATTCGGAGGTCATATTACCTATCGGTAAGGTACGGTAGTGAGTCGTAGCACTCCTTTAAGTCCGTATAAAAACGATTCTCACAGTCAAAGCTTTAATCCGCACAATCAATCAATTAATTACGTATACCAATAAATCACAAGATTGCAATGCCACCAAAACTAAAGAGAATAAATGTGTACTTGGACGACGAATCGAGAGCGCTATCAATAGAAAATCACGCGGCTGGCACAACAATATGTAATATTCATTCAATTAAAAAACGGTTATAAATCAAAAATTGAATTTATTGTTAAAATGATATAAAGATGTGTCAGCCCCTACCCGAGCCCATTTATATGTTACAAATTAAGTCCACAAGATTTCATTTTATAGGAATCCATAGAATTAATTATTTATTTGAAATTTTGAAAATTCGATTTGAATTTTTAGGTTTTGAAAATTGAAAAATTTGAAATTTTGAAATTGAGAATTTTTTAAATGAATGAATTTTGAGAATTTTTTGAATTGGGATTGGAAATTGGAATTTAAATTAAGAACTTGAATTTTATAAATTTGAGAGATTGCGAATTTAGAAATTTGAAATTAGAAATTGAGATATTTGGAATTTTAAATTATAAAACTTGAATTTTGGGATTAAATTGTAAATTTGAAATTGGAAATTAGAGACTTCGGTCTTAGATTATGACACTTAAATTTTTGAAATTGAGAATTTTGTAAATTGGAAAAAAATAAAAACTTGGAAAAAAAATGAAATTAAAAATTAAGGAAATTGAATTTTAGAGTAGAAAAATTGAATTTTAGAAGATGAGAAAATGTGTATTCGAATTTTTAAAAATTGGATATTTAAATTTAAAAAAAAAATGAGGAATGAAAATTTAAATGGAATTTTTTGGAAGACTTTGAATTTTAAGACAATTGGAAAAATGAATTTTAGAAACTAGAAATCGAATAAAATTAAGTATATATACTTATCGCTAAAATCGATCAATACTTGCCAGCTACTTGGTCGAATGACTTAAAGGGTCGATAAATCAACCCATGCGTTAGGCCTGTACGCTGTAATTTCCAATGAAATGAGTCTAAGTAAGCGCATCAGAACATATCACCTCAAAAGATATCACTTCAAGACTAAACTGTTTCGCCCAACTCGACAGCGCTCAGATCGAACAAATGCTTGACCAATGGGTCAAGTAATATCGGGCTTAGACTAATGAGTTTTGTAGATATGTCACCTAATAAGTTGGCTGCTAAATTGGCCAAACTAAATTCGCTGGATCTAGTTGCGATCAAAATGTCTGGAATATCGACGTATATCACGATATTCGTGGTATTCGCTAACGAAACGATTTTTGAAATATAAAGTCAAGCCATTTAAAAATCGCAAAAATCGTGAATATCGCCGATATTTCACAAATATCTAATCTCGCGAGAGACGGCGACATATCGACATCGCGAGACACGCCACATGGGAAACATTTTCAGATTTTTTTGTGAGATATATCGCCAGATATATCGAAATATCGGCCATGGATATATCGGCGATATTTTCGATATATAGTCGTATATATCGGGCGTCGCTTCATGGCTCGGGACCGGCAGTAAAACCGCCCGCATCGTTCTTTCAAACGGCTAGTTTGACTGATCTGATGGCCAGATTTGAATCTGGTTTGATCCAACGGCCCAGATTTCACCCGGATTTAAAATGTGATCCAACGGTCAAATTTTTGATCCAACGGCCAGAAATTAAATCTAAGCTTGATCCAACGGCTGGGGATTGATCCAAACGGCTAGAAGAAGATCCAATGGTCGATTTTCACCAAAACTAAATCCAAATCTGCTAGAATTAAATCTTAATTATATTTTGACCATTTTATAGCCTTGACCTAAAAACCTTATAAATACCACTCAAAATCACCATTTTCTCACAAACTCTCTCTACTCATCAAATCTTTCATTTCATCTCAAATTATTTTTGTTATATATCTCTCCAAAAAAGGTAGAAATTTTGCTTTAAAGGTTGAAGCTCCAAATTTCAACAAGATTAATTGTTGGTATGTTCTTTGCTTCTTATTGTATTTATGTTTTGTGTATTTAATAGTTTTACTTTTACATTTATTTTTGTATTTATGTTAATTATATATTAGTTTGTTTTTATAATTTCATATTACATTATAAATTTAATGCATTACAAATATATTAGTCTAAGATAAATATATTACTATAGTTAACATAATATTAGTCTAAGATACTTTTACATTTATTTCATAATACTACTATAGTTTTATATTAGTTTTTTTTATAATTTCACAGTAGATTATAAATTGCATTAAATATAAATATATATTATTTTAAGCTTTAAGCTTTGCTGAATACACCAATATATATATATATATATATATATATATATATATATATATATATATAATAATATGGTTTTATATACTATAATAAATTTAATAGTGGTGTATTCTCTTTAAAATAAATATACATTAGTTTTTTTATAATTTCATTAGATTATAAATTGTATAAAATATATATATATATATATATATATATATATATATATATTAGTTTGCTTTCAAAGGTAAATATCATATAATAATATGGTTTTATATACTATATATTTTTTTATAATTTCACATTAGATTATAAAATGTATAAAATATAAATATATATTATTTTTAAGCTTTAAGGTAAATATCATATAATAATATGGTTTTATATACTATGATTAAATTAATAGTATGGTATTTTAAAATAAATATACATTAGTTTTTTTTTTTTTTTATAATTTCACATTAGATTATAAATTGTATAAATATAGATATATATATATATATATATATATATATATATATATATATATATATATATATATATATATATATACTTTAGTTTTTTTTTTTTTTTATAATTTCACATTAGATTATAAATTGCATAAAAATATATATATATATATATATATATATATATATATATCTCTCTCAATGGATTTAAACTTCAGAGTAAATATCATATAATAATATGGTTTTATAGCCTATAATAAATTTAATAGTGATTGTATTCTTTAAAAATAAATATACTTTAGTTTTTTTTTTTTTTTTTTATAATTTCACATTAGATTATAAATTGCATAAAATATATATATATATATATATATATATATATATATATTGATTTAAGCTTCAGGTAAATATCATATAATAATATGGTTTTATATACTATATATTTTTTATAATTTCATTAGATTATAAAATGCATAAAATATAAATATATATTATTTTTTAAGCTTTAAGGTAAATATCATATAATAATATGGTTTATATACTATAATAAATTTAATAGTGGTGTATTCTTTAAAATAAATATACATTAGTTTTTTTTTTTTTATAATTTCACATTAGATTATAAATTCATATATATATATATATATATATATATATATATATATATATATATATATATATATATATATATATATATATAACTACTCTATTAGTTTAAGCTTCAAGGTAAAATATCATATAATAATATGGTTTATATACTATATATTTTTATAATTTCACATTAGATTATAAAATGCATAAGAAATATAAATATATATTTTTAAGCTTTAAAGGTAAATATCATATAATAATATGGTTTTATATACTATAATAAATTTAATAGTGGTGTATTCTTTAAAATAAATATACTTTAGTTTTTTTATAATTTCTAGTGATTTATAAATTGCATAAAGAAAATATATATATATATAATGGATTTAAGCTCAAGAGTAAATATCATATAATAATATGGTTTATATACTATATATATTTTTATAATTTACATTAGATTATAAATGCATAAGAAATATAAACTCATATATATTATTTTAAGCTTTAAGGTAAATATCATATAATAATATGGTTTTATATACTATAATAAATTTAATAGTGAATTGTATTCTTTAAAATAAATATACTTTGAGTTTTTTTTTATAATTTCACATTAGATTATAAATTGCATAAAAATATATATATATATATATATATATATATATATATATATATATATATATATATATATATATATATATATTAGTTTAAGCTTCAAGTAAATATCATATAATAACCATGGTTTATATACTATATATTTTTATAATTTCACATTAGATTATAAAATTATAAAATATAAATATATATTAGTTTAAGCTTTAAGGTAAAATATCATGTAATAATATGGTTTATATACTATAATAGAAATTAAATAGTGGTGAATTCTTTAAAAGAACTACACTTTAGTTATATATGTATACATATTAATAAATTATATATTAGTTAATATTATGTATGCATATTAAATTAATTAATCTTTAAGTATTTAGTTAATATTTTAAGTAAGTTATATATTAGTTAATATTGTGTATATATATATATAATAAATTTGTTGTTTATATGAAAATAAGAATTTAAAGCAATTGTATAATAATAGGATGGGTAATTAGATAATATTGGAGGCGAGATCAACGTGGAAATATTGCACATATGGAGGAATAGAAATGAGTCTGATATGCGGTCACTTGTGGTTTGGTGATAGGGTGGTGGGATCGGCTCGCTTTAAATATCACTGTCACATTCGGATCTGACTACAATCTGAAGAGTCTTGAATGTGCTCCGGAGTGAACGAGAAATGCGACTAGAGCGGAAAAATAAAGCGAAGCGGTGATATAGAAGATATTCGCTGAACTCACGAGGGAACCTGATGGAGGGACGTGGAGCATCTCATTGATGATGATGATGAGGATGAGGAGGAAGAAAGGAGATGTATATATGTATAGGGTGACATGACCCTGATGAAAGAAGTGATTTTAGAGCGGTATATAGGTGCATCAAAAGCTAAGATGGAGCTAGACAACAAGAAGAAGGATTTATAGAAACAAGCAAAGAAAAGGAAAATGCAGGTAAATGTTTAAATTAAATAATTTTTTTTTAAATAAAACGAATTTAACCGATAACTAATTGAGATATTACGACGTGTGGCGCCATAGCCTTAGGCTAATCCAACAGGCGCATGCAAAGATCTCAAAGTGTGAGACAATCGGATCCATTACCACCGCTTGCTCCATCATTATACAAGTCTTGACATTAAGACAAAGAACATTAAAAATCTTTTCAAAGATTGGTTCAATCAAAGAAGCGATGGAGTGACTAATCGACAAATTCTTCATATATGAGAGTGTTGCGCCTCATAGCCAGAGACTCTCACCACTTAGAACATGATTTTGGTGCACAACAAGCTGGTATGTGATGATCACTTTTCGATTTCTAATAAATTATTATCCTTATATTATAATTGAAAACTAGATAATTAATTTCATTAATTCTACTTGTAGGCATGAGAATAGAGCCACCATCTCCATATGAAATCAAAAACAAATACTTGGATATGGAGTATAAAGACATGGAAGATTATGTGAACATCCAAAGGGAGAAATGGAAGACTTATGGGTGTACGATTATGTCTGATGGATGGACCGGGCCCATGAAATTGAGCATTATTAATTTCATGGTATATTCGAAAGGAAGCCTGATATTCCTCGAAGTCGGTTGATGCATCAGACCAAGATAAAGATTAACAAATACATTTACGGTTTGTTGAAGGACGTGATCAAGGGAGTAGGTGAAACAAATGTTGTGCAAATTGTTACAGACAATGGATCAGCATTTGTGAAGGCGGGAAAGTTGCTAATGAAGAAGTACAATTTATATTGGACTCCATGCGCAGCACACTGCATTGACGAGTGTTTGGGAACGCATTGCTAAAGAGCTGGGTTTAGAGATTAATTGATACTTGCGAATCTTGACTTCATCTACAATCATGGTTGGTTGCGCTGCGAGAAAGTGAAAGATGTAATTGGAGATATTATGATCCGGGGACTGTAATTTGCAACAAATTACATCGCCACAAAGTCTTCTAAAAAGAGGGCTGATTTAGGAAGAAGATCTTTATCGGTGATGAATGAGCTTCTCACAAGCTTGAGTCGATCGACCATTGGACATGATGTTGAAGTGCTCATGTTTGATCATACAAATTGGGAGAAGGTCTACAAGCTAATATCATCAATGCATATGAAGCCACTATATACGAGTTCTTCGCATTGTTGATTAAAGTAGATCCCGACACCATTTGTATCAGGTTCGATTAAGTTAATGAAGCGGTACGTGTCGTTGCCAAGTTGGATCAAGCTCAATCGTATGGGATGGGACTGGATACGGAAAAATAAAACATCCTCTTTATGTTAAGGCAGACCTTCATTGTTCATCTTAATCACTTAATGTTAGTATTCATTTATCATTTGTTTGATATTTGTTTAAATCTTTTTTGTGATAATGCATTTGATCAGGTTTCAATAACAGACTGGGTTGTGAGCAAATATGTTCAATAAGGCAGTTTGAAGTGTTAATGAGATTATCTTCTACTTTGGTTGATGGGGCTGGAGCTGGAGATTTATCCTTTGAAGTTACAAATCTAATTAACTGATTCAAGTTAATTGGTTAAACTCACCTTGCGTTGGGCATGTATATTTTCAATTCCACGGCTTGTAACAATGTTTGAGATGCGAAGAGAGAGTTCGATAGAGGCGACAATAGCCTCAAAGGAGGATTTAATGGTTCTGGTTAGTGTTCTTTCTCATTAAAACATTAAAAATAAAGCTATTTTCATGTGTTATTATTAGATTTTGAATGTTACCTTATTTTATTTTGTTGAATGGTGGTTCATGTGCAAACCACTCCCCACATTGAGAATTTGGCCATTAAAGTTCTTTTGGCGCATCTTCATGACCTTGGAGAATTAGACACATTTGCTCTAATACATACAAAACAAAGAAATCGACTTGCTTTACTAAAGCTCGACAATTAGTTTTTGTTAACATAACGTGAGCTAAAGATGCGTGATATGCAAGCAGAGTGGGATAAAGTTAACTGAAAGAATTACCTTGATTTACTCGACATTTAGGCGAGTTTGGTGAAGAAAGAGGATAATCAATTATTCAATCGGTTGAACACCTCTCATTTGGACAATTGAGAGATGGAAATCCGATCCACGAATTCTTTGGGCATAGACTAGAAGCTGTAGTGTTGAATATTGGCGATAATTTTATGCGAAGAAGTTAATAGTGAAAGTTTCGGTCAGACATAGAGGGCTGAGTTCGACCGCATTTGTTGATTCTCGACCCCTCATTTGATTAAAGTGCTGAACATAGTAGTAGACTGGATTTTGGCGGTATGACTACGGGCAATGATGGCTGAGGAGAGGGGACCAATGATGGTGAGTGATGATGATGGTGGAATGTGCGGATCGACAAATAAGTCCAATATCCATTGAGTCCGTTCAGGTGAAGATGATTTCACACATGCTGCTGAGATGAAGACCACGGGTCTAGGAGAGAATTTGGGTGTGAGTATTGGAGCCATTGGAAAGCCATATAGAAGTCGACGACGAGAAGGATGGCACAAATCCTGATGAGGGTTCATTGTCGGCTAGTTTTGAATCTATGGGCATTGGCTTCATACGAGTGATTCATCCAATGACGGTAACATTTTTCCTCCTCCACACAATGACTTATGGTCAGCTTTTCTTCAAAATCAACCGGCTTCAGTGATGAAGAATATGGAATGATAAATTATCCTCATGCTGAACAAGTATCATTCAACATTCCACATATCCGTACCCATGAGGAGTTTCCAAAGAACATGTGGGTGAACCCCATTTTACATCCATGGAGAGGTTGATGGGTACAGTGAAGACATTATAAAAGGCATGTTCGATCTTATAACCAATATTATCGGAACACCATGTCTTTGGTATGACTATTGTGTTTCACTTGAGATGGGATCCCTTCATCAAATGTTTTGATGGGCCATCTCGATCTTCATTTTGGTGAAATTTGAAAGACCATGACAATGTAATATCAATATGCGTATTTCATTGGTAATTATTCATTTTTACACTTTTATAGATGTTTCCATCAATTAAAAGTATTTTTTATTAATTTACGATATATCGATATTCATGTAAAGAAATATCCAGATATATCTCGGAGTATATCCACGATATATCCTTAAAATCAAATTCTGGAGTATATCGAGTCGAAGCCAGATGTTTTCATCCTTGGATCTAGAGTATATTGGGCTAAGACTAATAGCTTAAGCTAATGGGTTGGACCCCTAATTTGATGGACAGTATGTAGGGCTGAATAATGTGTTTGAGAATTTGTTGTTTAAAGATTTAAGTAAGTTGGCTTAAATTAGTGGATTTAGGCCTAGACTAATGAGTTTAAACTAATGAGTTGAACCTAATTTGATGGGCCTAGACTAATGAGCTTAAACTAATGGGTTGGACCTAAGTATGTTGAGCTTTAGACTAATGTGCTTCAAAGCGTATGCAAAGCAGAGAAAATTCAATTTTACGAAAAGGGGTAAAAGCGATAATGTGAGTTGAAAACCGAGAAAATTCTCTAGATATCGGATGTGGCTTGGTTGTGATTAAATTCATCTGCTTAAAAATCTAGTGACTAAAGAAAGTTTCGTAGAATTAAAGACGATCGAATATTTTCACACTACAGGTGATAAATTGCCGGTGACTTCGAGGAATGAGATTTTCTGAAAATCTCGGAAGTCGAGAAAATGGCTTGAGTTAAAGTTCATTTGAAATAAAGTGAATTGAAAGAAATAAATTTTTCGGGTAAAAATGGACTGAATGAAACAATATAGATCAAATATCCAAGATAATAATAATAATAATAATAATAATGACAGCCAAGTAAAAATAAAAATTCAACAGGACCGCATGAGACATTTTCGTTGGGAGAGAGAGAGAGTGGGTGGGAGGATTTTTTTAATTTTCTTCTTTGTTTCTTTTACTATAGATTCACAAAATGGGATGAAGTAAGTTTCGTCGGGGCCCGAAGCGAGAGATTGATCGCGATGAGAGTACGTGTATGGACACCAAAGAGGTGGGTTTCGACAAACTCGTGAGTAGGGTTTTATCCTACTTGGAGTTACACTTTGTTTAAGTGTTTATAATGTTTTCGATTTGGTTTGAGTCTTGAATGGTCATTTGATCTGAGTCCAAAACTTGGGATTAAGTATTAGATTTTTGGAGCTATTTAGGGCGATAAAGTGTCAGTTGTGTGAAATTTGTTTGGGGTGTTTGTTCCTGTTTATTAAAATATTTTTGAAATGAATGAAACTGAAGGTGTGTGGAATTAATGAGTTAATGCATAAACGAGTGTGTTAACATGATGTCCACAATTATATGGAATATAATTGTGTATGTAGGCTTTCGATGGAGATGAATTGGCGGTACTCAAATGGGCTTCAATTTGGGGTGATGTTTGATGAATATTGAATAGCTCAAGTGAGCTAGTTTGGGTGATAGTTGATTCATGTTAAATTACATGTGGTGTGAATGTAATTGTGTATATATGCATAATTGATATATTGTATAAAAATGATTGAAATGACATAATGCATTTCATATGCACTGAGTAACCTAAATTTAGGTGTGAGTGCATGACATGATTCTGTGAAACGAACATGGTTCACGAAAGGAATTTCACAGGATGATTTTCAGGAGAATTGGGTTGGGAGATGGGCGTGAGATCATTCGGATGAGGACCATAGGCTGACTTCGGAGAGAAGCTCACGACCAGTTTGCCTCGGAGAATTAGTCCCATAATTTTACACAGCCTTGGTAGTTTGTTTTCAAAGGCAACAGTTTTGTTTGAAAATGATGTTTACCTCATACATGGCTTAGACAGGAATTGTGAAGGAGTGATTGGGGACTGAGACATGGGAATGGGCATGTAGACATTAAGGAAGTAGGATCACGTATTGTTTATGAGTGTATGTTTTAAGAATGGGCGTGCATGTATGCGACTTAGGTGGAGAGTAACCCATTTAGGAGCGATGGCTGTGCTGTCGGGGGAGCGTTTTTAAGGTCTGAGGCGCTGACGGCTCTTCTTAGAGCTGGAGTTTGGAAGAAAGCTGGGTTATTAACTTTGATGGTTTTTGGATAATATGTATTATAATTGTAAATTTTAATATGTATTTGTATTAAGAAAAATGTATAACTCTTGGACTATTGGAATATAGTTGGGATATTTATTTTGTGAATATTGGTTTATGGGCCCGAGGTCACGGGTTTTACTCGGTGTGAGTCTCGCGTCTGGGCAAGCAGGGCTGGCTCTGCGGGTTGACGGGTAGTCAACGGACACCAGGTTTGGGTGTCAGCGTAAACTAATGAGTTGAGCCCTAAATTTGATGGCGTAGGTAATGGAGCTAAAAGCCCAATGAATTTGGCCTAAGTAAGTTGAGAAGCCCAAATTAATACGATTTGGGCTGAATTGAATATTTAATAATTTAACCCTAATTCAAAATAAAATTATAACATTCCAGTCATGCTAAGGTAAAAACTAAAGTATGTCCAATTAACGAACCTATAGCATTCCAATATACTAGAATTCAATAAAGTATGTTAAATTCTAACAATTCAAAAGTGATAACTACGGTAAATTCAAATATTATAAAAATTTAATTTTCCACATTATTCAAAATTTAATTTCACATATTAAAAATCTAAAGTATCTAAAAAAAACTTATAATTAATATTTGACAACCTAAAGTCTATGCAAATTTTTTCAAGTTAACTATTAACAAAAAAAAATATAATTACATATAAATAACACAAAATTAAACTCAAATACAATAAAGTAAGAAAAATTTTAAGATTCATACTAAAATTATAAGTTTCACTAACAAAATTTTTCCACTATCCACAGCATAAATACTCATAATAGCTCATGAAGAAAAATCAATCCTGAAATATATATATGTAGTTTATGCTAAAATATGTATTGGAATTTGACAAAATAGAATAATAAAAATAAATAAAGAAGGTAGCAGATTATTTTCTTTGGCGATGTTTATTAGAATTTGTATTCTTTTAGAATAAAATGGATGAGAAAAATAAGAAGAAGGAAGGTAAAGCAGAAAAAGAAGAGCTAGAGGAAGAGGAGTAGGAGAAGAGAAGAAGAAGAGAGGTAAAATAAAAATAAAAAAAGGGGTAGGGGATAAGAAGTAGGGGAAGAGAAAGAAAGGAGAAGGAGAAGTGGGAAGGAGAGTAGAGAGGGGAGGGAAGCTTGGTTAGGGGAGGGAAGAGAGAAAGAGTGGGGATGAGAAAGAGGAGAATGAGAGGTGGCGAAGAGAAGAAAGGGGGCATTTGAAAAAAACTGGTTAGGAGGATCCCAAAAAGTGGAAGATGGGGATTAGTTGGGCAGGGTATGATTATAAGGGGATGAGTGGAGAGAGAAATAAGGAGTAGGGGAATGGGGGCATTTGAAAATTAAATAATAATAATAATAATAATAAAAACAAAATCAAAAGGTAATAATAATAATAATAATAATGTGTGAGCAAATTTTGGAGTCTACAAATATGCCCATCTTCGATAGAGTTAAGTGAAAGAATTGTATGAGTGGGCCAAATAAATTTGAGTGAGAAGTGTGAAAGTGAGTTAAACGATATGAACTCTATCGAATAATAAAGGAGACCCCCAAAAGTGTCCACAAAAAACACTAACTTTCTTAAACTCAAGCAGCTAAAAGGAGTTCTAAAAAAAAAACATCAAAAGCAAATAACAAAACGACAAAACAACTTGGAGGCCAGCAAAGTCATGACATAGATCCAAGCTCTCTCTAAGAGGTCCTCCCAAAAAGTGAGAAACCTATATATGAGAAACTGAAACAAGCGAAAATGAATGCCGACCCATGGGTTATAGAATGGTCATATGCACTGTATAGCGATCAACACCCGTCATGGACAAACTCATGAGCTAACAAGTGGAAAGTATGACAACTGAAATAAACCATGTAATCAAAGTGTGCGATGATACGACCATGAATATTGGTAGTGATATCTCTGATAAAGACAAAATCTGAGAGTCTAAACTATGGTGAAGGCATCGGAATGTCTAGTCTGAAATGAGGAAACACAAAGGTGAAGCCTAAACGCTTTTATTCAAGATGTATAAGGTAAAGACGAAGTCTGAACGCTTGATATGCAGAAGACGAAGTCTGAATGTCTAATTGCGGTGCTAACAAATGTGATACAGATGAAGTCTAAACATCTAATCCATATGAAGTCGAAGTTTGAACGCCTGATTTGTAGAAGACGAAGTCTGAACATCTCAACTGTGGTGCTAGCACATGTGATGCAGGATGGCGTGCGGAACATCTGAGTCCATATGGGGCGGTGCGGATGCCACGGTTGTAGAGGACGAGAGTGCGGAGCGTACGAGACTACGGTGCTGGCACATGGCTGATCACAGGATAACGATCTGAACATCTGATCCATATGAAGGTGAAGTTTGAATGCCTGATATACAGAAGACGAAGTCTAAACGTTTGATATGTTGTGCTAACAAATGTGATGCAGATGAAGTTTGAAAATCTGATCCATATGAAGGCGAAATCTGAACACCTGATATGCAGAAGATGAAGTCTGAACGTATAATCTACTGTGCTAACAAATGTGATGCAAATGAAGTCTGAACATCTGATCCATATGAAGGCGAAGTCTGAACGCCTCGGCTAGCGGTGTTGCTCACGTGTGATGCGGGATGAGTATTTGTATCTAATCCATATGAGAGGCAAAGTCAGGCAGCTTGATATGTGAAGGCAGTCTAAATGTCTAAGCTGCGATTGCTAGAAAATGTGATACAAATAAAGTCGAGACATCGTCCATGGCGAGTACGAGCGTCTGATGCAGCAGAAGGCGATCTGAACACGTCCGTGTGCTAGAAATGTGATGTAGATGAAGTCCCGGGCACTTTGATATCTGAGAGAGAATAGTAGAGATAATCAAATCTTTGTGTTGACAAATGTGATGCAGATGAAGTCTAAACATCTGATCCATATGAAGGCGAAGTCTGAACGCCTGTTATGCAGAAGACAAAGTTTGAACGTCTGATATGTTATGCTAGCAAATGTGATGCATATGAAGTCTAAACATCTGATCCATACAGTAGTCACGAGCGCGCGATCTGCGACGAGTACGAAAGTCTGTTTGGTCTTAGCACATGTGATGAAAATGAAGTTTGAACATCTGATCCATATGAAGGCGAAGCCTAAATGCTTGATATGCAGAAGATGAAGTCTGAAAGTCTGATCTACTGTGCTAGCATATGTGATGCAGATGAAGTTTGAAAATTTGATCCATATGAGCGAGTACGAGACGTCTGCCGAGAGACGGGTCTAGCGTCGGCGTGGCACAGCAAATGTGGCGGATGAAGTCTAAACATCAGATCCATGCGGCGAGAGTCTAAACACGATCTGCGAGAAGACGAGAGTCGAGCAGTGTGTATTGAAGATAGTAAAGGCGAAGTTAGAGGGGTATGCCCTAGTATGACATCCAATAGAAACATGATGAAATCCAAAAATGTCATAACAATGGCTCATATCCTCGATAAAAACCGTCTGGACAAACCAACCACCTCCAAATGATCCCGAAAGATAAGGGATATGTCCTAGTGTGGCATCTATCAAAACATGATGAAATCCCAAAAGTGTCATAACAAGACTAATCCTCTCGATAATGACTATATGCTTCATGAAAGCAGTTCTTGATGATCTAGCGGATAAAGGGATATGCCCAGTATGACATGTATGCCATCAATAGAGATGTGATGAAATGCCCCGAATATCAAAGTAGCAGAAACCGACATCTCGGCAAGAATCTTTCTACCTGAAATAAGCAATCAAATGATCTCGACAGATAAGGGGTTTGCCCCAGTATGGCATGTCGAGGAATCAGTCTAAATTCTTGTATCCCCCAATAACATACAAAATGACCTCGGGTCATCAATTTGCAACTAGAAATGGATCCAAAAGCGAATTATTAAGGCATCTCTAGAAAAACCACATGATATTGTTCAGATAGGCTCAAATCTGTAATGCACATCCAGTAGATGCTATCAAGAAAGCGTTAAATCCATGGTCTCGGGGTGGTCTTACGACCTGAGGGGCGAGTAATGTAGGCTTAAAATTTGATAAGGTAAAAGAAATGAATGGAAACTAGGCTCGAACGATTATCGCCCCATGCCCTCGTGTGTGGAATGCCACATGCATAAGAAGTCTCATGAGCCATGGACATAAAAACATCCAATGGAAGTGCTAATAATAATGATGTGATGTAAAAAGTGAAACATGCAGTGAGATAGGTAAGAGGAAAAGGATGTAGAGTGAAACATCAAACTCGAAATCAATAAACATATGAGGATGATAAATGTGAAAATGAGAGGTATGGAGTCGAAGATAAATATGATGAGAGGCGGTATTATGATAAATCTACCTGGAAATCACAGGATGGGGAAGACATGTCGTCGACAAGTGAAATGATGAATATGCCACTGACTCGAAGCCCCTAGGAGAGGATCAGTCATACATGTACCATCAAAATCTCAAAGTAAGCACAGCAATCTTTGGGATCTCGGGAAGCTCACATACGAACTCTCACAAGTAATATATACACTCAAAACAATGACCCTCATAAATCCATATACGTACTCAAGGAATATTGATACTGAAAACATACACGTGCGCATTTATATATACATATATATATATTGCGCATAGACTGAATAAATGATAATAGAGACAAACCAATATGTGATAATCGCAGACATATCTCTAAGCGAAGGTCTGATAAAACAACTCTAATGAAATGACATAAGCCTCTCATGTCACTCCCCTACCCCCGCCTGGGTGAAGATAGGGGGCGCGGCATGGTATTGAGACTCCTTAAACTGCTTTTTGGACATTGATGGGCCCATTTCATATTTAAAACCATAAGGAAATAAAAAATTCTATCTGCCTCTTAAGTAGTAGTGTTTAAATATCTGTCTGTATTCTTGAGTCCCTTTTTACTTGTACTTATAAATTCCACTATTACAAAAGAGCTTTACATTTACATTACAAGCCAATAAAAACCTATATCAAGTGGGCTTATTGCGGTGTTGTACTTTCAACGGATCTTGTGTGCCTCGGATGTCCTCTTGATACTACCGGTTGAAACACCTATGTTAAACTTATAGCTTAGTGGGAAATAGATAACAACTATGATCACTTGGAGTGGTCCACATTTACAGGATGCATATAACAAAATTCTTATATGTCGAAGTTTACGTATAACATAATTCTATAACATAATTCTATAACAGAATTTTCATATAACATAATTCTTATAACGAAAATTTCATATCTCTCGTAGGAGTTCAGACAGAAATCTTGTACAGAAGGTACTCGGGGGTACATTACAGAACTGAACTGATTTCTTATGCTTTCTTATTATTCATTTTTCATATTCTTGTCATATAAATGTTTTGCATCGTCATATTGAGATAGGCTGACATATAAGTATTTGACTGCATAGACTTGTAACAATGAATGGGGAGAACCGCAGTACAATAGGTGCAGAAGGTACGGTCTGATCTTGAGCAGGCGTGCGCGTATCAAAGTGTCGTAGCGCACTAGCGAGGAGTCTTAGAAGCGCTATCGGAGAAAATGTTATGCGGCGTGGCAAGTCCAGTGGCGTTAGCGAGTCTTGAAGCATTGATAAGAGATGTGCCTATTCATTCACTATTTGGTTTTAAGCAGACATATGATTATATGTTTTTCAAGACTTGTTATATCATTCTTAATCCCATTAGCAAATGAGGGGCAAGAAATAATGTTTTTCTAACGACCGGATCGCCGAGGCGAAGAGTACAAAACATTTTTCATATGACTTTTACACATGTACTGACCCCTTTAATTCGGAATTGCGGAAGAGCATGACAACAACAGATTTGTAGTCTGGTACTCAACTTTTGATTACCCGATGCCAACCTCCTCACGGACCTTAAATCTCTTTGATCTGGAATTTTCAAACTTTGATCTGTCCTTAACGTTATCTGTAGCCAAATCGGCACAGTGCGGTACTTAACTTTGATCTGGAGTACTCAATGCCCTCTGGTGAAAGCGACTCTAAGTGCGGTACTCGACTCTCAATCTGGAATGCTCACCCTCTTAAAGGGGCTAAAAACAACCAACGATCTTAGGTACTCAACTTTCGATCTGGGTACTCAGTACGGGCGAAAAATGACTCTACGAAATCACGGTACACCAACTCTGATACCGATACTCACCCTCTTAAAGGCTAAAAAGCAACACGAGTGGGTATAGCTTCCGGTCTCAGAGTACTCACCTGGGATTTTTGCAGAAATGGCCAGTTTTGGCCATTTTCTTTGAAAATCTTCCAACTAAAACTAAACCAGCACAAAACTGAACTGGAACTAACATAAATCACTTTTATACAGAGATAGGGTTTTTCAAACCCCAAACATAGGCAAAGAGAGAGCTAGGAGGGTTTCCTAACCAACAAACCCCTACAAAAGTTCCACACCAAAGTTCCAAAAATGAATAAGAAATTTCTAAACATGAATTCCAAACTTCCAAACATAAATTCCAAACTTCCAAACCTGGATCTTCTTCTTCTCTTCCTCCTTCTTCCTTCTTCATCTCTTCTTCCTTTCTCTCTTTCTCCACCGAAAGCCCTAACCGTAAAAGCCAAAAAATGAGATATTCTAAGGCCTTGTTTGGTCTTAACCCATTTTAGCCTAACTTTCCATTTTTTTCCATTTGGTCCTTCCCTTTCAATCTATTTGCAAATCTAACTTATCATATTTCCACTTTATCATATAATTTTTTATCTTATGTCACTTGGGTCCTTAATTAGAATAATACCAATTTACCCTTAGTACTTCAGTTTCCGAAAAATACCAATTTTACTTTTCTCATACTACAAAATTGCAATAAAACTTATGGTCTAATTCGGGGTGTTACATCTCAAACTAAAAGTCTTTGAGTAAATGTCGATGGAATGAGTAAAGGGATGACATGACAAACCCCAATGCAGTAAAATTAATAGATCACCAATCTGAAAAGAATGAGATAGAGCGAGAAGTCGGATAGAAAGAAGTGGGTGAAAACATAGAAACTATGAAATAGACGAATCTGATAAGAGTGAATGTGTTAAGGCAATGTAAATAATATGTCAATGTGTCCATAACTTAGAAGATCCTTAAACTAAGGCATCCACACACTAGAGGGCCCCTATCCCATGTATGAAAAGGTAAACAGGGCTATAAGAGAAAAATATGCCAAAATGCATGCGTGAGGCTCAATGGGCTAGCAATGGTAAAAAAAAATGTGAGTAACAAGTGATAAGGTATATGGCTAACCGAAATGATGGCTACCCATCCTGCGACCATGGTCTCAAACGTAAAACTTTTTCAGTTGATCCACGTTGGTTGACTCGAGGTGGTTTCCATCTAAGTCCATCAACATGCGGCTCCTTTGGAGATTGACTCTCTAATGTAAGGTCAGCTCCCGAGTTGGGTCCTAAGCTTCCCTCTAGGGTCGGTGACCCGATCCTGGGGACTCTCACTGACTAAATCGCCTAGCTATAGTGGTCTAGGCTTAACGGCTTTTTAGCGCGGTCGTCTTCCTAGTAAGCTTGAATATGGTCGAATGACTCTCGATCTCCTCTCTTCCCAACGACTAAGTTTGGTCAATTGTGGTAGGCCACTCGCCTCTAAAATACATTTCTTATTTAGGGCTACTCTCAAGGATCCCATCTCTATCTCAACGGGCAAAATTGCCTCCATACCATAAACTAGAGAGTAAGGTGTGGCTCCTGTAGAAGTGCGAAAGGAGGTGTGATACGCCCATAATAATAAAGGAAGCTTCTCGGACCAGTCTCGAGAAGTCTCAATCATCTTACGTGAATCCTCTTAATAATATTCTTGTTGTGACCTTTACTTCCCCATTTATTATCTTGCACGTCGTGAAGCGATATGTGATGTTGGATGTCATATCTCTGTAATAAAGTGTCAACCTCACCCCTGAAATGCACACCTCTATCCGATATCAACTCATGAGGAACCACATATCTGCAAATAATGAGTGATCTGATAAAGGTGGCCACTTTGGCCGCATTTAGCTTTGCATAAGAAGTGACCTCTACCCACTTCGTGAAATAATCAATAGCGACTAGGATCAACTCATGACCATTGGAAGACTTCAGCGAAATCTTCCCAATAACATCTATGCCCCATACTGAAAATGGCTAAGGTGAGGTCAATGCATGTAACTTTGATGGTGGAACGTGTATGAGATCTCCATGCATCTGACACTCTGTACATCTCTAAACAAACTAACAACAAGTTGTCTCCATGGTCAACAAAAAATAGCTAGTCCTCATAATCTTATGAGCCAACATATGTCCTCCCATGTGGGGCCCACAAACTTCGGCATGGACCTCTCTCATCGCCCGGTCAACTGAATCTCAATCTAAGCACAACAATAACACACCATCAGTTGCATGTCTATATAGTGTCTCTCCATGTATCACAAAGCGGGTGGCCAACTGTCTCAAAACTCTCTTGTCCTTGGCTGTCAAGGCCTCAGGGTATGTGCCATATCTAAGAAACTAATAAATATCATGATACCACGGTAGACCATCATCAAACCCTGACTCGTTAATTGCTTGACAATAAGCGAGGGGCTGCTTCTAGTCTCAATAGCAAGGGTGAACTACCACACCCTCGGGAATGTCAATCATAGGCCATTAGCGAGCATACGTGCGAAGGCGATTCTGCTCTAGGTAGGTGCGTGTGGCTTAAATTCGTCAAATCTCTAGACCTAGCGACTCTAAATGGCATATAATATGGCTAAAGCCGCATCTGGTCTTCCCGATCACCCACCCCAGATGCAATCCTGTAATGCTATATTAGAATCATCGAATATCTCCATCCTTCTAATCTCGAGCTAAAGTGCAGTCTCTAACCTAAGGATACATGCCTCATACTCAACAATGTTGTTCGTGGCCGAATAATGATCCGAAAAGGTCAAACGAGCTGATCTGGTGATATGATCACCATGAGGAGAAATCAATAGAACACCCATCCCATATCTAGAATGGTTAGCTGCACCATCAAAGTACATGTGCCAACCAAACAAACTAGTTACCCCTACAATCTCCTCATCCGAAAAATCATCATCAATCCTCTGTCGTGTCGGAGTAAGACCCAGTGATGCTAACACTCCCTTTTATAGACTTTTGGATGACATCTTGAATATCAAACTGTCGAAAGTACAAGCCATCTCATAGTCTACTCGTCAGCGGTATGTCAAACAGATATTTCAAAGGATCCAAACGAGAGCAAGGCGCATGGAATGCTACGTCATGTAATGTCTCGATCTCAGAGAAGTGGCCCGAGCTAAAGCTAAGCGAGAGCGCTTCCCCGATCATAATGTACCTCGTCTCGAAATAATCCCGGTCAACCTCGAAAATGTGGAATGGCGAAACGAGGATAGTAAAATGGAATGTGATGAAGTCTTGACCTTCTCCATGCACGGTATTGTCATGCATGAATGCCTCTATGGGTCACAAATCGAGCGAAGAGGGTGGGTCGTAGTAATTGTGATAAACTTGCTACGACCATCTTTGTGGCCTTCACCAAACCATTACCGGGCATATGCGACATCAAATACTGGCTATATCCCGAAACAATAGATTTTTTTATGTTGATCAAATGACATGGGTACTAAATCTCTGAAAAATCCCCCTGCTCCACGGTTTGTACCTCATCAAAAGCGAATCCGGTCATAAGCAAATCATCGCCCCCATGGCTAATCTCTAATATTGACTCAGAAGTTAAATGTTCCCCGCCTGTAGATGAAATAATGATCACTCAACCATCATGAATGAACTTCACCTTCAAATGAAGGGAAGATGGGATAGCACCAGCACTATGAATCCATAGGTGGCCTAAGAGTAGGTTAAAGGATACAAGGATCCTCAAAATCTGAAACATAACCTAAAAAAAGGATGGCCCAATCATCAGCTCGAGAGTCAAGGTGCCTATCACCTCTCTACGAGTACTATCATAAGCTCTCACTATCTATGTAGATGGCTCAAAATCTGTGGGCCCATATCCTAAAACAATGGCGGTGAAATAGAGTGGACGGACATTTAGGGCGGTCCATTTATGCGAGGAAGACGAGATGGAACCGACGACCTAAATGACCAACTGATATATGCAAGGTGAGTGTAGTGCGAACCCTCAGAAGGTAAGTCATCCTCAGGAAAACAATGTAGCTAGCTCGACAGGTTGTGAGCACTCTCTCTCGGGCCCTGCTTAGTGTAGTCGTGTCCAGCTAGAGTCCGACTCAAAGCCTTAATCAAAGTCTCTCTAGGGGTGGTAGAGGAAGCTAACAAACTCCAAATAGAGATACGAGCTTGTGTACTCTATAGCTTCTTGAGGATCTCATCATCCTCTCTCCTTTGTTTAGATCTCACAAGCGATATCGGGATCTATGGTAGAGATGGGCCCCGGGAGAGTTGTTATCGACCAACTCTACTTCCCTCGATAACATACTAAATCTCTAGTGTATCAACTATCCCTCGGTCGTGGAGTACGAATAAAAGTCTGAACACTATAATAGAGCCAGATCATTGGCCTCGGTGCGGGGATCCAAACTTGAGTGATGCTCGGCGCCGAAACGACATGTGCTTGAATCTGCTGGCTCGAAAACACCTCATGAACCCCATCATTGATATAACCATCATCAAATACTATGGGCTCCGGCCCCTAATCATCCCATGACAACATATGGATAAGTCATGTTCGGCAAAATGATAGAATGGCCTCTCTTGGGAACTGTGTGTAGAATAAGTGGAAGGGGGTTGGGAGCCAACTAGGCTGTCCCTGACTACACAATACCACGGTCCATCAAAATCTGAAACTCTTTCTTCCTCATAATTTAATTTTTAGTATGTTAAGGACCGATGATAGGCGTAATGTAGGTCCATCCGAAAATGAGGATGAGCGACTTGCGGTAATAGCCTCGGTGCTAATGGGCGAGCAATCTAGCGGTCATCAATGTACGCCAAGACCTCACCCCGAGGCATGCCTAGTGGCGTAAAGTGTTTGAGAAATTTGTCTAGGAACTATGTAAGACTATGGGCTTGAGGTCTGGATGATGAGTAATGAGTAGTCTCTCACTAACACGTGCAACGTAAAATAGGTGTGGTGGAGTATATGGAGCTGGTAACCTAAGCGGCTGAGGTGGTATGGAAGCTCTATACTGAACTGAACTCTGGGCATAGGAAGTCCTGTGCGACCGAATAACATATTGAGGTCTGGGTGCCTCCTATCTAAATGAACTGATGGCTCCTACCTCCCTTGGTCTATATGATCCAAAAGGCTTCTTCCCCTTACTATCAGAAAAGGAAGAATCCAACCATAAACCGCGTGCCATACCATCCTCGATACCATACAATGCCTCACATCAAGCTTCATATCCATAATCATTTACCGTAGATGTCTAGCATAACTGGGTTGTAAACTCCTCATGATCATGCTAATATGCTCTCTCTCTGATGGATGATCAATCATCTGAATAACCTTCTCCCTCCAACGGGAGATGAATGATGTAGCAGTCTCATGAGCTCCTTGCCTCATAGCCTCAAGCTCTCTCTTAGTGACATCTATGGCCGGGTCTGAAGAGGGCATCGGATAAACTCATGGGTGAATCCTCCCCAGAATTAAAACACACGAAGAATCCAAGGTGGCAAACCAGCTCTATGCCACACTACTTAGTGACAAAGGGAACAACATGATCAACTAAGCCTCATCTAAACCCATGCCCCTCATCAACTGACTATATATCCTCAAATGAGTATGTGGACATCCTCTGCCTATACACCGCTCTATGTCAGGCATCCGAAATCTAGGTGATAGTGGGGTCACAAGAGCACTATCAAATCCATCCCACACATTCATACCCTCTGCAACTCTCAACTGTCTAAGCATCTGTTCTACTCTCTATATGTGATCATCAAAAGCACTAGTAGTCTGAACTGGAACAATCGCATGTGATAGGATCACCTCTATAGGCTTTTGGATGACAAAATGAGTGCCTTGAGGGATAGGCGGCGGTGCCATCTGAGCCATCGATGGAGGTGGAGTGGTGCCTATATTAAAACTAGGAGTTTCCTCCTGTATTTGGGAATTTGTGGGGCTGCATGCATCAATCCTCTTATTGAGACCATGTCTTGTATCTGAAACACCGGCGACGGTAGTATGTCTGCTCGATAATGCGTGCATGTGGATCCATACCTGTCTGATCTGATGCACGTGCTAATCTACCTGACTCTAACCCGTGAAGATGGTCTCGATTACGTAATGGTGAATCCACGAGTGTAATAGAAACAAATAAGGTGGAGTCTATGTCGAACCAAAAAGAATGCTACTATAATGAAACTGAAATAAGCAATCCATCACTATGCACAAAACTGTCCCATTGAAACTTAATACTATGATCAATCTCTATATACCCTTGAGAGGAAACCAAAATAGAGGAATCTGGATCCATATCATGACTTTGTTGGCCTTGAAGGCTCACAAATGCACCCACGTGTAGGATGGTCTGAGTGGTAGGATCTAAGCTGACCTAGAAGATCGATGGTGGGCACAAAGACGGGTGGGTGGGTCTTTTAAAGGGGTCCCCAGCAAGAGTGATTGTACCCTCCGGTGGTACACAACCTCCTACATGTCTCCGAAGAGACGGGGTGCTTCCATGCAAGGTGGTCATCAACTCCACACATGCACTTCCTCGACATCTGAGAATGACCTATAGTAAAGGCTCTATTACTCTGGGTGTGCACCGAGGATTAAACTAAAAGGTGGTGTTTGTTTTTCTTATTACTAAATAGAACTTTTTTTTTAGCTTAATCTTTGAATGGTGCCCAATAGCATTAAGTATTAAATTGTTTGTTTTTTAATATTTGGTAGTGAGTAGGGATGGCGCGGAGACGAATTATTTTGAGTTCGAGATCATGCCGCTCTTAATGGCACATGTTTGGTTTAATTTTAATATAGTTTTAAGGTTTCGGTTTTATTTTTCCGTCAGAAAGCGGGTTCGAACTCTATTGTTACTCCACAGCCAAACCCGGAAAAATTAGAAATTTGTTACTAAAAAATGGCAAAATGTTAATGAAAATAATAAATTGCTAAGGGTTCGGGAAACTGAAAATTATCGATCTCGGATGACAAAACGGATTGCGTAGATTTAAATTCGTGTCATAAATCTAGTGACCAAAAAAAGTTTAAGATTTGAATTAAGGACAAAGCGGAAATTTTTTAGATTCAGGAGTTATAAGTTGCTAGTGACTCAAGGGATGAGATTTTTACGAAAATCTCGGAAGTCAGGAAATGTCTTGGGCTAAGTTTATTTAAAATAATGTGAAATTTGAAAAATAAATTATTTGAGCGGCTTGGACCCGAGATAGGCTTGACATATGAGCCAGTGTATTGAAAATAATAATAATAAGCACAGTCCAGATTATATTTTAAAAATAATTTTTATTATTTTATTTTTATAGAAAAATATTAATTTTAATATAATAAAAATAAAGCAAATATAAAGAAATTAAAATTAAAAATAAAACAAAAAATAAAATGTAAAAGGCGAGTTTGAGAATTTTAAATGAGAACTGAGTTTGGGAATTGAAAATAAGCAGGTCGGGTCGGGATGGGGCTGCCGAGTCTCGAATCACTAAGTTGTCATCTGGTAGTGTATATTCTTGAAATTCTTGCTTCTTGTTGGGCAATGATGGAGTTTTTCTTATTTTGGTAGAAAATGACTTTTTCTGAATAGAAAAAGCCAAATATTTTCACTTTTTCTATTAAGAAATTTTTTAAAAAATTTACCAATAAGTCATAAAAATTTTAAAACAAGCGACTTAATCTTGTAGAAATTATTTATTGACGTTAAGTCAAAAAACAAACGCCACCTAAATGTGCAGTGAATGTATGGGTTCATCTGAAAAAAACCTAATATATCTAATACAAAGAAGAGCATGCGGTCGCTACAAATATCACATGAAATCTAGATCCCAGGCTATCTGAGACTTGAGTCGATTTCGCGGCATCGATATATCGACCACCTTTGGAATGCTCCCAGTATAAATATAACTCATCGCTGGACCTTACTCTAATCATTAACTCAGGTTGAAGATCAAAGAAAGAAGCGAAAGCAAGTCTCGATCAAACATCGAAACCGCAAGCAACGAAGGAGCAAAGTCGACCCGAGGCCCAGGGAGTCGGAGATAAGGGGATAAATGTGTGTCACGCCAAACCAACCAACTAGTAGTCAGCAAGAGAAGGGTAGTCATACAACAAGTAGTCATGCGAAACATAAGTATCTATACACAATCAATATATCAAAATGCAGAAAAAATACAATAAGAATACATCTTGATGAAGCAAATTAATTAATAAAAATTAAAATTAAAAAATTAAAAAAATAGAAACAAACACTTAATGTGTTATTAGCACAAAGAGTAGATATCAAACAATCAATCAATCAATTGCCACATTTTCCTCAAATTATATTCAGGCTTGACCCACTAAAATCCCCAATGGAGTCGCCATTTTGTAGACCCGCATTTTTCACGTGCGTCCCCACTCGATGGTGAGACTCGCTTTTAATTTTTTTTTTTATTTCTTTGAAAAAATAGTTTTAAAAAAAATGGTTTTTGGAGTCACCACTTATTTTAGTTATTTTTTTAAAGGGAAAACAAAATAAGAAATAAAACTCTAGTGTGAATCCTTATTTAGGAAAATACGTGTCCACGAAAAACCAAGTCCAAATTCGGAGGTCACGTTACCTATCGACAATGTACGGTAGTGAGCCGTAACACCCCTCTAAGCCCATATAAAAACGATCTCTAATAAACAAGTTTAGGGAATTGTAATGATAATTATTACGAATCTAGATAAATCATGTAGATGGTAAATAAAAAGCAAAATTAAAGAGAAGAAATGTGTACCTTGGCGGCGGAGTGAGAGTGCTATTAATAGGAAATCTCTATTAGTTCGTGTAATGATATAGAATATTAGCGTCGATTAAAGCGATTTATAGATCGAGTCGAATTATTTGGTAAAGGATACATGAGATGTCGGGCTGTAAGCCCATTTATATGTTACACAAATTAACTCCACAAAATTCCATTTTATAGGAACTATATAATTAATCATGTGTTTGGAATTTTTGAAAACTGATTTGAAATTGAGGTTTTGAAAATTGAATGTTTGAAATTTTGAAAATTGAGAATTTTTTAAATTAATTTGAAGTTTGAGAATTTTGAATTGGGTTTTGGAAATTGAATTTTAAATTAAGAACTTGAATTTTATAAATTTGAATTTAAAATTTAAATTTGAAATTAAAGTGAGATATTTGAATTTTATAATATGAAACTTTGAATTTTGGGATTGGGAAATTGTAAATTTGAAATTGGAAATTATGAGACTTCGAATTTTTAGATTATGACACTTAAATTTTTGAAATTGAGAATTTTGTAAATTGGAAAAAATAAAAACTTGGAAAAAAAAAATGAAATTGAAAATTAAGGAAATTGAATTTTATAGTAGAAAAATTGAATTTTAAAAGATGAGAAAATGTGAATTTGAATTTTTGAAAATTGGATATTTAAATTTTAAAAAAAATGAGGAATGAAAATTTAGTACTTGAATTTTTTGGAAGACTGGATTTTAAGATTAAATATAAAAAAATGAATTTTAGAAAATGAGAAATTGAATAAATTAAGGGTGGAAACGACGGGTTAAGAATGGAGTCGAGGAATCGTGGCCAAAGGCTTGATGAATGACCTAGCAGATTCGATAAAGCCCAGCACAATGGGTTGGGTCCCAAGTAAATGAGGTTATAATAGATTGAGTTTCAAGTATGTTGAATGCAATTTGATGGTGAAATATATTGAAACAGAAAATGGGTTGAATATAATATGTTGGACTAAGTAAGTTGAACCCAAAGCCCAATGGGTTGAATTATAAGTATTTTGAGTACAGACTAATGAGAACTAAGTAATGGGTTGTCTGCACAATTTGATGAAACAAGCCCAATGAGAACTAGTAATATGGTTGTCACGTAATTTGATGGAAATGCAAGTATGTTGGAGTGCGTAATGGGTTTGGTCTAATATGTTGGGCTCAAGTAAGTTAATTTGAAGCCCAATGGGCTGGACTTAAGTATGTTGTTTTTAGTAATGAGTTAAGTAATAGATTTTGCCCTAGTTTGATGGGGCTGGTAATAGGCAGTGTGGGTTGGGCCTAATTTGATGGGCTTAAACTAATTGGTTAGGCCTAATTTGTTGAGCCTGAATAAGTTGGGCTTAAACTAATGAGTTGAACTTAATTTGAATATTTAATAATTTAACCCTAATTCAAAATAAAATTATAACATTCAATCATACTAAATTAAATAAAAATTATGTCAATTAAGAATTCCAAAAGTGATAACTGAGGGTAAATTCAAATATTATAAAATTTAATTTTCCATTATTCAAGACTAATTTCACATATTAAAATCTAAAAAAAAACTTTTAATTTAATATTTGACAACCTAAAGTCTATGCAAATTTTTTCAAGTTAACTATTAACACACAAAAATATAATTACACATAAATAACAAAATTAAACCCAAATGTAGTAATCTTGAGGAGTCAGCAGTTGACTGGAACATACACTGCTTGAGCATGATCTGCAAAACAAACAAGAAAACGGGGGGGTCTCCATCGTTTCCTCTCCGATGCTAAAGTTAGATTTTCTCTTTTTATGAAAAATCCCAATCTCTCAGTTTCGAGTCACTTACCTTATCTCATATCATGACCTCCTTTTATCAAAGAGGAAGGGGATCCACTTTTCGTGGAAAGTTGATAATTCCCTCCCAAATTGGAAGGGGAAGGTGGCGCATAATACAACGTGTGGGGCCCAGATTCTTATTTTAAGTGGACATATTTCCCGAATCTGGGACCCGAAGGCGTTTGTCTACCTTGAATTCCGCAGTGTAAAGGCATGGAAGGGCGCATACTCTCTACGAAATTACATCGCGTGACTTGTTAAATAAAGCATAGGAGATAGCATCAGGGAATGTCAACCGCTACTTGGAAGCTGGAGAGGGATATCTGGATCCGGACTCCTAAGTTAAGTTCGCCGGCCCGGCCCAATTATAGCCTTTAGTTGTACTAGGCCTATTAGCTAGGGCAAGCCATCAAGCACCCACAATGCCCCCGCTTTCTGCTAGGGAGACGATCGTCCCCGGTTGGAAAAAAGGGAACATCCTTGATCGTCATATCATGGGGAACAGCAGGCAATCAATGCTGGTATGTTCCAATGTGAATTTTCTAACTTTTTTGAATGTGCATTAGATGTCGTGTGGTCGCTTGAGATGACCCTGAGACTAGAGGCTGCTATAAAAGGCTGGAGGGTGACGGGGTCCATTGTGCCACTAGTTATCCATGTTTCTCCAACAGAGAAGGATAATTGACCGTTGTTGAGAATCAGATTTGGTGGATTGACGAATGAAGTATGATTGCGATCGACCATTTTAGCGTGCTTTCCAAGCATGAATCAGACCAGAGATTGCATGGTTTGAGCGGAGTCGGAATAGATTATGCATGTTCTGGTTGGTCTTTGGGTGGTTCTAAAACTGGAATAAAATCCTCTGCATCCAAGGACACCCCCTGCCAAATCAGCGGGGCTTTTCGATTTCATCTCCCCCTTCTTGAACCCCCTTTCCATCTTTCCTTGTTTCTTAGTTTTTGGTAGCGTTGTTGCTGCTGCTTCTTCTTCCTCTTCTGCCTCTGCTCAGTATTTGACTCGGACGAATTGTGTAGCCAATTCAATATGATTGCTTAGCTGTAAGGTCATGAATGTAATGATGGATGCCGTTTGGTACAATTAATAAAATCGTACTTATTTGACATTTATGTACTTTGTTCTACCTTGATATTTCTATACTTTACTTTCTATCTTGAGGCAGGGGCTAATCCATTGGCCATCGGTTGGGATATTCAGTGAGCCTAGTTAGTGGAATGGCTTTGGGTAGGGGCCCAACAGGTTAGGATAACAAGAGGGCCCACTAATCCGGCTCGTATTCCCTTATTGTGCCCTAAGAGTTGGAGCGTCACCAAGAAGCGAAGCGACTAGTGGAGTGATGAGTTAGCGTCGCATTTAATGCGCCCATAGGTCCTAGGCGGTTGGTATGTAAGGAGTCATTATTGGGCTTTTCTTTTTCCCATTCTTTTCATCCTTGGGTTTACATACCTTTCACCAATTCGAAATCTTCTGCATATACACTGTTGCGACTTTGTGTTTGTTTTCGAATCGTTCTTCCAGATGTTTGTTCAGTTCTTAGTTTTACAGGTAATCTTTATTTCCCTTGTAAGTGTGTTGAATCTTTACTACCGGCCTTTATTCGGTCATGGGAAGTTCTGGGGTGAGGGTAGGTCTAGGGTTTATTAAGCCCGGATGGTTTTTGCCTAGGTTTGGTGATTTTACCTTTTTACTCGTTTGGTGTGCGGCTTTGTTTCCAAATGCCTGCCTTTGTTAAACAGTTTTTGCACTTTACCAGGGCACTGTCGGCCCTTGTTCATCCAAACATAATCAGGATTCTAACCGGATGCAGCGTTTTGAACTTCTTATACCAGCTCGACCTTTCACTGGTCGAGATTTGCTTCGCCTATTCGTTGATATTAAGGTGAGGGGGTCGGATGTCTATGTCGATCCTGGATTCCCGGCTGCAGTTCGTGAATGGACTCCCCGATTCTCCTAAAACAGAGGCAAAGGGAGTTATTTTAGTAAGGGGGCCTTGGGATGGCTTCACAGGGCTCTCCGTCTCGCATTTGATATTAACTTGTCCACCGGTCTTTCCCGGGTGTGTGTGTAGGAACTAGAAGTGGAGCCAAGTTTAGATACATGGATATCTATATATCTTTAAGCGCGATGATTGTGGATTACTAGTGTAGGAAAAGCGGAGCGGAGTTGAAGTACAATCCCGATAGAAGAGCGAGCCTCGAGAAGGTCGCGATACAATTGGAGATTTTTCGAACAGGAGCGCCATTATGAGGTTCTTCTCACTTTAAAGAACCTTGCTAATGTGAGGCAGAGCCTGGCTCCCTACAGTCTTTCAATTATCCCTCGTTCGCTGCCATTAGAGATTGTGGAGGAACGCCGTTACCTCTGATCGCTAGAGTTTACTGTAGGGTAGTGCCCATCAGCGGGGATCCAGGCGAAGCATGTAGGGAACAAGAGGTCACGGGCCTGCCGTCATATCGATCGACCTCTATGGGTGGGGGTTCCGGCTCAGCCTCCACCGGGACCGGGTCGGGACGAAAAGGGGTATCATCTACTCGTGAAACCTCTACCAAGAAAGGGATGGTTGCCCCGGTACGATCGTAAGGAAGGGACGAGGCACGGTGAAGAGTACTCGAGGGGCCCAGTGGAAGATTTTATACGCTGGGGTTCGTCCACAGACAATGAGCCTTTAGCCGGAAGGAAGAGATGTGGTGTTGCCGATCGTTGTCGCGAGCTCATGACGGGAGGATGCCAGGAGGTCGTCGGGCTGAAGTGAGGCAGAGCTCCCACTGGATGGGGTTCGGAGATCACGAGGCATGTGTCGTGATTTTGGCCTCTCCCGAGACAGGATCTAATGACCAGTCGGGTTCGAAGGACATCGCCCATGGAGAGCCAAGGGAGAGTATACGTTCCACACACCTCACAGGTGCTCCACCCTCTGGCTGGAATTCGGAAAGCCTTAGGGCAATGTTAAACTAGCATTGCAGGGCCTGAGGCCATTGCAGCCCTAATCGGATCTTCTTCAAACTCTTATCTCCCCCTCGCGGCCGGCACCGGTGATGGAGGAAGTGTGACACACAGGCTGACGACATCAAGCTCATCTTCCAGCTAGTTGGAGCCTTTTAATCGGGGTGAATGCAGCGGCCCGTCGTCCTGGAACGATTTGTACTGGGAAACATTACGGATGCCGCGTGGCCTCAGGGAAGTTGGACTAGGTGAAGAAGTATTCGTGGGATGCCTTTACTGATTGGTACTATAAAGGGATATTCGACAAATAGTCCGGGACGGGATGGGTCGCAACCGTAACTACGTCCAGTTGGCAAAGTTGGTAAAGTAGTAATTCTTATAAAAAGTTCTGAAATCATAGTTTTGCCGTTTTACTAAATACGCTTCTTTGCAGGCTATCATTGCCATTCAGAACATGTCCCTCCAACACCTTGGTCGGTCGATTGGCTAAGGGATGCGGAGGGCCCGGTATGTTAAGTCGGGCTTTAGCCCGGGATGATAGCTTGGATGCCTCTTTAAAGAGGTTGGTCTTGCACATTTGGGAGGCAGGAATTTAAGAAGCCACGAGGATAAGGCAACTTCGGGCGGAGGGGCGGGAAGGGATGCTGCCCAGGCATGTGGGCGGTGATAGGCGCGGTTGGAAGCCAGGGGCGAGCAATGCCGAGGCCTTGAGTGGAGTTGGGCGACTGGGTCAATGCGCCACGACTATCGAAGGTGTGGGAATTTGGAAAGTAGTCCCGGAACAGACTCGTTGATAAGCCTTGGCTGCTTGCAAAGGAGGCCTCTTGGGAAGGCGGAGAGGAAGGAATGGTCGCCCAATGGATGACTATTTGTCTTTACTCATGGTAGGGACCCTGAGAAGGAGTTTGCGGCACACGGAGAGTTGCGGAGGAAATTAAACCTTAGGCGGGTTTGATGCGAACAGTGATGTGATTTTCAACTATGGCTATTGTTACTATGCTTTTGCGCATGATATACATGGGAGCAAGCCCATGATCACAACCGGGATGCCAGACACATCGACTCTTTTGACTTCAGAATTTTTTGTGAATCCTCGATGCCCCCCGAGCTCTTCATCTGTCTTGCCCTACGGAGCTTGTCGAGATTACTGGAGAAGATTTTCTAACCAAGGATCTCCCGGCTGCTGTGGGAGGAGTAGATATTCCGCCGAGGCCCCCGACTAGATCGGATAAGGAACCCAAGGTTGTTGAAGAGGGTTAGGGCTTTAAATTATCATTCACTTGTGGGGCATACTCTCTTTGCGAGACATTTTATTCTTTGTTTTTTGTACCTTGACATTTTGAAAGGCATTTTATCTTCTGCTTTTTGGAGAAATACTTTCTTTCGGTTTAGCTCAGTAGAGTTATAATTAGCCCGATCAGACGAGATATCTCATTCTACAATGCCCGCCCGGGATTTTATACTGAAAGTTGAGTGCTATCATCCGGGGTGCATTGGCGAATTAGATAACACTTACCTATAATGGGCCAGATTGGTTTTGCTGTACTATGCCATCCAGACTCTCATATAGACCAGCAAAATATTAACTATGCTGGGCTGGATAGGTCATTTTCCGCGCCATCCGGGCTTTAGGTTGACTAGTTAGATGTTATCTGGCGAAGGCCCGGGCGGGTGTTTTCGCCACTGGACTTTAGTTTGACTAGTTAGATGTTATCTACTTAGGGCCGAATCGTCATTTTCCTACGCCATCCAGACTTTGCTTTGACCGGGTTGGGTTGTTTTGCCAGTGGATGGATGGATCGTGCCCAGTGTCGGACCGGAAGATGATGGTTGGGTGTTTATCTGAAGCGGAGCGGGTTGGATGGACTTTGCGCCATCGAGTTTAGTTTGACCCGATTAGATGTTACCCTAACCCAAGACGAGATAGGTAAATTTAGCCATCCGAGCTTTAGTTTAACCAGTTAGGTGTTACCTAAGCGGTAAGATAGGTCATTTTACGTGCCGTCAGGCTTTAGTTTGACAGGTTAGGTGTTTACCTAGCAGGAATCGGGATGGGTCATTTTAACGCCATGCGGGATTTAGTTTTCCAGTTAGGTGTTATCTAACTTCATGAAACCAGATTGTTTTCTACGCCATTCGGACTTTAGTTTGACCAGTAAGGTGTTATCTAACTAAGCCGGATAGGTCATTTTCATCAGGACTTTAGTTTCATCAAGGTTATGTGTTATCTAGCGGCTAGGATAGGTCATTTTTGCACCATCGGACTTTGGTTTACATTGATTATGTTATCTAAGCTGAAGTAGGATATGTCATTTTCTACGCCATCCGGACTTTAGTTTGACCTTGCATGAGGAGAAAAATAGATGACATATGCGTTTGATATTAAATCATTCTTTATTGATAATACCTCTTAAGATGTGTAGCGTTCCACATTCTAGGTACAGAGGTCCCATTAAGTTTGTCTAACGAGTAAGATCCGGATTCACTGACTCGTGTTATAAGATATGGTCCTTCCCAGTTGGGTTGGAACTTTCCTGCATTTGGATCAACTATATTCTCAAATACTCTTCTTAGGACCAGATTCCCTGGTTGGAACGTTCGAGGTTTGACCTGTTTGTTGTAAGAATTTGCTAACCAACGATGGTAGGATGCTATGCGGATTGCCGTTGGCTCTCGCAATTCATCGAGTGTGTCTAGATCCTTGACCATCAAATATGTATTCCCACGTGCAGGACATTTGTCGGGATGGTGACACGATTTAAGTAGGATTATAGCTTCCATCCGTAAGTAATTGCAAAGCGGGGATATCTGGTGGAACAACGAGCGATAGTTACGTAATCGAGTATGCCTCGAGGAGTTAAATCTACCCCATTTGCCTTTAAACTAGAAATCAGCCCAAGCTTCTTAGAATTTGTCAATGAGGGGTTTTGTTTGAGGCTTAACTGGAACATTGCTGCGGATACCGTGGGGTGGAGTATAGATTTTTTATCTTCAATTCCTAATAGAAGTTTCGATGAACTGGTTGTCGAATTGGGGCGGGTGTCGAGACACAGTGTGCGGGGATGCCGAACCCGACTATCTGATATTCTTCCAGATAAATTGAGTGACATCCTTATCTTTTATCGAGGAGAATGCTTCGACCTCAATCCATTTCTTGGAAATAGTCGGTGACTGCAGTAGCTTCTTTGGGTCGAGGCGCGAGTGAGGCGAGTGGTCCGACTATACTCCAGATCCCCATTGAGCAAGGGCGAGGGCTAGAAATAGAGATCAGATCTTGCATCGATGATTTCAGGACGGGAGCAAGTTGTTGGCAGGGATCACACTTTCTAGTATAATTGGCGGCATCAGCTCTGATGGTTGGCCAATAGTACCCTTGAGTGTGGGCCCTATGAGCCAAAGTTTTGCCGCCAGGGTGATTTCCACATATTCCTTCATGCAGCTCTGCTAACACATACTGGCTCTGTTTGGGCGTTAGACATTTCAGATTCGGGCCGCCCAAGGATAGTTTGAATAGTTGCCCATTAACTAAGGAAAATCTAGTTGACTGGACTTGAAGTTTGTGGGCCTTACATCCCTCACTTGGGGTTGTCACATGCCCAGATATAGTGTAATGCAGGTCCATGTGAGGAGGTCTTTGTCCACCTGATTTATTTGTGGGGATGTAATTGACGAAGCTAGCTGATAGTAGATAGGCAGAAATATAGTTTCAGTGATTGGTAGAGAAGCGGCCACATAAGCCAAGGCGTCTGCCTTTTCATTAGAGTCTCTGGGAATATGCTCCAACTTCCATGGAAAACTACTCAAGCGTTGTTTCACCCGAGAGACGTATTTCACCATTCGAGGGTCTCGGGATTCGAATTCTTCGTTAACTTGCCCGACCACCAATTGGGAATCACTTTGGACTAGGAGCTTGCCGGCAGACAGGGCGGCTGCTAGTTCAAGCCCAGCTAGGATGGCCTTGTATTCTGATTCATTGTTAGAAGTGCTAAACCCAAGTGGATTGCACATTCGATCTTATCCAGGATGAGGATTTTTAGCAGTAAACCCGATGCCCTTGAGTTTGTTTGGGCCTTGTCGATAGTAAGCGTCCGCGGTCAGGCTTATCGGGCGAGTTTCGATTGGGGAGTTACTGTATGAAGTGGCCCGACACTTGCCGCACGGCCTTGGCTTGCTTATTGGATGTCGTATTCGGCTTAGTTCGATTACTTTTGCGACATTCTTCCGAGATAAAATCCCGGGCGAAACACATGGCCATAGTGCTCGAGGAGAGGGGTACATTATCCTAATGATAGGTGTGCACGGAAGTAAGGGCAAAGTTTCTTGTTTGTATTCGGAGTAGGCGGCTGCTGAGAGATGGTATGCTGGTCTTCGCATCGGCTAAGGACTTGCTGACGAAGAACACAGGCCTCTATTTTCCGTTTTCATTCTCTTTGAACAATGAGGCACTTACTACTGTATCTGAGACTGCCAAGTAGATTAAGAGAGTCTCATTGGTGTCGGGACTTGCGAGAATTGGGGGTTGTTTAAATCACTAGCAGTCTAGACAAAGCGAGCACATTAACAATCCCGTCTAGCAGATTAGCTCCCTTTAGGGTGGCGAAAAATGGCTTTAAGCGTCCCATGAGCCAGGAAAATAAGCGAGATCGGCGGTTGTGGCCGTCGATTGTTTGCCTCTTTTCTGAACTACGAATTTGGAGACTCTAGAATGGCTTTAAGCTGGGAAAGGTTTGCCTCAATCCTGATGCAAGGTCATCCATGAATCCCGAAGCAGGCACACCTTGCGACCTCGAATACACATTTTTGGGATTGGGTTCATATAGGTCTTGAGGAGGTCGAATACATTCTGAATGGAGTAGCATGGTGAAACCTCCTTGGACTTTATTAACATATCATCTATATATAATTCCATATTTTTCCTGAGTAGTGGCCAAAACATCTTGATTACCAGTCTCTGATAGGTGGCCCTGACATTCTTTAACCCCAATGGCATTACGTTGTAGCAGAATAGCCCGTGATGGGTGATAAAAGACGTTTTCTCGGCATCAGGCGGGTGCATGGGGATATGATGGTAGCTGGAGAATGCATCTAAGAAGGATAACATGCCATGCGTGGGCCGATCGATCATCCCGATCAATCTCGAAGCGAAGGGAAGCTATCCTTAGGATGCATCGTTGAATCAGTGTAGTCTTTGCAAAGTCAATTTGCACTCCCTTTCTTTTGGAACTCTTAGCCATGTTAGCAAGCCATTCGAATTATTTCCTTCTCGATGAAACCAGGCCTCAAAGGTTATCTACCTCGGCACCGGATGATCGATGTGGTCAGGAGTGGAAGCATAGTACTCTCTTTGCGAAGATGGATTACGGCAGATGGAAGAACGTTCAACTTGTGGGAAGCGTTCGTGGGGCTTATCCCTGTCATGTCTGAATGGGCCTAGGCGAACACGTCGGCGTTAGCCTTTAGTACTTCTTCTGTGAGCCCTTTCTTCAACGGTCGAGGAGAGACTATAAGGTGCATCTACTCAAGACCGCCTATAGGCATGGATTACCAGAGGATCTACTTGCTTGATGGTTCCATGTCTTCTAAAGTGGCCCGGGCAGCAGGCCTTAATTGCTATGATGATGGGTGAGTCTCAGAGGGTGAGCTATCGGGGCCTTTTCCCCTTTCGCGCTCGTGAATTGACAGCTGATAGCACTGTCGAGCAGCTAATTAGCTACCCTAGAGGTCAACCTGCCTGGATGTCGTGAGATAACTGATAGTTTGGTGGTAGGTTAAGGGGATTGCTTTCATGGCATGCGTGATTCATTTTCTGATAGTGTATGTGGGCCCCGAATCTTCAGCCAATGAAAGCACGATTGCCCTGGCGAGTTCTTGGTCGCCTTGACGAGAAGTATCCTTGCAGTCGGTGTGGTGGACCCAGTAAATCAGACGAGACTGTCGGGTGGGCGGGATGTGACGGGACTTTCATCTGCAAAAGTGGGAGGTGCAGCAGCTGGGTGTGCTGCACGGATCAAATAAGGACCACATTGCTGCACATCGAGGAAATTGTTATTACACGAGGTGAGTATAAGTGCATCATAATGGGGAGTGACCGGGTCAGGGTTTTATAGGAGGAAAGGATATGGGAGATTCGATCGAATTTGGCTTAGTTGTCTTTCTAGGAATGCTGATGAGTTACTACGGCTCACAACTAAGGCAGTGGAGCATTTTTCATCTCTGCTTCTTAGACTAGTATTGATCATCGATTGGGCCTCCCAGTACAAAGTTGAAGGCGGGTCGGGGCTCTGACGGATGCTCGGTAGATAGCTCACATAAATTTACGAGGGTGGCAGTTTCGGTTCTGCGGTCGGCTCCCAGAATGAACCTTCGAGGTGCCACGCCCGGTTCAATATTTCTACCAAGAACTTTAGGCCTTGCGATGATTTATTTCATGGTCGTGGTCCTGTGATGAGTCACACCTCGTAGGTTGCATTAGTTTGGATTTTTCACATGGGTGGGGCCGTTCTTCGGGGTGATCCGGGATGAGGGGAAGCGGTAGGTTTGTAGGAAGATGTTAAGAAGGGATAGATTGGGGAGGATCCCTTTTATTTTAAGGTGTTCTTAGAGGCACGGCCCTTGCTTTGGCACCGCTACATTAGGTTGGCTCTTTGTGGCGACTTGCCGCTGGGCAGTATCATTACTTTGTTTGTGAGGCGGCGAGATATTATCCTCAGTGGGTATTTGTACGCAGCAGATACAGGTTCTTCCATGAATGCAGGTGGATCAAGGGAAAGGGACTGGAAGAAAGGAGTAGTCGACCCAAAGCTTCTTCGGAAGTTCTGTAAGACTGCATCCATACTATACGTATCAATTTGTTGACGGCACAATAAATCTCGGGTGAAGTCGGGATGGATTAAATGGAATCCAGCTTGAAAGAATGGATTGGGCGAGCTGATGTTTTCTTTCTACCGAATGAAGCACAAATGCGGGAGACAAATCATTATAATTCTTGAATGAGTTTAGAGATCCTCTTGGAAGCTTGTGGAACCGGACGGAGCGGGACCTTCCCGGGCTAATAGGGAATACCTTACAGTCGTCGTTCTCGGCGTTAAGGATCATTGACTGGTTATAATGCAACATATGATCATATGGATCAGAGGAGCCGTCGTACATGGCAAAGCCGAGGAATGACAAATCCGAGGGTTTCGTGTCTAAAATATCTTGTGAGGGAAGAACTGACATGTCTTGTGGTTCGGACCAGGGGATAAAATCTTTGCATGCGGGGTGGGAGGCGCCCCGAATGGGTACTGCTCAGGTAGAAACTAGGGTTGCCATACCCCCGAATCGGGTGGAGAATATATGTTCAGGCCCCCGATTCGAGCGAGTGCGTCACGATTAGTGCCCAAAGTGCTACCTTTAAACCTTTATTCAAATGGGTTTGAGTGCTTTTGCACACTAATCATATCAATTAAGCGATTGTCATGTGCATGTCCACTTAGTGTTTTTGATTTGTTTTGAGATTGTTTTGTATAGTTTTTGCGGGTTTTTGAGAACTTCAATCAGCAGCTTGGCTTCTTATTGGTGATCGCGAGAATCTCGATGATTTCAAGTGGCGATGAAATGTCGGTCGAGTGAAAGGAATTGAGAGAGCAAAAGTGATGGATAAGGAGTCACCGGGGAGGGAATCGGTGAGCAAAACGGGGAAGCGAGCAATCGAGTTTTAAGCTATGATTGAGAAAATTCCCATTTGGGATTGCGAAAATTCGCAATCATGGCGAAAATTTCGCGATCTAGCGAGTGAATTTTCGCTAAATTAGGCTAGAGAAATTTCGCTAGCTAGCGGAATTTGCGTACTCTCGTAATTTTCAATTTCGCTATCTCTAAAAATTTCGCTAGGCTAGCGAGAAATTTCGCTAACTAAGCGAAATTCCTTTGTTGATAAAGCGAAATTTCCACTTTCGCTATCTACGTAGAATTTCGCTAGGCTAAGCGAAATTTCATTAACTTATAAGCGAAATTTTAGCTATGCTAACAAAATTTCTGCATAAGCGAAATCTCGACCCTGTGTTTTAGTATTTTGGTTCTAAACGACCACGTTTTGATAAATTACCATTTTGTCCCTGATGTAATTTCATATTTTAGGCAATTTTGTATTTTCACACTTTGGGTTTGACTATATAAACCCCTTAAACTTTGTAACCCTAGCAGACTTTTCATTTTATAAAGTTTTTCTACTGACTTTCATTTTAGGGTTTTATTTGCTCTCTTCTCTCTCCTCTCTCCTCTTTCTTTCATTTTCTCGGCTGCCAAACACCCCCTTGAGGATGACAACTCAAGGGATCAAGCACAAAACTAAGCCTCATAGCGAAGAGGAGGGTTGCTAGCTTGGTTTGGGGTTGTGCGGGTTGTCCTCATGCTTTGAATATTCTGAGTACAACATTTGCCCATAGTTCCCCTGACTTTCCAATCTAGGGTTTAATGCCATTTTAATGTCTTTCCTTTGAATTGTGTCTTACATCATGCTTTAGAGTTCAGTGTATTCTTAATGTTAGATGCAGTGACATCCTTTAGATGTCATTTACGAGCCACTGAAATGAAGTTAAATGCTAGGGTTTTAAACTGAATGGGACTTTGAATGCTTAGTACTTGGTTTGACTCAAATAGGAGTAGTTCTAGGGTTAGGTTTTATAGCTAAACAAAGATCCGGTTTTGGCTTTGACTATAGGTCATTTGCCCTAATGCGAGGAAATAACCCGAGGACAACGTAATACCCCCATGTTATCAAGTTAGTGACCCAAGCCTTCAAGGTTACCATTTCACACTTTCATTTAAGCCATTACAGAGTCAACCAGTGAACAACCAACCTCTCCTGTTTTTAACAAAATCCAAAAATCCAAACTAAAGCCTCACCATTTCAAACAAGTGCTAATCATTAGGTAGGATGAAACGAAAATCCCCGTCATTGGACCTAGACCGTTATCTTTGCGGTAGCTTGACTCACAGCGTGAGAGAACAGGAATATAAATTTTGTTGATTCGCATCACCTACCCGTGTACGAATCAAATGGGCGCCGTTAAGATGGTGCCAAACTAAATGTATGACAAGGTTGATGTGTACTTGTAATTCACATTACAAGTATTAGTGACCCTTCGGTCCTTTTTGGTGAGTGTGCGGGAGCGCAAGTTTTCATCACTTGGCGATCCTTTACTTACTTTGTTTTGTTTCTTCTTGATCGATTTTGTTTTAACTAACACGACTTCTTTGCTCAAGCTTTGTTGTGTTCTTTGTTACGTTTCATTTTGTTACTTGGTGTTTATACGTGCTTGGGACGAGAGGACATAGGTAGATTGCAAGAGTAAAGTGCGCAATTGAACAAAGTTGTGAAATCGGTGTGCCTGATGACAAATGGATCCTCTACAGGAACGACAAAGTCAACAAACTCCTCCCATGAATCAAACAACATACGGTCGATGGGAACACATTACACCCTCACCAGAGTTGGAGTACTTATACAAATCATACCTCCTGGCGAGGATGTAGCGGTGAGACCCTACTTGGTGCCTAGCTACATTTCATGAGTATGGAGAATGAAAATCCATATTCACACATAAGGAGTTTTGAGGAGGTATGCATAACTTTTAAGGAGGGAATAGCAGCATAGGTTGCCTTTCAGTGAGGCATTCCCATTGACCTCGGGATAAAGCCAAAATGTGGCTCAACTCAACGAGGGTGGAACGATTAGAAATTGGGGCCTATCTTCAAGCAGATTTTGAAGAAATTCTTCGATTGCCACCAAGACCAACGGTTGAAGAGAGAGAGCGGATCTCATATAGGCCTATGACAATGAGAAATTCTACCAATGCTAGGAGAGATTCATGGATACCATCAGTGCTTGTCCACATCATGGTTTCGACACCTAGATGTTAGTGAATCATTTCTATAATGGTATGTCCCCTGCCATGAAGCAATTGCTAGAAACCATGTGTGGAGGTGATTTTTAAGTAAAAACCTAGATGAAGCTATGGATTTCTTGAGTTATGTGGCTGAAACTTCCCGAGGGTTGGGATAGGCAGGCAGGAGAGGTGGAGAAAGAAATGGGGCCCTCGGCACACCAAGGGAGGAATTTACTTTCAGAGGATGGAAATGAAAGCAAAATCTCGACCTAGCTAGGAAGGTGGAGGAGCTAAGAAGGAAAGAGGCTCCATGAAGTCGGGCGGTGGCCGAAAACCTTGCCACGAGCCAGCCCATTCATCGGTTGTCAACCTCTTGTTGATCCGGGGAGAACATCATCCAAGCGCCCCATCGGTGAAGGATTTGATGTCGAGAATATGCAAATCTTGTAGGTCATTACAGACACAACCCGATACCCACATTATGGTAGCTACCACACAATTCCAGGAAGAATCACTGACCTCTCTGGAGCCTGTCCCTTTTCATGTACTTTGGTGCCCGAACAACGAGTTTGGTTCCTCATCTCAGCCCACCTGACCCGTCATCATCCTCTTCACACGGTAGATGACTATCTTGAATTTGAGCAAGGTGGTAGGCAATTTTATTGGAAGAACAAAAGGGATCAATGCACAATTGTACAAGGATTGACAACGTAGAAAGTACAACGAAACAAAAAAGAATAGATGGGCTTGAGAGCAATCTTAATCAGAAAATAGACAACCTCGATTATTCAATCACAAAGATCAGCAATATTACGGAGGTACAGGAGAAAGAAGGTTCCTTCCCCAAACATTGCCAAATCGAAGGGTCGTGAGGTAGAGTTCATCCAACTGATGTCGGGATGGATGAAGTGAAATCCATAATCACTCTGAGGAGTGGAAGGGAAGTAGAGCAATCAGTGCCCATGACTACTGAAGAGACATGCAAAGAAAAGGAAGCTGAACCTGAAAGGATGATCATCGGTGAGGACTCAATGAAACGCGCATGCACCGCCTCCATTTCCACGAGGAACTAGAAGTAAGAAGAAGGCATCGATCACGGAAGTCCTAAGGCAGGTGAAAGTCAACATACCTCTTTTGGACATCATCAAACAAGTCCCTGCCTATGCAAAGTTTTTGAAAGATCTTTGTACAATCAAAAAGGGATTGGGCATTGAGAAGAAAGCCTTTGTAAGGCAAGTCGAGTGCCGTAATCAGCAGAACCCCGATTAGTCCTGAGGATCTTGGATCCCCACAAATATATCGGTCAACATTGGTGGGACTTGCATAGACAAAGCACTGCTAGATTTGGGGCAGTGTGAACCTACGCCACATACTCGGTGTATGAGCGGTTAGGTTTTGGGAGAGCTTAAACTACCGACATCACTCTGTCATTTGGCCCGATCGATGGGTGAGTTCCTCAAAAGGAATGACAAGATGTGGTGGTGAAGGTGAGACCAGTTCTATCATTGTTTGGGCAGACGATGCAGAGCCAATGCAAGTAAATTTAGTGTGTCTTTGATTATCATGGAGGGTGTTTGGCGCGGGCGGAAGTACGATCATCGATTGCTAGTGGAGTCATGCAACTCACATTTGTGACATGACATTGGAGCCTGAATATTTTTCACTTGAATAGCAAGCCTGAGTTGGTGGAAAATGAAAATCAAGGGGCCCGATGAAGTGTGCTCGATTGACGAAATGCGGGGAAGCCAATGTCGTAGAATTGCGAGAATTGGTTAGCCCGGGGTGACGGGTTGTTTGGGAGTTGCCATCGATGCGTCCAACTGCCCGGGCGATTTACTTTCGATTCAAAATCAACCGGTGAGAAGAAAATCGACAAGAGAAATCAAGCATCAAGAATTTTGCGGCCTGGACCAGCTGCGGGGTTAAGGAGCTCCTCCTCTTTGACCCCCCATGAATGAATTTGGTAAAATTAGTGATTTGGTGTCGACAGCCAAATTACGACTCGAGTTTTTGGCACTGTTTAAAGTTAGTGAATTTTAATAGTTACTATTTTAGTAACTTTCAAACTCTTTTAAATGTTTATTTTAATATTATTTAATTTTTGATTTTTAGATATATTTTAAAAATAATAATTTTTAATATTATTATTATTTGAATAATGAAAATTAATTTTTCTACAGTGCGTGACTGATTTGCTAAAGCGAGAAGTACTTGATGACTCTTCGGCTCCCCCCTTCAAAGCTTTATATAAACAAAGGGGGGGGGGGCTCATTTTTGGTCATAATTCCAAAAGGCTTTCCCTCGCCAAGGCTCGGTGCCGTCTTCATGGCGCACTACATAGCTGCCTTGCAAGGCCACGCCTGCCTTTGCCGCCCCTGCGCTGCCACGACCCTTTGCCGCCCCTACCGTGTGTATACGCCGTCTCCCCATTGTAGTCCCATTGTAGTGCCCTTTTTAGCCCGGTAGTGAGCCACAGTTGTTGCGTGCCTTGCCACTGGACCGACACGTGAGTCAAGCCCTGCGCTTCCTTTGTTTCGCTCTCCCACTCGAGAGTAGTGCGATACCCGGAGGGTGGGTCCCTTTGAGGCCAATTCCGAGTTCGCACTCCAAGCGGGGAGGAAGCGAGGCCCAGTTCGGTTCTGATCCACTGGCGGTCCACGAGGAGCCTGGGAGGTTGAAATAACGGGGCCGGATGGGACCTCGGGCCCCCTCCCAGTGCCTCAGAGGCGATCGGGGGCGGCCTCAAGCGGGACTGTCCGTCAGATCGAGTCCCTCGTCATCTAGGCCTCGGCCGTCGCCTTCCCACACCGGCGACGAGGAGACCTCGTCACCACAGATTGTCGCTGCTTGCGAGTTAGGCGGCCATTATTTATGGGACCGGGTCGAGAGACGTTGGAGAGCTTCCGCGGAGATTTCCATGGAGAGTCGTATTCTGACCGTGCAGCCCGACAGACCCCGGTTCGGGGACTCCATGGGGCCCGATTGCGATACTCCTTCTTTGGATGCGGCGCCAGGGGAGGGTTCTTTATCCCCGGGTGGTGCTTGGGGTTCTACCGCATCTATGACTTCCGGGGCGCGGGTGGCCCCAGACTCAGGTTACTGCCCGATGATCGCCCAGGAGTACTCCGAGCAGCGGACATATCAGCTGCATTAGGCTTGCCACCGGAAGCAGCCAATTACAGAGGTGCTCGGGATTAGCCTTAGCCAGGCCACAGAGGGAGATGAGTCGTATTCTCGCCGTGACCTCTGACGGGACTGCTATGCCAGGAAACCGCCTCAGATGCTTCTCAGTGATCTGCTCCGGACCCGGCCTCTTCCTTTCGGCCTCGTCTGACATAGAGAGCCCTTTTCGAGGCTGCATCACCCAGGATCTCGAAAGGGATGCAGTTGGAGTCCTGAGTTGGTGATGACCTCCTGCTACATTTTGAAGATAAGGTCCACCCAGCGAGGGCTGACTCGACGGGAGAGTCTACCCTTGTTGATGCCACGGCTGGCCCGAGCCGGGTCTGGAGCACTTGGAGGCTTTCGGAGCCAGAGTATCGAGAGGAGGATCGGATGCCCTCGGGTCTGTCTGTGGAGGCCATGGGTGATCTGGGTTTCTTTTCTCCGGCGCGGGACCCGGGAGGAGGTACCGGATGAGGCGAGGGGACTCCCGGAGGAGATGATCTGCTCCCGGTAGAGATGGGAGAGGAGCCCGAGTGCGGATTTATCTCCTCCATCTCCTCTTCACATCCATGACCACGGCCTAGCGGCCACCCCGAGCCATCATATACGGCGCGACATTCTCGAACTGCGTTCATGTCGGTTCGAGGGAGCTCGCAGCTGTTATGGATGTTGTTTGTTCGTTGGCCACTACACAGGCATCGATGGACCAGAGATTGACTCGAGCCGAGACCACTTTAGAGCATTGTCATACCATGCTCCTGCCCAGTCATGAGTGCCTGGTCCGCGTATTCACGCTTACATCGAGATGAGCCCGCAGTAGCGGCGATCTCATGAACATCTTTGGCCTGGCGTGGCAACTTTAGATCCACCACCACCATGAGAGTGGGGTGTTATCATCTCTCTAACTTATTTATGACGTATTTCTATTTTGGGTGGGAGGAAGAAGTTAGAGTTAAGTCATACTATATGTTTTAATACCGATTTTGGCATTATCAAGCTGCCTACTCATTTTTGTATAGGATTCATGTATTATGTAATAGTAGCGGTGACACTTTGTTATGTTTAGCTATATCAAGCATGTATTAGCCATTTTGGTTATATCAAAAGCTTTATAGCACTATTTACAGTTTACTACACTTTTGCAAATCATTTTGTGTCTCCATTTTGTGTATATTCTCTTGCCTTTAGTTGGAGAATTGAAACCCTGTATGTTACCTTAATGATAGGACAATTCCATGCATGATTTAGTTTTTGGTCAATTGAGATTTCAGCATAATCAACCTTGAACATTCCCCCTTTAGCTAATTCACACACTTGCACCGGGTTGTGCGATAGGTTAAGCTATATACCTCTTTCCACTTTGCAAAAGCCGGCCTTAAATTTGTTGATGACCTATAATAGGTTTGTGTTACCCTTGAATGAAGACCAATGTAGTCTTCCAAAAGGAAAGAAAAATCAAAGAAAAGAAAAGAAGAAAAAGAAGAATAAAGTAGTGACTTTGCCTTGAAACCGAACACGGTCAGGGGTATATGGCGAAAGCCTTTAAAGACAGGTGCCTAAACCTTCAACGGTTAAGTCCACCCACGACTTAGTGCGTTACATGGGTGTTGGTGAGAGTTATGTTGTAGGTGTAATTCTCGAAGTCGATCGAGTCGAGTGAAGCTGCGAGATTTGTGGTCAGTGATCCTTTTGGCTTGATGCCGTAAGTATGAGTGGTTAAGTCATCGGTGGACCCCCGTTACACGGACTTTGGGTGAAGTCGAGTTTTTGGCATTGCACCCTACAAGTTAGTCAAATAAAGAAATAAGAGTGTAGCTAATCCTATTTAGGTTGTTTAACAGTTTATGGCCATGGCAGTAGCTAGGTTGGGGGGAGGGAATAGCTTTGCATTTTATTGGCTCAAGCTGGTTACATTAGGAACAATTAGATTTTGGTGGAAATTCAGGTTGACTTTCTTGGAACCGATGTTGCCTTAAAACTTGTTCTTATGGTTTTTGTTCTCTCATGTCGGTTTTCATACAGGGTGTAAATTATTCATGCTAAAGGTAAGGCTTACCTGTACATACACTTTTTGAACCACATATAATTTTTGAGAAAGCACTGCATACATCCCCTTTTTGTTTTAGCATTGCTAAGGGACTAGCAACGTGTCGGTTGGGGGGTGTGATTAGTGTCAAAAAAGTGCTACTTCAAGCCCTATTCAAGATGGGTTTTGAGTGCTTTTTGCACACTAATCATATCAATTAAGCCAATTGTCATGTGCATGTCCATAGTGTTTGATTGTTTTCAAGATTGTTTTGTATAGTTTTGCGGGTTTTGAGAACTTTAGTGCTTAAACGGCTTCTTATTGGTGTTGATCGCGAGAATCCTCGATGATTTCAGGCGAGCGATGAAATGTCGGTCGATGAAGAATTGAAGGCCCGAAGTGATGGATAAAGGGAGTGCCGGGGAGAGGGGATGCGGTCAGGCAAAACGGGGAAGCAAAGCAATCGAGTTTTGGCTATGATTGCGAAAATTTCGCAATCATAGCGAAAATTTCGCAATCATAGCGAAAAATTTCGCAATCCTAGTGAAATTGAGAATTTTCGCTAGGCTAGCGAACTACATTAGTATGAGAATTCTTGTCTGTGAGAAATTTTTTCCAATTTCGCTATCTCACAAAATTTAGCTAGGCTGGCCCGAAATTTCGTAGCTAGCGAAATTCTTTGATGATAGCGAGAATTTCCCATTTTATTATCTACGTAGAATAATTTAGCTAGCATAGCGAAATTTTATATCTGTGAGATTTCACATAGCGAAATCTCATTTAATGTTTTTGGTATTTTTGGTTCTAACGATAAATTTGATAAATTACCATTTTGTCCCACTGATGTAATTTCATAATTTAGGCAATTTGTATTTTCACACTTTGGGTTTGACTATATAAACCCTTAAACTTCACTGTAACCCTAAACGACTTTTCATTTTATAAAGTTTTCTGCGACTTTCATTTAGGGTTTGTTGCTCCTCTTCTCTCTCCTCTTTCTTTCTGTTTCTTGGCGCAAACACCCCCTTGAGGATGACAACTCAAGGGATGCTTAGCTAAGCCTCATAGCCTTGAAGAGGAGGGTTGCTAGCTTGGTTTTGGGGTTGTTACAGGTTGTCCTCATGCTTTGAGATATTCTGGGTACAACATTTATGGTTCCCAACTTTCAATCTAGGGTTTAATGCCATTTAATGTCTTTCCTTTGGTCAATACTTGTCATGCTTTAGGGTTGGTGCATTCTTAATGTTAGATGCCTTGACATCTTAGATGTCATTCTGAGCCAACTGAAATGAAGTTAAATGCTAGGGTTTTTACAAGGCGAATGGGACTTTACAGATGCTTAGTACTTGGTTTTGACTCAAATAGGAATTAGTTCTAGGGTTAGGTTTATAGCTAAATAAAGATCGGTTTTGGCGACTATAGGTCATTTGCCCAATGCGAGGAAATAACTTAGGGACCTTTATGGCATACCCCATGTTACATCAAGTTAGTGACCCAAGCCTTCAAGTTACCATTTCACACTTTCATTTAAGCCATTCTGATCCAACCATTGAACCTTGACTCTCTGTTTTTAACAAAATCAAAAATTCAAACTAAAGCCTCACCATTTTCCAAACAACGTGCTAATCATTCGGTAGATGAAAACCCATCCCCGTGTTCGACCCTAGACCGCTATACTGCAGTAGCTTGACTACGACAGTAGGAGGAACTTAGGAATATAAATTTTGTTGATTCCGCATCACCCTACCGTGGCACGAATCAGTCCCTGCTGACCTCTCTTCGTATATGGCGGCGCACACCACTAATAGCCCGATTGGACTGGCGAGAAGGTCTCTTTCTCGACTCGGCTTCCGCATTGTTCTAGGGTGGTGAGCGACGGGGAAGTGGAGAGCTGTTTGAAGAGAACTCATCATCTGCTGGATGATCACCGTGGTCAGGTAGGGCGGGCTCTTTGCACTTATTTTCCCGGGTTAGGGGTATAGGTTGGGCAGCACCTTGTGGGTTTTCGATCCTGTTGATCTCGAGCGGTCGTAGCGGTCGTTTTCTGTTGTAAAGCGGTTCGCATGTTCACTGGTCTGGCCATGCAATGCAGCATGCTCATCTTGCTTAGCCTCCATCTCCTGACGCTAACGGAGCTGATCTTCGATGGGTTGGTTCGCTGGGTTGCTAGGCATGGCGATAAACTGACGATCCGGTGGGATGAACGGGAACTACGAAACTTGGGTAAAGGCGATCATTTAGGGGCGAGATGAACCCAAGCTCTCGCATATCGCCTCTGAGATTTCCTGCTAGGCGTTTCCCACAGACGGCGCCAATTGTAGTCTCCAGAATCTTTGGAGTCACTGGATCGTCAGACATAGCATGTAATGCCAGCAGAAATGCAGTTATCGTTTCCTCTGAGTCATGAGTTGAATTTTCTCTTGCCCAGAAAATCCATCTGGTTCAGTCCTTATATCTCATGACTCCACTTGTCGGGGATCACTGCCGTGGAAAGTGGATAATTCCCTCCTAAATTGGAAGGGGAAGGTGGCGAATAATCCGCGTGTGGAGACAAGTTCTTCCTTTTAAGTGGACATATTCCCCGAATACAGGACCCCGAAAGCGTTTGTCTACCTTGAATTCACGGCAAGGCATGGAAGGGCGCATACTCTCTCCGGGGGAGTCTATCCGGCAACACTTGTTAAATAAAACCTCTCCAGGAGATGGCATCGGGGAATGTCAACCCCTTCCCGGCTAGGAGAGGATATCTGGATCCGAACTTCTAAGTTAAGTTCGCAGGCCGGGCTGGATGGGTCGGCCCAATTGTAGCCTTTAGTTGTATTGGGCCTGCTGGCTAGAGGGCTTGGGCCAAAGCCCGTGGCACCCACACCAAATACAATCAAGTAAGAGAAAAATGCAAGATTCAAGCTAATTATATAAGTTTCACCAATAACAAATTTTCAAATCCACATACATAAATCTCATAATAGCCCATAAAAGAAAAATTCAATCCCACAAATATATACATGTGAAATTTATGCTAAAGACAATATGTAATAGGTGTTGACAAAATGAGAAGAAGAAAAATAAAACAAATAAAAAAATAAAAAAAATAAAGAAGGTCATGTCTTTTACCTTTGTGATGTTTGTTTGAATTTGCTTCTTTTAAAAGTAAAAATTGATGAGAAAAATAAGAATGAAGATGAGAATGAGGAGAAGAAGAAACTAGAGGAAGATGAGAAGAGAAGAAGAAAGAGGAAAAAAAGAAAGGCGGGAGAATTTGAGAAGCAAGGAAAGAAAAAAAGAAGTGGGACGGTGAGCGAAGTGTAAAACTGGCAAAATTTTAAATTTCAATTTTGAAAAAAAAAAAACGAATGGGATAAGCGGTAATTTACGAATATATTTGGAATCCGGCGATAAGAAAGCGCCGCGGAAATAAAAATTTTAGCGTTGAAATTTGCATGGATCAAGCGGTTTGATGAAACTAAACAATGAATCAGGAAATCAATATCTTACATCATGGGCCGAATCCTTTTCGACTAGTGCGATTTTCTTGATCGCACACCTGAAACACAAAGCGGGAAGCGATCCGATGCTTGGCAGGCCAAGGCGATGCAATGTGCAAACACCCTCTAAAGGTATCCCACCACGAGCGGCTAATGGATGGGATGGATGTGTTGGCACCTTATGATGAGTCTTTGTCAGCAGAGCCGAGACACCTTAGTGTCTTCAAACTCTAAAAATAATTCTCTCTCGAAAAACCCACTTCAAAGAACCACCTTCTTTTAGATGATAAACCCCATATTTATCTCAAGCCTCATGACCTTTTATTAAGCGAATTTAAACCAAATTCCATTAGCTATTAATGAGCTTGGCTTGGCTTGGGCTTAATCATGGAATTCAAAGAAGGCAACTAACATCCAGTTCATAACCGTTCTTATGTGTGACCTTTATAGAGTTCCTCGATGTTGTGGCTGGCGAATCATATTCTAAGCCCACAAGTTATAATTGGTCTCTAGCAAGACGTATAGCTACCCAAATCAAGTGGTCGATGACTCGAAAAACCTTACCGCAATGATTAGTCCTTTGTCACACGATGTCTCGATTAAGCCTGGCTTATGGATGAAGTCATCTTTATACAACAATGTTTCTTGATTCCTCAAGTAGGCCCGACTAAACAAATGATATTGATAACTCTTATCAATCTCATTTCAAGCACGACCATGCATTTCTCAGTCTTAGTTATCAAAGAGGCCAATAGACATCTCCCACTCAATTAAGGCGGGACAAATTCCTTCACTATCTCCCACGTTCCTCCCACATGATTTACTACATACTTGACCGTAGCACATTACCATCACATTAAGAGCGTCATTGAGCTACGTCAAGACACGAAGTTCCTCATGTAGGAATCCATGGTGAATTCGGGTCGAAGGACTCAAATACCACTCTGCAGTATAGAAGAATTCATGATGACATAATCCATGTAGTATTTCATGCGAGTCAATCCACGATAACACATGAACTTTAACATGTATTTATGTTCAGAGTAACATCTTATGTTCATGACTAGCAAAACGTGGTCTTTTCTTAGAAAACATAATAGTCTTACTTCATTATTATTCCCACAATAATGATCAACAATGGACTATTTAGAATAGTGTTCTTATGCCTTAAGGTTTTACTATCACGTCACATACTTGATGACATAAGAGCCAACTATTCAAGGATCTTGTTTTATCAAGTTAAATCACAATTTAAATAACAAGATAAAATGATAAATGCCTCATGTATATAAACATATAAATGACAATATATATGCCCTTTAGGTTAGAGCATATCACTATGAGAATAGTCGAGGAGAAAAGTTTGGATTTTCACAGATCTCTCGGATGATGAAGCAGTGCCCGCAAATTTAGATCGTCACCATTGAAATCTAGCTATCCAGTCGAATTTCGTTGGATTCCGAGATAGTCAGAATTTCACATATTTTGAGGCAACGGGTGTTAGGCGACACATGGCATTGCATGGCAAGGGCCTATGCATGTAGGACACATGGCAAGCCATGTGTGTGGCACATGGCATGCCATGTGTCATCATGCATGGCCCTTTTGAAACCTATAAATAGGGGGGTTCCAGGTCGAGTTTATGGGAGCCTGGGAATTTGGATTAAGTGAGGAAACGAACCAAAAGGAGGAAAGGAGGAGGAGAGGAGAAGAAAGAAAGGGAGGAAAGGAAAGGAAAAGAGAGGAAAAGAAAGAAAAGGAAAGAAAGAGAAAGAGAAGAAGAAAGGGAGGAGAGGAAAAAGAAAGAGGAAAGTGAATGAGTGTTGCGCGATGAGAGACCAGGACGTGAACCGGAACCTCTGAGGTAGGGTTTCCTCTACTGCAGTTATTTACGCCTAGGGGCCCATGTAATGGCCCTACGTGTTCGTCGGTTTCGGGCAAATTTGTATGTTGTGTGGTTTTGTTTGGTGTGTGATGGTGGCTTGGTTTCATGGGGTTAGGATACGAAGCGAACATTGTGTTGTGGGACAGCAAAATCTAGAGCAGAATGGCAAATGGGGGTGTGCCCAAATTTCCGCACACCCTTGTGAATCGGCCGCATCAACTTCGGATGGCCATAACTTTCCAGTCCGAACTCTGATTTGCACGTTCTTGGACTCTACGGAAAGCTCGTTGAGTATAGAATTTAATAGAATAAAGTGATAAGCCAAAATGTGGGCTGAACATTGGGTTGGGTCACGGATAGTTGAGGAATGGTCCATTCTGGTTTCCGGAACTTCTGTTTTTGGAATCGGTTTGTAACCGAAATGCTTAGGGCTGCATATGGCTTGAGCAGGGAATTGTGTGTTGGATGTTTTGTGTGGTATTTACAAAAACTAGACTTTCTGGACTAAGTCTAGATTATTTCGAGACGAAACATGCTGGGATTTATATTAGAATGACTAATGTATGTTATTGCCATAAATTGAATAACATGCTGAATATGTGAAATTATGTGATATATGTGTGATAAAGATGGAAATAATTATATGCATTGGGCTGTATGACTGACATACTATGTCTCAGCCTGAGAATATGAATTATGACATTACTTGCCTAAGTAATGGATGGAATGATGTTAATACATGCTTGATTGATGTGTTGACATGCATGAACTGAATGATAGAAAAGATGTAGTGCATGCTTATGTGATGTACTAGTTTGAATGTGTGGAATATTAACATGACTGCATGTATGTTGATGTTGAACTAAATATATGAAATGTTATGTGCATTAGACAATGAGTGTTCATAGCACACACATAGTGTACGGTGTAGAATGTCCATGTAGAGGTCTTCATACATTGGTCATGGATTTGAGTGCAATGGCACAAATTGCATTGTATTGGTGTGTGGTAACATCGTGTTACAAGGGTGTGTGTACATGGTACTGATTTGGTACTGCGTTCAGGCCGAATCGTGCGGCTCGGGAATGGGACGAAGTCCACCGAAGTTCCACAAGTTAAATGAAACAAACGAATAGCAGCCTGGCGTAGCAAGTGGGATACCATCCTCAAAAAGAAGCCCAAACCCGGTTAGAGAAGGATCCACCTGAGCGCTCAAAATGTCGAGGCGGGCAGACTGCGGTGAGACTTCGGAAAGTTTTGTTGCCCAAAAAGACACGAAACGATTAAATAAATATCACATAGACTACTAAGCAGGAGATAGTGAGCTCCGGACTCGACTGCATTACTCCCATTGGCACTTTGCATTAGGTGGTAGCCCTCGAGGTTGGACCGGTACATAGGGCAAGTATGTAGAGTGTCGCCCATACATGCATGTAGTTTTTCCATGATAGACAACATGTATGCAATGTATCGTTGTCGGGTTCGACCGTGAAATTATCATTTGCATGTGCACCTAGGGTGGGGAGAGCAGCCTCGTAGGGATTTATCTCTACTAGGCGTTAGCTCACTCCGTCGTGGGACCCCTTCTTTCGCACATTGACAAGTACAGTGCATTCCGCGCTCCTTAGAGGCCAGGATTATGAAGCAGGCTGGACTGTGGCCTTAATTTATGTTTTGTGTATATATTAGAATAAACTAGTTTTAATATATGTTTTGTATTAAAAGTAAAGTAACAACTCTTGGATCTATAGAAATGTATGGTTTTGTAACTGTATGGACGAGTATGGATGATGGACCCTATTGGGTCATTTTACTCATGTATGGGTCTCATGATATGAGACACACAAGTTTTCGTAGGTTGACGGTGGTCAATGGGACCCCCGGGTTTTGGAGCGTCACAGCTTGGTATCAAATCTTAGGTATACGAATACCTAGGGCTCAGTGGGGCATGAGTCTAGGACATGTTGTTAATGTGTAGGAGCATCACAACTTACAACTTGGTGTTGAAGCTTGGGTTAGAATTACCTAGTGTTTGATATCCAGATCATAGTTTGTTATCAAGGTCTAGGTAGGTTACCTAGAGCCCATAATGGACAGATTAGATCACATCATGCATCAGGTGTTTTCTCAGGTATGCTTTAATTATATGTGCGTGATTGTGTGTTACAAATTATGTGAATTATATACATGGTAGGATGTATATAGAAATGCACTGTGGTCGAAACGTAACCTTAGGAGTTTGGGAAACGAGCGGATGGTTCGGGATACTAGGCCTATTATTGGTTGGCATGTGCACTAATAGTAGGACACGGTGGGTCATCTCTAAACTCAAGGCTCTGGACTTATGTAGATAGCAAGTAGAGGACGAGGGCGTAGAGGTCGTCCACGGGTCGATGGTTGACCACCACCTGTTTTTTATCAGTAGGCCTTCATAGAGGCCATGGGTGTTGCGATAACACCGTTGCACAAAGCACGTGCTTGGGAGAGTCGTGGAGGTGCCAAATAACCCCGCAGGTTGGCACATCATCCTCCGACGCTCACGGAGTGAGGTGGTCCGGCGGTAAATTTCGATCATTGGTTCTACGACGAGAGGATTCTCTGCCATGGAGATCACCTCGGATACTACTCGGATTACGCTGGCTTCATTCCAGCTTGAGGGTGAGTCCCATATCTAGTGGGTGTGGGTCATGACTTCCAAGGACTTGGAGACTATGACAGGATAATTTTCGTAGACTATTCATGGGGAAGTACTTTCCGGCTTCTGCTAGACATGCAAAGGCCGAGAGTTCCTTGAGTTGAGACAAGGGGCGATGACTATACTCGAGTACGTAGCCAAATCTGGCAGTTGGCACGCTTCTCGGATGATTATGTGCCACCGACGCGGCCAAGATCGTGGTTCGAGGATGGGTCAGTTGTCCATCCGGCAAGATCAGAAGACATAACCTATAAGATAATGGACTCGATGGTCAATATAGCCTTGATCATTGAGAGAGGTAGCGATGCTCGTAGCATCCTATGGGTGCTAGTGATAAGAAAAAGGGGGAGCCTGCTTGTTCTTCTCAGATTGGGAAAGAAGCAGGACTGCTCCACATGGTTTTTGGGGGCGGGTCGTGACCAATGTGGCTAAGGCCAAGTCCGTTACTACCAAAGCTGGGCGTATGACATGTTTCCACCGGGTATCAATGGACATGAGGCGGAACTGCGTAGATGGGGGACACCATAGTCCCGATCATCGCCGGGACATGAGCAGCATTCCGCATATCCTCCTTACCCCAAAGACGCGCCAAGGGAACAAGTATCGCCTCCTCGGGTGCGACACGAGCATCGGTGTCACGTATTAATGCCAAAAGTGGGCCGGAGTATGGTTTGAGGTCGAGGGAAGAGTGTACAAAGCCAGACTTCAGGCTCAGGGCGTGTCTATTACCGTTATCTGCACGGAGCAAGAAGAACCTCGTTGATTCAGGGTACGTTTCTACTCTTTCGCCTGTGGGCAAGGGTGTTATTTGACTTAGGTGCATCGCATTCCTTTATTGCTGCATCTGGCTTGAGAGTATCGGGCTTGGGTAGGTCGAGACCTAGACGAGCCACTACATGCAGAGCTCCCGTGACCAAGGCGAATTGGATCTGGAGCATGCCGTGGATGTGAGTTAGAGACTCCCGATTCATCACCTGCGGACCTTCTGGTCATGGACATGTCGTGAGTTCGAGGTCATCCGATGGACCGTCGACGCATACATCGGGTTGTCATAGACAGACCGTATGAGAGTTACCACTCTACACACCGACGGTACCGTGTTGTGTTTCAAGGAATAGTATGATGCTTCACCCCCATACCAGGTAATGAGACCACGATGGCACCCAAATTTCGACGTGTGTTGGCTAGTTAGTTCCATTCCTCGAGGACGAGGTGGAGACAGATAATACGAAATTCATTCCTAGTGGCTCATGTAGTATACGAGGATGTTTTTCCGGACGAAGCATTGCCAAGATTACCTCCACCGAGGTACGGTAGACTTCCGTGATTGAAGCTGCATTCGTACGTCGCCTCCATTTCTATGACTCCAGATAGATGGCGCCGCTGAGTTGTAGGAGCTCAAGGTCCGCATACATGAGTTACTAGGCAAGTGGTTTCATTGGGATCGGTACACTTCTCACCACGGGCTATCTATCTATTTTATAAGAAAAGGATAAGACCCTTCAACTACGACGACATGCATAAATAACGTGGTTACAATCAAGAATCGATATCCATTATCGGCGCGATTGACGTACTTGTTTGATCAGTCGAGGGGGCGCGAGTTCACTCCAAGATGATCTTCGCGACCGGTTACCACGCTTGAGAGTTGTGAGGGCGCGCATATCCCTAAGACAAAGACATTCGTGACGCCAGATAGGCACTTGAGTTTACTATGATACCCTCGATTTGACGAATGCACCGACGATATTCATGATCTCATGAATAGGGGTAAGTTCCAAACTCATTTAGATCAATTTGTGGTGGTCTTTGCTGATGACATTCGATCTACTCCACCGGAGGCGTGAGCAATGAGATCACTTTAATCGCATTTCGCCGCCTGGTGGATCAACACCGTATGCCAAGTTCCAAGAAGTGCCAGTTTTCGCTTACCGAAGGTGAGTTCGGGACACGTGGTGTCAGTCGTGACGGTCGGCGAGACCCATGAAGGTTGCTCGTGGATGAGCTGAGTGAGACCGAAGTCGCCTCGAGATACGAAGCTGATCAAGGGGTATTACAGAGGTTTATAAAGGATTTCTCCTTACCAGCGTAGATCCTATGATGATCGACCGTATGAGCAAGGTCAAGTTTGTGTGGGATGACTCATGAGCGGTAGCATTCCAGAATTGGAAGAGGAGGCTTACTTAAGCTCCTATTCTAATAGTCCCTGAAGGATCGAGGTACACAAAATCGCGGATGCTTCAAAGGACCTGACCGGGATGTGCGTTCCGATGCGCCCGGAAAGTTGTGGCTATGGTTCTCGTGGCGCTTGAAGAATCACGAAAGTGCACTACCGGCACTCATGACATGGAGTTGGCAAACTATAGTCTTCAATCAAGATTTGGCGCCACTACTTATATGGTTAGCGCCGAGGTGCTTTCTGCACCACAGTATGAAATACATCTTCATCATAGGTCTCACACAAAAAGGCAAAAGATGAGCCTTTGAAGATTATTCACTGCATTACCATCCCTAAGAAGGCAAATGTGGTGGCTGATGCGTCAAGCAGAAGTCACAAGGAGTAGCCTGCTGGTATAGCTTCCGAGCGGCGATGCTCAAGACAAAGGCAATTAAGACTACGCACGACGAAAGCGTGCCTCAAGTAATTTTGGGAAGTCTGATGGCTACGCCATCTCTACTGAGTAGAGTAATAGAGTCCTAAGGGCAAGACGCAGAACTAGTGTCCATCAAGGACTGAGTCTAGTCAGGTACAACAGATGAAGGTTGGGCCATCCACATACGGGTGTCTTCTGTGATGTGGACGGGTCATGGGTCCCCGCCACGGATTTGAGAGAAGAGATCCGTGGAGTTCCATTGCTCCTCGACTACCGTAATCCGTGAGGCAACGGCGATGTATCGTGGATCTTCGCCGCCAAAGAGACATCTGAGCGGGATGAAGAGGCATGCCGGGAATTTTGTCCAACGGTGTCTGGCGTGCCAGCAGGTCAAGGCTGAGCACTAGAGGCCAACAGGGCTACTCCAACCATTGGAGATAGCGAAGTGGAAGTGGGAGCACATCACGATGGACTTTGTGACTCACTTGCCACGGACATCGCAGAAGATGATGCGGCTACAAGAGGCTGACCGACTCACCCGTGTTTCAGACATTTTCCGCCGCGGCGAATAACCTTCACAAAGGTGAGGAATTTCGCAGTTGTATATTCAGAGATAGTACGGTTACATGGGAGTGTCACCATAGTATCGGATCGATCCTCGGGTTTACGCCCCGCTTTGAAGAGTTCCGAAGGCCGTGGGGACACAACTATCGATGAGTACTGCTTTCATCCTCAAACGGATGGTCAATCAGAGCGGACTATTAAGATTTTAGAGGACATGTTCCGAGCATACGTCCTGGATCTCAAGGGTAGTTGGGAGGAGCACTTGCCCTAGGTAAAGTTCGCCTACAATAACAGTTACCAGGTGAGTATTCAGATGGTGCCCTATGAGGCTCTCTATGGGAGGCCATGTCGATCACCAATACGTCGTGGGACGAGGCGGAGAGAGCTCCATCACTAGTCCGTATTTGATTAGACACCTCTCGGAGAAGGTGGGTATGATCCTAAGCCTCCTTTACTACTCCGTGAGCCTGTGAGAAGAGTTGCGCGCTCCATACGACGACGACCCCAGAGTCTCGAGGTGGGCAGATCATGTTCCTGGCTGGGTGATGCCCAAGAGAGGAGTGATCGCCCTAAACAAGGAAGTCGCCGCCAGGTACATTAGACCTTTCGAGGTACTCGAGAAGGTGGGCGCTGGCTATGTGATCGGCTTAGCGATTCCGTTTGGAGTTTGTTGAGCCGCCCATGAGGTATTTCACGCCTCTATGCTCCTCGAAGTACACCTGCATCCAACTCATATAAAGTGATCGGGGCGAAGCCATTGCTGATGCGGATGGGACCTTCGAGGAGGGACCAATGCGTATCATGGATAGTCGAGAGCAGGTTTTGCGTGGCAAGACTGTGAGGCTTGTAAAGGTATTGTGGTAGCATCGAGGAGTCGAGGAGGCGACATGGGAGTGCGAGGTGACACCCTGCGCGCCCAACCATCCCTCCTTCTGTTCGACCTGGGAAGATGCGCCTTCTAGTCATTACACGTTTTAAATGACTGTCGTATACGCATGGTTCGATTCGGTGGTGTATGTGTGTGTGAATTTCGGACGAAATTCTTTGGCTAAAGTGGAGCGTAAAAACCCGTGAAAAATTTTAAATTTAAAATTTTTCAAAAAAAAATGAAAGGGGGCAAATGGTACTTACTATAATAGTCCCGAGAAAAGTTGAGATTTTTTCTAGATCTCAATGATGAAACAGATTGCACCGTCAATCGTCTTCAAGGAATCTAGCGCTACCCGGCCGACTGTTGATTCGAGATAGCTCAATTTCACGAATTTCAAGCAACTGGTGCTCCGCCACACGGCAAGCTTACGCTGGTGACACATGACAAACATAGGAGTGACACATGGCAAGCCATGTCACATTGCATGGCGCGACCTATGCATGTAAGACATGGCAAGCCATGTGTGTGGCACATGCATGCCATGTGTCATCATGCATGGCCTTTGAAACCTATAAATGTGGGGTTCCAATTCGGGCCATAGAGCTCAAATTCAGCCTCGTGGGGCAGAAGCAGAAGGAGGGAGGAAGGGAAAAGAGAAAGGGAGGAAAGGAAAGGAGAAAGGAGGAAAGAAAAGAAAAGCATGAAAAGAGTAAGGAATGAAGGAGGAAGAGAGGAAAAAGAAAGAGGAAAAGGAAGGAGGTTTGCGGCAAGGAGCGTACTCCGACTAAAGAACCCTAATCGGGTGGCTACAAGAGGTAGGCTTCCTCCTTACTCGTTATTTTACTTAGGGGCCGTGTAATCGCTCACGGGTTTCGGTCCGGTTTTCGCGACTCCAGATGTTGTGTGGTTTGTTTGTGATTGTGTGATGGTCAAAGAATCGCTCTTCATTGGTTTCAGGATCAAGCGAAACCGAATATCAGGAGCCCGCCGTGACGCGAAAATCCCGGCTGTAATGGGCAAACGGTGTGCCCAAATTTCGCACACCCTGTGGAATCGGCCTCATCAACTCTCGGTGATGGCCATAACTTTCCCTCTCGAACCCGATTTGCATCGCTCGACTCTACTAAATATCGCTGAAGCCCAGAATTTAATGTAATAAAGTGATCATCCAAACGTGGCCGAATATCAATGGTCGCATGCTGAGGACTCCGGTTCGCCTGCTTCCTAACTTCGTTTTTTAAATCGGTTTAGAACCGAAATGATTGAGCTGCGTGATATTCCGAGCATGGAATCGTGTTGATTTTTCGTGTGGTATTTACAAAACTCGGACTTTCGACTAAGCGTCCAGCTATTTTTGCGCCAAGCATGGCCTGATTCTGAATATTAATGTGTGTTATTGCCATAAATTGAATAACATAGCCGGTTTATGTGAAATTATGTGATATATGTGTGATAAATATGGAAATAATTATATGTATTAGACGGCGAATCGACATACTATGTCTCTCAAATTGAATATGAATTATGGTATTACTTGCCTAAGTAATGGATGAAATTATGTTAATACATGTCAATGATGTTGACATGAAACCGAACCAAATGATAGAAAAGATGTAGTATGCTTATGTGATGTACTGACTAATGTGTGGACATTAACATGACTAAGGCGGATGTTGATGTTTAACTAAATATATGAAAATAAGTCAGGTGCACAGACAATGAGTGTTCATAGCACACACATAGTGTAAGGTGTAGAATGTCCATGTAAAGGTCTTCATACATTGGTCATGGATTTGAGTGCAGTGGCACAAATTACATTGTATTGGTGTGCGGTAACACCGTGTTACAAGGGTGTGTGTACATGGTACTGATTTGATACTGTGTTTGGTGCTGAATCGTGTGGGCTGGAACAGTTAAGTCCAATTAAGTTCCACAAAGTTAAATGAAATGTAAACCAATAGTGTCGGGTAGCAAGTAGGGATAGACACACCCCCTTGTGTGAAAAGCCCGAAACCTAGTTAGATAGCGCATCCACTGAAAGGCCGAAAAATGTCGAGGGTGTAAGAGACCGTGAGAATTCTGAAATCACGCCTAAAAAGACACGAACGATTAAATAAATATCACATAGACTACGAAGTTGTGTGACGTGAGCCTGACCGACTTGGTATTGATTTTCCCATTAAAATTGCATCGGGTGGTGGGTCGGAGGTTGACCCTTGCACATGGGTATGTAGAGAGGTCGCTCTATACATGCATGTAGTTTTTTTCCATGATAGACAAATACGATGCACGGATCGGGTTGCTGCCTGACCGCGGAAATGATCATTTGCATGTGTACCAGGCGGAGAGTCTCTCGTAGATGACATCTCTATCATACAAGGCTCACTCCCGCTGTGGGACCTCTTTCGTGTACGTGATAGGCACAAAGTGCATTCCGCGCCCCGAGGTCCGTGATTTCATGTCGGGCGAACCGCGGCCTTGATTCATGTTTTGTGTATATATTAGAACAAACTAGTTTTAATATATGTTTTGTATTAAAGAGTGATGTAAATTCGATCTATAGAAATGTATGGTTTTGTAACTCCATCGACAAGTATGGATGATTCGCCCTATCGGGTCATTTTACTCATGTAATGGGTCTCGCGGATATTAGACACACAAAGAGCTCGCAGTTAACGGTGGTCATCGGGACCCCCGGGTTTTGGGGCGTCACAAGAAGAGAGGAGGAAACCGGTTAGGTGAGGGGGAAGAGAGAAAAGAAGGGAGGAGAAAAAAAATGAGAAGGAGAGGTGGCAAGAGGAGAAGAAGAGATGAGCAAACCCCAAAAAACGGGTTGGGGGAGGGGGGGAGGTCCCAAAAGTGGAGAGAGATAGGGTTAGTTAGGTAGGGTATGATCATAGGGGATAGGTGAAAAGAAAAATGGGGAGCAGGGGAATGGGGGATTTGAAAATAATAATAATAATAATAATAATAATAATAACAAAATAAAAAATTAATAATAATGAAAATAATGTGTGAGCAAATTTTGGGGTCTACAAGTTGCTTTATCATGTTTTAAATTTCTGCAGAACTCTTCTTTCTCCTCCTTTCTCAATTTCTTGCACTTCTTTGCTCACCTTCTCCTTCCTGTGACGACGTTAGGGCTTGGAGAAAATTCAGTGATTTTTGCCCCCATCTTTTCTCTTAGTACTCCATTCTACTCCACAAGAAGTAACCCTCTTATATTTGACTGTTTTTTGTTGAAAATTTCTTACATTGCTACTTTTGTTGTTGTGTTTTATTGATAATGTGGTGATAAATCTTTAAGTTTAATTCCTATTTTAACCTTTGGGAAATCGATAGTTGAAACGATTAAGAAAATAGGTCAAAATGACCTCCATTTTTTATTTGATTATTTTTCTCTTTTTGGAGTATCAGGACCACTTCATTGATATACCTATTACAAGTTGCAACTTTTTAAAAGTGAAAAGTTACATATTTTTCAAATTAGAAGAAAGTGGAATAATAAATATAAAGATATTGTGTCACGTGCCCAATCTAATATTTATTTCTTTAGGGATTATTGATTTTAATGTTAGTATTTGGTTTTATTATTCAACATAAGTATTCATGTTCCATAGTTGTTGACTATTTCAAGAGGTCATCACTAATTGGTTATTGACTGTGGCCATTACTAGATGATTATGGATCACAATTACTATAAATGGTTATTTCAATTAAATTTAAAATAAGAGGAAGAGTTAATGAAGGGAAGATATCAATTTTCCATCACTTCATTTGTTGTAGAGTGACAATATTCTCACTCTCCTTGAAATTTTCTTCACGACATAACCATTCATTGTCGTGGTTGAGGCCGAGCAAGAGTTCACTAATTTTAAGCATATAACATAATAGTATTAGAGTACAGTTCTAGGACTGTTCATTTGACCAAATGAAACAAACCATAGAGGAAAATGTTAGGGAAAGGAAAAATAAGCAAAAATGTTAGTGAAGCTAGAAAATGTTAGCGAAAGGAAAAATAAGCTAATGAGGAAAATAATTTTCCTCGGTTTGAATAACATGGAAAATTCAAAAGGAAAAAATATGGAGGAAAAAATGGATTTATTAGCTTATTCAATCTCCCCCTTTTTTTTTTCCTATTCGTTCGAGTCGGGTTTCGCGCTTGATCATTTGTGTTCCTTTTTTTTTCTTTTTTCTTTTTTTAATAATCCCATTTTTCTTGTAAAAGTAAGGTTATTATGTGTATATTTGGTTATGAAAAATCTTAAGGAAAGAGGAAAAAAAGTTGAAAGAAACAAATACGATTATTCTTAGATAATTTAAAGGGAAAAAGGTTTTTTAAATTTTATTTTTTCTTATTTTAATCGATTTTTAAGGGAATAAGCAGAGAAAATTTTATAGTATTTTATAGGATTTTTCTTTACATATTCTTTATATCCTCATATTATTTAACTTATTGGAACCATTTTGTATAGGTCAAATATGTATGTTTCCATTATTCTCGTGATATAATATAATGGAAACACAAGGACTAAAACAGATAATAAATACGTTTTAACAGTTCGCTTATCGTGCCTTTGGATGTACTCAATGACATACATTTGAATAGTTGTGTGATATGATATACTCAAGGACAAACATTGATAAACAAAAGTTCAAACTAGTCCACCAGTATCCTCGAAAGTGAAAATAGGTTCCAACCTTGTTCAATATGGGATGACAGTAGGTGTACTGAATGTTGAAATTGGTTAACACAACTAGCATAGAGGAAATTGAATTGTATATTGAGGTCGTTTGAGTCAAGCCACAAGTGAATCAATCTGTGGGTGCCTACACAAATTTATTAGTTGGAAGAAATGATAATGTTACATAATTGGACAATGGTCAGCCTAGCCATCCAAAGACCGACACCGAGTTAGATGTGAAGTATATGAGATGACATGAAGACCGTGGAAGATGAAGAAGCTAATGATGACCGATGAAGATAATGATGAATCAAATGAAGATAGATGTTCAAGTTTGATGAACATGTTCATCCTTCCATACTCTTAACCAAGTTTCGAGAATGAAGGGATATATGTCTCATGGATGCGATATTCTCAGAATGTACCAAATAACCTGTAACATGCTAAGGACCCGCATGAGCCATCCCCTGCTCAAAGATCACTTAGCACCATCACCTCAATTTGAAAAATGTGGAAACCTTGGTAATGTTATTTGACTCCATGGTAAAGCATACTACCAGATACTCAAGTGAGAAATTTGTAGTCACAAGTTTTAATTCCCAAATTTGATTTGGTAAGAGGCTGCAAATATTTATTCAATTAAGCCACCAAGAGTTTCTGTGGCTGCTGCATCCTGTTTGTGGTTGTTGCATCCTCAAAAAAATTGTTACTTTGGGCACGTAGCGCGCCGAGTGAATGTCAATGTCCATGGAAGCCAGTCATGTTGTGAAAGATACTCTGCTTATTTGTAATCAAATAAGTATAAAGGACCCATACTCTTGTGTCAATCCTGCTTGAATGGGGACCATCAACAAATGGACTCAAACTTGGTTACCGCCATAATGGCGTAAATATTAATGACATTCACTTGTTGTAATTTCTATTCAAGTAAGTGGATGTGGAGAAACGTGATATGAAATTTCATACAAAAAGGCGCTGATAGAAAGCATAAAAAGCACTTAGACAATTTATTTGGTGACTTTGTCAATCATATACAAAGTCGCTAATCTTCTTTTAGCCTTAGAGCAAATCCTAGATGTGTTGTAATTTGGAAAGATTTGATAGTAATATGCCAAACACCGAGATATTTCACACATGTCTCCGTCATTCAAGCTATCTAATGGCAACAACATTGTCGTCCCGTACTAAGTATTGATGGTACACATTTGTATGGGAAGTATAAAGGCACATTAATGATTGCTATGGGGTGTGATTGAAATAAGTTGTTGTTTCCATTGGCATTTGCTATTACAGAAGGTGAGAATATTGATAGCTAGGAATGGTTCTCGCATGTATCGTAAAAAACAGAGCAACCAACGAGAGTGGAATCGGTGTTATTTCTAATGTGACACTAGGTATTACTAAGAACTCGAGTGATCCTCATCTAAAATAACCATCCGCCATCAGGATTTGCATGCATCATCTGAAGCAATTTATGAATTCGCTTAAAGATACAACTCAAGACTCACCTACATAGGAAGTTTTACTACTAAACAACGCTATATGGCAAATTCAATAGGCATATGGCTACTAATTTGGAAAAATTAATTCGAAGCACAACAATAGTTGGAGGCGATCCTCAGGATATGGGTACTTTACATGATTGAGGTCGAAGATAAGGGATAATGACTACCAACATGTCCGAGGTATTTAACAGTTGTTCTAAAAGAGCTCGTGAGCTACCAATAACTCCAGATGAACAATTAACCTTTTTTTGCCTTAATAATTACTTTGTTACAAGAAGAGAACAATGTGCTAATAGATTGACATCAGATGAGCAATTCACTCCTTATGTTGATGCTCAGATTAAGGCCCGTGTGGTTAAGGCTGGATCAATGGAAATTATTCTTTACGATCACATCCAAGGACAATTTCATGTCAAGTCAAGGAGTGGTCGAACACAACGCCTCAACTTACATGACCATAAAACATATGTAAAGCAACTTATATATGGATTTCCATGTAGTCATATCTAGCGCATGTCAAACATCGCTAAGGCCGCCACTCGCTAGCCGCATTCATGATACTGGGCAAACTTATTTCATCCTATATTCAATGAAGATGAGTGGCCTCTTTATGATGGTCCTACAATTGTACCTTCTGAGTCAATGAAACGCATAGGCAGTGGATGTCCTAAATTAACCCGTTTGCATAATGATATGGACGTTAGGGAGGGGAAAACTACTATCATATGTGGGTTAGTAAAACACCCTCGATCACAATCGCCGCTTCAGAAGAATCGAATCAAGTTCAATGAAAAATGTGATGTAACTCAATCTTTGTACATGGTTTTTTTTTTGTTCATTGCCTTAATAATTCAATTCATGATTATGATACTAGGATCTCAATGTTTTTTGTTAATAATTATAGTGTCATTGTGTTATCTGTTACAAATATGACGGTCAAAGGGCTTCATGATGCAGATCCTTCATATCCATCTGTCTTGTTATTGTAGGACAGACATAGGTCTCATTTAGTAGATAAGAAGCAGGTATCTATTTTATTAAATATCAACTACTATTACATATCGTTGGTGTAATGTATATATAATCAATTCTAAAATTGATTTTTTCATTACTTGTAGTTCCAGGAGGTAGTCCACCCTCGCCAGTAGATGAAAGCCTTCATTAGTATGTGGAGGATGGATCTACATATTCGTCCATACGTGATTTGCTCAAAATTTTAAGGTTTATACTGCATAGGCCACATCATGATCGATTGGCCAGTCATCACTAGTCTCGTCGAGAGATGGCGGCCTAAGACACAAGTTTTTCACCGCCGATGACGAGACACAAGCATAGATGTTATGTCATCCTTGGGCTCCATACCCATGGACTAGCAGTTGATGTAGCAAAGTTATGTCAGGAGCTGCTCAATGTCATCCCACCCGTTGATGCTCTCAAAGGATTTTCTATCTCCATACAGTGGTTATGTGACCAGTTATCCACCCCAACACCTGACGTAGATGAGGTCACTTTAGAGCAGAGTGCGTGTGGTTTCATCTTAGCACTGATGAGATCCTTCTTATTTGCGGACAAGAAGGGGGTGCATGTCCATCTGTGCTTTCTCCCACTACTACGAGATTTGACACACGGCGACATATAAGCAGTGTGAAGACAATACTACAAGACAAGCATATTGAGAAGTTATGCCGAGCCAGCTTGGTTGTAGACACGGTATTAGAGGTTGTATTACACTGTTACAGGTATTCATAACTTTATTTTATTACATACAAATTCATATACACAACACATCATTAGTTTGCTTATTTTTTGTTTATTTTTTATTTAGCTCTGGTCTTAAGAGAGTCTCACACATGCACCCGATTCGGGGCAAAGTCTCAAAGAGCACATCTCAACATCTCTAGTCGTCATTCCTTCTTTATCCGAAGGACCGAATCCGACGGGACGTAGTCAGGGTGTCCACGTATGGATTACCTAAACGAGGTTGCGCCGAGCCGTGAGCCAATTATTCCATCAGTGTAGGTGGAGAGTACCTTTGACACGAGTGCATAACCCATCCGATGTACTCCTCCTATGTTGAGATCAGCTGGATGCACAAACTCTTGATCAAGTAATGGTATATGTAAATGTAGATGGTTATATAGTAATTTGATTCATATTCACATCAACGTTATTGACATAAAATGTCACGCCCTTACCCCCGCCTGGTGATTAGTTCCCAAATAGTGCTATTTTGAACCCTGTTTATTGGGGGTTTTGAGCATTTTTTGTGTACTAATCAACTTAATTAATCTGATTGGCACACTAAGGTCCCTGTTATTCCACTGATCGCATTTTGTGGCTAATTTTGTAGTTTTTGCAAGCTAATTATGCCAAGATTGTCGAGTCGATCCAAGCACGTGAATCTCGAGCCGAACTCGCCAAAGATTGTAGATCAAACCGTATGAAAAAAAGAGCTTAAAAGCTGGAAATCGAAAGAATCATACTTCACGTAGTACACCCGCGCTCAGGTGCGGTACCAAGATCAGGCGAAATGCATATGCATTTTCTTGTTTTTTTTTGCTCCATTGACTTCCTTTTTGTGATTTTTCCAATTTTGCCCTTCATGTATTATGCGTATTGAGGGTATTTTTGTATTTTGTTTATTTTTTGCCTATTTGAGCACTATATAAGCTCAAAACATAGCTTGAAAAAGACTTCTCGTTTTTTTCTACTGGAATAGAGACAGTGCTGGGTAGGAGTTTCCCGATGTTTTTCTTTTCCTTCATTTTCTCTCCCTTTCTTCCACTTTCTCGGCCACCCCTTGAGGATGACAACTCAAGGGATGGTTGGCTAAACCCCTTCCATCCTTGAAGAGAAGGGCTACTATGCTAGGGTTTTGAGGTAAAATGTTGGTTCTTTGTTTTTAATGCAAGCATTTATTGGCATTTATGTTTCCATCTCTCACTCTAGGTTTAAATCTCTTAAATGTGCCTTGATTAACCTGTATTTGGCAAGCTTTTAGGTTCAGTGCATGCTTATTGCTAGATCCATTAAGATTCATTAGTTGCCTTCTATTAGTTACTATAGGGTAGATTTGGGGGATGTGCTTTTACTGTCTGGGAGCATTTATGCTCATTAAATGCTATATTTCAAAAGGAAATATTATAAGTGGTTCGCTTTATAAATTAAACGAGCATCCGCCGAAATGACTATAGGTCACCCTCCCCAATGAGAGGAAAAGTACCCGAGAACCTCTCATTTACCCTAAGACCTAAACCCCAGTAGCTCGATGCTTCAAGGAGTTCTTTTTCATATTTTACTTTATTGTATTTTCAGTTTGCAAATCACCAACCCTCACTGCTTACAAAAACCCCCTAATCCAAATTGATATTCACCTTTTGAACTATCCGCAAGTCATTTTACACCGAAGAAAACCCATCTCATGTTGACCCTAAAGCCACTATAATCAAGTAAAGAGAGCTAAGTGCTACTAAGTGTGAGGAATTTAGGTATAAATATTGTTGATTCCGGCATAACCTACCACGTTTACATGAATCAAATGGCGTCGTTGTCGGGGATGGTGCCTTTGTGCAAATGTTGATTTGTTAAACTTGTGATCCACATCACAAGTACTGGTTAAATTTCAATCCTTTTTGTCCTTACTTTTATTTTTCCTAGCAGTTCACTGTTAGGTTGATTCAATCTTTATACTATCCATATACAATTTCTATTTCCATTTTTTTTGCTAACATTAACCTTTTTGGTAGCCTATTTTGTTTTTGTCTATTGATGTGTTTTGTGCTGTTTTAATAGGAGTTTATGCACCACTGGGATAGGAACACAACAGTGCATTGGGGAAGGACCAAAGGCTCCACAACAACAGTCGTGGAAGTAAGATACACAAAGGTTCGACGGAACTCCACTCGAGGAATAGTGGGAAGCCATTAGGGGTTCAAAGAAATCCCAATGCATATAGATCAATGAGGGATAATATACATCCTCCAAGGGTGAGTGCACCCTCATGCATTGTGCCTCCCTGATAAGACAGGATTTCTCGTGACTTCACTCTATGCCTCTCGTCTCCCAACCTTCCATGGAATGGAAAATGAAAATCCATATACGCACATCCGGGAGTTTGAGAGGTCTACAACACATTTAAGGAGGGTGTCATTGATATGGACCTAATGAGGTTAAAAGTCTTTCCACTGACTTTGAAGGACAAGGAAAAAATATGGCTAAACTCTTTGAGGCCGGGGTCCATTAGAAACTGGGTAGAATTGCAAGCTGAATTTTTGAAAAAAAATTTCTCTACACATAGAACCAACAAATTCGAAAGGCAATTTACACCTTGCGTACCCCATGAAAATGAGAAATTCTATCGCTATCGGGTAAGGTATTTGAACCATTGGTGCCTACCCTCACCATGGCTTTCGCACATGGTTTCAGTCAACCATTTCTATGACGGGATGTCCCCCTACCATGGCGCGCTGTTTGAAACTATGTGCAGGGGATCATGAGTAAAAATCCGTATCAAGCCATGGACTTTCTGAATTATATGGCCGAGACATCCAAAGCATGGGATGAACCAAACCCTGTGAGAGCCGTAGAGGATGAGACCCGCAGCCCACCCAAGGAGGCATGTACTCACTTCCGGAGGATATGGAAATGAAGGCAAAGCTATCCACCTTAGCAAGAAGGTTGGAGGAGCGAGAAATGAGAAATCAACATGAGGTACGGGCAGTAGCTGAGGCCCCTGTACACATCCAGCCTTGCTTCATTTACAATCCACTGATCACCAAGGAGAGCATCACTCTAACTACTCCTTCAAATGTAGGAAATCGACGGTTGAACAAGCCAATGTTATGGCCAATACAAGCCACCAACCAATGCCCCATACAACAACACATATAACCCTAACTGGAGAAACCATCCTAACCTCTCCTGGAAGCCAAACCCTCCAGCATATGTACCCTATGGTGCAAGACAACAATGTGGTTCCTTATCTCAACCACAGCTACCACCATCCTCATCTCCAATTGAGCAAGCTATTCAAAATCTGAGCAAGGTCAGGGGAAATTTCAGCAGAGAGTGGCAAGGCGCCAATGTGCAATTAACCCAATGTGTAGAAGAGCGTAGCGTCACGTCCAGGATAATCGTGAGAATCAACACTGTGGAGAGCACTCTTAACAGCAGAATGGATGGGCTTCAAAACGAAATGGTCAAAAAATCTCAACACCCCGTAAAGGTTCAATTTGGCGGTCAGACTAACCAACAAGTAGAGGAAAAGGGAAAATTTCCTTCCTAGACACAACCTAACCCCAGGGGAGTGCATGAATTGAGCTCTTCCAACGAGCCAACTTCCAGGATAGATGAAGTCAAGGCAATGATCACTTTGAGAAGTGGAAAGGAGGTTGAGCAGCCGCCCCAAACTAGCCAGGCTTTACAAAGAGGAAAAGGAAGCCGAACTTAAGGAAATGATCAAAGAAAATGCAAGAAAAAGAGTTACACCCCACCTTTTCGCAAGCACTAAAGCTACAAAAAGGCCATCAACCGTGCTGAAATGTTAACGGTTCTAAAGGCGTATGAACGCCCCTACTGACATGATTAAACAGTCCCAACATATGCCAAATTTTTAAAGGACCTGTACGTTGAAGAGAGGGGTTTAATGTGCTCCACAAGAAGGCCTTCCTAATAGAACAAGTCGGGAAGCATCATTCAAAGCAAGACTCCAAGAAGTACAAAAGATCCAGTCAGCCTCTACCATCTCTGAACATCTGAGGCACTTCAGGTAGAAAAGGCATTGCTGGGACTCGGGCGTTGTCACCCGCCCCTCCCCCCCCCCCTCCCCCCCCCGTGCCCGCTCCCCCCCCCCCTCTCATTCAGCAAAGCAGGCCAAGCAAATGGCTTGAGAGCTTTTAAGCCCACCACCATCACATTGTCCCTAGCAGACAGATCCATAAAAACCCGGCGGCACCCTGGAGAGGACAAGATATGCTGACAAATTTACTATCCTCAGAGATTTTGTCAGGTTTGACATGAAGAGTCAAATTGCAAATGAGTTAATTATGTGCCTATAATCCCGGCGCATCATTCTAGCCACCTCCAATGCGATCATCAATTTTCTAATGGAGTTATGCAACTTACATCTCTAGAACATGACTTTTTGGAACTCAATATCTTCCACTGGCAAAAAAGCATATGCAACCAAAGTGTAAGAGGGTCCAGGAAGTTCGCATAATTGACACTATTCCCCGAGGAACAGCCTCGAAAGTAGCCAGCAATTTGACGCGGCCGATTAAGGAATTATTTGATTATTATGAAGAACTGCAGGGAACCTAAGACTTGTGTACTGTACATAGGCCATGGAGAAAAAATGAAGAAATTCTACCTTTACTGATTGAGGAAGGAATTAATGAGCCTCAAAAGTTAGACCTCAAACCCCTGCCTGGGGAATAAAATATGCATACTTAGAAGAAAATGAGCAATGTCCAAGAGGTCTCACAAGCCTCGTTGCTTTACACAGAAAATGTACTCGACATCCTCAGGGAGAACAAGTAGGATATTGGGTGAAAAATCACTAACCTAAAGGGAATTAGCCTAGTAGTTTGCACACATCATATCTATTTGGAGGAGGAAGCAAAATCATTAAGGCAACCGCAGAGGAGATTGAATCCTCACATGAAAGAGGTGGTACGTGCAGAAGTCCTAAAATTGCTACAAGCCTGTATCATTTGCCCCATATCCAATAGCACTTGGGTGAGTCCAACCCAGGTTGTGCCAAAAAAATCGAGGGTAACTACTGTACATTATGAGAAGGGAAGGAAATGCCCACCCGCCTTACCATGGGTTGGAGGGTATGTATTGATTACAAAAGGTTAAATGAGGTGACAAGAAAGGATCACTTCCCTCTACCCTTCATGGACCAACTTCTCAAAAGAATTTTCAACCAACCCTTTTACTGCTTCCTGGATGGCTATTCAGGCTACTTCCAGATTGAGATTGCCGTTAAGACCAGAGAAACCACCTTCACTACCCATTTGGCAGCATATGCTGGCAAGAGGATGCCCTTGACCTCGTGTAATGCCTCCGCCACATTCCAAACGATGCATGCTCGCATCTCTCTGATCGTGGAGCGACATGGAAGTCTACATGGATGATATTGCGCTTATGGAGGGAACTGGCGAATGCTTGATCAACTTGGAAACTTCCTACATAGATGTATTGAGAAGAACTTGGTGCTAAATTGGGAAAAATTTCCATTTTGCAGTCAACCAGTGGAATCAGGTTTGGGACATATTATTTCCAACAAAGAAACGAGGCCGATGGGCGGCAAAATCGAACTCGATTTCCAAACTGCCTTCTCCCACGAATGTGAAGACTGTGAGGAAATTTTTAAGGCATAGGAGGTTCATCAAGGATTTTTCAAAAATTGCCAAGCCTCTTTATAAGCTACTGGAGAAGGATGCCAAATTGCCGATGAAAACCGCGTAAGAGCTTTGAGGGAGAGCCCAAGGCCTACTTGACCCACTGCACTACAGTGAGAGCCCCAACTGGAAGCCGAGGTTATGTGGAGATGCAAGTGACCCCGCCATTGGAGCGCTCTCGCGTAAAGCAAGGAAACCTTATGTGGTCTACTATGCATGCAAAACGTGAATTATGGCGTAGGAATTACACCACCACGTAGAAAGAGCCATTGCAGCCGGGTCTACGCTGATACAGGCATACTTGGTAGGGTTGGACATCATAATCTTCGCGTGCACTATCTGACTATACCGCCAAGCAAAATGCCAAGGCTATACTTATTAGGTGGGTTCTCCTCCTTCAAGAATTCAACCTGCTATTCAATGATAAAAAAGGGGTGGAGAATGTTGTTGCGGATCATCTCTCGCGACTAACCATAGCACAACACCCATAACCCTCCAATTAATGATGAGTTTCTTGAGGAGTCCCTGTTGCTAGTGGAAAATGCTCCATGGTATGCTCACATTGCCAACTTCTTGGCAAAGGAGAGTTACCAGCAGACTAGAAGGCACAAGACAGGAAAAAAATTTTCTCAAAAATTCACTCCTACTATTGGGAAGAGTCCTTCAGACAACATCGTGGCCGATCGGTAATCGGAAGATGTGTGCCGCCCGAGGGAGAACAAATAAGGGATACTACCATTGCCATGCAGAATGCATGTGGAGTGCCATTTTGCTTCCTGTGAACGCCATGAAGGTGCCAACCGGGCTTTATCGCCTTCTTTCGCGACGCCTAAACCAAATGCAAGGAGCGCTGATAAATGCCAAAGATCGGGGGAAAATCTCTCGTCACAACACGATGCCTCCCAACCCAATCTGTAGCGGAATTGTCTCGATGTCTGGGGGCATCGACTTTATGGGACCATTCCTCTTCCATCGCTTGACACGCCTGGCATTTTGGTGAGTCGACTATGTGTCGAAATGGTCAAGCAATGCCCCGCAGCGCAGACACAAGGTGGTGTTGAAATCAAGGAGAACATCTTCTAGACTGGGGGGGTCCCTAAGGCCATAATCGCAATGGAGGTTCACATTTCGCAACAAATCTTTGAGAACCTCCCTAGTTAAGTATGGTGTAAAGCACAAAGTGGCCACCCTTACCATCCTCTCAAAACCAAGGTCAAGTCGAGGTCACTAACAGCGGAAATCAAACAATATCGATGAAAGCGCGTAGCTATAGTCATAAAGGGATCGGTTCCTCAAGTCAGCCGATTAGTAGTACCAGGTACTAATCAACTTAATTAATCCCATTAGCACACTAAGGTCCCCTGCATTTAATTGATCGTATTTGTGTTTAATTTTGTAGTTTTTGCAAGCCACCATGTCAAGATTGTCGAGTCGATCCAAGCACGTGAGAATGGAAATGTCTCATCATCATAGCACTGTAAACCATAAGGAAAGAAGAGTAGGAAAAGTCAGAAAATCGAAAGTAACTTTGGTAACTCATAAATTTCGCAAGGTGTGAAATCTTCACACTCCTGCATTTGTGATTTTTTTGCCCTTTAACCCCCTGTCACTTCTTTGTGATTTTTCCCAAAAATATCTTCATGTATAAGGTATCGGGAGATGATTTTTTGTGAATTTACCTTCCGAGCATATTTAAGGCAATCAGATATTAATCGTAGGGAGACTTTCATTTTCTACCTCAAATACAGATATGCTGGGCGAGAGTGTTCCCGCTTTTCTTCTTCTGCTTCATTTTCTCTCTCTTTCTTCCATTTTCTCTACGTCAAACTATATCCCAAGGATGACAACTCAAGGGATGGTTGAAGAAACCTCCCTCCATCCTGTGCGAGGCCACGCTACGCTGGAGAGGTAAAAATGATGGTTCTCTGCTGACGCAAGCATTTATGTCCATTAATGTTTCTATCTCTCATTCTAGGTTTAAATCCTCAGAGATTCTACCTTGGACACCGCATTTGGTAATTCCTTTAGGTTCAGAATGCTTATCGCTAGATCCACTGAGATTCAGTTAGTTTCCATCTATTTGTCATTGTAGGGTAGAACAAGGAGATATGTTTTCACTGTCGGGAAGCATTAATGTCCAATAAATGCTATATTTCAAAAGGAAAATTATTAGGGTTAAGTTTTTATAGCCAAATGAAGATCCGATTCGGGAAATGACTATAGGTCATCCTCTAACACGTGAAAAGTAACTCGAGAACCACTCATTTACTCTTAGACCTCAAGCCCCGCATCCCCGCGCTTCAAGGAGTTCTTTTTCATATTTTATTTTAGTTTATTTTCAGTCTGCAAACCATTCACCTCCACTGTTTTTACAACACCCTTAATCCAAAGTGAAATTCACCTATTTGAGCCAACTGCAAATCATTTACATGAAGAAAACTCATCCCTGTGTTCGACCCTACAGCCACTAAACTGCAGTAGCTAGGCTACGGCAATAAGAGGAATTTAGGTATAAATTTTGTTAATTCTGGACCACCTACCGCGTTAGAACTGAACCGCCAGATTCCTTGTGAGCATACAAAACAACATAAGACTCATCTTCAAGGTCCCTTATCGCCTAGTTTATGGCAAGGCGTGTCACCTACCTGTGGAAATTGAGTATAAAGCATAGTGGGCAATCAAAAAGCTGAACCTGGATATGGAAAGAGTTGGCCTTAAAAGGCTCCTTGATATCACTGAGCTAGAAGAGTTAAGAAATGATGCCTACTTCAACTCAAAGATTGCAAAAGACAGATTAAAGAAGTGGCATGATCAGCTGATAGCCCGCAAAAACTTCAAACAAGGAGACCAAGTGTTGCTTTATGACTCCAAGCTCCACCTCTTTCCGAGCAAGCTCAAGTCAAGATGGACTGGACCATTCATCATCCATCAAGTCTATCTCAATGGATCAGTGGACCTACTTAATTCTGGGCGACGCTGAAGTTGTTAAAGGTGAAACGGGCGTAGACTAAAGCTCCTATGCAAGATAACACAGCGTACAAGGAGGAGATCCTCCTTGACCTCCATAAATTAACAGATCTGAGTTGGCTTGGTCTCCACTGAGATTGAAATGCCACTCCATTTATTTTTTGTGTTTAATGAATTTTATTTAGTTTTTTTCAAGTATTTTTTTTTTAGCTTAGTTATGATTGCATTTTCTCATTCTCTTATACACATTCTCACTTTTTTTTTTTTTGGAATTCTGTTTTGCAGGTGTAGTAGAAATCCTCCACCCTCTCCATCACTTCCCTAATCCAAGCATGGCCAGGACCCATGGAGTGCACAGTTTTAGGCCTCGGGTGCGCCCTTCCTCTCCACCCCTGTCAAGGTACTCCTCCCGCAGCACCGGCCCGCTTCTCACTGCTCCCGCTTGCTCCAAACAGTATGATACACGGGTTGGACCTACCCCTCCATCTCCTCATCACCCGCGGCCATCCCTGAGGGCCCCACCTCCAAATAGGGCCCGGGTGAGTCATCCACCTGCAGTCCTGTGAGCCCCATTCTTCCAATTGCTCACGGGCCACACGACATCCTCCCACCTATCTCCTGCTTCTATTATCCGACATCCCTTCTTCCATTGCGCCCATTACAGTAATTCGTATTGGCAAGATTGGGGAAGTGCACCGCGAGACATATTATGATTTCTTCCCACTTTTGGATGCATCCCGAGCTCGAGATTCCATGATGTTTGTGCAGCGTACTCCTTGTAGCCTTTTACGACCTTCGCGCAGTTCTTCTACCCTGGTATCAATGAGTTCCTAACACATACCGATGATCCAGAGAGTACCTCATCCCCACCGCATCCATTTCGATTGATGGCCGCGAGGGGACACTTCAAGCCGCCTGACATGTGAGCCGCATTCCATTTCCCTATCAGTCTCTAGCCAACCTGAATGACTAAAGGCCGCGCCCCACCCCTTGCCTAGGAAATGGTTCTACATATTATCTGTGAGACATAACAAATGTGGCTCATACTTTTCCAGAGATACTTCCCCCGAGTATGCTCCTTATCTACCACATACCCGCACCAACATCTTCCCACTCCAACATAATGTATAGCGAAGGGCTACACCAAGAGGCTCATCGCATTTCGAGGGCTAATGTCTCTCGCGAGCTCTTTCGCGACATCCTTGTTCCATTTTGAGGATAAGGTCCACCGCAGAAACCTTATCTGAGTTGAGTCCACACCTCCTCGTTCTCGAGGGGCTACTATGCCGTGTGTTGAGCATTTGAAGCTTCTACCGAGCCCCACCGGGAGCTGCCGCAGATCGCGAGGTCGTTTCATTTACTGACAAAAATGTCGCCTGCAGGCTTAGCACCTCCCCAAACAGACTGTGAGTTCAGACATACAAAGGCTGACCATCCTGATAGAGGATACCGAGGAGCCCCGTATTGCACCACACTGAAGACTCTTCCAACTGTCACCGGCCTCCATTCCCTACATCACCGACATCCCCTACACCTCCAAAGGCTCTACTCTCCTACACAACACTAGTACACGTTCTCCACCACCGCAACATATCTCTATATCCACTCGAGATTTTCTCACTATTATGGATGCAATCAACATCTATACGCCATGCCTTTAGCCGAGGACGACACACCACGTAAGCCACTGCCGCCACTCACCGCCTCAAGCATACATAACCACGCCATTCATGCAGACAGTCACCCGGGCCTCGCTCCTATCTCCATCACAATGGCCCAGTTTTTCCTTCGGGGATCATCCTCCAAATTTTCCATCACAGCCTCGCCTTGCCCATGCAGAGGACGGACATACCACCAGCCGCCACCATCGGTGGAGTAGCACTTCCTTCTCTAACTTTCCAACCGGTACCTATCGAGGACAATGAGATTTGGTCGTATATTTAGCGGCTGAATGACTTTTACATTTATGTTTTGTTGCTATTTTGGAGTGTGGTTTTTTGTGAAGATTAATGACTTGGTCGTTTAGCTCCCGTTTAGCGTAGTCGCTGGTTTTTGCTGTGATGCTAATAATTTCTTTTGTAAAGCTGAAAATATAGCCATATATCTTTTTATACATACCATACAACTCACACTTACAGTTTATAATATTGCACACCCATTTTTTTTGTGTTTTGCCTAACTTGCAGTTTGAAATATTGAAGCATTGTCCAATGTTGTTGGCGTTAGATTGATTCCATGCTTAATTAAGCGGATGATCAGTTAAATTCTTAGTGCTTCCACTCCTTTTTCTTCCACCTCTAGCTAACCACACACTATGCACATAAGGTTTAAACAAAGAAGTCAAAACCGTCTAGCCTCTAAATCTTGCAAAAGCCTATCCTAGTTTCATTTAATACCTTCAATAGGTTATGAATCTCTGTGAAAAGAAGGCCAATGAGTCTTCCAAAATAAAAAGAAGAGAAAACGAAAAACATAAAGAAAAAGAAAAGAAAAGAAAAAAGAAGAAAATTGTTATGTTTTGCCTTGAAACCCGAGCACGGTCTGAGGGGTATACGTGTCTTGTGCTCCCGGTGCCCTAAGCCAACCGGGGGTTGGGGAGCCATCGACTCTAGTGCTCAAGCATGGGTGGATAGGTGAGGTCTAGCAAGTTGTAGGTGCTGGAGTCTTGAAGTCATTCGAAGTCCGGGGTGAAACCTAAAGAGTTTGTGGTTGAAAATCCTTATGACTTGATGCCCGAAGCCTTAATTGGTTGGGAGTCATCGGTGGATCCCCATTACATGGACTTTTCGTGAAGCTCATTCCTCAAAGACGCACCCTCAGAACACAAAAAAAGAACTATGAACAAGAGTGGGTCCTGATCTATTTAGGTAGGTTAGTGTACTAGGTCAGCGTAGTCAGTCGTGAGAGTGCGGTTTAGCAGCTTATTGTTGAAAACTAAACATATAAACACTTAGAATTTGGTGGAAATTCTAGGTTGATTCTCTTGAGAAGGAAACTCTTTTGATGCTAAATTTTGTATGGAATTCACTCTCTCGGGATGGTTATTGGGTAGGGTTTCGGTGATTCTCATTGAGGGTTAAGCATTACTCATCCACATACTTTTTGAAATACCATTTTTGAGAACATATTTTTGTTATTGTTTTGTTGTTCTTTCTTTCTTTCGTTGCTAAGGGACTAGCAATGTGTCGGTTGAGGGGAGTGATTAGTGCCCAAATAGTGCTATTTTGAACCCGTTTATAAGGGGTTTTGAACATTTTTTGTGTACTAATCAACTTAATTAATCCGACGGTAATAATTAAGGTCCATGTTATTCTACTTATCGTGATTTTGCCGCACTCAGAATGGTAAGCTAATTATGCCAAGATTATCGAGTCAATCCAAGCACGAATTCGAAATGAACTCAAAAAGATTGCGTGATCGTAAAACAAGAAGAAAAGAAGAGCGTAAAAGCCGGAAATCGAGCAAACTTCGTATTCACAAAATCTCACAGTAAAGTGTGCAAAATCTTCGTAGGTGCTTAAAATTTCTCGCGATAAAGGCAAAAATGCTTATGCATTTTCTTGTTTTTTTTGCCCGCGACCTCCCGTTTGACTTCTTGCGGATTTTTTCACCTCATTTTCATACATGGGTATTGAGGGTATTTTTGTATTTTGTTTATTTTTGCCTATTTGAGCACTATATAAGCTTAAAACAAAGCTTCGAAAAGCACTTCATTTTTTCTCATAATAAAAGACAAGATCATGAGTTTTCCCACTATTTTTCTTTTCCTTCATTTTCTCTCCCTTTCTTCCATATCTTCTTTCGATCGCAAACACCCTCGAGACGACAACTCTCGGGCGATGTTTACTGCAAACTTCCCATCCTTGGAAGAGGAGTGGCCACTGGGCTAGGTTTGAGGTAAAAATGCCTGGTTCTGCTTTTAATGCAAGCATTTATTGTCATTTATATTTCCATCTCTCACTCTAGGTTTAAATTCAATGTGCATTGATTAAATTGTATTTGGCAAGCTTTGTGGCTTGCAGATGCATGTCGATCCATCAGATTCATTAGTTACCTTCTATTAGTTACTGTAGGGTAGATTTGGGGGATGTGCTTTTACTGTCCAGGAGCATTTATGCTCATTAAATGCTATATTTCAAAAGGCAAAATTATAAGGGTTTAGTTTTTATAGTCAAATGAAGATCCGGTTTGGGAAATGACTATAGGTCACCCTCCTCAATGCAAGGAAAAGTACCCAAGAACCTTTCATTTACCCTAAGACCTAAACCCCAGTAGCCCGATGCTTCAAGGAGTTATTTTTTCATATTTTACGTCATTGTATTTTCAGTTTGCAAATCACCAACCCTCACTGTTTTTACAAAACCCCTAATCCAAATTGATATTCACCTTTTTGAACCAACTACAAGTCATTTACACGAAGAAAAATCTCCATCCTCAGAGTTCCTCGAATTCCTGGGAAGCCACTCATAATCGCAAAGAGCTATGCTAATAAAGAAGAGTGAGGAATTTGGGGATATAAATATTGTTGATTCTCGTATAACTTACAAGCCACATAATAAATCACCTCGGGCAAAGAGATGGGGCACGCACAGACTAAGTGACTTTTAACTCGTTCTTTTTCGGATATTTGTGGGCCCATTTCATATATATATATATATATATATCCATAAGAAAATAAATCTTCTTGTACTACCACCTTAAGGGTGTTTAACCATCCCGAACATATTCCTAAGTCTCTATTTATCATACATAACAAATTCATTATTACAAAACTTGTACATTTGTAAATATAAACAAGTATCAAAGACCTACATCAGGTGGATTCCTACTATTGTGTTAGCCCTAGCTGATGCGAAATTCCACGGATGTCCTCTTCAATACCTACACGGATAAACACCTGTGCTAAGCTTATAGCTTAGTGGGAAACAGATAACGACCACTAGGAGTGGTCCACAATTACAGGATACATATGACATAAAGCATATGTCGGAGTTTTCATATAACATAATTCTTATAACGGAATTTCATATCTCCCGTAGGAGTTTAGAACAAAGATCTTGTACAGAAGGTACCTGTAGGTACATTACAGAGCATAACTGATTTCTTATGCTTTCTTATTATTCATTATTCAAATTCTTATCATATAAATGTTTGCATATGTCATATTATTCAGATAGACAACATATAAGTATTTGTCTGCATATACCGGTAACAATGAATGATAGGGACATAGCACAATAGGTACCCGGGTTACTGTGACAAGATCGAACAGAGGACGTATTTCCGTCTATAAAAATGTAAGCATAGCACTAGCGTGAGTGCGTACACTAATCAGAGATGTGCCTGCCCATGTAACATAAGTGTCATAGCACTAGCAGGAGTGTCGAAGCACTGAACAAAGGTGCCTATTCATTCACTATTCGGTCTTAAGTAGACATATAATTATATGTCTTACTGAGCTTGTTATATTGTTCTTAAACACATTAGCAAATGAGGGCAAGAAACCATGTTTACCCAATGACAGGATCGCCGAGGCGGCGAGGTACAAAACATTTTTCATATAATTTTTATACTTGTACGAACCCTTTCATTCACTTATTAGGATCCTCATTAATCCAATGCATGATTATTAGAATTAACTGAAGAGAGGAACCAAAACAAAACTCATAGGTACGCCTAGGCGGAGCAATGCTATGCCTAGGCGGAGAGATTGGCCTAGCCGAACCAGAAAGTGCAGAAATTTGGGCCTCGGGTTCGCCTAGGCGGAGCTCCATGCCTAGGCATGCACTCATACACCTAGGCGTAGGGGTGTCGAGCAAAATGCAGAAATGGCCAAATTTAGCCTTTTTCACCAGAAATTTCCTTCCAAACCACAAACTCAACCAAAACTCATCTTATACCAACCAACAACACTTCTAATAGGATTTTTCCTACACAACTTAGACAAAGAGAGATTTATGGTAGTTCCAATACCAAAGTTCCAAACATCACATAAGAAATTTCCAAACATAATCCATACACGTATAGTTTCCAAACAAAAGTTCCAAACAATTCCATACAAATTCCAAACATAATCCATACACATATAGTTTCCAAACCTGGATTTTCTTCTTCTTCTCTTCTTCCTTCTTCTTCTTCTCTTTATCTTCTTCTCTTCTCTCTTTCTCCACAAGAAAGCTCCTAACCTTCAAAGCCAAAAATGAGATATTATAAGACTATAGCTCGGGTCTTATCCTCATTTGAGTCAAATGTCCACTGCTATTCGTCCTTCATTTTCATGTTATTTGCAATTCAAATTATTCAATTTCTAACTTAGCATATAATCTTCTTGTATTATAACCTTTGGATCCTAAATGTCAAATTACCAATTTACCCTTAGTACTCAAATTTTCGAAAAATGAAATTTTTACTTATATCATACTCTAAACATGTAATTAAATTACTAGGGTATAATTTGGGGTGGTACATAAAATGTAAATGAGTAGGTATTATGACAACCATACGTTGAAGAGTTGGTTAACCAAATACCGTAGATATCCGCTTAGTCATTCAGAGATCTCATGATTTATCACCGCTTATATGTTTTAAGACTGGGCTGAGTAGCATCGTCTGTGAGCCAGCTCCTAAGGCCGGTCACACTAGTGGAGATACCCCATCTTGCTCTTACAGCAAAAAGCTACAGAGTGGATGCACGGACTGTACGTGAGAGATTGGGCAACGTATCATGCTAGATACGTTGCCTTATAGGATACGAGAGCGGACAAGATCATCATCGCACACCCTATGGCGGGTATTATGGACTTCCATGATCAATATATGCAGTGGTATCGTCGTATTACACGATGTTTTATGACACTACCACTCCACAGGGATGATATGGGGTACCATACTACACCCGGTACTACTCAATAGTTAGAGTCTTGTGATTCTAAAGTGTTTTTCAAATTTGAATCAATAGATTATGTATTTTTAATTGTTTAGTTGGTTCTTTTAAATCTTTGTCCTGACAGACATAGCTAGTCGATCATGTGGGGCTACCACAGGATTGGTATACGACTTACATCATATTGCTAGATTAGTTTTACACCATATCGGAGAGGAGCATCGCATCGTTGGACACGATCAGGAGGCATCTACTTCATGTGGACCATCCATTAGACCTCCGATGTCATTCACTCCAATTCGTATGCAGCCCATTCGAGGTAGAGGGAGAGAGAGAGTTGATCGACAAGGTCGTGGTCGAGATGGTGGGCGAGGTCGTGGTCAAGATGGTGAGGGAGGTCGATGGTACACCTGAGCCGACATTGCCACCATTATCACCCACTCCCATATTTGCACTCGATACTCCACGCCCCGCTTCCTATACTTACCCATCACCCGATATTTTTATTACACCCACATACTTGCCCATCACCAAATACTTTTATACCCCCACAAACTTACACATCAGTCGAGACTTCTGCTCAACGTGTTATCCCACCATTATCACCCACATCTCCCCCCTTACATACCACATCTTTACCATCTCCGGTGTCGCCAGAGTCAACTTCCATGGCAGTAGATATCACCTTATCATCTTCGACTTTATCATCGCATACATTGCCTCCCATCGATAAGACCATGGTTGACCTTGTATTAGAGTTAGGTGCACTTCCAACTAGGCGACATCATGCTCCATGTACACGTCGAGAACTTCATCCATTAGCTCCCTCGGCTCCATCAGCTCCATTTGAGATTGCACGGGACCCTATAGATCAACCAACTGTGTATCCTAGGCGGTGTCTTAAGAGAAATATAAATGCTCCATCTTGTGGGACTCGCTGATATATGTTTATATTTGTAGATATTGATATTTGTATACATTTTTTATATATTTAGAGCAGATTCAATATTTATATAAGGAATCAAAGTTTCATGTTTATCGAATCAAGTTATAATTTGGATGCATGTGGGTTATAATTTATATATATTCTTGTTCTCGATGCAAACTTGCAGGTCATAATTGTTAGGTGTGAATCATAGTTGCATTTTGAGTGTGTTTTTCATGTATTTATGTAACCCAAATGCGAGATTCATACCCTATTCATAAATATTACACTAATCACTCATTCGTTAATGTTTTGCAAATATTGAAAGAAAAATCAAGCAAAGAAAGGGCTAAAGACAAAGCAGCGTGTCGTGCTCGGGTTGGTGAAGGAATAGCTCGATGTAGGCGGCAGCCACTACGCGAAGGAATAGATTCGCCTAGGCAAAGCAATTCACCAAAAAAATTTGCCTAAAAAGCCATTGTTGAGGACAACAGCATTTGCTTAAAAAAAAATTATAAAGTCATATCAGATGCTAGAATCCTGCTTAAAAAAATTATAAAGCCGTTGTCGAGGATGTAAAGAAAGATTTGTTTAGGTGTCACCTATGTGGCCCAAACGAACTAAATTGGACAATAGTTTCAAATATAAATTATTTTTGTAATTTTTTTAAAAATATTATTTTAATCCAAAAATCCACCAAATTTATATAAGTCCACATCACCTTTTAAATACAATATATATATATATATTAGATCCTCATTAGAATCAAATACCAATTTAAAGATAATCATATTATTAAATGTTATGAAAAATATTTCCTTATGTTTTTAAAAATAAATATAAATCTAAAAACAAACATAATTTTAAAGTTTATCAAAAATAATAATTAAATTCAGAATATACGAGAAGTCAAATTAGGAAAGAAAAAAAAAAAGCATTCTCTTCCACACTTCACTTCTTGTATTAGTTGCTTCACACAGTTTTATCGATAAAAAATCAATACTCATTTTAAACTTTACATTTAAATCCAAATCTGTTGAGAATAATTTACTATACTATAATAAAGTGCTTAATTATAAAATAAAAAAATTCAAAATCTAATAAAGTTCACTCTAAATATGTATAAAATAGTAAAAGTTAGTTAGAAAAGAAAAAAAAAACTTGGGGTGTGTTTGTTTTTTGGTTTACTTCTAAAGTACCTGTTTTTATACTTCATAATGTTTGCTTTTGCTGAATTTTTAAAATTTTGATTAACTATAAAAAATCCAAAATAAGGGTTTTAAAAATTTTGACTTATTGGCTTTTTGCTAATGATTTATTCTATTGGAAAAAATTAAAAGCACATATATTTTTTAATTTTTATTTAAAATTTTGTTTTATTAAAAAGTAGTTAAAATTAAAAGATTGATTTTAATTTCTTCTCATTTGTAAAATAAGACACCATTTTATGTAAAATAATTTTCTTAAATTTGGATAAAATGTTAATTTTTCATATATATGTACCAATGAATTTAAAGTGTATAATGAGGATTTTTTCATATTGTATTTTATTTTTGTACTTTATTTTATTATAATAATAAAGTTAAATTCTCATTATACAAATAAATATTAAATTAAATTATTTTTTAATTACATTAAAATGTTGAAAAAATTATTATTAACATTGATTATGCTTTTTTCAACCCGAATCGGGCTGTAGCGCAGGCCGCCGATGGACCCGATTGTTTCGCGCGGCCGATGCAGCGTCCGATTGTCCTGGCCGAGGTAGGATCGTTGTAATCAAGACTGTGCTCCCCGACGTAGCACCCTCCTGAAAACAAGGAAGAAGTGGTCGGCGAGGGCTTCGCCGCGGTCGCCCGATGCCGGCGCCGCTTTCAAGAGCAGCAGACCGCTTGCGCGTAATGTGCTGGCGTGATGAGTATGCGCCCGAGAATGCGTAAGAATGCTGGCGTTTGGTTTTCGCGCACCTTCACCGATGGGTGGTCTTCATTTATAGTAAATGTTCAACCAATCGATTGCTGGTTAGGAGTCCTTCCCTATCGATCGATATTTCTTATTCGGAATCCATACTCTGACGGTACAAAAAATATAGAAGGAGCCGCTTGTTTCGAGATAACTTTCCTTACTGGGAGATCCAACCGGCGATGATCTGCTATTATTTTCCTTCCTTATCGATAAGGTTTGGTTGATCAAGTGATAATATATTGTTAGCTATTCTATTTTCTCGTATGAGCGATGCAATAATCCGATTTGTAGGATATGGGGCTTCCAATTCATTCAGATTGTCTCTGACCCGGCCCCGTCCCGACTGGGCCTGCACCGAGGAGCCCGGCATCGCGTTAGGGCGCACCACTCGGGTCGTCACCGGGCCCGCAGTTCATTTTAAACCCCACACCGCCCCCAAATTTCCCCGTGTACGCCGGGGCATGCCGGGCAAGGGGTCGTAATTCCTCCTCAGATCGGCTGCGCTCACGCCACCGTTGGGGGTCGGGCCGGTTAAAGCCTCTCACACGCCATAAGTCTCAGAATAATGACGACCCTTAGTTTTCGCATTTCTCCCATTTCCGCCATTCTCGGGCTGCGGATATCTTTCGGGCCTTGCCTCGCTTCTCGTCTCCTGACCCTTTCTTTCTCACCTCCCGTTTACGCCTCGGCTTTTGGCGCAAATTCTTCATTGTATCTCCGGGTCCATTGTGTCCGTATCGCTTTGATCGGGTACGACGAAACACCAGGGTTTAACCGATCGCTTATTTCTGTCGCTGTCTCCGTCATGGGTCCCGGTCGCTCTTCTTCTTTATGGATTGGCATAGATTCCTCGCTTGTCATTTCAGATCAGACAAAGCTCGTGAGATGCTCCCGGCCGTCTCAAGCATATCCAACCCCGGATCACAATACGCCTCCTCTTCCCGCCGATAAGGGTAAAGCGAAAATAAAACCACCATATCCCGCGGGGCTCCGGAGTACCTTAAATCCGCTCAACATGCCGTGAATGGACCCAGTAAGGTCGACCCTTCAGATGGGAGTACCTTGTCGATCGCTATCGACCCCTTGTATACGAGTACGGGTCCCCGATGTCTTAACCTTTCACGCGTTCTCTCTTCGCGGCCCTGGATGGTTTCATATTTTCTTCGAGGGTCTGCCTTGACAATGGCCTCGCTTTCCTCTCCTCGCACCCTTCATGAAGAGGGTCTTGCAACATTTCAACATTTGCTCCCTCCTCCCAAATTGCTCCCAACGGTTGGGGCATTTTGGTGGGGTTATTGGCTTCTTTTAGGGATAAAGGGCTCGAAGATCCCTAGCTTCGCTCATTTTTCCATCTTTTCGCCAAATGAGATCACCGAGAGGGCTTTCTTTTATTTTTCCAGACGCTCCTGCCCCCGCGGTGATTTCCCGATCTTCCATCTCGCATAGGTCATGGAAGGGACGCTATTTCTTCGTTAGCGGTTTCAATTGGGAATACAATCCTTCTGACAAGGATGACACTCTGGGTGTTCCCACCTACCGCGCTCCTCGATAACATTCGGGGAGTATTTTGTACCGCTTTTGCATGACTTATCCTAAGGCGGCCTGATGTTTCGATTTTGTATTATCCATTGCTCCTGCAGGCTCGCCTCGAACTTAGTAGCCGAAGATAATGTCATAAATTTACGCCATTTGATATCCCGCTCGTCCCACGCCAGACCGATAAGGCCCACATTCCGGTCCATCTAACTGAGGTCTCACGCTCCTCCGCTTCGAGGTCTTTGCCTCGTCGCTACTTCGGGATCCTCTCCTGGTCTTATCGCTACGCTCCTACCAGTGAGATTCTGTCCATTCGTGGGCAAAGGTCTTTAAGCCTCTGAGTGTGAAAAGGAAAAATCGAGCTCCACTGAGGAGGAGCGGTCTGCCACCAAAGTTCGGGGAGCCGGGAGTCGCTCTAGTCGCCGAGAGCCGTACGAAGGCCGTTCTCCTTTAGGCGAGGCCTGATTTTGAGCCCCCCCCCATTTCCCCTAAGCCCGACGGAAGGGCTAAAGACCCTTTCGGCCGAGCACGCGTGGTTATTTATAACCGCTGAATCCGCCTTGATAGAAGCCACCGCCTCTTCGGAAGGCGACAATACTGAAGAGAAAGAAACTGAAAGCAAAAGTCGACGAAAACCCGAACTCTTTGCTTTCTAACACCGAACTCGCGATGTGCGTTGTCTCCTCCATCCTCGCACCCGACCTGGAGGTCACGCGATGTCATTCGATCAGGCTTTGGCTTTATCCCTTCGTGGGGTTGCCTCTCAGAAGTCTATAATCGGTATTTGCTTCCATGTCATCCGTGTCGAGCGCCATCTTCATGTTTGATGGTGCGTAGCCACCATCTCAAAGGCTCGCCGGTAGGCCAAACTAAACGAGAAGCACGTAAGAATCAGCCTGTAACAGGGGGCAAGCGACAAGGGCCTCTCTCACTTCCGAACGAACCGAGTCAAGCAGTGAGCACACAAGGCATAAGGATCAAGAAGTGGAGCTGGATTTAAGTCCGATTAAACATACTTCATCGGTTCGTGGCTCTAAGCAGAAAGTAGGAAGACGAGAACCGGCGACTGCAGCCGACCGAAGGCGTGCGTCTAGAGGTTCGAGAAGTGGTCCAAGCCTACAAAGTGACGGAGGAGGCCCTGAGGGGCCGTCCGCGAGAGTGAGCTTCGGTGGTTAGGAGGAGCCTATTACCCCGGCGAGCCGCTGGATTCGCCGTAATTACGTGCGCTAATCTAAGATCTCAATGATAAGCAAAGCTTTAACTCGGTTATTGTCATAAGCTTCCGAAGCGCAGGCGCGGTTAGAGACCGCCGTCGAATCTCTCTCGCCGCAATTTGGCGTAATCACGACCAGGAATGTCGCTGATTGGCGCCGCAGATCTCTCGCTAGCGAATAGTTTTTAATGCAGGATGAGGTCATTAGGCGTCCGGTGACCAAGCCGCTCGCGGGCTTCGGGTGGCTCTCGCCTTCAACTAAAGTCACAACCCAGATACTCGTATCCGACTTTGCAACTTGACCTCCCTGTACCGACGAAGAGGCGTAGGAATCTTTTTTCTACGGAACCATTCTCAAGAGCTCGTACTTCCGCCGTGGCCAATTCCCCTTCGCCCGTCTCCTCCCCGCCGACGCCCGATCTCCTATGCTTATGCTCGCCTTCGGTACGCTTTATCGCTCATCTATATTGTGATGTTTCTCCTTCGTCGAGACCGGCCCGGTGACATGTGTGTTCTTCCGAAACATATTTATATATATATATATACTCTTTATATATATATATATATATATATATATATATATATATATATCGTATGCTCTATCAGAGATCGCCGCTTATCTTCCAAGGATTTGAATGCCCCGTGACGGTGGATCTGCAGTGAGATGAACAAGCTCGTCAGACTTAGTCGTCGTGGCCTTGTAGGAGCTGGCCTGACTTGATTTAGTTAATCTATTGGAAGGGATTCATCAATGTCGATCAATGAGTCGTCCCTACGAAATGAGGGGAAAGAGTTTCGTCGATAAATTGCCTAAGCAGGTTCGGCCCATGAAACTCACGGATGAGCCTGTCAATGCGAGTCATCAAGAGGCTCCCTATGGTCAAGAGCTCGCCCCTAAGGTGTTGAGTGATGGAAGAGCCTGGCGAATGAATAATTGAGGAGGAGCTCAAACCAGCGTTGGTTTAATACGTGCCAGCTCTCGTCAAATAGTTAATTGAGGAGGAGCTCGGCCCATGCTGGAGCGACAAAGAGCTCACACGTGAGTTATCGAATAAGAGTCACCCATGCGAATAAGAGCTCGCCTTCATGTTGAGTGATGGGAAGAGCTCGTCATAAATGAACAATTGAGGGAGGAGCTCGCCCATGTTGGAGTGACGGAAGAGCTCATCGAATGAATAATCGCAGCAGAGCTCTTCCCATGCCGAGTGATCGGACGAGCTCTCACGTCGACACCGAGGGAGGAAGCTCATCCATGTCGGGAGACGGAAGAGCTCACACGTGGGAAGCTACTGGTCAAGAAGTCGCCCATGCGAATAAGAGCTCGCCCGTATGTTGAGTGATAGGAAGAACTCGCCGATTGAATAATCGAGGAGGACTCGCCCATGCCGGAGCGACGTAGCAGCTCATCGTAATGAATAATTGGTGAGGAGCTCATCCATTCCGAGGACGAAGAGCTCGTCAATGTGAGTTAACAACAAGAGGTCGCCCGATGCGACAAGAGCTCAGCCCATGTTGATGATGGAAGAGCTCGTCGGTCGAATATCGAGGAGCAGAGCCCGCCCATGTTTCGAAAGTGATGGGAAGAGCTCGCCGCCACGAATACTGATGGCGAGCTCGTCCATGCCGAGTGACGGGATGAAAGCCTCGCCGTATAATAAAGTGTATTCGCCCATGCCGAAAGGGATGCATTGCTTCCGCCGTAATGAGTAGAGGTGCAAAGCAGAGCTCGGCCCATGCCGAGCGATGGATGAGCTCACCGCCGTAAATTGGCTGTAGTAAAGCAGAGTCGCCCATGCCGAGCGCGACGCAAGGACAGCCCGTCATAATGAATAGTAAAGCAGAGCTCAGTCCATGTCATTTAGTGAGAATTTTTATTGTCATTTACTTAACATGGTAAAGTGTATTTGCCCATGCTTATGAACGGATGAGCTCAATGTAACAAATGGTAAAGTAGAGGCTCGCCCATGTTTGAAAGGACGTGAGGGCTGTTTCCTGCCAAATAGACAGTGCAGCTCACATGCCGAGCGACGGGACGAGCTCATCGAATGAGGGTAAAGCAGCTCGTCCGCCATGGTATGTCGAGTGATATTGAGTCGCCGAATGAAATGTAAAGTGGTGGAGTCGCCCATGGCTTCAGCATGGATTATGAGCTCCGCCGGAATATAGGTAAAGTAAAGCTCGCCCATGCCGAGCGATGATTGTTTCGTCGTAATGAATAAAAGTAGTTCGCTACGCCGGTTTAGAATATTGTTTCCGTCATGACAGCGAGCCATCCATAGCCGAGGATGGATTTGAGCTCTTCGTAATGAATAGTGCAGAGTCACCATGTTGAGACGGATGAGCTTGTCGCATAATTGTAAAGTAGAGCTCAGCTCTGTCAGAGTGACGGATGAGCTCGTCGTAATGCACAGCAGCTCGCCTACGCTTCGAAAGTGGACGGACGCAGCTCGTCGAATGAGTAGTAAAGTGTAGCCTGTCCATGCTGAGGATGGGAAGAGCCTCGCCGTGGCTTAATTGTAAAGTAGAGCCTGGCCCATGTCGAAAGGGATGGGATGAGCCTCGTCGTAATGAATAGTAGCAGAGCCTCGGGTCCCATACCGAAAGTGACGGATGAGCCTGGGCCGTGGCGAATTAGGGAAGTAGAGCCTCATTCATACGAGTGACGTGGATGAGCTCGCGAATGAATAAAGGCAGAGCTCCGCCAATGCCGGAAGAGGATGGGATGAGCTCAGCCGGAATGAGTAGTAAAAGCGAGAGCCGTCCAGCGCCGGAAAGCTGGCGCAGGAAGAGCTCGTCAGTAGCGACCAGGAAGTGTAGCCTGGCCCATACGGAGTGGATTTGATGAGCTCAGCTGTGCGCGACCGTAGCAGCCTCGGGTCCATGTCGGAGTGATGGGAAGAGCCTCGTCAGATGAATAGTTGAGCAGAGCTCATCCTCCATGTCGAGTATGGAAGAGCTCGTCGTGGTGTATGGGCCGCGGGTTCGGGCGCTAAGGTCGAGTGGCTACAGACCTCGAGTCGCTCTACTCCCGAGGCGCCTTGGCTTCGCGCGGCGAAGTAGAGCCCGCCAAAGTGAGCAAATGCGGGTTCCTCAGCGCTAAGGCCGAGGGTTGATGTAGCCCTCGAGCCGGTCCCGACCGAGGGGTGCCCCATGCAGCAGGCAGAGCCCGCCAGCTGGCGGCCGCGGTCCCGGCGTGGCCAGCGGCACAGCCGAGCCGGCCCCGACCCGGGAGGCAGCTCGGTCTGCGCGGAGTAGGTGAGCTCGCCAGCGAGCGCCGCGGGCTCCCGGGGCGCTAAGGTCGAGAGCGGGCGACAAATGAGCGGCCCCGACCCCGAGGCGCCGGGCCGCGCGAGTGGGTGGGTGGTAGCCCGTCAGCGAGCAAATAAGGGTTCTGGGCGCTAGCGGTCGAAATACACAGCCGTAGCCGTGAATTTCAACCACCTTAAGGCAAGATGGCTCAGGCGGAGTAGGTGAGCTCGCCAAAGTGAGCAACTGCGGGTTCGGCGCCAGGCGCTCAGGCGGCGGTACCGAGCCGGGTCTTACCCCGAGGCGCCGCGGGCTCAGGCGGAGGAGGTGAGCTCAAGCCAAAGCGAGCGCACGCCCCGCGCAAGGCCGAGGGCGACAGCCCGAGCCGGGCCTCGACTCCTCGAGGCGCCGCGCCTCGGGCCGGTAGGTGGTTTCTTCACAAGTGAGCAAGCGTGGTTCGCGCCGTGGCTCGTAGTTAAAGAGTCGATATGCTGAAACGCTCGTGTTGCTGCTAATTTTCACCTCGAAAGAGGCGAGCTGCCTTTAATGCCGGATTTATGGTGAGGTGACCTCGGATCGATCGCATCGAATCCACAGACGGCATCTCCCTTATAAATATCGGCTTCACCCGTCATGGTGGCTTGTTCTTGTATAATGCACACCAAATCAGCACAGATGAAGAGTCGGCTTGATCATCGTCACCGAGATTCTTCAAGATCCTGAGTCGCCGGTTGTTCTCCTCCCGCATGTGGGAGTCAGGTTTTTCCCTAGTCTCCCCTTTGTGGAGTCATGTTATTCCCTCAGTCTCGTGCTAGGGAATGCATCCGAGAGGGTGGCATCTTTACGCCGGCTTCTCTCGTTGCTCTTCTTCTTCCTCCTCTACCCTCTCTTCCCTCTTTCTCCCTATCACCCTTTTCTTCTTCCTCCGCCTTTCATTCCTGCCTTTCTCCTCCTTTGTCTCTTTTTTCCTTTCGTCTGAACTCTTTTGTATACTTTTTCCTTTTCTTCTTCTCCTATTTTCTTTTCTTTTCTCCCTATCACACCCTTTTTTTTTTTTTTTGGAGGGAACTGCTTGTACTGAATATTACTCAAGATATGTCGAGGACACCATGATTGTAGTGAGATAGCAATTCAATTGAAATAAAGAGACACTTTTGCTTTTATGTCGATGTATCTTCTTATTTTGCCTTTTTTTGTATCTTACATATATGAACTGTTTGAGATGTCTAACCAAATGGTCAATAAACGTTCCATCTGTCACATGAAGATCAAATAAAGGCATTATTTACTTTTATTATCTTGATGCTTCTTTGGTAGAAAACGCTTAAGATGTTCCGCATTCCGTATGTCGCAAGATTTTTCCTATTACATTTTGAGTTCATAATTGCACAGTGCGATGACTCGGGGATATGATGTATGGGCCTTCCAGTTAGGGCTAGTTTCAGGTGTCTTGGGATTCTTCCCTTCTTGGCGGGAGCTTCTTTAAGACTAAGTCGCTGGCATGTAGCTCTGGGGTTAAACTTTGATTAATACCCGTCTTCCTTTGATACTCCCAGTGCGCCTTTAGACACCTTTCGCGTTTTTCATCTAGGAGCTCTAAGTAGAAGGGCCTCGTCATTATGCTCCTCGATGCTAACTTTCGACTCTTGGAGACTTTATTCCGATCTCGCGGGGGCTACCTTACGTGCCAAGGCTAGAGGCGAATGGGGTTTCGGTTCTTGACACGTATTAGATCACAATGGCGTGATGCCCAGGAGGGTATTACATGACTCGCCAAGATCTTAATTTGGTCTTGGCGGCCTTGGGGGTTGATCGGTGACTTCGACGTCCATTCGATTGCGGATGTCTTTGGGGAAGAGTAATAATTTTTAATTCGAGGCTCGGCACAAAAATCCTCTGAATTTAGCATTGTCGACGCTTTTCGGATTTATGCGATGCAGTGCATGGGGATGCGAGCCTGCGTATGATGGCCGCCACCGCGAGAAATTGCGTATTTTTTGCTCTGTAATTGTGGCTAAAGGTTCGGCTTCTGCCCACTTGGTGAAGTAATCCACTGCGACAATTATGAATTTACCGCTGTCCTTACCAATGGGCGGGGAGTCCCGATATATCGAGCCCGTTGTTGGAAAGGACAGGGACTTGTGATTGATGTTAAGGGTTCTGACGGGAGGCGTGAGATCTTGGCGTGCTCCTGGCAGATCCTGCATTTCTTGACTAGATCGGTCGCATCCTTGAGTATGGTTGGACAGTAGTATCCTTGCCTTAAAACTTTTTCACCTTCAATGCAGGGCTCCGATATGATTCGCATACACCCTCGTGTACCTCTCTCGTACGTGCTTGATGTCTCGCGATGCATTTAGAAAGTGAAAATCTCGCTTGTAGAGACTTCCTTTATGATTAGTGAACACAGGCGACCTCGCCCTTATTTTGGTACCTTCTTTAGTTAAGTCGGGTAGGCTTCCGTCTATTATATAGTTCCAAATGGGGTCGTCGACTCGGCTCGGACTCTGTCGGGCCAACCGTCATGCTATAAGGATCGACCGAGGAAAGGTTCGCGAGTATTCAGCGGTACGTCGACTGTAGAGGTCTTCTTGGCAGGTTATTGGCTAACCATGAGGCATTTGCTTTCGGGATTCTCGTTCTGGGGACAAATGTTTGACTTGAACGACAATTTCCTTTTGGAGGTATAGAATCATCGTTTCACTTTTTGGCTTCGGTAGGTCTGCTATTTGTCGACCCACCATTTGGGAATCCCACTTTGTATACCTGTGAGTGACCTCTAATGAATGAGCGAGTTGAGGCCTGTATCACTGACCTCATTACTCGGCCTCGTTGTTGAAGCATGGAACCCAAATACAGTCATATTCAATGTCTATCCACTTACGGTGAGGTTAAATTAGACAGCCAGCTTCCTTGCGCATTTGAGGCTCTATCTACAGAGAGCTTCCAGATTGGGAGGTCGTTCTTTTCGTGAGTGGTCTAAGCAAGTTCTGTCAGAGTGAATTCCATGACGAGTCGAGTACAGGACCTGTCTTTTATGGCTGTTGGCTTGTATCGATGTCGAACTCAGCTTAGCTCTATGTACTTCATCGACCTCCCAGGAGGCTCACAGTTGTGTGCCTTCATCGGATATTCTGTCGGGACTTCTATGGTGTGAGCACGGAAATAAGGGATCGAGCTTCGGGCATGGTTACCGGCACTAGTATTGGATTTTTCCATTCTCGGTACCTCTCCTCCCGCTCCTCTCCCGGGAGGCTTGGCGCAATAGTAGACTGGGTGTTGTACTCGTTCTTTGTCTCTGACGAGTACTGCGCTGGTCGAGAAGTCGGATACGACCAAGTACAGAGTGAGAGTTCTCCTCGGCAGGACTTACTGAATGGGTGGAGGAGGAGCTGAGATACGTTTTAATGTAGTAAATGCTTCTTCGCGCCCGCGTCCATTGGGGAGAGGCCTTCTTGAACTTTGAAGGGTGGCAAGCCTATCACTAATACGGATTACGTCGGCAGGGCGCGATCAGCTCTGTCAGTCGTTGGACTTCCTTTATTCCTGATGGCGATGGCATGTCGAGCACAACCTTTATTTTATCTAGGTTTGCCTCAATTCCCTTGTGGTTGACTATGAAGCCCAGAAATTTTCCGGCTGACACGTGAAGCGCATTGGCTAGGTTGACTTCATGCGCCAATTCCTTAGGATGCGGAACGCCTCACGAGAGGTGGGGATGTGGAGATTGGGCGTAGTAGATTTACCGGCATGTGCGTCTCATTATCCTCCGGTTGTGCTATCTTGTACGGAACATTCGGTTTACTAGCATACGGTAGGTCGGCTCCTGCGTTCTTGAGCAAACGGCATCCTTTCGATGTGATAAGTTCACGAGTTGTGGCGAAAGAGGTTTTTCTTTGGTCATCAGGGTCCCATGCTAATCGATTGTGGCGAAAATCGTCCGCCGTGAAGTTCGTGGCCCGAGTGCGTCCGCGATGAGGTCGATCCTTAGCGAAGAAAGGCGTCGCCGGGCATGCCTTGTTTATGTCGATCGAAGTCGATACATAGTAAGCCGCGCCCATTGTTTTTAACGAGGACGCGTTGTGACCCTGGGATATTCTACTCCTAATCGGCTCACCGCGGAGAAGCGCGTTCTCGTTGATGGCTTTGCATCTGGCGACTCACTGCGCTTTGTTTGGTAGTTTGAAGGATGGGTTAATTATTCATTTGGTGATTATTGTAGGATCGATTCCTCCCATGTCCGCCTGTTTCCACGCGATAATGTCTCTATTCTGACTTAAAAATTGAGTGAGGAGGTTTTTAAGGTCTCCCGTTAGTCTAGAGCCAATATAGGCGAGATGTTGAATTAGATATCGGCCCGATACGGAGTTCTACACAGTTCCTCCGAGGGCTGGGTCGAGGTGGTATCTCGTCGCGTGTCAAGCCGTCTACATTCATGTTGTCATGCCTTTATTTCATGGAATGATTAGCATTTGGCCACCGTTGATCTCGGACCATTCACACACCATGTATGGTTGGGGTGATTATCATGTGATCTAGCAGAGAGGACCTGGCTTTTATTGCGTTGAGGAGGGTGCGCTCAGCGACATCATTATAAATGCGACAGGCGTCTGATTAGGAACCTCGCTGGTGATCGCACGAAGAGGCTCTCGAGGTGCTGGTTGAATCGAGCCCCAGTGATGCTTTATACGGACGACTTTGAGGGCACAGGTGCAGGCTTGGTTCCCGAGAATATGAAGCGTCGGAGAATATCATATTTGTATTAATATTCTATCTCTCTTTTGATTGTATACAATTGTCAGGTACAAATGCGTAATCCACCCAATGGAACTTCATGATATTTGGGGTTGTCCCTTATTGGCAGGGATCGATTTCATGCGAGTTGGCCATCTCGGGGCTGCTCGTTCGCACCTCATGGGACCTGACACGGGGTTGTTAGGGGTGTGAAGCGAGCGATGGCGTCGTCGTCTTCAGAGATTGTGGTGGGCCCTGCGGTCTCTTGAGATTTCCTCCTTTTGGGGGATGTTCTCGATCTTTTCTTGAGTTTGTCACGGTGGGTCTTGCCTTTTGGGACTTCGTCTCGTGGTTTGTGCATTGCACTTTTTCAGCTGGTGGAAGAACTCTCTTTCTTTGATCTCGGGAGCCTCCTCGTGGTTTATGTATTTCTGCTTTAGCAGTGCTGACCATCTTGGCTTACGAATTCTTCGAGATGGAAAACATCGAGTCTTTCGGTGTACTCCTAACCACGCAATGAAGCAGATGGCGAACTTCCTCATCGGGTATGTCACACGGGGACTAGGCGTTGAACCTTTGCACGTATGACTGCAAAGCTTTCACAGGAGCCTTGATACGACACTAGCGGATGGTAACTGAAACTCTATGTCAGCTCGATGAAGTGGAGGCGAAGCACTTAATGGATAGTTCCTGAATGGCGAGATGGATGGAATTCTATTAGCGAACCAAAGTGGCCCTTTTAGTGTAGTCTGTGAATCTTTGCATCATACGAGGTCTGATACCCATGTGGCTCATCTCATTTTTGTGGTATTAAGGTGATCGTGGGGTCTTTGACTCCATCGAATGTTTCTGTTGTGGCATTACGAACTTCGCCGGAAGGAAAGTTGTAACCTTATCAGTGTGAAGGAGACTTGGTTTGTTGTACCAGGTATCCATAGTATTCGGGTGAGTCCTCCTAGCCACCTCCTTCAAGCGGTGAAATCTGTTGAAGACCTAAAACCTCTGCTCCACGTCTTTGCACTCACATCTGGGTGAGGTGATGTGGTGCTTAAGTCATGACACGCCCGAGTATTGCCGTTTCCTCCTCTGCGGGGGGCCAATTGGGGTCAGTGCCCCGGTCAGTGGTTCTGTACCTTCGACGTCACGGGAATGTCGCGACTTAGAGTTGCTCTTCGCGAGAGGGAAGGTCACGGTCTTCCCGGGCCTGTCGTATCTCCCGTGGATGTTGCAACTGTCTGGTAAGTTGTTCCAATTCTTCTATCAGGCGTTGATTGACGAGGCGAAGTGCTTCCACTTCGTTGGTATTGGTTTGCATTGCTTCCGCTGTCCTAAAGTGCATTATACGCATTGCACGGTGGATCCACGCATCCTCGGCGATTAGGTGCCTGCTTGTGTTCCTGTTGATACCATTAGTAGCGAAATCGGTTAATATTTATAAAAGACTATCGTCCATAAACCAGCGTGTGATAGTGCTTTTTTCAACGAGCGCAGAATTTGGAGCGTGTAAAGGCCCGGCAGGCTGGGCAGTTGTTTGTGAGGCCCAGGATGCGGCGTCTGGATTATCTGAGGTGAGTAGGATCGCAGCGTTGATGCAAGCTCGTAGCACTCCTGCAAAAACAAGGAAGAAGGGGTCGGCGGGGGAAGCGCCGGTGGCGCTCGATGCCTAAGTCGAGTTTCTTTACGAGAGAAAAGGCGCAGGGGCGATGTTGCGTGAGTATGTAAATCACGTGTAAGAATGTTGGCGTTGGTTTTGCGTACCTTTCCCGATGGTGGTCTTGTATTTATAGTAAATGTTCCCAGCAGTTGGATGGTGGTTAGGAGTCATTCCGTTGGTGGGATATTTCTTATTTTAGTCCATGCTCCAGTTTAGTCGAGGAGAATATAGAAGGAATTTGTTTGTTTGAGATAATCCTCTTTTCCTTATTGGGGAGATCCATTTGATAATCTGGTGAATATTTTCCACTTCCCTTATTAATGAGTTTGGTTGGATCGGCAGGATAATATATTGCTAGGGGCTATTCTATTTTCTGTATGAGCGATGCACAATCTGATTTGTAGGATATGGAGCTTCCAATTCATTCAGGATTGTCCTTTGGACCTGGCCCCTTGGGCCTTCGATTTGGGCAGTCGCGAGGCTGCAAGTGACTAGTGGGCGTCTGTGCTGGGAACTGGTGGTGGGCTGCAAGCCTATTTTAAACCTATCAAACATATAAAAAACCAAATAACTATTGTAATAGAATTAAATTATTAAAAACAAACCATTAAATATTTAATACTATTGATGTCAAAAAAAATTAATTAGGTTAAACAAAATTCTGAAGACATTATTTTTATAAATTTTGAGTCACTTGATTGTTTAAAAAGATCATTGAGTATATATATCATGATGACATTCAATAATTTAATAGATGCATTTTATAAGGTGTTCGATAAGTTGACATGGGTCTACACACAGTGTAAAATAATACAATAATAAAATATTGTTATCTTGATTGATGAGTGATTTTTTTTTTTTTTTTTGAGGACAGAAAAGAGGTTTGTGGTAATTTCAGATTTCATTATATTATTTTAAGAATTCAAAGAAATTTGTATCAATAAATACTTCATTAACGTTATTTATGTATGATAAGACTAGGATAATATGATAATTTAACATTAATAACATACATTTAATTACTTCAAAAAAACATAAATTTAATTTAAATAAACTATTATATTTAAAGAATTGAGAATATTACACATATTAATGTGTCAAAATTTTAGCATTTTTTTTATTTACAAGGATGATGATATCTTTTGGGTCATTGGGTGTACCGTTCAAACCTTTTTATAATTATATGCAATATCAAAAGTCAAATTGTTTTAGAATTATTGAAAAAATACTTACATTACTTTAATTTTATGTTTTACAAAATTGCCCTAATTATATAACACTTATTTTGTGATGGGGGCCAAAACAATATGTGCACAAGCCCAGAGTGCAAGCTCGAGCGTAAGCCTGGCATCCGCATGAAGGGATTTGAGGAACAAACCCAATAACAAAGCTTAGCCCACGTTGGAAACCTGCGGCCCAGTACCAGGGCGGACCCGGACTATAATTTAAAAACCACCACGCCAGGTAATCAAGTGGTATAGGCGTAGCTTCGTGTGAAAGGAAAAGTGCCCGGTCTCCGTAATTAAGGTGCCCCGCGGATTAGGAAAGAAGGATCTTCTGTGATCCGCGACTCTCCATTATCCACCCAACGGTTAATACAGTCATGATAAGAAAAGGAAACTCCACACCCAATGGGTGAGATATCGTATCCCCGTCTGAGGAAAGTAACCACTATTTCCCTTATAAAATCTTGATCCATTCTACCCGCAAGGTATACGATAAACTCGCTCCTAGGCGGTTGATCCTCTTTCTTTCCGCTTGAAGAAAGTACGACTTAGGCATGTGTAGTAGCACCCGACCATATCACGCGACATTGTTTCTTGCAAATAGCATCAGCGAGGATCGGCGAATCAGCCCACTTGGCAACCTCTAGTCTAATATCGGCGAAAAAGCACCATCAGGTTTAGTGGCGATGCCATGGGAGCATTTGTTGGTCCTGGCGCGGATTCTCGGTGGTGTGGTGTCATTTGAATGTGAGCATGAGCCACGCCAATCCCCCTAGGACACAAGACCGACGGGCGACCTAGATGGCACAGACCACCAGGGCGGCTCTCGAGCTCTGAGTAATGCGACGAGGATGGGACGCCGTCTCACTGACCGATGTTCTTTGAGAGACTTGGAGGAACTCACCGGAATTAAATCTTAGCCACGTAGGAGAACCATGACACGACATTCCTGAGACGTTGATGGGAAGGAGAAGCAGCAGACGAGGCATAGTCCCAGCAAACCCCGGAGGGGAGGATCGCAATGAGGAATGCTGGTAGGAACAATAAAAGCAATGGACCCCTCACTTTTATCGAGGAAACGAAACGATCATGGGAGCGCGTTTAAAGAGACATCAACCAAAAACTCGGCCACATGAAGAAGCGAGGCGACTCAGTCTCCATGGATGCTTTGGTGCAACAAAATCGAATCCCGTTCACGGTCAGTGCTTACACTTCCTCTCCCAGCCGAAGTTGAAATGCCTCGGTCGAAACGTTCGGCCAAGCGAGAAAGATCACGTGGACCTCAAATACAAGAATCAAATGGAGCTACATTGATACGGGACCCGTAAGATGCGAGCCTTAGTTGCTCGGGCTAAGGCAGGCATTGGCCTGGATTCAACGAGGCTCCCGCCATCGCCCGATCTCGTCGCCGAGAGAGTATCCGTCCGCGTTAGACTCAGCTTCGCCAGACCTGGGGCGTACGGGAAGCCGAGCTATCGCTAACCATGGCGAGCCCACGGGGAAGACACGAAGTCCCTGCGTCGGATGATTAGCGTGGGGAGTCATTAAAATTAGACATCCCCGGATGAGAAGTTTGCTATCAAGCTTTCATGGTTGGGCTGGGTGTGCGGTCAGACTGATGTTTTCCATCTCGAGAACCTCGGGCAAGCATGGCGGTGCTTCGTAACCAATGTCATTGCCGAGAAGCCCTTCTATCTAAGTGGGAAAACTCTTCCACAAAAGAAAACGGGCGAGCGAGAGCGGCCGAGGCGAGGAGACGAGGATAGATCCCATGAGGGACGGAGAGAGCAGGAGAATGGTCTCCAAAGGGACGAGGCAAGCGTCTGGGCCTTGGCCCACCTCGGCTGGGGCTCGACGCGATGTCCACCGATGGATTCACCCCCTTGCCGGCGCCGGTGTCTGGTCCCTCGTGGGGCCAGCGGCATGAAAGAAGTTTTTAAGGTGGCCATCTCGGATGAAGAGACGGACCCAGCGAAAGAGACTCCCGGCCGTATTGTAGATTCCCGGGGATCATAGGCACAACGGATGATTGCATGAGTTGAGGAAGGAAATCGAATACCTTATCCGACGTGGACATCTCCGTCAAACCGTGGCCTCGGAAGGTCGGGCGGCACCACCAATCCCTCGTGAGTGACTCTGGCTCGACACCGGCCCAACCCTTGGGAGGAAATCCGGGTGATCTTTGGGGAGATTCTTGCGGGGAGGAGTCTAGTTCGGCCCGGAGCTCATACGTAGCATCGTATCGGAGACACTAAGTACAAGCCTTATCCAAGCTCCCTCGGTACAGATAACTACCGTAACTTTTTCGAACTCGACATGGAAGAATTTGCCGAAGCATCCATGGCGATCCATTAGTGATAAGAGTCGTCGTAGCCAACAAAGCGGTACACGGGTTCTGATCGACAACGAAGCTGGCCCGACATCATCTTCTGTCGACTTTCGATGCTTGGGTATCGGAAGGCTTTGGGAGACCGGTCGACGCCAGCTGCGAGGGGATTCTCCGAAGAAAGAGTGCTACCCCTGGGGTTGATACAATTAGTGCTCACTTTAGGAGACCCCCCGTGCTAAGCCACCACGGTGGTGAGGTTCCTCATAGTAGATGCCCCATCAGCTTATAACATACTATTGGGCAGACCCTCCCTCAATGCCATAAGGGCCATCCCTTCCGCCTATCATATGGTTGTCAAATTCCCCACTCCGAATAGGGTAGGAATGGTTCGAATCAGTAGCGTAGCCCGGGGAGTGCTACTCGGCATCAATGAAGGACAAAGCGGTTAGCGGCATCATGGATGGACTGGAGCATGAGGATGAGGTGACATCAGGCCTACGCCCTCAGAAGAACTAGAACCAATACAGCTTGACGACTAGCCAGAACATCTCGTTTACTATTCGTGTACAGTGGGGTATGCCGGAATCAACAAAATTTATAAACCTAATTCCTCTTCTTTGAGTGGCATAGCTCTTTGCGGTATAGTGGCTCTAGGGTCGGAAACACGGGGATGGGTTTTTCTTCGCAAATGATTTGCGATTAAAGAGCGGAAATGGTGAATTTGGTTTGGATTTTAAGGTGGTGATAAAAACAGTGAGGGGTATTGTTTGGAAAAGTGAAAGTTAAATAAAATAAAATGTAAAATAAGTCTCTTTAAAATGTCAGGCTACTGGATTTGGGTTCTAAAAGTCACTAAGGAGTTCTCGGGTCCATTTCCTCGCGTTGGGGAGGATGACCTATAGTCATTTCCCGAATCGGATCTTCATGTGGCTATAAGAATTGGACCCCTAATAATTTTCCTTTAAAAAATGACAATCGCTAAGCATCAATGGTCTCAGCAGTGGGAAACAAGTCTCCTTGACCCACGCTGTGGTAATAAATGATAACTAATGAATATCAACGTATCTAACAATAAGCATCTGATAGTACTAGAAAAACACAAAAATCTTGACCATTAAGGTGAAGTAGAAGGGATGGAACTAAAATTTGGAGAAAATAAAAACATCCAGCAGATACCTTTCCAATAACCCATAGATGATAACTAACGGATGTCAATGGATCTAGCGATAAGCATCGATGAACCCCTGAAGCTTATCAAATACTGATCATTTCAAAATGCAGAAGGGATTAAAGCAGGCGTTTGAATGTAACCATAAATGGTAGAAAATACCTCCGTTAAAACATGGAAAACCCTCAGTTTGCCTTATATCCCCTGCCCAGTAGCCTTCCACTCCAAAGAAGAAGAGGTTCTAGCCGCTCTTCCTCGGAGGGTGTTTGGCTGCCCAGAAAATGAGAGAAAATGGGAGAAAGTAAGAGAAAAGGAAAAGAGGCGGGAGAGCTGAAAGGTTCCCACCCAGTTTATTAATGAGCAAAAAGTGTCCCCATTTACAGTGATGCTTGGGACTTAAATGCATGGCTTGAGCAAAATACCAAAATAACCAAAGTAGTAAATTACGGGGATGAAATGGGAAAAGATCGGGGAAAGGAGAGACAAAGTCGAAAGTAAAAAAAAAACGAAGGATGAATGAGTAGCACGAAGGCAATTCAGCGAAGTCTTGCTAAATGTGCGACACACGAAAATCTTCTTCATTGCTTCATTTTCCTTACCTCTTCTGCTCTTCTTTCCTTCTGATTTCTTATTTGCAATGTTGATTTCGACTCGAATTCTTCGTGCTTTGATGGACTCAACAAATTTGGTATGAATAGCTTGCAAAAACTACAAAATTAGCCACAAAATGCGATCAGTAGAATAACCGGGACCTTAATGTGAAAATCGGGTTAATTCGGTTGATTGGTACACAAAAAGTGCTTAAAACCTACAATAAATAGGGCTCAAAATAGCACTTTTTGGGCACTAATCATTTACATCATATCCAAATTGGCCAAAGACGTCAGAGACCTCCTTATCCACTTCTTAAAACATAATATAGTGTTCGCACAGACGGGAGGATATGGGGGAATTAACCTGATAATCACACATGGCGAACATATTACCTTCAAACCGAGTCAAACAAAAGAAGAAGTTTCACCCTAGAAAGGCAGAAGGCGATCAATGAAGAAGTTAACAAACTCCTCAGCCAAAGCTATCGAGAAGAATACCACGGCGGTTGGCTAATGTAGTCCTCGTCCCAGGCAAGCGGCAAATGGCTACGCATTGACCCGCGAAACGTCGAAAGGCACGTCAGGATAGTTTTCCACACCTTGGATCAACCTTATGGTGGAGAGCGCCCGCAGGTGGCCACGACTTCTCAACTTCATAGACGCTTTCTCGGGATATAACCATATCGAGATGGATTCCACAGTGACCCAGAGAATAACTCATTTGTGGTTGAATGAGGTAATTCTTTGTTATCAGGTGATGCCTTTCAGGTTGAAGAACATTGGGGCCACCTATCAAAGGCTAGTGAACAAAATGTTTCAGAAGCATATTGGAGCATCCATGGAGGTATATATAGATGACATGTTGTGCTTTAATTATACAGGTTTATAACATGTGTAGGGTATAATATGATATTTTTAAGGAATAAAATAAAGATAAAAACAAAATTAGGAATATGCATAAGTTAAATTACAAATAATAGAGAAGATTTAAGGCTATTGTAAAAATGTCATAAATTGATTGCAAATATTAGAAGAATTGGAGGACCAAAGTGAAATAAAAATGGGATAAGATCAAATAAGGATAAGACTAAAATAAATATCGTTTGAGTAGGAAAGGGAGAGCAAACACGGATAAGAGAGAAGAGAGAAGAAAGGAAGAAGAAGAAAGAAGATCACAGGTATGGATACATATCTTGGGTTGTATGGAACTATGAGTAATTGTAGGATTTTATATAGCAAATTATGGAACTTGTTAAGTTCTGTATGGAAAAGTATCGATTTTCGTACAACTAGTATGGAAACTATGTGTGTGTGTATGGAAGTCTAGTTTTGGTCTAGAAAGTTTAGATACTTGGTTTGGAAACCTTTCTTTTGAGTATGGTTTGGGTTTGGAAACTCCCAAACTCATACGAGTTAGGGTTGAGTTTAGGAAGCTCTAAGTCTCCTAGATATGTGTTTTGAGAAGAGATTACAATTTGCAAGTTGAAGCAGAAAATTCCTATTTTTTTGATCATATACGTGCTTGGACCTTAGAACAGGTTTTGGTGAGAAATAAAGGGAATTTGGTAGTGAAGTATGCAAAACTTGTATCCACATCAATGAACTTGATGTTAGGCTTTTGAATTTCTCGATTTGGACCTCTGTAGACCAAGTTATGGTCCTTTTTCCGAGGTCATCTCAGCTAGATATGGTCGGGTCAGTTTGTCGATTCGGGTCAATAGCCGGACCTTAGAAACGAGTTTTGGATCATAAATAAAGAGAATTTGGAGTAAGTCATACAGGGAAATTGTAGCCACATCAATAAACTTGATGTTAGGCTTTTAATTTCGGTCGGACCGTAGACAGTTATGGAATTTTACTCACGAATAGTCAAATGGGTAGAGGTCGACCATAGAATTAGTCAGCCCGAGAGGTCAACGGACCTCATGCGGCGAGGAATTAAGATGATTATAAATGCGGTAGAGGTCAGCAGACCTCATGCAACAGAGGTCAGCAGACCTCATCCTGTAGAGGTCAGCAGACCTCGTCCTGAAGAGCTCAGCTCGTCCTGTAGAGCTCAGCTCGTCCTGTAGAACTCAAGCTCGTCAATTCGGTCGGTACGTCGAGTTTGAAGCTACATTATGACTTCCCGACTTTGGAAGGTCATAACTGTTCGATCCGAACTCCGATTTGGATGTTCTTGGACTCTATGGAAAGCAGTGAGTCAGAATCATTCCTTATGCCTGAGGAAGATGGAATGTGTCAGACCGAGGTGTCAGACCAGGCTCACCAAAGGTCGGGTCAGCTCGTCGAGTTCAAGTCGGCTCGTCTGGAGTTGACTACGTGTGACCTCCAACGAGTTCATATCTTAGTCCGAACTCCGGTCGGGTGTTCTTGGACTCATGGAAAGCCCATTGAGTCAAGAATACACATTCATATGCCTGAGGGAGATATTAGGTGTCGGACCTGGGTTTTGAGACCGAGCTCTCGTCGATGGGGCTCGGCTCGTTCGATTCAAATTCGGCTCGTCTAGGTTGACTCATTATGACCTCAACCGGAAGGTCATAACTTCTCGAGTCGAACTACGGTTGGGTGTTCTTGGACTCTATGGAAAGCCCATGGAGTCAATAATCCATCCATATTCCTGAGGAAGATATTAGATGTCAGACCGAGGTGATAGATTGAGCTCGTCCAGGTCAGGTCAGCTCGTCCAGTTCAGGATTTGACTACGTATGACCTCCAACTTCGGAAGGTCATAACTCCTTCATCCGAACTCCGATTCGGGTGTTCTTGGACTCTATGGAAAGCCCATTGAGTCAAGAATTCATCAATAGACAGCTTGATAAGATTGGAACTCATATTAGTTCCGGAAAACATGAAAAACAGTAGGCACTACAGGTAACCATAGTTATTCATATTATGAACGCCTCTTATGAATTCATAAATTACATGGTAAGCATAGTTATTTATGCATATAATGAGATATGAAAAATGTAAAGATATGAATAACTGATTGTATATATATATCACATATGATTGCAGACCAGTAATAGTATTCGAGAATATAGAGATATCTTGAACATAAAATACATATTGATTATGCATTTAGAACACGGTAGAGGATAGATGGGAATGCCTATTAAGGAAAAGGAAACAAAGTGCATGACATAAAGTTCTGATGCTCGAGACCCGTTTGGGTGGAGTGACGCAGATCACGGTGGCCCGAAAGGGGTCACCGCAGCTGTCCCGGGCCCTCATGGATGGTCATTGTCGTCTTGGTGATGATACCTTCGGGTATAATATATCCGCAGCGCCTTGGTCCTCATTGGACCCATTTGTTTCGATACGAGTGAGTATAAGCCTTCGGGCCCTCATAGACCACTGTTTCATACAGTGAATATAGCGCCTTCGGGCCCTCATGGATTATAATTCACATGTATCCACTTCTACAAGGTTTATGCAGACATGAAACATAAAGAAAATAGCAGTATGCAAAGAAATGTAGAATACATGACATGATATGAAAACATAACCTTTGCTATGCGATGATAGTATACGATTATAAGAACAAAGAAGTAAAGTACAAGATTACATGAAAAAGTATATGGAAGATGATAAGAAATGGCTGGATTATGAAAAGTATATATATATGAGAAATGATAAGAATATGTAAATGTTATATGTAGTTATATGCATTTGTATAGAAGTGTGGTGACCTTAATAGAGGTCATCCATATGTATTAATTCCCACTAAGCGTAAAGCTTAGCACGGGTGTTCAATCCGTGTAGGTAAAAGAAACCGAGAGGGCGAGACTGATCCACATCGTGGTCGAAGGCCACACATCAATAGGTGCCCACTGGAAGACCTTTAGGTCTCTTTTGTATATGAAATTTTGTAAACCAATGTAAATATTTTAAATGTTGAACATTTCCATATATGGAGCTTGTATATATATTTTGTAATCCGCTGCTACATAATGTAATACAAGTTAATTGTTTAACATTATATGAATATGCAAATGTAATGGTTATAAGTTTAAAAAAAAAAAAAAAAAATGACCCCTCACTTGACACCCTATGCCGAGTTGGGGGCGTCACATGCTGGTGAAGTCAGTTAAGGCCGAGCTCGACGTAGCCCACCTAGCTGAGTCGTTCCAGATCCTGAAGAACTATAACATGAAGTTAAAACCAACCAAGTGTGCCTTCGGAGTCTCAACCGGAAAATTCTTCGGTTTCATAGTCAACAAACAAGGAATATAGGCAAATCCAGATAAGATAAAAGTCGTGCTAGACATGTAACCGCCTTCGAATACAAAAAAAAATTCAACGTTTGACTGGGAGAATAGCCGCTCTGAGCCGCTTTGTATCTAGATCTAGCGACAAATGTCGGCCATTCTTTCAGGTTCTAAAAAAGGCTTTCCACTGGGACACCTAGTGCGAAGAGGCGTTCTCAGCGCTAAAAACTTACCTCATCTCTCCTCCCGTCCTGGTAAGCCCTTCCGAGGGAGAACTCCTTACCCTTTATTTAGTCGTTTCAGATTTCTCAACTAGCGCCATGCACCGGGGTCGAAAGAGCGAGATAAAATCTGACAGTAGGTTTATTATTCTTGTAGTTGAGCTGAGAGGAGGCGGAAAGGTAATCCAAAGATGGAGAAACTAATCTAGCATTGGTGACCATTGCGGGGAGGCTTGACCATATTTCCGAGGGACTCACACTCTATTGAAATCCCAACGCTTACCCGTAGAAGCGAATGCGAAGCAGAGAGATACCGGGAGGCGATAAAATGGAGCCATAGAGGCTGGGTGAGTTCGACATAATATACAAGCAGGCAAGCGGTCAAGAGTGGAGTTTTGGCGGTTCATCAAGATTTCATCATGGAATTCACCCTCAGGCTTACCCGTAGCGACCCACGAAACTCTCGATTAAGCGCCAGGCTTACCCATCGAGTTATCCATAGATGGGGCGACGGTCCTAAGGAAGCCGGTGCAGTGCGATTCTAACGCCGGGCGGGTTGATGTTGAATGCGCGCCAGTTCGATTTCAAGCCTCTAATAACAAGGTCGTGTACGAAACTATCATAGTCGGGCTTAATCTTGCCCACTCCATGGAAGCTGATCAACTGGAGGTATGTAGTGATTCCCAGTTGGAGGTGAAACAGATAGAGGACTCTTATAAAGCCAGGGGTAAAAAAATGATCCTTTACCTCAAAAAGGTGCGAGAACTGTTTAAAAAGTTCATACGGGTTCAGGTCAGGCATGTCTAAGGCGGAGAATTCGCGGCGAGATGCCACTATGAAAGCTAACCAATAGCATCACGGGAGGATCTAGATAAGGCGAGTGCAGGTGAGCACCTCCCGGAACCATCGGTGAGCGTCGGCGATGAAGAAGTGTCTAGTAATGTCAGTGAAATTTGGATGGATTGCGTCTTTGATTAGCAGTGGACGGAATGTGCAGCTGATCAAAATGCAGGCCTCAAGCTTTCGGGCCGAGGGTCGGCTAGATTCACCATTCATCGGGGAACCCTTTATAAACGAGGCTTTTCTACACCCATCTTAAGTGCGTAGGAAAAGAAGACACCAATTACGTGCTCAGAGAGGTGCATGAAGGTATTTGCGGCAACCATATCGGAGCCAAGACCTTAGCAGCAAAGACCCTGAGACAGAGATATTATTAGCCTACAATGCTCAAAGACGCCACGGAGCTAGTTAAAAAAGGCAAGGTCTGTCAAGAGCATGCCCAGGTCTCTCACCTCCCATCCGAGCCGCTGACCTCAATCATAAGCCCTTGGCCTTTTCAATAATGGGGGCTAGACATATTAGGGCCCCTACCCATTGGGAAGAGCCATGCAAGTTTATTATGGTAGGAGTGGATTACTTCACCAAGTGGGTCGAGGCCGAGCCACTAGCCATAATCACCGAGCAAAAGGTGCGCAACTTTGTTTGGTATTCCATAATATGCAGGTTCGGAATCCTGAGCCACAGTATCGATAATGGGAAACGATTCGACAATCCTAGAAGTTCGAAATTTTGCGCGAGCTTGGAATCAAAATTTTCTCATCCATAAGCTCATCCATTAGTCAATTGACAAGCAAAAGTCACTAGAGAGAGACTCTCAAGGCGTTAAAGACTAAAGTTTGGAAAATCTAAAGCGAAAATGGTGAATACCTCCCCAAGTATTATGGGCATACGAGACTACGCCGTCAGTAACTTCGAAGCCCCATTTACTCTAGCATTCGTACTTGAAGCGGTAACTCTGTGTCGAGAGTTAGGCTAAAATCACCAGAGTTAGTTCACAAATACCGAAGACTGACAAGGAATTCTCACACTTTGAACCTTGATAACCAAGAAAGAAACACTGACGATTAAAAAGCGTGCCAATGACTATCACGGAAAGGCCAGTAAAACATTCGACCGAAGAAATTGACTCAGAGTTTACACGTGACCTAGTTAAAAAATATGCGACAGGAAAGATCCACACGGGAAGCTAGGACCAGGCCCAGGAAGGACCTTGCATTGGTATCGCGAATGGTCAGGCCGGCAACTCTGACTTCAAACATAAGAGGAAAAACCGCGCACATTCTTAAAGCCTGTGAGCACTTTGGCAGTTACGTGGGCCTCGGATTATAGCTTTTAATAAGAAATTCACAGTTTTACTTTAATAACAGTCTACTTGTTCATTTTCAGCCTGATAAATATTCTCGCGGATCGTCAAAAAAAAAAAACATCAGACAAGTACACCGGTTTTAAAATTTGTGCTTTTATTTAGTTATCTCAGAGAAAGAATTACAATAAGCAAAGCCGTTCTCTACATCTCAGAAAATTACAATCAACAAAGTCGTTCTCTACATTAATCGTTCTATACATCTCAAAGATCCACGATCGCGGCCTTGATCAAGGCGAAAACCACAAGAAAGAAAGAAAAGGAGAAAAGGAGAAAGAGGAGGAAATGATTAATGGAAGAAGCTGGGATAAAAAATTCCTGGCGCGCCGCCTTCGAGATATGTTCAGAGGTCAGGTTAAGTAAATGGGCGGGGTAGGAACACTTGACTCCCACAAGGGAGGATTAAAGGGGAACAAATAGCTCTTACAAATAGTAGAGCGTCGAGCCAAATGTCGACTGTGACGCAAGCGGACTCCAGCAGCAGTGGCAATCAAGTCTGAAGCTTCATCACGATACCAAACTCGATTACTTTTGAGAAGGAAGAAAGAGTTGGGAGCGAGAGGGTATAACAGACGATCAAAGAAAGCGATTATTTATAAAGAAACACAGGCCTTTTAAGGAAGCGCGTGAGTGCATTTCGATTCTCCCATAGATACGCATTAAAACGCGCCTGCGTGCCCAGGAAGGAAGGCGAAGAGCCCGCGTGCTTCGGTTTAAAGTCGCGTAGCTCAGTTTCAAAAGAGCCTTGTAGCTCAGCGTCAAAATAGCCACGTAGCTCAGTTCAAGAGCCCTAGAGCTCTGATATTGAGGAGCCACGTAGCTCAGTTTCAAAAGAGCCGCGTAGCTCAGTTTCAAAAGAGCCTTGTAGCTCAGCGTCAAAAGAGCCTTGTAGCTCAGCGTCAAAAGAGCCACATATCTCAGTTCAGGAGCCTTAAAGCTCGGATGGGGCCGTAGCTCGGTTCAAAGATTTGTGTGGCTCGGTTTCAAGGCCTTGTAGCTCAGCGTTAAGGGAGCCATGCAGCTCAATTTCAAAGGGGCCATGTAGCTCGGTTCTTAAAGAACCTGACAGTTCAAAAGGCCAAGTAGCCAAGGAGCCGGGTAGCTCAGTTTCAAGAGAGTCACGTAGCTCAGTTTCAAAAGAGTCATGTAGCTCAGTTTCAAAAGAACCTTGTAGCTCAACGTTAAGGGAGCCATATAACTCAATTTCAAAAGGGCCATGTAGCTCAGTTCTTAAAGAACCTGACAGCCCAAAAGGCCAAGTAGCCAAGGAGCCATGTAGCTCAGTTTCAAAGGAGCCACATAGCCCAGTCTGATGAGAGCATAGTAGCTCAGCCAATCAAGGGCCACATAGCTCAGTAAGAACCTAGCCATCTAAAGATTGGATGGCTTGGGAAACCTCTAAAACTGGGTCATAAAGAAGGCGGAAATCAAGAGAGCTAAGGATGGATATCCATATAATAACAAAACCAATGCTAGCATTACAGATGTCCGAAGCTTAGAGCTCGAAGTTAGCTAAAATGAGCAAAGATTATACAAAGGGCTTAAATGTTCAAGGTAGAGCTACGAGTAGCCTCAGTGGAGCGAGCCTCCAAGCCGTGCAAGTCGGAGGAGGCCCCAGCGAGAGGCGAGAGGGAGAGCAGAGCAGGCGGGGCTCGGCACCGGGAAGGAGCAGAGAGTGGGGTATTAGAGAACACCCCGGGGCCTGCCGTCCTCGGAAGCGGATTCTTCAGCCTCCTCTTCATTTAGGATCAAGAACTTGAAGGGTGGGAGTCCAAACCGAAAAGCCTTGGCGACTCTAAGTCGGGGAAAGCAAATATCAGGAGGCCTATAAAGTGCGGGCCTCGTCCCTCGGCTGCATATTATTCCATCCTTAGGCTAACCATGGCCTCCCACCTCTAGGGTCCCCGGCGTAGCCGCGTTGCACTCCTCGACTGGCGCTCCACAGAGCTCTCGACCGAAGCCTACAAGTGGCTTTGATCAATGTCGCGCTTTAGTGCATAACTCTTCCCTGGTAGCCTGAAACTCTTCCTTAACCACCCGCAGCTCATCCTTGACAATCCTTAGGCCCTCTATGGCCTTCTTTTCTCTATCTTCAGCTCTCGCCTTTGCGGTCGAGGTGTGCTTCAGGTCGGATTTATACCCCATAACATCCTCGGTCAAGCTTTGCATCCGAGCTCGCAGCTCAGCCCTCTCAAAGGTCAAAGAGGAGACTTTAGCTTTGTATGCTTTCATTGCCTTAGTAGAGCTCTCGGTCAAACTAGCCTTCCTCGCCAGGCTCTTTATATAAGTGATCGTATGCCAAAGAACAAGATGGAGTTAGCATATAACATTAACACAACAATGAGACGGATAAAATGGTAAGCTGGACATATGGAGATGGACCACTGGGCGATAGGGTCAGCCCTCCTCAGCGCTGGGGCATCCACCTTCTTAAGATCGGAGTCCCGAAGGATAGACGAAACAGTCCCAGTAGTGAGCTCCTCATTGGTAAGCAGCGAGTCCTCACCCCCCCTCAACTCCAAAGCGATCACTTCCAGCGTCTCCCAACATCGGAGGGGAAGGCGTGGCTTTCTGCGCCGGAGGACTCTAGATAGAGATAGGAAGGAGGGCTTTGAAAGGCCAATGGCCCTATTCAAAGAACCCTTGGATCGGCGAGATGAGCTTGGCTATGCACATACCTCTCCCGGACACCTAAGCGAGAGAGGTGCGCTGCCCTCACCGAACTTGGGCGTGATCCCCACTCCTTGGCAGCGATGGCGAGGGCGGATGCTCCACGGCTTCGGAGTTTTACCGTGGGAGGGGAGTACATCATGGGGGAGCAGGCACTACGGCTGCGCTCTCCTCCTTCTTCGTTAACGGCTCGACAAGGGGCTGAGATTCTTCCCGAGTTGGCTTCACGTGGGAGGCCTTAGGAGGGGACTATAGGGGCGGAGGGGATCTCGAATAAGGGGATCAGGAAGGGCTCACACACGAAGAGCCCGGGGAATGTCGGAACTTTGTTAAGATCAGGATGCCAGTGGATAAACACTTAAGCTAAGCACTAGCTGTCCTCGAAGGGTAGGTTGGGGCAGATACACGAAGCGAGCGACCAGCGAAGTTAAGGACATAGCATGACCTTTAAAAGTTAACACACTAGCATGGACAAAAAAACTCACTTGAGTTCTCGGGGCGGAGTCATGCGTAAAGGAATCCTAAAGTATCTTCTTGATCGGCAGGGTTATATTCCCAATGTTGACCCCCGACAAAGAAATAGCTCTCTTTCCAATGCTTGTGGGAGGAAGGGAGGTCAGAAATGATAGGTTAAGCAGTGGCCCGCTTGGAAATATACAAGAAGCCTTCCGATACCTCTTTCACGCTGAAGAGACCCAGCAGCAGGGTTATACTAGGGACCCCGAGGCCCTTATCCCGAAAATATAATCGAGAGGCCGACCGCCCAAAAGTGGGAGAGAGATGGGATGGGCACACATTGAAATGTTGTAAAACGCTTTTGATGAAAGGGTGTAAAAGGAAGCGGAGGTCGTTCTCAAGGCGCCTCAACAGTCATCTTAGGAGCGGACATACGTAAGGCGTGAGGATATCGGAACACAGTTCGAACCTTTGGAAGGAGTGCATAGCAGTGACGAAGATTTTAGCATCTGGCTGCATCGAAGAGCGCTATCATTATCACTAGGCGTTTGACGGCAATGAAGCCCGGATCGAACCACCCCGGCTGCCACGTGGAAACCCATGTCGATCGAGACAATTGACCCTTGCACAAGCTTGCTTGTAGGTGGGAGCAATGGTGGGGGCCAAAACAATATGTGCCTGAAGCCGGTATGACCTAGAGGCGTAAGCCCGAACATCAGCCTTGCAGAGGTTGGGAACAAACCCGATAACGAGAAGCTTAGCTGCGGTGAAACCCTACCTGGGCTAAAATTTATAGGCTCGAGCCAGTTGAAATACTGCACGCTAGGTAATCCAGAGTGGTATAAAATCAAAAACTCATGTGAAAGGAAAAGTTACCCAGTCTCCATGATCGCGCCCCACAGTTGGAAAGAAGGATCACCATGATCACGACTCCTCCATTATCCCTTAACAGTCGGTCCATGATAAGGAAAAGGAAACTCCACACCCAATGGGTGAGATATCGTATCCCCGTCTAACAAGGAAAGTAACCACTATTTCCCCTTATAAATACCGATCCATTCTACCACAAAAAGGTATGCAATAAACTCGCTCCCAAGGCAGTTGATCACTTTCTTTCCCTTAAAGAAAAGGCTGACTTAGGCATCGGAGAGGCCTCCGGCGTACCCCTGCCGGATCACCTTGTTTATGTTGTTTTCTTGTAGATAACGCATTGCGCAGGATCGACGAATCGGCCCAACGACTCCAACCCGCTCCAATCTAGTATCGGTAGAAAAAGCACCATCATTTTGTATTAAATATATTTCAAAATAAATTATAATTTTAACATTCACTACACAAAAATGATGAAATACTGCAGTACATCACTACTCGTGCCTTCTAACTTTGGACGTAGAAGAAACCGCTACTTTAAATAAATTAAAAGACACGTTAATATTAGAAGTAGGGTTGGTAAAATTTGACATAATACGTAAACATGACACGAACCTAATACAGTTTTTACGGGTTTGGGTTAAGTATAATCGTGTTTTGGTCATATTCATGTTGACCCGCCTAACACATTTAATAAATGGGTCATATTCGTGTTAACCTGTTTAACATGAATTTGATCCGAATTGACCCGTTTAATTATCATATTAATTAATTAATCTATTTTATAGGTTATTTGTGTTAAATATAGATTATTAATTATAATTCATATTATTTTAAATAATAAAATTAATAAATATGTTAAATTTAATAAGTAATTTGTATTAACATAGATGAGTTAAATTATAATTCTTATTATTTTAAATAATCAAATTAAATGGGTCATATTCGTGTTGACCTTCTTAACATAATAAATGAGTTGGGTTTGGGTTGGCGAATGTTAACACGTTTATTATTCGTGTCGGGTTTGAGTTAGCAAATATTGACACCAATACGTGTATTAACCACGGCTAAACACGACTCATAGACACGATTGTCACCTAATTAAGACCCATTGGCATACACTTTTAATACGTGAGGTCTTGAATTTAACTCACCTCTCACCAGTGCAGCATACTTACACCATTTCTGTGAAACTCTAACCTGTTATTGTCCCATATATCCCTAAAATGCCTAAAACCTCACGGCATAAATCGGAGAACTTGGGGAAACTATAGTTGTTCTCTTTCTCTTTCTCTTTGTCTAAAGATACAACTCAGAATCTCTTGTCTTTGTCAATGTCATTAGGTTTTATTATCCTCTTGACTAGTTTTTCGAATCATGTTTCAAAGATCATATGGAAAGAAGGGAAAAAGCTGCTAGATTTACTGTTTTTTGGCTCAATTAACAGAAGGTCTACAATTTTTCTTATGTTTTCTCATGTAGCCTTAGACTCTAAATTAGCAGCATTCATGTTAAACAAAGTTCCTCTGATTTTCTCATTTATCTTCATCCCTTCTCTTTGTTGCATCCATTTTAGTAGTCCTAGAAAGTTATGTAACCAACTAGCGATTTTTAAATTTCATCTCCGATGAAACGAATGCGCGTCAATGTCGTTCAAATTCTGCTTTTGATTTCCCTTTAATTTGATTCTCTAATCTCTATAAAATTGTCATTGTTGCTGTTCTGGTTAAATTTTCTCTAACAGTTAGAATTCTAGGGTTACTCTGTTTTATTTGTTTCAGTTTCCTGTTGATTTTGATTTATTTTATTTCAATGTTACTAATGACTCTGAGACTGACATTAATATTACAGTTTTTTAGTTTTTTAGATTTCAGTTAACACTCAATTCGGAATCTTTAGTTGTTGTTTTTGAAAAAATCATGGTTGATAGTCATTTTCACTTTCAGTTTTATTTACTCGTCATGATTGTCTTTTACCCTTGTGATGAGTTCATTATTTTGATATGTCATGGATGCAATTTTTAAAGCTTATTCCTTACAAGAGTCCCCGGCCAAAAACGGCCTCGTTATAAAGGCCTTATAGCCGCGGTTTTCATAACTCGTGGGCACATCTTATTTTGCCCGTGTCTATAGGATTTAGACACGTCATCTATGAATCATATCATGCCGTGGTATATATTACTTTGCTTCTGGACTCACCGACCATGACTACTGAGCTTTCCTCTTGTAGTGATTGAAAATATTATCATTCAAAGATTTGATTATATTATTATAAAGGCTATCATAGCTTGTTCCTTTAAATTTATATTTATTTCTTTTGATTTTAACTTTGTTTAAATATGTTATCTTAAAATATTAACACCATAAAATTTTATAAAAAAATATAAAAAATAATTCATACAATATATTATGAATATAATTTTTATGATTAAAAAAATTTAACAATTTAATTTATTCTTTCAAAAAAGTCATTTTATTACTTGTAAATAGAAAACCTAATTCTTAAAAAAAACAAAATACGAAAAAGTTATTCTATAATCAATAAAAGGTTAGAAATTAGAAATGTTAAAGCAAATAAAAACTTATTTAAAATATAATATTTTATATTTCCTTTAAAAATATAAAGATATTGAGAGACTCTAAGATATCAATCAACAAAAATCTCTCAAAAAAATCCACTTCAACACGATAAATTATACCTAAGAGGTGTTTCGATATCACCAAGCATAACATACTCATATTTGAGAAGTAATGGAGGAAGATTTTCCTTTGGATTTAACAAAAATCCAAGAATAACCCTAACTTTCTTTTCTCTTTTCTTTCTCTCCCACTTTGCTCTCTTTACATTAAAATAAAGCTCTGTAAACAGAATTTCTAACAGTGATGCAAATAACACCACGCAATTTCGTTGAAGATCACAAACAGTGAAGAAAAGTTAGAGAGAGATACCCTGACTTATCTTTAAGATCTACGGAGCCCGAGTGGTAGTCTTGCGTTTGGCCAAGATTGAAAGTCAAAGTACTTGGCGAGGGCTATGCATGGATCAGGAAGCTCAAGTTTCGCGAGGTTTCACCTGAGAGGTTCGATGAATTCGAAAGCTACGAATTCGAAGTGTCGGTAGGACTTCCTTGGGTCGTTCTCACTCTTCAAGATGTTAGGAAACCTTCCCTACTTGGGGCTTATTTTCATCTAAGTCGTTTTGGTCTTAGTTGAGCCTTAGGAATTTGTTTGGATGGCGTTTGAGAACCATAAAAAGCATTTTCGTAAGTCCTTTGTTCATATAGGGCCATCAACTTTGGACGGCCATAACTTTCTCGTCTGAACTCCGATTTGTGTGTTCTTGGACTCTATGCAAAGACATTTGAGTCTAGAATCCATCCATATATAATATAATGCAATTTGAACTCATATTATGTCCGAAAATGATGAAAAACAGTAGGCCCCCACTAGTTATGCGCGTAGAATCTTTGTTCATATAGAGATTTTCAACTTTGGATGATACGCTTTCTCGTCAGAACTCCGATTCATGTATGAATTTCTTTGACTCTGAAATCCCCTTGAGTGTAGAATCTGTCACTCCCTGAACGGCATTTTGGGTACTTTGCATAGTTTCTGAAAATTTAATTGTACCACCAAGTGTGCAAATTGCTTGGTTGTGATGACGCGTGTGGTCTAATGCATTGAAATTGGTGTATGTCAGTTGGTGATTATATGCATGTTGATATAATTATCCGTGAGGTTTGGGGAAATGCATGAGTTTGTTTATGATTGAGGCCATTGCATGGCTTGTTGTAGGCTACTTGTGGGCTTGATATGTCACAATTAGGCCTAAAGGTTAAATTATGACGTTACTCGAGTGATAATGACTTATGAGATCAATGTATGCGTGTATTGATATGTTTGCATAAATCGTGTGAATTAATTGGAATTTATGTGTTCGTGATACTGCTTTCAATTGATGCATGGGTTGAAATGCATGAGTAGACATGTACATATAGCACTCATATATGTAGCATGAGCGATAAGCGATGGCATGTGCATTTATGCATAAATACACGCTCGCATGAAATGGGTGTGAGTGCATGGAAAAATCAGCATTGTGTTTGGTGTTGATGTTGGTTTCGGTCTAGGGACAAAGTCCTAAAAGGTCGCATGAATAATCGGAGGTTGCCTAACATGGCTTTTGAACAAAGCGGTTTTATCGGAGTATGTTCAATAAATAATATTGAAGGGTTGTCCACCAAATTTTATCGGAGTATGTTCAATAAATTATATTGGAGGGTTGTCCAGTAAATTTTGATATCGGAGATTGTCCAATGAGTTTTCAAAAACAAAAAATCTTTTATTTTGAAAACAGTTTTTCATATATGGCATATTGCATGTTGAGAGAAGTCGGTGAGGACTTGGTGCAAGATCATGAGGGTAACATCTACATTCATGTCATGGGTCCATTCTAGGATTGACATAATCGTGATTGGAATGTGCTTGTGGCATGACCATTGCTGCGATGCACTTAGGTGGGAGTAGCCATGTAGAATTTCACTCTCTTTTGGGCATTGTTCATAAGTCATTGGGACCCCCTTTAATTATAGGAGATGTGAAGGGAGATGACGCTCACTAGAGGCCGATAATGAGAAAAAAATTGGATTGTGACTTTGATTTATATTTTGTAAAACATGTATTATAATTCTTAATTTTGATATATGTTTTGTAGAAGAGTGGTATAAATTTAAACTCGTATGGACTATGTACCTATAGTCATGTGCTTACATGTTTGAGTATGGATAAATGGACCCTATGTGACCATTTTTACTCGTATGTGGGCTCGGTGTGATCGTTGTATAATATTGAGACAGGTTGCCATGTAATTGCACATGTTATTTATATCAGAGGGCTTAATGCTATAAAAATAAAAAAGTAATATTAATAATCATAGGAATAGTTAATCATCATCCAATATGATAGGGTTTGAAAAATAAGGCTCGCAAGCCCACTCATCAAGCCCAAGAAAGAGGCCAGCCCAGCGAAGCACGAAGGCCCGCTAGTTGAACCCAAAGGAGGAGCTTGCCCATTCTTTTCAGGCCTTTCTAAAACCAACCTCCATCCTTTTTGGGGCGGCCCAAAGAAAGGTCAACCCGGCTGGGCTTTGAGCCAATTATGGTAAGTCTCCCAGGGATGGGAAAGCAGGGAATAAACTGATAATATATTATTAAGTACAAATCATAATAGGGAAGGGGAAAGGAGACTAAATCTCAGTAAATTACTCTTTCTATATCCTGTACCAAATCCGATATGGACTATAATAAGAAATATCTCATCCAATGGGAAGGACTCCTACTCACCATCCAACTGGTTGAACATCTACTATAAATACCTTGGCCACCCGGCCAGTTTGAAGGCACATTCTTAGGGGCATGCTCATTGTGCAACACATTAAGCCTCTAGCGGTCTTTTCTCTTAGAAGAGAGCGGCTTAGGCGTGACGGCCACGGGCACGGCCTCGCCGACCCCCCTTCTTCCTTGTTTTTGCAGAGGAGTGTTACGTCCAGTGTAACACCCCGAAATATACCCTAAGCGGGTTTTAGGACTTGCTTGGGTATGTGCAAGCCTAAATATGAATTTTCGGAAATAAAATTTGAGACCGAAATGAATTAGAGACAAAGGTAAATTGTGATTACCCTTGGGTTATAAGGCATAAGCATAGAATTATATGTAATTGTGGAATTTGAGCAAGATTAGAGTCAAGCGAGGCGGGCATAGTTGAATTTCAAAAGGGGAAGAATCCCCAAGGACCAAGATGCAATTATAAAAACTTAAAGCAAAATGGTGATGGCCAAACATGGCCTTAACAAACATGGATTTAAAGACCAAATTGGTCTCTGTGTGGGAGGAAGGAGCAAACCGTGAAGAGGGAAAAGAGAGAGAAGAAGAAGGAAGAAAATGGAGGAGCCAAAAGGTATGGAACCTTGGATTTTGGTATGGGGAAACCTAACCTTGATTGTGGATTCTATGAGATTATGTATGAATTTTCATGCTTGGTTGGTTAGTAGTTTGTCCCCAAACTTGGGGTTTTGCTAGGGTTTCATCTTAACGCAAAGATTATGGAAAGTAAGGTGGGTAGAACTCCATATGGCACAAGATGGTTATGGAATCCTCTCTTTTAGGTTGGATTCATGGTTAATTGAGAGTCTTTGAGTTAGGGTTGAATAAACCTAGCTAAACATCAAGTTTGGTTTGTGTATGGGTCCTAACCCATATTAGAATGATTTTGGAGGAATTCATGCAAAATTTTGAAAGATGAAATTGAAGAATTGAGTAGAAGAGATCATAAGATAAATTTGAAGTGGTCTTGAAGTGTTTATGAGTATAGAGTTGATTTGGGTAGCAAAATATGGAAAAAAAAAATGGAGAAAATACACGATACAGGCAAAATTTTGAAGGGTATCTGAGTACATGAACAATAGTGTCTTATTACACCCAGCCAAAGTGTGTGCTGGTGTGCCAGTACACTTTGGGGGTGTGCCGATACACTTTGATACCTTTCAGTTTCGGCTTGGTTTTTTGTATTTTGGCCATAACTTGCTCATTTCTTATCGGTTGAGTGATTCAAGTGGCCTACGTGCAAAATAGACTTCAAGGAGAACCAAACTTAAAGAATAGGCATCGCCAAATTCTGATCCTAAGTGGCCTCAAAATTCACTCAAAGTGGGGCCATGTGCAAGCCAAATTCTGGTTTCAGCTTTGAACATAGAGTAGCCCGGGTTGTTTCGGACGTAGCAAGTTTAGGTGCCGGGTGGATGATTCAGTTGGAATAGAACCCTTAGCACCTTATCTTTAAAAGAATACAATGACATAGAGTCAAACATGAAGTTAAGATCCCGGAAAAATTAGTAATACGAACTGTTCTAGTGTAATCCGGGTAAACAAACTAGTTGGCATGAAAATGCCATAACTTTAGTTTGGATGATCCGATTGGATTGATTCCACTTCCTAAGTAAAGTAGATTCATAGAGGAATAAGAATATATAGATGAGGTGTGATTCCACATACATCATACTTCACAAGAATATGAAGTGCCATATGTAATAGGCATGAAACAAAGGAAAAATGTAGAAAATGAAAAATGTAAAGATGTGTTCATGAAACATGAAAATGATTATGGAAAATGAAAAATGAAAGCAATTGAAACATGATTGTGAACATGAGAGTAATATTTCATGAACACATAATGTGAAGTTAGGATTATATATGATTACTATACATATAACCGAGGAGATGATAACAAATGATAGGAATATATGAATGAGTATATACATGAATGAGTGTATGTGAATGAGTATATATGAGCAGTATACGTAAATGGTACACATAGATAGTGTAAGTGAATGAATATATGAATAAGTATACATGAATGAGTATATGAAATAAGTATATAGATTGAGTATATCTTTGAAAAGATAATACGAAAGTGAAATTGGAATCGAAATGTGATTGTGATCGGTTATGAATGCTATTTGTGAAATATATATAAGTATATATATATATATATATATAATGATTTGAATCATTGTTATTCGAAATGTTTGTCATACATATGCATGTATACGTATATTTGAACTATAAGTGAAATTGCGCGCAAGAAATCATGATTAAAAATGTATTAGTGAATGACCAACATGTGGGATTCACCAAGCGAATTATAGTCATGAAGGTAGCAATAATTGTTAAATCTGAAATCACATTACTCTTGAATGATAAACAAAGCGAGGATTCAACAAGTGAATCTTGTCATGAATGTCAATTTCTATATTCAAAGTGGATCATCTTTGTTAAATGCGAAATCCACATTGCTATTGAATGACAAACGGGCGAGGATTCAACATGAATCTATGCGTGAATGTGAATTCTATAGCCATATGTGAGGCGGTATTATTGAATGTGAGATCACATTGCTCTTGAATGATAAGCAGACGAGTTCCAACAAGCGAATCTGTCATGAATGTGATGCATAAATCCAGAAGTGAATCATCTTGTAAATGCGAAATCACATTGCCTCTTGAATGACAAGCGAGCGAGTTCAACAAGCTGAATCGCATCGTGAATGTAAGAATTCTATAGCCATATGTGAGGCGATGATATTGAATGTGAGATCCATTGCCTCTTGAATGACAAATAGGCAGTTCAACAAGCGAATGCATCATGAATGTCAATTCTATAGTCAAAGTGGATCATACTGTTAAATGTGAAATCACATTGCGAATGACAAACAGATAGGATTCAACAACTGAATATGTCGTGAATGTCGAATTCTATAGTCATATGTGAAATCACAAAACGAAAAGCGAAACAACGGTATTGAAAAGTGTATTTGTATAAGTATCTTTTACATTACACAGATATTGTATAAAGGCATTATTTTGGTAAATGTATTTTGTTAAATGTGAGGGTTATGGGTCTTTTGAATTTGTAAGTGGTTATGGGAATGCAGAAAGAAGTGCTTTCGCGTAATTAAAAGTCTAAAATGAATAACACAAACAACATGTTTTGGGAAGATAATTGAAAATGTCGGAGTAAACCGGGCTCCAGCTTGGATCCGCCAACCGGGTCAAGTCGGGGATTCGGGTCGCGACACTTTTGAAAATAAAAATTTAATAAAACGAAACCAAATGTTTTGATTGAAAATGTCGGAGTAAACCGGGCTCCAGCTTGGATCCGCCAACCGGGTCAAGTCGGGGATTCGGGTCGCGACACTTTTGAAAATGAAAATTTAATATAACGAAACAAAATGTTTTAAACGGGCATCCCGAGGATCATGAAGCGTAATTCTTTAGGGAGTTGATTAATGGCCGACGGTGACGATAAGGTCTAATATGTATTGGTATTAGTCTAATTTGATATATGTAAGTGATATGATTTGATGTATTCCAATTTGCCATTGTAGATGTATAAGTTGTTTGAATATGATCTGACATGCCACACATGTAGAAGACATGAATTGAAACTTGTAAAAGACATGACACATGGTTGTGATACGACCGTGAAAATGATATGGAATCAAAAAAAGGATAAAATCTACATGTATAATATGATATGAGTTAGAAGTCACATAACAATAGGCTTCGTTAATTTATAAGGAAAGTAAAAGGTAAAAAGATAGTGGCCGTGATTATTATTATTGGTCGTTCTGCCATATGTTCCCAGGCGTAAACAGCACGAGATTCAATCGGGTGTAGATCTTGAAGAGGAGATAAAGAGGACAAGACATTCCACACAGCGATGCGAGGACATCTCGGAGATAGGTGCTCACCTTAACATTTCAACGATCTCGATGTTTGTAGTAAACATATAAATATGTATAAGTGTTTGTATAAATAAATGGGACCACACAGTATATGTGTATAGATTTTGATGGACACCACTCCGGTGGTAGTTCTTTTGTGTATGTAAATGATTTTGTTATTAAAGAAATTGTTTGTATACCACAAATACAAATCTGAGTTTAAAAAAAAAAAAAAAAAAAAAAAAAAAAATTAAAGATCGGTATATGGTTTGCACCCAGCCAGGATTCGGTCGCCAATCGAATCGGATAGGGAATCGGAGCAGTGACAAGTTGGTATCAGAACCTAGGTTTAGGCGTTTCTGGAAAAGCCTATGTTTAGGCGATTCTAGATAAAGTATAAGATAGAAAAGATAGAAAATCATATGTGTAGAAATGTGTTGGCCTTGTGTGGATGTCCTTGTGTTTGTATAGAGGGATCGTCCTCCGGATCCAGTTGAAGAAGCTATTGAAAGTGTTAACCCTAAGGAACAAGGGTTACAGCTCTAATCATAGGAATCGTTCGGAGAGTGAGAGTCACGCTCAGTAGGGCCCAAATGAAAAGAAAGTGTAAGAAAGGTTATATGTAAAGATGAAAAGAAAGGACTTGACATAGAACCGACAAGTGCATAGTATAATTTGAGGGACAGAAATTCTTTAAGGAAAGGGAAGAATTGTAACACGAAATATACCCTAGCAATTTTCGGACTTGCTTAGGGTATATTATAAGCTAAATATGAATTTTCGGAAATAAAATTTGAGACCCGAAATGAAGATTAGAGACAAGAGTAAAGTGGTAATTTACCACTTGAGGACATAAAAGGCATAAAAGCATAAGATTATATGTAATTGTGGAATTTGAGCAAGATTAGGGTCAAATGAGAAATGGGCATAAGTTGAATTTCAAAGGGAAGAATCTAAGGACCAAGATGCAATTATAAAAACTTAAAGAAGCAAAAATGGGTTTTGATGGCCCAAACATGGCCTTAACAAACATGGATTTAAAAGACCAAAAATTGGTCTCATGTGGGAAAAGACAAACCGTGAAGAGAGGAAAGAAGAAGAAGAGGGAAGAGAAAATGGAGCCAAAAGGTATGGAACTTAGGGTTTTGGTATGAAACTAACCTTGATTGTGGATTCTATGGGATTATGTATGAATTTCCATGCTTGGTTGGTTAGTAGTTTGTCCCGAACATGGGGTTTTGCTAGGGTTTCATCTTAACCCAGATTATGGAAAGTAAGGTGGGTAGAATCCCATATGGCCGCAAAAGATGGTTATGGAATCCTATAACTTAGGTTGGATTCATAGTTAATTGAGAGTCTTTGAGTTAGGGTTTAGAATAAACCCTAACTAAACATCAAGTTTGGTTTGTGTATGGGTCCTAACCCATATTAGAATGATTTTTGGAGGAATTCATGCAAGAATTTTGAAGAAAGATATGAAATTGAAGAAGAATTGGAGTAGAAAAGAGATCATAAGATGAATTTGAAGTGGTCTTGGAAGTGTTTATGAAGTATAGAGTTGATTTGGAGTACAGCAAATATGAAAAAATGGAGAAAATACACATTACAGGCAAAATTTTGAAGGTGTACCGGTACATGAGCGATGGTGTACCGGTACACCTATAAGCAAAGTGTACCGGTACACTTTGGGGGCCAGCCTGGTACACCTTGTTAACTTTCCAGTTTTGACGGAGTTTTTCGTATTTTTGGCCATAACACTTTCATTTCTTATCCGATTTGAGTGATTCAAGTGGCTACGTAAAATGAACTTCAAGGAGAACCAAACTTAAAGAATAGAGCATCACCAAATTCTGATCCTAAGTGGCCTCAAATTCACTCAAAAAGTGGGGCCATGCTGTACCAAATTCTGGTTTAGCTTTGAACATAGAGTAGTCGGGTTGTTTAGATGTAACTTGGTTCCGGTGCTCGAATTGGATAGTCAGGTTGGAATAGAACCCTTAGCACCTTATCTTTAAAAAAATACAATGACCTAGAGTCAAACATGAAGTTAAGATTCAGAAAATTAGTAATACAGCTGTTCTAGTGTAATCTGAGATGCAGACTAGTTGGCATGAAAATGCCACCTTTTAGTTTGGATAAATCCGATTTGGATTGATTCCACTTCCTAAGTAAGTAGATTCATAGAGGAGCAGAATATGAATAGAGTGCTTGATTCCATACATCATACTTCTGAAAGTATGAAGTGCCATATGTAATAGGCATGAAACAAAGGAAAATGTAGAAAATGAAAAATGTAAAGATGTGTTCATGAAACATGAAAATGATTATGGAAAATGAATATGAAAACGAATTGAAACATGATTGTGAACATGAGAGGCAATATTTCATGAACACATAATGTGGTTAAGTTATATATGATTACTATCACATATAACCAGGAGATGATAACAAATGATAGGAATATATGAATGAGTATACATGAATGAGTGTATGTGAATGGTATATGAAGGCAGTATCGTAAATGAGTACACATGAATGAGTGTCGTGAGATGAATATATGAATAGTATACATGAATGAGTATATGAAAAAACAAGTATATAGATTTAGTATATCTTTGAAAAGATAATACGAGAACAGAGAGTGGAATCGAAATGTGATTGTGATCGGTTATAAATGCTATTTGTGAAAAATATATAAGTGTATATATATATATATATAATGATTTGAATCATTGTTATTCGAAATGTTGTCATACCTTATGCATGTATGCGTGTATTTGAACTATAAGTGAAATTCTTTGCATAAAAGTAAACAGATTCGAAATGTATTGTGGATTGGCCCGACATGGCGGGATTCCTGGCCCGAATTGCGTCATGAAGGTAGCAAATGGTGTTAAATGCGAAATCACATTGCTATTGAATGATAAACAGACAGGATTCAACAACCGAATCTGTCATGAATGTCAATTCTATAGTCAAAGTGGATCATCTTTGTTAAAGCGAATTTAGCATTCTTTCTTGAATGAAACCAGACGGGATTCAACAAAGCCCAGATACATCGTGAATGTCGAATTCTAGCCTGAGACGGTGATATAAGTGAATGTGAATCACATTGCTCTTGAATGATAAACGGACGGGATTCAATGGCCCGAATCTGTCATGATATCAATTCTATAGTCAAAGTGAATCATCTTGTTAAATGCGAAATCCACATTGCTACTGAATGACAAGCGGTGGATTCAACAAGCGGATCTTATCATGAATGTAAATTCTATAGCCATATGTGAGACGGTGATATTGAATGTGAGATCACATTGCTCTTGAATGACAAATAGGCAGGATTCAACAGCCCGAATCGTCATGAATGTCGATTCTATAGTGAGAGTGGATCATCTTGTTAAATCTTGAAATCACATTGCTTTCTTGGATAAACAACAGAGACCGAGGATTCAACAAGCTGAAATCTATCTTGAATCAATAATTCTATAGCCATATGTGAAATCACAAGCCCGAAAAGCGAAACAACGGTATTGAAAGTGTATTTGTATAAGTATGCTTTTACATTACACGGATATTGTATAAGCATTATTTTGGTAAATGTATTTGTTGTCTTCAGAGTCATGGGTCTTTTGATTTGTAAGGTAGTTTGTAGAGTTGCTAGAAAAGAAGTGCTTTGTATAATTAAGAAGTCTAAAATAGATAACAAACGACATGTTTTAGGAAGATAATTGAAAATGTCGAATGCTTAGGGCTCAAGCTTAGGATCATGGCCAAGGTCAAATCAAAGTTCGAATTATAAACTTTTAATAAAATTGTAAATGAGCCAAATGTTTGATTGAAAATGTCGAGTAAACAGATATCATGGATCTTATTTAGATTAAGTCGAGAGTTAGGTGTGACACTTTGAAAATGAAAATTTAATATAACGTAACAAAATGTTTTAACGGGCATCGGAGATCAAGCGAAGCGTAATTCTTAAAGGGAGTTGATTAATGAAGGCTGGCCGTGATGTGATAAGAGTCTAATATGTATTGGTATTAATCCTAATTTGACCTATGTAAAGTGATATGATTTGATGTATTCCATTTGCCATTGTAGATGTATAAGTTGTTTGAATATTATCTGACATGCCATACATGTAGAAGACATGAATTGAAACTTGTAAAAGACATGACACATGGTTGTGATACGACCGTGAAAATGATATGGGATCAAAAAAAGGATAAAATCTACATGTATAATATGATATAGGTTAGAAGTCACATAACATTGAAGCCGTTAATTGCATAAGGAAAGTAAGGTAAAAGATAGCAGCGGCGATTATTGTTATTGAATTAAATTCTTGTCTATATATTCCCACTAGTAGCTTATACGGTATTGATCGTGTGGAGTCTTGAAGAAAGAGATAAAGAGGACGGGACATTCCGCGGCGATGGGTCATCTCGGAGATAGGTGCTCACTAGCCTTTGTTTTCCTCGATCTACGATGTTTGTATTAAACATAAATATGTATAAGTGTTTGTATAAATAAATGGGACTTAGTATATGTGTATAGATTTTGATGGACACCACTCCGGTGGTAGTTCTTTTGTGTATGTAAATGATTTTTGTTATTACATAAATTGTTTGTATACCATAGGTCAATGCGATTTAAAAAAAAAAAAAAAAGCAATTAAAGAATCCCGATTATATGGTTTGCACCGAAACCGGTTAGTTCGCCAATCGGTGGACCAGGGAATCGAGTGACAAGTTGGTATCAGAGCCTAGGTTTAGGCGTTTCTGGAAAAGCCTATGTTTAGGCGATTCTAGATAAAGTATAAAATAGAAAAGATAGAAAATCATATGTGTAGAAATGTGTTGGCCTTGTGTGGATGTCCTTGTGTTTGTATAGAGGGATCGTCCTCCGGATCCAGTTGAAGAAGCTATTGAAAGTGTTAACCCTAAGGAACAAGGGTTACCAGCTCCTAATCCTTAGGAATCATTCAGAAGTGAGAGTCACACTCCAGCCGAGCTAAATGAAAAGAAAGTGTAAGAAATGTTATATGTAAAAGATATGAAAAGAAAGGACTTGACATAGAACCGACAAAGTGCATAGTAATGAGATTTCGAGGAATGAAGATTCTTTTAAAGGGAGAGAATTGCTAACACCCCCGAATGCCTGCCTAGCGGAGTTTTGGACTTGTTTAGGGTATATTATAAGCTAAATATGAATTTTCGGAAATAAAATTTGAGACCAGGCTGAAGATTAGAGACAAAATGACGGTAATTTACCCTTGAGGACATAAAAGGCACTAAGCACTTAGATTATATGTAATTGTGGAATTTGAGCAAGATTAGAAATTCGAATGAGAAATGGGCATAAGTTGAATTTCAAAGGGAAGAATCTAAGGACCAGATGCAATTATAAAAACTTAAAGCAAAAAAATGGGTTTTTGATGGCCAAACATGGCCTTAACAAACATGGATTCAAGATAAAAATTGGTCTCATGTAGAGGAAGGAGCAAACCGTGAAGAGAGAGAAAGGAGGAGCCTGAAAGGAAGAAAATGGAGGAGCCAAAAGGTATGGAACTTTGGATTTTGGTATGAAACTAACCTTGATAGTGGATTCTAGCAAGGATTATGTATAATTTCATGCTTGGTTGGTTAGTAGTTTGTCCCCAAACATGGGGTTGCTGCTAGGGTTTCATCTTAACCCCAAGGTGGAAAGTAAGGTGGGTAGAATCCCTTTATGGCACAAGATAATTCATGGAATCCTCTCTTTTAGATTGGATTCATAGTTGGTGAGAGTCTTTGAGTTGGGGTTTAGAATAAGCCTAACTAAACATCAAGTTTGGTTTGTGTATGGGTCCTAGCCCATGTGGAATGATTTTGGAGGAATTCATGCAGAATTTTGAAGAAAGATATGAAATTGAAAGAAGAATTGAGTAGAAAAGAGATCATAAGATGAATTTGAAGTGATTTTGAAGTGTTTATAAAGTATAGAGTTGATTGGTAACTTAAAATATGGAAAAAAAATGGAGAAAAATGTATTCACAGGCAAAATTTTGAGTGTACGGTACATGAATAGTAGTACCGGTACCCACAGCAGAAAGTAGGTACACTTTGGGGTGTCTCAGTACACTCTACATTCTGCTCCCGGTTTCAGACGAGTTTCGTATTTGTGCAAGCACTCATTTCTTATCCGATTTGAGTGATTCAAGTGGCTCGTGGAAATAGACTTCCAAGGAGAACCAACTTAAAGAATAGGCATCACCAAATTCTGATCCCTAAGTGGCTCAAAATTCACTCAAAGTGGGAGTATGTACAAGCCAAATTCTGGTTTTCAGCTTTGAACATCAGAATAGTCGGAATTTCGGACGTAACTTAAGTTTAGTGCTTGAATTGGGTGATTCCAGTTGGAATAAGGCCCTTAGCACCTTATCTTTAAAAATTCACAATGACCTAGAGTCAAACATGAAGTTAAGATCCCAGAAAAATTAGTAATACGAACTGTTCTAGTGTAATCCGGGTAAACCGACTAGTTTGCATGAAAATGCCATAACTTTAGTTTGGATGATCCGATTTGATTGATTCCACTTCCTAAGTAAAGTAGATTCATAGAGGAATAAGAATATATGAATGAGGTGTGATTCCCATACATCATACTTCACAAGAATATGAAGTGCCATATGTGTGGCATGAAACAAGGAAAATGTAAAGGCAGAAAAATATAAAGATGTGTTCATGAAACATGAAAATAGATTATGGAAAATGAAAATGAAAACGAAATGAAACATGATTGTGAACATGAGGCAATATTTCATGAACACATAATGTGGTTAAGTTATATATGATTACTATCACATATAACCAGGAGATGATAACAAATGATAGGAATATATGAATGAGTATACATGAATGAGTGTATGTGGACATTATTATATGAACAAGTATACGTAAATGAGTACACATGAATGAGTGTACGTGAATGAATATATGAATAAGTATACATGAATGAGTATATGAAATAAGTGTATAGATTTAGTATATCTTTGAAAAGATAATACGAAAATGAAATTGGAATCGAAATGTGATTGTGATCGGTTATGAATCTTTATTTATGAAATATATATAAGTGTATATATATATATATATATATACTATATATATATATATATATATATATATATATATATATATATACTATATATATATATATAATGATTTGAATCATTGTTATTCAGAAATGTTTGTCATACATATGCATGTATCGTGTATTTGAACTATAAATTGAAATTCACTTTTGCATAAAAGTAAACGATTCGAAATGTATTGAATGACCAACATGGCGGATTCTGCTAGATTCGTCATGAAGGTAATCGTAATTATTAAATCTCAGAAATCACATTACTCTTGAATGATAAATAGACGAGGATTCAACATGAATCTGTCATGGATATCAGTCACATAGTCGAAGTGGATCATTTTTGTTAAATGCGAAATCACATTGCTCTTGAATGACAAACGGACAGGATTCAACAAGGCCCGAGATACGTACGTGAGATATCAAGATTCTATAGCCATATGTGAGACGGGTGATATTGAATGTGAGATCACATTGCTCTTGAATGATAAACGGACGAGGTTCAACAAGCGAATGCATCTTGAATGTGATTCTATGAGTCAAAGTGAATCATGCTGTGTTAAATCACGAAATCACATTGCTCTTGAATGACAAGCGAGACGAGTTGTATTTGAATCTGTCGTGAATGTCAATTCTATAGCCATATGTGAGACGATGATATTGAATGTGAGATCACATTGCTACTGAATGACAAACAGACAGGATTCAACAAGCTGAATGCGTAAGCGAATGTCAATTCTATAGTCAAAAGTGGATCATGCTTGTTAAATCTTGAAATCCACATTGCTGCGAGATGACAAGCAGACAGGATTCAACAAGCTGAATGCGCTGGGAGATATCAAATTCTATAATACATATGTGAAATCACAAACCCGAAGCGAAACAACGGTATTGAAAAGTGTATTTGTATAAGTATCTTTTACATTACCGGATATTTAATATAAAGGCATTATTTTTGGTAAATGTATTTTGTTAAATGTGAAGTTATGAGACCTTTTGAATTGTAAGTGGTTATGGGATTGCCAGAAAGAGTGCTTTCGTAATTAAAAAGTCTAAAATGAATACTTACAAACAACATGTTTTGGGAAGATAATTGAAAATGGAATTAAATCGGGCTCCGACTTGGATCATGGCCAAGGTCAAGTCGGGGATTAGTCGCGACACTTTTGGAAATAAAAATTTAATAAAAACGAAACCAAATGTTTTGATTGAAAATGTCAGATGCTTAGGGCTCCGACTTGGATCCATGCGGTCAAGTCGAGGATTCGAATTCGCGACACTTTGAAAATGAAAATTTAATATAACGAAACAAAATGTTTTAAACGGGCATCCCGGATGTGAAGCGTAATTGCTAAGGGAGTTGATTAATGAAAGCGGTCGTGATAGTGATAAGAGTCTAATATGTATTGAGTATTAAAGTCCTAATTTGACCCTGTATGAAATTGAAATGATTTGATGTATTCCAATTTGCCATTGTAGATGTATAAGTTGTTTGAACATGATCTGACATGCCATACATGTAGAAGACATGAATTGAAACTTGTAAAAGACATGACACATGGTGTGATCACGGCCAGTGAAAATGATATGGAATCAAAAAAAAGGATAAAATCTACATGTATAATATGATATGAGGTTAAGTCACATAACAATAGGCAAGTTAATTCACATTAAGGAAAAGTGAAAATTAAAAGATAGTAGCGGCGGTGTTGTGGTGAATTCATGTCTATATGTTCCCACTAAGCGTAAAGCTTAGCACGGGTGTTCAATGGTGTGGAATGCTTGAAGAGAGGGGATAAAAGGCTGGGACATTCCACACCGAGCGATGCGGGCCATCTCGAGATAGGTGCTTTCCTTTCATGTACTTTATTTTCGCGATCTCGATGTTTGTATTTAAACATAGGAATATGTATAAGTGTTTGTATAAATAAATGGGACATTTCAATAGATTTTGATGGACACCACTCAGGTGGTAGTTCTTTTGTGTATGTAAATGATTTTGTTATTACGAGAAATTGTTTGTATACCGCAATTTAAATCTGGGTTTAAAAAAAAAAAACATGTAAAGAATCCCAGTATGGTTTCGCACCCCGAAACCGGTCGGATTCGCCAATCGGGTTAGACCGGGAATCGGGGCGTGACATCGAGCCTGCGGATCCAGCGGTGCGGCTATCCTACCTCGGCCAAATGATCCGGGCCTTTTGCATCCCAACCCACAAACAATCGGGTCCGGCCCATTGACCTTGCGCTCGGCCCGATTCGGTTTAAAAGGCATCATCGGTTAAAGCCATGCGTAGGAGCGACAATTCCTTTATTAATATAAGCGATTTCTCGATTCTTGATGGTATCGACTCGGAACACAAAAGAATGCTATGTCCGCCAAGGATGCAAGATCACTTCGAGGAGGCAGCGAGACGACGGGCCTCACACGGGACTGATAGAAGCGATGCAAGCGTCTGAGCGAGTGGAAGCTCTCGCCTCGTCAATCACGATAGAAGAGTTAGAACGCTACGGACATATGCAACATCACGGGGATGCGACGGACCCGAGGAAGGTCATAACATTCCCATTGAGGAACAACGGTCCGGCATTCGAGATGGCGAAGCAGACGAGTCAAGCTAGGAGCCGGGGCATGGACCACGATTGGCCTAACGGAAGAAGGAAACGGAGCGTGCTTGGAGGACATGTCGAGCGAAGCACATCACCCTGACGGGGCTTGGGGAGAGCAATCATGGGAGCGGAGGTTTAGGAATCTTCAACAAGAGCTCAGTCGTGTGAAGGAGGTGGTTAAAGGCCTTGCCCCAGACACTATGGACACCTTAGTGCAATGGCTTGAATCACCCTTCCTGGCCAGGGTGCTACGCTACCTTCAGCAGAGTGAGTGTACACAAGTGGGAAGCATTCAATGGAATCAAGATCCGTCGACCACCTCAATACTTACAAAAATCAAATGGAGTTATGGATATCGGGACCTGTACGTGCGGGGCTTCGCTACTACACTAAAAGGCCCTGACCTTGGCACAGTTTAATAGAATTCCACCTTCATGATCTCCTCATTCGAGAGACTATCCATTTCGTTCGTCTCCCACTTCATCAGACCGGAGACGTCGAAAACCGGTTACCATCTATTGTGAGTGACGAGGCTCACGGGAAAGTGCGAAGTCCTACGTCTGGGTGTGTAGGAGTCCTTGAAAATAGACATACAGATGAAAATTCGCAATCAACGCTCATTCCCTTTAGGTTAGGAGTGCGAGTCGAGAAGGATACGTGTTTTCCATCTCAAAAGAACCTCGAGCAAGCATGGCCGAGGTGCTGCAAGCGAAGTATATAAACGGCGAAGAAGCCCTGTATCCAAGAAGAGAGCTCACTCGCCCCGCAAAGAGAAGAGTGAGTGCAGGTCTCAGCGACGGACGAAGCCCCCCAAGACAAAGCGCTGAAACATCCCAAAGAAAGATGAGGCGATCCCCGGCGTGAAACCTCGGGGGATCGTGGGTCCACCGCCGGTCGAAAGACAACGCGTTATTAAGCCTCGTGATTCACTCGCGGCCTTGGTATCCACGAGGTCCTACATGAAGTCTGAAGCGAAACGGTTCTGGGTGACCAATTCAGATAAGTCGGATCCCGCCACGAGGGACAACTCCAAGTAGTGCGAGTTCCATAGGGACTATGGACATCGCACGGACAATTGTATACATCTAAAGAGAGAAATAGAGTACTTAATACGGCGCGGATACCTCCGGCGTTTCATATCTCAGTCGGGCGAATCGGGCTAAGTCGGCGAGAATCAAACCAGGCCCGGCTGACTCAACGGCCGCCGCCTCGTGACGGCGACTTCGGCGCAGTGACGCAGAAATCCATGTGATCTCAGGAGGATTCGCAGGAGGAGGAGAGTCTAGTTCAGCTCGGAAGGCCCATCTGCGCAGCATCAAGACAACGGAAATAGGGGAAATACAAGAGGTGTCCAAACTACCGCGACTCGACACGTCCATCACATTCTCTGACTCGGATCTGGAGGGATGCCAACACCCCCATGATGACCCTTTGGTAGTTCGCGCAATTGTGGCCAACAAAAGCGGTTCATCCAGTTCTAATTGACATGGCGATTCCGTGACATCATCTTCGCGTCGACCTTTGATAAAATGGGCATTGGGAGAGAAAAAGCGGAGCCGTCTGACACACATCTGCGGGGATTTTCGGGGAAAGGTGTTGCCTTTGGAGCTCAGGCCATGGTGCTCACCACAGGAGGCCGGCGCGGTGACGACCAATGACAAGATTTCTCATTGTAGACGCCCCATCAGCTTATAACATGTTGTTAGGAAGACCCTCTCTTAACGCAATAAAAGTCATCCCCTCCACATACCACATGATAATCAAATTCCCAACCATACACGGAGTAGGGATGGTCCGAGGAGATCAACGGGTGGCCAGGGAATGCTACACAGCCTCCATGAAGCAAAAAGCAGTCGACAACGTGGATATGGACGGGCTTAACATGCGTGACGAGGTGCTCACCCAACCCGAGCCCTCAGAAGAGCTAGAGACAGTATCATTTTGGATGTGACCAGGGCGTCGCTATCGGCTCCCGAAGCTAGCGGAAGACCTCGAAAAAGCCTCCCTTGAGTTTTGGGAGGCGAGCAAGACGTCTTCGCATGGAAGCGGAACGGATGTGGGAGGAATTGACCCTCTGATGAATCACTCATAGGCTGAACACCAGCCCGTCTTTTAAACCGATCAAGCAAAAGCGAAGGAGTAGCTCAGTTGGTAGTGAGAGTGCTCCCCACCTCTATAAGAGTCCTTTTGGATCGTGGGTTCGAGCTCTCATGGAAGCGAAAGAAAAGGGCAGTTGGGACACATGCGTAGGGACTATGAGTGGGACCACCCGAAGAGATGGGGATGGGGGACCCACATAAAGCCCTTGACCTTGAATTCAGGGCTACATCGCAGAGCTCGGAATCAAAAATTTATTACTCATCTCAGCACACCGCGATCCAAGCGGGCGGTGAAGTCACTATCAGGAACCCTTAAAGCGCCTTGAAGACCAAATTGGGAAGACAGCAAGGAAAGCGGTGAATACATACAGGTGCTATGGGACTCTGGGGACGACACGGAAGTGACCGGGAGGCCAGTTTGCCCCTTTAGCTTTTGGCATTGAAGCAGTAGCCCCCGTTGAGGTTGGAATAAAGTCTCCTAGAATCGAGTTAGCATCAGTGGAACATAATGGCCAGAAGCCTTCGTCTAAGCCGTCTCTTAGATGAAAAGCGAGCAGAATCCTAAAGCGCCACAGAGGACTATCAAAGGAAGACGGCGAGGTACTTCTGATCAAAAAGTCAAACCTAGAAGCTACATCTTGGATGATTAGTGTAAAGAAACTGCCCATGAGCAAAGGAAGAACCCCGTATGGAAAATGGGCTAGTGGGAAGGTCCTTACATACGTATCTCAGTCGTCGGTAGAGACAATTATGAGCTCAGACAGAGGAAGGAAAAATCTTCACGGCCTTATGGGATCACGGAGACATCTTAAGCGTTTCTAAGTGAAGCATCGGTTTGTAATGTTAAATAAAAACCTTCATCAGTTTACCTTCTTATGTGACAAGTTGGCGTTCATTGATTATTTAGTTAGACATCTGAAGCGATTGGATATCTGAATCTGAAAAAGACATAATGAAAGTTCATATAAAGTCACTCTTTATTCAGTCGGATTACATTAGATTCTGATGAGTGTGTCTTCAATTACAATCGATTTCAACTGATTTCCCTCAGTAAAAGGAAGGGTAAAGGAGAAGACGGAATGAAAAGAAAGAGGAGAAGAGGAAAAGGGAGAAAAGAAAAGGGAGAAGAGGAAAGGAGAAAGATGAAAAGAAGAAGGAGAAGGAGAGAAAGAGAAGAGAAAAAGGAACAAAGCAGAGAGAAGCGGCTCGCAAGAGATGCACCGCCCTCTCCGAACGTATTCCCTAGCGCGAAGCTAGGGGCAACATGACTCCCATAAAGGGAGACTAGGGGAAAAACACAACTCCCACTGACGAGAAAGCAAGCGGGGCGCGGGATCTCAATTAGATCCCGGTGAGGTACAGACCCCGTGCTTCATCTCACCACGGACTCAGTCACGTACCACAAAAAGCCAGTAATTCAAATGTAAACTCTTTAGCTATGAAGCCACCATTTATAAGAAGATCAAAGCCCTTGGAAACCTGTGACGCTCGAATTCTCCATGTTCGACGCATTAAGGCGTTCGCACCTTCTCGAAAATTAGAAGTCGAATGGCCGCATAAGAAGTTACGCGAGTTCCACATGGATAGGCTCTACCCAATTGTCACGCAATGTGAGCTCATCTACTCTTTCTTCTGAGCCTTGTGCCTGCCTCAAGAGTAAGACCCATTTCAGTACATTGCCACTCGGTTGGGCAGCCACTTTTCGGTTGGAACGCCACCATTGTGAGCTCATCTACTCTGCCCAGTCGCTATTCGCGTAGGAGTCGGGGACCGGCTCAATTTACATTGCCACTCGGTTGGAACGCCACTCGGCTGGAACGCCACTCGGCTGGAATGCCACTCGGCTGGAACGCCACCATTGACGAGCTCATCTACTCTTGCAAAGGCCACGGCGCCTCGGGGAGTCGGACGTCGGCTATGTGCTGGCTCATTTGGGCACCACTTTCGGTGGGGCGCCACCATTATGAGCTCATCCTCTGCAGACCCGCGTGATTTGCCTTGGAGTCAGACCCATTTCCCGGGCTGGGTTTACCACTCCGGTTTGGAACGCCACTTGGGTGGAGCGCCACTCAGCTAGAACGCCATTCCTTTGGGACCCCGCAGGCCCCACGAAGCCGAGGGCGAGTGGCTCTACGGCGGGCTCATCTACTGCTCAAACCACGCTACCTCGGGTCGGACCGAGCCTGGGGCTACGTGCCGCCGGCTAGACGCCACCAGGCCACGGCGCGGGGCTCGATGGCTCACTCGGCGAGCTCATCCCACTGCCTGAGTCACGCGGCCTAGGGCCATCTCAATTGGTTCTTCATTGACGAGGCCACGTGTTTCATGGGCCAGGCTGCGCGGCGACTGCATTGAGCTCCTCCCGACGTACCATGGACGAGGAGCTCCTTGGTATTCGCGTGTGAGCTCTTCCTAGTGGTTCGCATTGGCTTGAGTTCACATGGCCATTTCAGCTGACCTACATAGACGGCTAAAGAAGTCGGCTCAACTCTGGTAACTCGATATGAGTCCACCGGCCTCAAATTGATGAGCTCAGCTATTCGGGCTCGCCGTGTGACCCTGGGAATGCGTTCGACTCTGTGCGAGTCGGTGATGGAGGTGGGCGCCCGAGATGTGAGCTGCGCCGAAAATGGAGTCCTCTGACCTAAGGAATCGGATCGGCTCGGGCAAAGCAGGTCAACAAAGACCGAGTAGCTAAATTTGGCCAGGCCCCGCCTATACAAGCCGTCTGACCTAGGAATCGAGCCGGCTCGTGCAGTTAACACATGAAGCCTCGCCTGACTTGGTTTGACGAGCTCGGTGCTTGAACTTAGACCCTCGGTCGGGCAGATAACTCATGAAGAAGCGAAAATACTACGGTGAAACGCCGGAGCGATAAATAATGAATATTTATTAAAGAGCTACATATGTCACGGGCCCCGAGGCGACAAAAGCAAGTATCACGTAGAAGAAAAATATAAAAGTCGATATATTTGGCCGAGAAATAGATAATATAGAAACCTGGCGTCGCGGGAGGAGCGGACGACAAAGGAGAAATGGGCTTGGCGGGAGTATCGGTTCGTGAGAATAGTCTGCGAAGAAAGACTCCTCACGCATCCTCAAATCGCAGGAGATCGAAGTTGAAGTCAGGTAGGGTAGGCGTTATGACGCCGTGGCGAGCCACGAGCCCGAACGCGGCGGTCCCTCAATCACGCTAATAACATCATCCCTCCCGAGCAACCAAGGATATTTTACGGTGAAGATCCGGCGCAATCGCGACGCTCTTCATTCGGTAGCTCCGTAGAATTCTGACCTGAAGCCTCCACGGTGGCTGCGTCTGCGGCGCCACGGCCTCGGAGGCCTCGCTACGAGCCGCGGCTGGCTGCTGCCACATCCGCACAGATGCGCCATTGGCCGCCGCATGGCTCCTCTTGAGACTCCCGGCTCACCCGAGGATGTGATGACCTCATCACACCCCAACCGTTTTGAAGCTCGTCTTGGGAGGAGGCTATGCTCATCCGGGTCTCGTCAGATCATTCGGCGCAACATCGCTCGCGGACATACGAAGCTCACCTTCAACCCTGCCAGCTTCTTGAACTTCATCCTCTCTACTTTCCGCCCGAGCACGGCCAGAAGCGCGGTATGCTTCATCAGTTTAAGTCTCTCCCTCTTGATCATCGTTGTACCGTTTTGCGCTCGGTCAGCTGAGAAAGAAGGTCGCCTTCGCCTTATAAATCGGCGATTTTTATGCGCACTGTTTGGATTTGGCCTTATCGGCCAGACCCTTCAAATGAGTGGCTACCTGCACGTCAAACATGAAGTTAACATCCAACACGGGATCAGCCCAAAAACAGACACTATCATAAACAGGGACTTACCGAGGCAACCCCCTGAAGGGATGTAGAGCCAGCCTCATCAATCCGGGCGCTGAATTCAAGGTCGAATCCTTAAGGACTCCGACGAGATTGCACCCGCCGCAAGTTCAAAGATTGAGGAGCAAAGAACTGCCTTCGCCAACTCGATTCCGCATTTTCCTTCAACCTGTTCACCCTTCTCGAGGAGGGTGGCCTAGCACCTCCGAAGGCGATTCCGCATCTGCACAGCATAATCACCAACGGCTGCTCGACTCCAGCCCATCCAAGAGACTCTTGTGCCTTTACGCAGCTTAGAAGGGGCTGAGAGCTCATGATCGGTGAACCCGCCGTAAAGACCGCGCCCGTCCGCTTGAGTAAGAGAAGCCTGAGATGCCCCCAATTTCGAACCTGACGTAAACCGGCCGACCTTCCTGGAGCCTCGATTTTCCTTTCTTTTGCACTCCTGTGGCTTTCGGTGACAAAGGCCCCCAATCGACCAAAAATTTCTCCCCTGGGGTGAGGGAGTGGTCACAGAAGCCTAATGGGAGTGGACTCCCACGCGGAAGGAGTGCAAGGGCCTCAAGCTTGCAGAGGAACATGCAGGTTCCACTCTAATTTTGGGCTGTGATTGCCCTATTTTATCAGCCCAGATGGGGCGGACGAGCAGGACATTCCCCGCCAACGCCAGAGCTGGGCTAATATTATTCCTCTGCACTCAAGGGGTCAAGACGAGCACCTGGGAAGCATGAGAATAACGCGAGGTCAGAAATATTTAGCAACCTTCACACAAGTTATACCGAAAACAGAGCAAACACTCACGAAGATTATCAGGGTGGTCCACAGCACCGAACGCCTATAGTCGCCCCGCTTCGAAGGACGTATTCCCGCCATGCACCACTAACAAAGAAGTAACGTCCCTTCCATGACCTATGGGAAGAAGGAGACTGTTGATCACCGTGAGGAGCCCAGATTTGCAGAGAAATAAAGGAAGCCCTCTGCAGGCCTCGACCTGCATGGAGAGCAGCTTCACACTAGGACGCCGAGCCCCGTCCTCAAAAGGCTAATAGGCCCATCAAAATGCCCCACTGCTGACAGCTGGGAAGACAACGTTGAAATGCCGCAACCTTTTCAAAGCGGATTCAGTGAAAACGAAGACCATTATCAAAGGCGACCTCAAAGAAACATACCATCCCAAGAACGGAGGCTACATAAAAAGTCAGGACGTCATGAGTCCATACTTGGACGCTAGGGGGAGGTCGATAACGTTCTCAAAGAAAGGTAACCCATACGAAGGACCTGACTCAGTCCTACGCCACAAAGACGTTGAACGCAAATTTAAGGTAATCTAACCTCCCAGGATATTTAATTAGGTTCATTTTCCCTTTATCCTTATCCAAGGGAAGAGGAGGCGCCCTGCACATTATGCGGGTTCAACTACTCAGCCGAACGGCCTGGCATCCCTAACTCCGTCCGTAATGTGCAACAACTGAAGAGTCATCGCCAATACGTAAAGAAGAAGAGCGACCCGGACCCATAATCAAAGCAAACAAAAGAGAAACGCAAGGATCCCAGAATAAGACTAAGAAGCAACCTCGTGAAAATACGTGAAAAGTCTCACACAAAAGTTATGAGAACTCGAGCAACAAAGTACGAGATCGCTAAGAGGTCGGAGGACCGCAGAAGCACGTGACGTAGGGAGGTCTCAAGGGAAGAACCAAAGAAAACGAAGAGGTAAAAACAAGCACAAACCCAAGAGTCATCATTATCACAAGACAAATGACTCGCGACCTCAAGCCCTAACTAATCCAGCCCCAAGCACGTGGAAGCTACACCCACACGTAGAACGTTACAGCCCTCGCCACGACACCACACAGCATCGGGGGCAACCGATGTGGTTTGGAAAAATATGCCTGTAAAGCCTTGGCCACGATCAAAGCCCTTCCCAAGAAAGAGGCCTAGCCCAAATAAGCACCTAAGGCCCGCTGAAGTTGAACCTAAAGGAGGAGTCACTAATGAGGCACTCGTGCCTTAAAAACCAACACTCCATCCTTTGGGCCAAATCTAAAAGAAAGGTTCACAACCCACTGGGCCCCAGCACACTATGGTAAGTCTCCCAAAGGGATGGGAAACAGAATAAACCCTAATAATATATTGGCTCTAAAATCCCACCAAATCTCATCATATGAAGGAAGACTATCTCAAGCAAATTACTCTTCTATATCCACTAAACCGATATGGACTATAATAAGAAATATCTCATCCAATGGGAAGACCTTAATCACCAATCCAACTGGTTGAACATCTACTATAAATACATGGCCACCCCAGCGGTGAAAGACACATTCCAGAGGCATACTGCATAACACATTCTCGCCTGCGCCTTTTTTTCTTAGAAAGAACTCACTTAGGCATCGGCTACATTGCGGCACAAACTCACACCCTTTCTTCCTTGTTTTGCAGGAGCGCACGCCCGTGAAACAGGCAGATCAACGATTAAATGATCCTACCAACCCGCACGATCCGCACGCCGCATCCCAAACCCACAACAATCCAGTCCAGCCCAACGAATTTCACACGCTCCAGCCCCGCCCGATCAAAAGCCAGATCATCACAATACATCTATAAGTGTCGATAATTAAAATAATATTATTTTATAAGGTTCTTGTCATTTTACTTATTCCATCAAGGTAATCTTAAGTTTAGATGAATTTAATTAAAATTGAAAGAAAATTAAATCAAGAAGAAACTAATATCCTCGCTTTTAATTTTAACCATTTTTTTAATCTTATGAGTATTTTTTCTTCACTTCCTTTTCTAAAATAAGATTTGAACTTCTAATTTACCAAATACATAGACTTGCATAGTATTTAATGTCTATTATTGCAGATAATGACTTTTATGAATTTAAAAACCTTTATAAAACTGGTTTATTCATTTAAATTTTTTATAGACTTTATAAAAGTATATAAAAAGTCATTGACTATATAAGACTCGAGAAAATTCCAATTTTCTCTCAAAATTCAGAAACAAGAATTTCTTGGCCAAAACCTGAAATTTTCTAGATCTCTGATGACGAAAACAGACACCGTTGGAATCGCCTCGCAAAATCTAGCTACCATGTCGAATTTCGTCTAATTTTGGAGACAATGTGGAATTTCATCGCTTTTCGGTAACACTGATGCCAGCCAAACCGCTCTTGAAAGACATGATACATGTAAGAGCCACTCACTACATGTACCCACGTAACACATGCTGTATGAGTAGAGTAGAGTGGCGAGATTGACTTACTGATATCAAGGCTGGCACAAAATCGCTAAATGGACACATAGGAATTAATGAAATGTTAATCAATACACAAAAATAAATAAATAGCTTGTCTTCCATTAAAACACAAAAATTGAGAACAAATGGGCAGTGGCTGAAATGGATACATGAGCTCGGTTAAAATTCTGCAGAAAGCGTTTTCTATCTAAATTTTCATTGTTTTAATCGATTGTTTCGACTGAAAGAAGAAGTCAATCTACGTGGTGAGGGCTAAGGTGACACCAATTGGGGCGTAAGCCTCCGACAACCCGCAAGAGCAGTAGGGATCTTTTCCTACTATATTCTTCGTTAAGAGTCATGTAAATGACGTGAGGCTCCCGGCGCCGGACAATTGTGTTTTCGATCTCAAACATTTGAACCAAAGGAGAAAATCCTCATCATTGCGGCCGTGAACAAAGGCCAACCCGAGGGTTTCACCGCTCACGTGAATAAGACGTGATTTGTGCATTTTTATGATGTCGGCGCATTCAAAATGAATTGCTTCGCGTTTGTTAATTAGACCATGGAGCTAATTTTGGTGTTATTGATTGTGAATTTGCATAATATGATTTATTGATTAATTACGCCAGATATGCATGTTTTATATATTAAAGATGAGTTTGTTTCGATTTATCATGCATTCCATATGCACTAAAGACCCTGTAATACAGGTTTGTTGGCATTTACATGAAATCGTTAAAATCAGTAAAGACAAAGCGGAATTTCAAATCGAAGATTTTCGCACTGCCGAGAGTCGCCCAACGTATCACTTTCTGGATGAGGACCATGACTGCCAGCTTTATCCAAAGAATTACGGGAGGGTAGTCTAATATTTTAACAAACTGTGAGTAAAAGCCGAGAACAAAAAGCTTTTGTTTTGAAAATGGATATTTACCGCAGATCCGCTTGCAGATGGCAGCCTACTGGCGACTTATTACTGGTCACATTCGAAAGAGGTTCGCGTAATTGCTCGATGTGATTGTTTGTCACGACACGCAAGACTCAGCTTTAGTAATCCACGCAGAAATTATCACTACTCGGGTTTTGCTCACCCCGTCGAGGATCGCTATTTCCAAGTACAGGAGGTAGCCAGGAAGACGACGCTCACTAGAGGCCACGTTTGAGAAGAAAGCCAAGTCAGGGCTTGCATTATCATTTTGTATAATATGCCAGAAATTGAACTCTAAATTTTAATATATGTTTGGTAAAGAGTAATTTATTAACTCTTGAACTATTGTATATAGTTAATGTATTTTGTGAGTATTAATATAGGGGCCCAAGTGACCATTATTTTACTCGCATGTGAACCATGTGTGGTCATTGTAAATTGTTTGGGATAGGTTGTATTTGGGTAGAGCTCGTCTGAGGCTACTTAGATTTTTAAATGAGTGTGTCGGGTTCCGACATCCCACGGAGTATTTAAAATGAGTTGACGGGTTGTCACTTGAACCCGGGTTTTGGGCGTCACAATATCATAGCCAATAAAAATTTTAATTACTTTTAGTGAATTTTTAATATAAGTATAAATACTTTTGATTACTTTTAATGATTTTTCTAATATAAGTATAAATAACCCTTACTCAAAGTCTCTCAACGCTTCATCTTAAAGATTTGAGATGACCTTTTAATGGGTGAGTAAGTCACGACGATGTAGAATAAACTAATTTTGAAGAGAAACTATCCTTAACTAGTAAAATTATTTTTTGTTAATTGTTTGTAGAACCCTATGTAGAAATTAGAATATTTTCTTGTTCTTCTTCTAGTACTTGGATATTAATTAATTTAAATGGTTAGTTTTTTAAGAAATTAATCTAAATGTCTAGAAGAATAGTGAATAGTTGAAAGTTCTAACATTTTTCCTTTATCAAACTTTTTGACTCATTGACTTGATATAATTGTGGTAAAATGGATAAATGATACTTTTGTGGACTTGCAATTATATTTTACTTGTTATATTATATCCGCCCTGTCATATACATTTTGAGACATATAAATAAAAGAGAAAAAAAATAAATGAAAGAGTTGAAAGAAAATAAATAAATAAATAAATAATTTCAAAATAATAAGTTGTTTATAGATTATTTTAAATTTATTTAACATTTCCATTATTATATGAAAAGATTCAACTAAAGTAAAAATCAAAGATAAATAAAAATGAAAAGCAAACCCTTTTATAAACTCTTTTTACCCAAATTTTAATTGAAATAGTTAACTTTTATATTTATTGTTATATAATTTAAATGGTAAACCTTAATTAAAAATAAAATTTAAAAAAGTAAATAAAATAATAAAGATGCACCTCTCCTTGGGGTTTGTCCTGAAGTCATTATATATATATATATGAAAAAATGAATACATAGGCTCTCCACCCTACTTTTGTAAACCCTCCCTACAATCTCCTTTCCCTTTGTTTGGGTTTAGTATAAAAAGTATATTACCGTATAAAAGGGCGAGTTTCACGTCGTTATATGGTGATTTCATGCCCAAGATCTATGTAGATTAAATTACTATAACAAAACGCGTATAAAAAATAAAATTATTATCTAACGGTATAAAAGCTGGATTCTTTATGAAAATGAATTTTTATAAGCCCGAAAGCCTTCCTTATTTCTCATGTGATGGAATCAATGAGTGATTTTATTTTAGTTTTATGAATTAATTTAGAAATCTTATATGGGAATTATACGATTGTTTATTCCATTATTTGGTAATACTAGGAATTATGAATTATTATAAAAATAAAATAAATTGACAATAATACTTTACCACGTGATTTTAAATAATCTTTATTCCATTTTTCTTTCTATAAGTAAAATGTAAAATTATTTCTAGAAATAACTTCCAAATGTTTTTTTTTCTTTTAGAACCTTTTTTTAAAAAACGTCATTTATTATTTAAATTTTTTTAAACTAATGTCATTTGTTATTAGATAAAATATTTTTCAAAACACATCCAAGACAATTTTTTGGATTTTCAATCACATAGCTTTTATAAAATGTTTTAAATTACTAGTGGAATTATGGAACCGATGAACAAAATCATTAAGGTAAAATAATAATTTAAGTTTTTATGTTTTTAAGAGGGAGGAGGAGAATGGTGAATAGTTGTTAAAAAAATAGGAATCCAAATCCTATTTATAAATAGAATTTGATTATCTTTTGAATTAGTTTTCATCCAATGCCCTCTTGCTTAATCTCATCCAAACATGGGAATAGGCTGAAAAGGTAATGACATTATCATTCCACGTCTTCATTCCTATGATCCAAACACACTTTTAGTGTGTTATAAAAAAATTTATGAAACATTCTTTAATCAAAATTTAATTTTTACTTGGACTCCAATTTCAATTTCTAATTTATAGGAAATAAGATTTCAATAATTTAGGGTTTATTTGGTTCCTATTTTGAAAAGCGTATAAGGTAATTTGAAAACCACGAAGAACACCGTTTGTGTTATCTAAAATTGTTTTATTGTTTGAATGTGGACCCGCATTTTACGTGCATCCCCACTCGATGGTGAGACTCGCTTTCCTTTTTTTTTTTTCTTTGAAAAACCATTTTAAAAAAAAATGGTTTTTGGGTCGTATATTTATTTAGTTATTTTTTAAAGGAAGAAATAAAAAATAAAGCAGTAGTGTGACTCTTTATTTAGGAAGAATATATCCGCAGCTTCAAGTCATAGTCGGAGAATTAAGTATTACTTATCGGAAATGTACGTTAATTGAGTCATGTGGCCTCTAAACTTGTATAAAAACGGTCACTACTAAACAAGTTTAAACAAGTTTAAGGAACTATAACAATCAATTAATTGATTATAGATACCGATAAATCATGTAGATGACAAATAAATAGCAAAATTAAAGAGAATAAATGTGTAGCTTGTGAATCGAGAAGTGTTATCGATAAATCGTGTTAGTTCGATTAATGATATAGAATATTCATATTTAAGGTTATAATCGAAGTCGAATTATTTGTTAAAATAATACATGAGATGCAGCCCCACGAACTCATTTTATATATTACACAAATTAACTCGCAAGATTAGTTTTTATAGGGTATAGAATTAATCATGTGTTTGAAATTTTCATTGATTTTGAAGTGAAGTTTTGAAAATTGAAAGTTTGAAATACAAATTGAGAATTTTTAAGTGAATTTGAAGTTTGGGAATTTTGAATTTGGATTTTGGAAATTTAATTTTTAAATTAAGAACTTGAATTTTATAAATTTGAGATTTGGAATTTAGGGTAGGAAATTAGAAATTGAGATATTTGAATTTTAAATTCATGAAACTTTGAATTTTGGGATTGAGAAATTGGAAATTAGAAGACTTCGTATTTTTAGATTATGACACTTAAATATTTTAAATTGAGAATTTTGTAAATTGGAAAAAAATGAAATTGAAAATTAAGGGAATTGAATTTTAGAGTTGAAAATTTGAATTTTAGAAGATGAGAAAATGTGAATTTGAATTTTTGAAAATTGGATATTTAAAATTTTAAAAAAATAAGAAATGAAAATTTAGTACTTGAATTTTTGGAAGACTTGAATTTTAAGATTAAATTAAAAAAATGAATTTTAGAAAATGAGAAATTTAATAAATTAAGGGTGGAAACTTGACGGACTAAATAGTCGATCAGAATACGTGGCCAAAGGCTTGGTCATATGACCAAAATGGTCTGTAAACTAACCTAAGGGGTTGGACCTAGATGGGTTAAACCTAATGGGTTTGATCTAAGTAAATGAGTTGTAATAGTTAGATTAAGTCTGTTAGATGCAGTATGGGTTGGGTATAACATGTTGGGCTTTAAGTAAATTGGGTTTAAACTAATTGGTTGGCCTTTGAGTATATTGAAACATTAAATGGGCTTGAACTAATGAGTTTGACACAATTATGTTGGGTTTAGGTAATGAGAGGCTTAAGCTAATGGGTTGGCTTTAATTTGATGAGTCACATCTTGTCTAGGTTGAGCTGGTAATTAGAGCAAAAGCCCAATGGGTTGAGCTGAATTTAATGGCACAAATGACAGAACTAAGAAAGTAATGTGTTGAAATGCAATTTGATGAAGCTCAAACTAATGGGTTGGCGCAAATTATCAGAACTATTAATGGGTTTTGGCACAAGCTAATGAGCTTGGACCTAATTTGAATATTTAATAATTTAACCCTAATTCAAAATAAAATTATAACATTCAATCATACTAAATTACATAAAAATTATGTCAATTAACAATTTCAAAAGTGATAACTTAGGTTAAATTCAAATATTATAAAATTTAATTTTCTATTATTCAAGACTAATTTCACATATTAAAATCTAAACTATATCTAAAAAAATTTCTAATTTAATATTTCACAACCTAAAGTCTATGCAAAATTTTTCAAGTTAGCTATTAATACAAAAAAATATAATTACACATAAATAACACAAAATAAACCTAAATACAATAAAGTAAGAGAAAAATACAATATTCAAGCTAATTACATAAATTTCACCAACAACAATTGTTTATATCAATATACATGAATATCATAATAGCCCATAAACGAAAAATCTAATCCCACAAATATATATATATATATATATATATATATATATATATATATATATGTGTGTGTGTTTGTCTGTGTGTGTGTGTGTGTGTGTGTGTGTGTGTGTGTGTGTGTGTGTGTGTGTGTGTGTGTGTGTGTGTGTGTGTGTGTGTGTGTGTGTGTGTGTGTGTGTGTGTGTGTGTGTGTGTGTGTGTGTGTGTGTGTGTGTGTGTGTAATGAATTTATATTTTAAAAAAATGTATATATACTAATATTGTGTGTGTATGTGAATTTTATGTTTAAAAAAAATGTGTAAAGAGTGTTGACAACATGAGGAGAAAAAAATATATAAAATAAAAAAATAAAGAAGATATGAGTCTTTTTATCTGTATGATGTGTGTTTGAATTTACTTTTTTTAAGAGTAAAAATTGATGAGGAAAAAATAAGATAATGGGGATAATAAGAAAACTAGAGGAAAAGGAGTAGGAGAAGAGAAGAAGAGGAAGAGAGGGAGCCGAATGAGAGGAAGAGCAGAAGAGAATCAGGAGGGACGGTGGGAGAGAGAGTAGTTGGGGAGGGGGTGGAGAGAGGGAGAAAAGGGCAGAGAAGGAGCCAACCCATTAGAGGAGGGGGGAGAGCGGAGGGTAGTTTGGTAGGTATGAGCATAGGGGATGGGACAGAGAGAATTAGGGCATAGGGGAAAATAAATAAAAAAATAAAAAATAACAATAAAAATAAAAATAAAAATAAATTTTAATAAAATAATAAAATAATGTGTGAGTAAATTTTAGGATCTATATTGAATTTTGTGTTTTTTTATAAATAAAAAAAACTAAATATATTTTTTCTATTTTCCTTGTTCTCTTTATTTTTTATAACAAATTTTTTTTTTTTCAAAAATTATAACCAAACAAGCTCTTTCAACTTTATTTTTCTTAGTTGGTAGCATTTGATAAGTATTTCTATAACCGTTGTCCATGACGGACTTAGGAAATGGCTTGAGGGGAGTAATAATTTAGTATTTAGTTCAAAAAAGACATTTATCACCTAAAAGGAACTCCTGATCAATGGTAAGAAATAAAAACCTTCATATGAAATGTGCTCAAGGGTTCAAAACCCTTTTATTGGAACATTTTGTTTCAAAATTTTGAGTGGGGAGATATGCCCTCTAAGGACATAGTGGGGTCCGCCACTTGGTGTTGTTTTCAACAAATGACATGTGTTTTGTGATATATTATGCTCCATGATTTTCCAAAGAAGAAAAAGAAAAGAAAAAAAAAAAAACGAATAGTTCCTATCAGCCACCTATTTTTTGTCTTTATTTTGAGGCTTTAAGCTTATCTTAGATATCAAGATAGAAAGCATGAACAGTATATAATTGAAAATAAATATAAAGTTTTTTCAAAGCCAAATTAAGTTAACATTTTATTAGCTTGACGTAGTTTCTCGGCAGAAAACCTGAATAGACGGTGACATCAAGTTATTAACTTATTTATCTTCCTACCAGCAAGACATAATAATTTGTAATGTTTTAAAAATCAGATCAGATATTGAATCAGAAAAGTTATCGGTTTATGATTCATTGAAGAATTGACAAATGGTGAATCGTAATTGACAGTAGTCGAGCCGGTGATATAATAAATATATATTTTATATTTTATTTAAATTAAAATTAATTTTAAAATATATAATTAATAATATTTAAGATATTATTTATTTCATTTTATATGAATAAATTAGTATTTTAAAATTTATTAAGAAAAATATATATAATGTTAAATATGAAAACATATTAAACCATAAGGTTTGAGCAATTCACTTTCGATATGATCAGAAAAAGGTTCCAAGGTATGAATCAGATCGGATTGACAGGTTGGTCGATGGTGAACCCCGGTCGGACCGATCGGTCGTCCAGGTTTTAAAATATTGGCTTCTCTCTTATCTTTCTTTTTTGTTTTTTTTTGAAAAAAAGCTATATATTACAATGGAGTGTGAAGAGTAGATAGGGCATCCCATATTGGAGAATCGGATTATAAATCTAATTTAATTTAAATCATGTAATTATAAATATGTAATATTTAGATTTAGATTTATTATAGTGTACAAATATGTCTTGTCTAAATTTAGTCATTAGATTCATTCTTTCATTTATTGATTCAATTTGTACTATTAATATCTCAAATTATTCATTGGAAAACATCAACCATTATTCATTTATGTCAATCTCTACATGGTATCAGAGCCACAATCCAAACCTCTCCCTCTCTCTTCTCTCTAGTCGTTGGCTCCCCTCCACTCCTTCTAGAGCTACCGTTCTCCTTACCCATACGCCTCCTCTTCCTGCTATTCTACACTGCAATGCATGGCTCGTGAATCTGTGAATCATTGTCCTTTTTGATCATAACCGCCTCTCACCCTCATCAGCATATCCTCGTAGCTTGTTATCGAGCTATGCTCATGCACTCGTGGAAGCTTGATTGAAGCTATCGCTATCTACTCTGACTTATAGGGTATCATGACTCTCACCGCGTCCACAGGCCCGCGACTCGCTCGATCGGCAGGACACGCCAAATCGGACTTTCTCATGGGTTAAGCTAGACAAATTGCTCTTTGGGCGCTCTTACTAGGCTTTATCTTGCCAGTTGATTTCCTTGATGATTCAGCAATCCCTCTACCTCCCGTGGCGGCAAGCTGCCCTTGAGAACACATATGCTCGTCCATCTCATGGGCATATTAAGCAAATCAAGGATCAACTTAAGCACGCCATAAAGGGTTCTCAAACAATCACCGAATACATGCAGTTTATCAAGTGTTGTGCCGATCAACTTGCTACTCTTAGTAAACCCCTCGATCATGAGGACCTTATAGACAAAATGTTGGATGGTTTAGATGATGATTAAACCATTTACGATATTATCCAGCTCGTGAGACTCAATTCTCTTTGATGAATTACAGAAAAATTGAACAATCGGGAATTGGGCTGAGCACTTAAACCCGATCACTCCTTGTTCTTAGTCACTTTGTGACATGGCCTCCACGGCCTCAGCATCCAGCTAGTACATCGCTCGTCAAACTCCCACTCCATCAGCAGCCCCCCGACCTCATTCCAACACTCGATTCCGACCTCTTCGTAGCATCAGCCTCGCCCATACCTTGATCGGTGCCAAGGCTATCGCACAGTTGGTCACTCAGTATGTCGGTACTCGATCTTCCAACTGGTGTCGACCTCCTCTACCCGAGCTCCTGCCCACCCACATGCGACCATCATGGCCGCACCATCGCTAGTAATGCCTTCTTGGCTCATGTTGCAACATCTTGTTCTGGAATCTCGCCATGGTTGTTGGGCCGATTAGACCTCCAATGCATCATAACCCAGTCAACCTCTCTCGATAATCTCACGTTTCATGCTCCCTATGTGATCCCTAGATAACATTGTCATTGGTGATGGTCATTAGGTTATATTACTCGATACGGCCTGACTTCTTTATCTACTTCTTCAATTCATTTGCAATACCTTTGATATTTATGTGTTCCTCACATAATAAATCTTATCTCTATCTCACAATTCTGAGAAAACAAGCAAAACATCGGTTAAGTTCTTACCCTCTTCTTTTCGTGTGAAGGATCTACAGAAGGGGGTAATTCTACTTCACGGTCGCACTAAAGACAACGTTTATGAGTGGCCGACCAAGTCTTCCACCCCTATCATTGTGTTTTTTAGTGTCAAAGCCTCTCCTTTTAGTATTACTTATCATTGCTTGGGACATCCTTAGGAGCCTATTCTTTGCTTGGTGGTTTCAAATTACAAGCTCCATCTTGCATCCTACCTTATCGCCTCATTTCAATGTAAGACTTTATTGCAATAAAGTCATAGATTTATTTTCTCAACACACTTGTTTCCTTTGCTCCTTTGCAAATTATCTTCTCTGATGTATAGACCTCTCCTATTTTGTCGACTGACAATTTCAAATACTACGTCATTTTTGTTGACCACTTCACCCACTATATATGGCTCTACCCGCTCAAACACAAGTCAAATGTTGGTTTGGTTTTTCCCCGCTTCAAAACCTTGGTTGAGAATTTCACTAAACTGAAAATCATTACACTGTACTCAGATAATAAGGGTGAATACACTGGTTTGTCTACCTTCTTAGCCACTTATGGAATCTCTCATCATACATCTACCCCACACACTCCCAAACAATGGTTTCTTTTAGTGTCACCATTGTCACATTGTTGAAATCGGTTTAGCCCTTCTCTCTTGGGTCTCTCTTCCGCTTTCCTTCTAGTCATATGCCTTTCTCACAGCTACACATCTCATTAATCGTCTTCCCACACCCACGCTGCAGATGTCCTCTCCATATCACAAATTATTCGGGACTCCTCCCAATTACTCCAAACTTAGTGTCTTTGGTTGTTTGTGTTATCTATGGATTTGACCGTACTTGTTGCATAAACTTGCTTCTCGATCCACCCCTTGCGTATTCCTCGACTACTCGCTTAATCAAAGTGCATACATCTGCTTTGACCCTACCTTCCACTACCAAGACCTATCAATCTTGTCATGTTCGTTTTATTGAGTCAATATTTCCTTTGTCTTGTGTTAATCCTTCTCTCCCTTGGTCTGATGCGTCCACTGTTTCCACTTGCTTTCCGATCACTCTCGTCAATCGACCTCACCTTGACACCCCTACTACCCTGAATCCATTGCTCGCCTCCCCATTACCAGGCCACTCTCTCAGGCCCCCGATCCACAGTAGACTACCTCTTTTGAAGTCACCCGAGCACTGGTCGACCCTGCAGGCCTCCCGACCGACCACCTCTCGGGCCTCCGATCACATCCGGCTTTTGCCCTCTTGCAGAACACACAGGCTCTGAAACCAACACCCTCCTTTGAGCTATTCGTCCCACTGCCCGTACCTCCTCGATAGTCACCTATTCTCACCATAACATCCACAAACCAATCCATAAACTCAATCTCTCTACCCAACTAGCCCATGACCTTGAACCGACCTTTGTAACACAAGCCATCAAAGACCTTAAATGGCGCACAACGATGTCAGAAGAGTTTGATGCCCTTGTTCGGAGCGACGCAGGGTGGTTAGGTAAATTGATTGACATTGTGGGTTGTAAGTGGATCTTTCGAATCAAACGCTTACCTAATGGTTATGTGGACAAGTACAAAGCTCGGTTGGTTACCAAGGGTTTTCATCAGCGCCTTAGCCTTGATTATCATGACACCTTTAGTCCGGTGGTGAAACCAACCACTATTCGTTTGGTTCTCTCTTGCTACTAGTCACGGGTGGTGCCTTCGTCAGCTAGATGTCAACAATGCATTTTTACAGGGCACCCTCACTGAGGATGTTTTCATGGATCAACCACAGCGCTTCTGATTGCGATCACCCCGATCCATTAGCCGACTCTGTAAGCCATCTATGGTCTCGAAGAGGCCCCTCGTGCTTGAATGCGAATGAACTCAGCTTATTTTTACTTACCTACGGTTTTGAATTTCAATGCGAGATACTTCTTTGTTCATTACACACTGCTTGCTTAGTGTTTCCATCTATCTGTTAGTGTATGTTGACGACATAATCATCACTAGAAACAATCCATCTGCTGTTAAGCACTTCATCACCTTACTTTCCGTCGATTCTCCTTTGAGACTTAGGTGTCTTGACTCCACTCTTAGCATTGAAGTCCTTCCTCACTTGCTCCAATCCCAGTCATTTCCCAGCGACCGGTATATAGTGGACCTCCTTGCTCGTCTTTTGTGACGGATGCTTGACCAATCTCCGCCCCCCATTCACCAGGCCACGCCGACCTTGTCTCTTGATCGAATAGCGCCTTCCGTTCTTATGAGTTTATTGCACCATTGTCGGCAGCCTTTAGTTTCTCGATTTTTCGACCCGGACATTCGCATACGTCAGTAAACTCTCTCAATTTATGCATCGTCGGACCAATGACCATTGAACTGTTGTAAAGTGTATTCTTCGCTCTTTATATGGCACTATTGATCATGGGATTACTATCCATCGTCATTCGCCTCTTCACTTACATGACTATTCTAATGTTGACTAGGCTAGAAATAAAAATGATTTTACTTCAACCAGCCCATTCATTATATATCTCGAGCACAATCCAGTTTCTTAGAGTTCCAAGAAACAACGCACAGTTGCACACTCCTCTACTAAAGCCAAATATTGCTTTGTCACTTAGCTGCTGTGGCCCCGTTTGGATAACTAATTTGTTGGTGGTACCGGTTACTCTCTCTTTCGAAACACAGGTTATCTCTTCACGACAATGTCTATGTGACCAACATTTGCTCTAATCCGGTGTTTTACTTGTGTATGAAACATGTTGCACTAGATTACCACTTCATTCGTGAACAAGTTCAGAACAATGATATTCGTGTTACACATGTTGCCTCCACGGATCAGCTTACAAATGCTCTCACTAAACCCTACCTCGCATACGTTTTCATCAATTACTGCTCAAGATTGGTCTCTCCTCTTGGAGCTCCAACTACTTGGGGGCATATTGGAGAATCAGATTCTAAATATGATTTAATTTAAATCATGCAATTATAAATATGTAATATTTAGATTTTGATTGATTATAGTGTACAAATATATCTTATCTAAATTTAGTTACTAGATTCATTCTTTCATTTTTTTGGTTTAATTTGTACTATTTATATCTAAATTTATTCAATAAACTTGTCAATCGATTATTCATTTTGTCAATCTTTAGTTAAAGTCTCAAAAGCCGAGGCCCATATCAAGCTCGGCCGGCCCGACCCGTAGGCTTTCGGGCACGCGTGAAGCTAAGAAACCCGCGTAAACGCCTAAAGCACACTTGGCCTGGGCCCGTCCTGGGCCGCAGTAGGCCCATCCTTAATCCGCCTTTTAGGAACTGCGCGATGGGCAGCGCTGATAACATGTTATTAACAGTAAATACGTTATGTGAAATTCTGTTATAATATGTATTTTGTTAAAAGTTTAATATATAAGTCAAATATATGTAGAATTTAGTTGGTGCATTAAAATTTTAAGTAAGAGGAAAGGGGTTAAAATTAATAAAAAAAATATGGTTTTAATTATTGGGGCTGTCGAAGCCCGCCATGGGCATGGGGCCCCGCCACTGAGCCCGTGAGGCCGCCTCCTTGGGCCAGCCAAGCCACGCCACACAGGTACATGGCCGTCTGTTGGCTGCTGAAGCTCGTCCACCTTAGGTCCAGTTAAGTGGCGGCCACGATACCGCTTGTACATGGGTTGGTCTGTGACGCCAAAAAATATGGCGTATTAATGGAGTCAACAGACTATGGTAAATTTAATAAAGTATTGCATAATTTATTGGCAAGTGGTCTGAAATACGACCTATTAGAGACCCTTAATCTTTACATCTCAATCATACACAGAGGCAGAATAAAATAAAGGAGATGAGAGTAACTGTAAAACACTAAGAAAAGAAATCCGAACCTTTTGCACCTTGTGGGCATCTTTCAAAGTTGCTCTCAAATGAAAATGGAATAGGAAAGGATTTTCGCCATTTCTTGCTCATTTCATTTTGGCTGTTCTTAACTAAAGGAGTAAAGGTGTCCATTTAATCAACCAGTCACGTGTCACCCACATCTCGTCATCAGACAAAAATTTATTATTATATATTGCCAATTATAAATATTTATAATCATACAACCTTTCTCGTTCTATTCAATATTTGAATGTATTAAGATAACATTTATCAAATCATTGAACATGTAATTGATATAGTTGGATCCCTTCTAGTTTAAGTAATATGTTGTGATAAATGGTATAATAATGAAATATGAAAACAAAGTAAAACATCAATTTTACATAAAAATCCTTAGGAAAAAAAAATCACGAGTAGAAAATAAAGTTTCACTATGAATATGAAAGAAATTACGAAATACAATGGAATAAAGAATAAATCTAGATATGTTGATATAACAAAAATACTCAAACAGAAAAATCGATATCATGGGGATAAGTCCCTACACCCCCTTGGATCAATTCTGGGTTATAGGATGGGATCATTGCTATCACAATATATATATATTTTATTACTTTATAAGTAAATATTGAGTTTTGAACATGCTATAAAATCACATTTACACTATAAAATATTTGTGTAATAATTGCATGTTTATAAAACATAAAAATAAATTAAATTATGATAAATATTTTTTTTTTTTTTAAACTATTTTAAAAATTAAATAACTAGAGAAAAAATCATCCTCATTATGGACGTTAATTCATATAAAATTACTTATCTAAAATTTGAAAAAAAATATTTATTGAGCCAATAAGTAGTATATATAAAGTAAGAAATCAATTTTAATTACATCTAAATTTTGAGAAATTAAAATTTTAAATTAAAATTAAAAAACTATATGTGCTTGTATAGTTTTGTGAAAAATTTACAAGATAAAAGTGAAAAACTCTATAATAGTTTATATATATAAAAAAAACATATACTGAATCATTGTAGTAAGATGGTGTTATGTTTAATTAAAATTATATTAATGAAACTGTTAAAGGAACAAAAAAACAGATGTAAAAAAAAAGGAACAAAAAAATAATAGTATAAAAAAGTCTTCCAAATCTTGCGAAGATGGATATATGTTGTTTAAGATTAATTTTAAGAAAACCATATTCAGTATTACAGTATTTTTTTTAGAAAAGGAGTGATCATGAGTCAACCTTGTTAAAGAAAGAAAGAAGTCACGTGAAGCAGAGCGGAATAATAAAAAAGAAATAAAAAGGAAGATGGAAGCCTAAGGCATAACTCGGATCATCATCTCGGAGTTATCAGAGCTTCAATTTCGCCGACGATTGTGCTTCCGATCGAACTCGTCAGTTTCACTCTCTCTCCATGTGCCTCTAATGATTTTGATCACTGCGCTTGAATTTATTTAATCATCCTTTGAAAAAGCTTTACTGATTGTCTCAATTCCCAGAATTTCCGGATCGGTGATTAGGGTTTCTCCCCTCTGGTTAATCCTCGAAACGGACGACTCCGACCTCGAACTGGTTCGATTCACTTCTATCTGATTTAGAACTGATGCTCATTTCATTCGTTTACTAAAAATGCATATCCTTCGAAATTAATTCATTGGTTCAACCTCAACCTCCATTTTTCTAGGAGCTTCATTATGAATCTCAAATTAGAAATTTCGATAGTCTCATGGGTTGCAATCTTTGAATCACCTTTATTGTCTGGAGGTGCTCTCTCCACTGGCTGGTCAATGGCATCAAGTGCGTGCTCCACTTGGTGTTGGTGTTGGTGTTGGTGTTGGTGTTGGTGTCAACACTCTTCTACTTTCTATATTTTCCTTCAATGTGAGAATTTTGAATTTTCTTTCCAAACAATCAGGACAGGGACAGGCCTTTTAGGGTTAGAAATAAACATATGCATGCTAACTGCTAATTAAAAAAGAGATAAGAGTGAAGAACTGCGGGGTTTTACTTTTTAGTGATAAATAGGGAAACATCAATTTCAATTAAAGTGATACATCCATCTCTTTAGCCTTTAGGGCTGGCTAACCCCATTTGAGAAACCTTGTGAGCAAAAGAAAACAACCCCCCTCAGTTAAGGTGATGGGGCCATGCCCCAAGCGTTTTGTGTTTTATTGGGATCCACAGTAATATCTCAGCCATATAGCACTAAGTGGACGCTTATCAAGGCACTAACACTCCATGATGGGTTTATTCCTTTTATTTCTTTTAATTTACAAACATTTTTGCCTTGGATGAGTGTAAGGAAGTTTCCTGACTAGAGTCCTATCAAAATATAATACTTCAACATGTTGTATTATAATAATGCAAAATAGATAAATGTTAAAATTTTGTTCTAGCTCATTCAACGGTTCAAAAAGACAGGTTATAGAGAGTTCAAAAAGGCAGAATATATAGGGAGGGGAGGGATCCGAATCTAGATTCCCCAGTAGTATTTGTTGTTAAAATAGATGTAAAAAATTTAAGAAGTTTTTTGGGTTTTTCTAGACTTTATCATTGAAGTATAAATGGGTCTGCGGCCAAAACTTAGTTTCTGGAATTCATAGGAAGGGAGCAATAATTTAGTCCCTGTTTGTTAGTCTAAAGTAAAGTTGGTAATATGGGTTAAGCCCGATGTATAAAGCACATTTTTAAACTGAATTTTTAAAAAATTAATTTGCATAAATTTAAGGCTTTTTCAGATAAATCAGTCAATTTAGGCCAGACTTTTTACCCATGACAGTAATGGGTTTTTGACCCGGGGTTAGGCTCGATTATTACAAATTTTTATTTAATTTTTAAGTAAGTAGAGCTTTAGTAATTAGAGATTTTGATTATTCATCTATAAAATTTGATATTTTTGTTATCTCTTTTGTAGCATAAAGGTTTTAAAAATAATAATAATTATTATTATATATTATTAATATATTAACTTTGTTCATTTTAACTATTTTTATTTTTTAATTTTTAAATGTATATTTTTAATATAATTTATATGATAATTTAATATTTAAAAAATCTTGTATAAAAATTTACAGCATTTGAATTAAATAAATTACGGTTTTAATATTGAATATATTTTTATTTATCTCATTAATCATATTTTAAATATTTACAGTATCATTTTTGGCCTCCTTTAAATATTATTCGATTATATGTTTTTTGATAAAAATGATTTATGTATATTATAAATTAAATTAAATTTAATAAGCTAAATTATCGAGTATATTTTAAATAATTTTGTCGCAAACAGAGTGTTAATAACAAAATAATGTTATTTTTAAAATAATAAACAAATAAACTAATTTCTTTCCTAATATGATTATATCTTTTAAGAAGATGAATTTTCAAATAAATAGGATATTTCATAATTATACGTTTGGAGATGCAGTTTTGGAAAAAATATTTTTATTCCAAATATAAATGAAATTTATGTTGTTAATATTCTAAATTAATTAATAGATTATGATAATTCAATCCAACATTAATGTATATATTTCTAATGTGAAATCATATGTTATTATTGGATATAATGAGAATGAAGATTAGAGGTATATGAGATTTCATTTGATACTTTGAAGTTGTTTTTTTCAGATATGTTATTAAGTTGTTACTTTATTGTTTTGATACTATTTAACTAGTTAGTTTAGTACTTTGGTTAATTATTATTATATATTAATTATTTTGATACTTTGGTTATAATAATGTTATTATTTATTTATTTATTTAAGTTTGTTTATATTGTTTTTTAGACTGATTATTTTTTTATATTAATTATTATTAACATATATTTGTATATTATTTATTTATTTGAAGAATTATGAAGTTATAAAAAAAAAAAATTCACGTTTTAAAGTTTTAACCAGATTTTAGCGTGTTTCTTGCTTTGAATAAAAATTAGTGGATTAAATTTCCTGACCCAGTTTTGGCTACAACCTTTGAAATAGATTGGGCGCGCATTCACGCTTTAGTAAAGTGTAAAAAAACAAAATTTTCAGTTACAAATAACTTTCCTTTGTGTAATCCCAAACAGTTTTTAAAAATTTATCCAAGACGGGTTGCAATTTGGATTGAATAACCCGAAATTTTAAAACGGGCTTGAAGAATACTCAAGTTGGGCTTGGCTTGACTTTTATCAACTTGAACTAGACTCACGTTTTATTTTTTAAAGAAATAACTTTATTGATTAAGGTTAGCAATACTGTCGATATAAATATAGAATCAAAAATCCTAAAAATTTTAAAGAATGACACAGCATCAAAGTTAATAGCAAAAATGACCGATTCAAAACATATATGTTTGTCGGATCAAACTTTGATATCTGAACTATTAGTGCGAAAATTCATGAAGATGTTAACCGTCGATAACACAATTATCCGTCGCAATAAGTCGACAATAAAATTCGTTGCAACAAGTCAGTGATAAAACATACCGCAATAGTTTGGCGATAAAAACATGAAATAACAAATGAAATCCAAATTAGTGTGGAAGAAACCATTTTATGGGAAAAAAAAAACCTTAAGGAATAAAATGATAGAATAAGGTCCTGTTTGATAAAATGAAAAAATTAAGTGCTAAAAAATAAGTGTTGAAAAATTAAGTGCTGAATTTCATAAGTATTGAATCTGTATGTAAAAATTGTTTGATAAATTCTTATGATTGAATCTTTGAAGATAAATATATTGTTTGATACTTCCTTAAAATCACTTTTGAATCACTTTGAAATTATGTATTTTTACATATTTACCCTTATTATCATTAAATTACATATTATCCAAGATAAATGTAGCTTTCTAATAATATTTTATTTTTCACTACAATTATTAATTATTATAAATAACATATTTAAAAATATGTAAAAAATATTTATTCTAATACATTAAAAAAAAAGACATAAATATGTTTAAAAATAACTAATGGGACCCAAACTTTTAAAAACTATCCAAACTAACTAAGCAGATATTTCAACATTTTCATCATTATCAAACAGTACTTAAGCGATTTGTAAACTTAAAATGACAAAAAAAATTACCCCTCACCCATTGCTGCTAGCCTGAGAGAGAAATTAACAAAATATTTCTTGAAAACAATATGGCCCAACTCGTAAATTAAAAACAAACAAAGGGAAATCATTAATTGGACTCACGTTAAAGCACAGATAATTCTGTTTAAAATAAATCTTATTTTATATTGTATATTATCCTATATAATAACATTCATTCTATTGAGGGTTTTTTGGTTTAAAAGATAAACTTGTAGTTGTATTATATCAAAGTAAGTTGTAACTTTTCATTTTTACAAAGGATTTATTATTTTATTTTATTTTTTGTCATTATCATTATTTAGATTTTAGTTGAAGTCGTTACCATTATTCATTATCATTGTTATTACCATTTGAGTTGAAGTCGTTAAGAAAACTAGTTCATAAAAATTCGAAGTGGTTCAAAGAATATTTTAGAATTATTAAAAAAAAAATTATTTTAACATAAAACGTATATATTTTGACAAAAAAAAACTTCATTCAAAACGATTTTTAAAAATAAGTTTAAGAGGCTTTTCGTAAAGTCTCTTGAAAATCAATTGAAACCATAAAGAATGTTATGAAAATTTTTGCATTTCCTTTACTGAAGAATAAATATAATTTAATTAAAAACATATTTTGTGTATAATTTCTTTACTAACACGGTACTTTATAAACAATTAAGAACTGTTTTCAACAATATTGTATCTAATCTGTTTTTCCATTCTTTTATTTTTTCGAAGTAGGGTGAGAAAAAATGTAAAAAGAAATCATGCTATAATTACTATAAATAATAATTTGAGAAAAATCAATTTACATACAGGACTTTGAAAATAAGTTTTTAATAATTAACAGTTAAATAACCTTAAAAGACGTGATAAAAGCTTTAAATCCCTTCAACCAATTTCACGTACGCAGGAATATTTAAACCGATTGGTTGCCTATACATGTCTCACATAATTTAAACTTCAAGATAGGCTCGAACTCAAAGATGGGACTTCAATAGATGATATTAATTATGATACTGATATTTATTCTTATCTGGACCACTTCTATTTGTTAAAGTCAACATTTCACTCCTCACATTATTTAAAAAAAAAAAAAAAACATTTCCACTCACAAGTCCCTATTACTACATGTCAAATCGTGTTTTACATAGATATGGAGAGATGATGTCAGATGAGATATGATGATGGATGAGCAGGTGGGGTGCGGTACTAAATGGTTCCGAACTATGAAAATTGAATACACATGAGGTCGACCCGTGAGCCTTCATTGTGCCTCTGAACCTTCCATGTCTAGGCCCTGGGCTATATAATAAATTAATAATCGTTGGGAATCGACCCTACTTTTATGAAACCCTACGACCTCCTCTCCAATTTTCAAGTCGAAGTTTCACCGATTGTGCTAAAGATTTCTTTTATTGTGATAAATACTTAGAATACCTAATATTCATGCAGTATATTAACAAATAAAATTTGAGTGGGCTATTTTGTCGGATGGAATTTTAATATCTAAATTATAAATGTGAAAATCTATGAATAGGTTAACTGTTAATAACATAATTATCATTTACAATAAATCGTTGACAAAATATATTGTAACAGTTTGATAATAAAAACAGAAAAAATTAAAAAAAAAAAGTAATTCAATCTTGTTTATTCTAAGTTCTTTGGGTTTGATAGGATAAGCATTTTTGTTGGTGTTGTTTTCAACAAAGGATATGTGTATTGTGATATATTATGCCCCATGATTTTCCAAACAAGAAAAAGAAAAGAAAACGAATAGTTCGTATCAGTCACCTACAATCTGTGTCTTTATTTGAGGCTTTGAGCTTATCTTGGACAACAAGATAGAAAGCATAAACAGTATATAATTGGAAATAAATATAAAGTTATTTCAAAGCTAAATTAAGCTAACATTTTATTAGCTTGATGCAGTTTCTAGGCAGAAAACCTGAATAGATGGTGACATAGGTTATTTGTCTTCCTACCAGCACGACATAACAATTTGATAAGGTTTCTGTCTTTTTTCAATTTTTATTTTTTTGAAAAAAAAAACTAAATATATTTTGTGTGGGTGATGAGTTGGTAAGGAGTCCCAATCATAGACCGAGGCCGAATAAATTAAAGGAGAAAGAGAGTAACTTTAATAAAATAAAATAAAAACAAGCCTTTTTGCACCTTGTGGGCATCTTTTAAAGTTTATACTCAAATGAAAATGGAATTTGGAAGGATTTTTCGCCATTTCTTTTATCTCGCCATTTTCGGCTGTTCAGTCCATTTAATCACCTGGTCACTGCAGTCTTCTGGTCTCGTCATCAAAAAAGAATTTTATTATATATTACCGATCATAATCATACAACCTATATCGTTCTAATCAATATTTGAACGTACTCATCAACTTGTTTATCTCGACGTTCAAAATAAAAGTTTTAAAACCAACATTTAATTTTGATGGGTGCGTTTCTTTTGTCTTAATTAATGACCTCGAGTTTGAGTCATTAAAATATAATTACGTTATATGATAGAGTTTTATCATCATTATGATCATTTTTAATCCTCAGAAGAGAGGCTAATATATGGCCACGCCAATCTATTTTTGGCACGCGAACACCCAAAGATAACGTCACGCTGCGTCGTGCTCATTGATTGCTATAATGATCTGACGCAAGACGATCCGAGTCTCAAGAATGACCCATCACGCCACTGCAAGCCAAATTTCATCAAACCCATTAATAGCTCTGCATTTGAATTTTGTTACTTTATTATTAGATGTTTATTTGCATTTTTGAATGTAATTTATTTTTAAAAGCTTAAAACGATTTGGAGGCCGGCAAAGGTCGCCAATTGGAAATGCACTTAAACTATAGTGATGCAATTCTCACTTTGTGTTCTTATGAGAAGCAATAAAAGTAAGTAATACTTGTGATTAATAATTGGGTTGGTGTCAATCTAGTTGGGATGTACTCAAGCTATAGTAATTCAATTCTCAATTTGTGTTCTCATTATTTTTCATGTAAATTGTTGAAATATTGAATAAAATAGTTTTTTATTTTTATTTTTATATTCCAATATTTTAAATGTATTTGTTATTTTAATTAAAAAACTAAATTAAATATTATCTTTTTATATCTTTAATAATAAAAAAAACTAATATTTATATAATGAAAAATAAATAGATTTACTTAGAATTTTTTTTTTTTTAAATAGGAGCCCACTATCATTAGGGGTGACAATTCATGTCGATGGATCGTATTCGTATCGTGTTAATGTACGGATCGTATCAACATTCGTCAATCCAAACCTAACTCATTTATTATTCGTGTTAGGCAGGTCACCACGAATATGACTCATTTAATTTGATTATTTAAAATAATAAAAATAATAGTTAATCATCCATGCATGTTTAATACAAATAATCAACCTATTAAATTTAATATGTTGGTTGACTCATTATTTAAATTAATATGAATTATACTTAATAATTTATATTTAATACAAATAACTTATTAAATATGTTAATTAATTAATATAATAATTAAATCCGTCAATTCGGGGCCTAAATTCAAGCGCAGTCAACACGAATATGATCCATTTATTAAACGTGTAAGGCGGGTCAACACGAATATGACTCAAACATAATTATACTCAATCCAAATCAGCAAAAACCGTGTTGGATTCTGATGAGTATCTTAAATAATTACTTCATCTAGTGTTGAAGTTATTTTTTTTCTAGTGTTTATGAGCGAATAGTGCCCCTTACGCTCTAAAAAAGCTCACACTTACGATCGTGTCATCCATTTGGGTTAATCGCGCAAAATTTCCATAAAACTACTACAAAAGAACAGGAGAGGCTAATGAACTTTGACATTTTCGTACATCATATGAGCTCCTATTGCATCAAGCCATATATGTATGGATCGATAATTTCAAGAGCTTTAGATACCAAGAACACCAAAATTGGAGTTCGAACAAAGAAGTTAAGTGCAAGTTCCAAAACTTGAAAAATCAACATTGCAGGTACCTTCAGCAGGAGAGGCTACTGTATTTGACGTTTTAAATCATATGAGCTCATATTGCATCAAGTCATATATGGATAGATTCTACACTTCAAGAGCTTTCCAACGGTACTCAAGAATACTCTAAATCGGAGTTGATGCACAAAGCTTACGACTCCACGGCCGGAAAGAAAAAAACAGGGATCGCAAAGAACGTCGCGACGTGAGAACCAACGTCGCGACGGCAGAGTCGTAAACGACGTCGCGACGTTGCTAAACGACGCCGCGACGCTCGGGTTGGTTTTGAGGGATTGTTAGCCCATTTTGAGCCCATAATGGAGTGGTTTTAAAGCTCAAACCGTAGGGATCGAAAGGAGAATTACTTGGAACCGGTTTTTCAGACGCGAGGGAGAACAAGCTCCTTGTGGCGTAAACACCTAAAGGCTTGTTCCTGGAGAGATTTCTAGGGTTTGTTCTCAGAGGAAGAACACTTGAGGAAGAAGAAGAATGGAGGAGAAAAAGTGAGCTTCAACGCCAAATTTGTTTTCTCTTCCTTTCCGTTTTTTCTTTCTTTTGTCGGGTCGATTACTTTTCCAGCTATGTTTTAGTTAGTTTTCTTAGGGTTTAGATGTAGCCAAAGACATATTTGTATGAATCTCCTAATTCATTGATTGATGTTTTATTTCATATTTATGTTGAGTATTTCATTTAGATCTTAATGCTTGTGGATATTTGGCCAATATTTGCATGACTTCCAGGGTTTGATTCGAGATCTGAGAAGTGAGAGTTAAAATTAAACCATGGATGATTTACCATATAATTATCATGAGATGGAGATAAAAGTGAGGTTAGGTGGTATTAAGATTTATAGGGTTCAATGCATCCTTATTTATGATGGTTTGAGGCGTATGATGCAAAGATAACCTTTCTATGGGTGCAGTTTAACGCCGAGAGATTCGACATACATTAGTTAAATCGCCATCTTCATGATGAAATTGAATTTAACCATTAATTGGGTTGTGAGTACCATACATCATTGTTTAGGTGAAATCTATACCTTAAGTGGTTTTTAGTCTTTATACAAATTATTCTTGCATGCCTAGATTAGTGTCTTTGAATTTTCTATAGATTTTCCAACATCCAAATAAAGCATAGGCTAGGATTAGAGTCACGGTACTTAGTAACTCACCTCCGTAGCGATACTCACTTATCATTATATTACTGAGGCGACGCTGCACTTGCGCACATAGGGCGTACATATATACACACATCACGATTCGCCCATCGTTTTTACGCCACGGAATCGCGCTTTTATTAATATTGATTCAAATAGCTTTACCTACTTTGGATATAGTTAGTCTTGTTTTATTTTCCTTTTTATCCACTTTACTTCTTTGAATTTTATTTTTTGTTTATAGTATTTCAATCGCCAATGGATCCTATCATCAAGTTGACAAATGTGGCTATCGACCTCAGCAAGAACCAAGAATGCTGCACCGTCGATGAGCATCGTAGCAAAGAGTGACAACTCAAGTGCGAAGTCAAGTGTGGCAACCATATGCATCACGGATTATGCTCAATATGAGGTACCTCATACTTGAGCAATCATAATTTTGATGGAGCCACCACCCAAACACCTCATGGAATACAAGCTATAACACTCTTCAATTCCACAAGTCCAAAGATCAAACCTAGAAGTTAAGCTACGGATGAATTAAGAAGAACTCAAGCGCATTTACCATGGCACAACCTTGAATTTTCACAAGATCAATGGATGAAATCTGACTACTCAAGTCGTTGCCTCGCTTTTTAATCCAAATGAGACAACAACCTCCACATGAGAGAATGACAGTTAGAGGCAAAGATTAATCGAAATGAAAGAGTTCATAGCCGAATGTGTGACACCTCAAGTTCAATTCACATAGAATTGATATGGGCTTAATGTTCAAATTCAGCATACACCATTCGATAGCTTGAAAGAAGATGGCCCAATGGCCACTTCGGTACTCAACTTACATTTGGAGAAAGAACAACCTAAAGATGAGGAGAGTACGAGCATAGAAGAACCAGCCGCAAAATATATGAATGAACAAGAGAATATGGCTACAATGTCCTTTGAAGGATTAAATACGAGTTCGCCATCTACTGGGTGAATACAAAAGAAGAAAAACTGAGCTATAATGAAGAAATCACTAAGAGGTAATGAAGAACTTGAGAAACTTCAAAGGTGGAGGATGACGATGCGTAAACTTTGAAAGACTTAGTTTGAAAAGGAGGAAAAGTCAACTTCTCCTGAACTATATGAAAGGTAAAAGAGGAGGTCGCAGACTTTTCCCGGGAGATGACTTTTCGGGGGGTTCCAATGCATGAGGAAGTGAAAATGAGAATAAAACCCCAACTTCCGAGGTTGATGAGCATCATTCACTTCAACAACGACCGAGAGGAACCATTGTAAAACAAAAAAAAATTAAAAAAATAGAAAATCAAAAAATAATAAGATTGTGGAAGACTATGTGCTCGTTGTCGATTGGAAAGCACAACTATCGCCTTAGAGAAGGATGGAGGCAAGAAACACCAACCCATCCGTAGCTGGTGGTAGGAGTCTAGCTGACTCGAAAAATGGAGCAAATTCTCCTGGGAGGCAGCCTCAAGCTTAAATGTTTTCTTTTCTTTTTTTCTATTTCGTAGTTAGTTTTGAGTTTTTTTTAATAAATTTTCGTGCTTGATTTTGTTTTTCTGTGTTTTAGTTTTTAATTTCAGGTTTTTGGGGATTCAAATCTGGTTTTGGAAGCTAAAAGGTTGAAAGCTTGAAGTTCAATAATTCTGGGCGACGTAAAGAACCAAAGAGGAAAACCATATTCAAGATCCCTCATTTGACTTAAAGTCTAACCCCTCTTAACACCTCTTGCCTCCAAAGCGAGCCATATCTATCGGGAAAGAATCTCTGCAGATTGACCAACCTCGTGGGAAAGCACTCCATTATCCATTCTTGCTTTTGCTTTCACATTGAGGACAATGTTCATTTCAAGTTTGGGGGGTGAATTCAAGAAATCATTAAGAAAAAAAAAAATTCCAAAATCCAACTTTTGTATCTCCTTACCTGTTTTAATAGTTGTTCGTCATAGGTCGTATGTGCTTTTCATTCTTTATTTTATTTATTTTGTGTCTCATATGAGTTGAGCTTTACGCCTTGTTGGCTAGTAGAAGGTCATTTTGAACACAAACTTATTCAAAATGCCAAGTGTAAAGAGGAATAGGACCCTTAGGTTTCAAATGATCTGGAATTGTGTACTGAGCTGTATAGGTGACTTAGCTGTCACCTATCAGGCGCAAGCCTATTTCTCGAAGAATCTATCACACACACACTTTGGTCTCCCTTGTATACCTTGTCCCGGATCTCGCTTGAATTAACCAACCTTGGGGATTCTAACCATCTAAGGGATGGGACACCCAATCAAAAGAGGATTGCCATTGAGCCCCAACTAAAAGAGAAAAATGAAAACAATAGAAAAAGTGAAAAGAAGAAAAAAAGTCAAAAATAGGCTTAGAATTAGAATATGGATTCATCCAATCGAAACTCGCACAAATCGAGGGGCCTTTCAAAGCCTAATGCCCTAAGCCAACCCGGTCTGAGTCATTGACTTCACCGCCCGCTACATGGGGACAAGATTGATCCTTCCCACAACTAGGGCCTTGAGTTTAGCTGAGTGTTCGGGTGAAGTTTGAAGGAATTTAATGCCTGGTACCCTTAACCAACCGGTGGGGAGTCATCAATGAATCCTCGCACAGAACACTCTTCTAAAACTTCGCACTAGTCTCTCCTTCACTTTTTAGGTATTTAGAAATTTTTTTAGGTATTTTGATATGAATGTGCTAGCGCCTTCTATCCCTTAGTTAGCTTCTTCCAAATAGGTGAGTTGAGCTTAAGTTTGGGGTGCTAGGACCTTGCTATACACTCAAGATCATGCTATCACCTGCACTTAGTTTCCTGGGAAAGGTCACTGCTGACTTGGGGCCGATGAGCTTTTCTTACTACGCTTTGCTTTGCCATGTTCCTTAGAAAGTTTAAAAGTTTGGCTGATCCTAAATTCTCGTTGAAAAGGCTAATATTGCTAAATTGTGTTCATAGTGATTCTTCCATTTGGAATCATGTTATCATACTCATCTCATTATTTTTAGTTCATGTCATTTTTAATTTTTGTTTTGTTTTGAGTTGGTCTCTTGCTTGGGGGCAAGCAAGAATTTAAGTTTGGGGGTGTGATGAGTATCTTAAATACTCATTTTATCCTTATGCTTTAGTTATTTTTTCTAGTGTTTTTATGTTAAATAAGTTCCCTAATGCTCTAAAAGCTCACACTTATGATCAGGTCATCCATTTGGTGGAATTGTGCAAAATTGGTGGAAAAACTGCTACAAAAGCAACAGGAGAGGCTACTGAATTTTGACATTTTCAGACATCATATGAGCTCCTATTGCATCAAGCCATATATGTATGGATTCTACACTTCAAGAGCTTTCTAGGGATACCAAGAACACCAAAATTGGAGTTCGAACAAAGAAGTTATGCAAGTTCCAAAACTTGAAGAAAATCAGCAAACATTGCAGCACCTTCAGCAGGAGAGGCTACTGTATTTTGACGTTTTCAGAAATCATATGAGCTCATATTGCATCAAGTCATATATGGATAGATTTTACACTTCAAGAGCTTTCCAACGGTACCAAGAACACCTAAATCGGAGTTCAGATGACAAAGTTATGACCTTACGGCTGGAGCAAAACAGGGGACTGGCAGCAACGTCGCGACGTGAGAACCAACGTCGCGACGTGGCAGAGAGTCGGGCAGCAAACGACGTCGCGACGCCCACAACGACGTCGCGACGTTCGGGGTTGGTTTTGAGGGCTGTTGTACCCATTTGAGCCCATAATGGTGGTTTTAAAGCTCAAACCGTAGGGATCAAAGGAGACGATTTGGAACTGCTTGGATCGTTGGTGGTTAACAAGCTCCTTTTGGGTGAACACCAGGGGCTTGTTCTGGAGAGCTAGGTTTGTTCTGGAAGAGGAAGAACACTTGAGGAAGAAGAAGATAATGAGGAGAAAAAAAGGAGCCTAACGCCAAATTTGTTTTCTCTTTCCTTTTCCTCGTTTTCTTTCTTTCACGGTCGTATTTACTTTTCCAGCTATAAGTTTTAGTTAGTTTTCTTAGGGTTTAGATGTAGCCAAAGACATATTTGTATGAATCTCTCCTAATTCATATTGATTGATGTTTACCATATTTATGTTGAGTATTTCATTTAGATCTTAATGTTTGTGGATATTGCACAATATTTGCATGGACTTGTGGTTTGATTCAAAATCAGAAGTGAGAGTTAAAATTAGACCATGGATGATTTACCATCTAATTATCATGAGATGTATATAAGTGAGATTAGGGTGCCAGATAAGATTTATAGTATTTCAATGCATCCTTAGTTATGATGGTTTGAGGCAGATGCAGAGAACTTTTCTATGGTAGTAAAGTAATGCTCTAGTAGAGACTCGAATATACATTAGTTAATTCAGCCATCTTCATGATGAAATCAATTAATGATTAATCAAGTTAGGAGGTTCACATCATTGTTTAGGTGAAATCTATACTTGAGGTTTTAGTCTTTATACAATATTCTTGCATGCCTAGATTAGTGTCTTTGAATTTTCTATAGATTTTCCAACATCCAAATAAAGCATGTGCTGACAGCTTCAGATTTCTGGGTGAACCCAATTCCTCCCGTGGGAACGACACCACTTATCAATATATTCACTTTCGAGGCGACGCGTGCACTTGCGCACATAGGCGTACATATATACACATCACGCATTCGGCCTATCAGATTCGTGTCGTGTTCACGTATCGTGTCAAATTTTGTCAACCCTAACTATCATAACCCATTGGCATGGCACGACGAGCACAGTACGGCAAGGCACGGCGAGCACGGTACGACAAGGCACGACACGCCGATGGAACGACAACCCATGGGAGGATTACGGGTCGTGGGTTCGCCACTTTATTCGCCAAGACGACACAATCTCAAATCCTTCACTAGGCCAACACAGCTAGGCATGTATGGCCTGCCAAAAAAACGAGTCGTGCTATCCAGACACGACTCATTAGACACCTCTACTTGTATGGGGATTAATCTGAATGTGATATGGTTTAAAAACGTCTTTCGTATGTACACAGCCCCGCTCAGGACACCTCATGGTCCAACCAAAATAAAAGCTTTGAAATTGTAGGATTATAAATTGTTATATTTTGTCTTATATGCAAATTTCATATCGGTTAAAAAGCGGGTTTGTTTTTACCTCATAGCCTATAAAAGGATTTTTTCCTCTTTGTAATATTTACACATTTCCCACTCTCTATTTTGAGTATTTGTAGTATTACCCAAATTGTTAGGATATTTATTTTTTGGTCCAATTTCTTTAGAAATTGATTTGTGACTCAAAGTTTGCAATTCTCTTCGATTAGTGGAAGTTTTTTAATGGCACCTGATGACGTAGGTATTTATATTGAACCTTGTTAAATTTGTAATGTTTTCTTCTTTTCGCTTTTAGTTATACTTATCAGATTATTTAAAGTGCTACACAAACAATTGCACGTAGCTTTAGGTTCTTTTATAAGTATGTTATATGGTTCTTTCATTTTATCTACTTCAGATGTTGATGATAGTTATTAGCTTTTCTGGTGAAATGTTTATGAGGATTTAGAAAATGAAGGAGTCAACCTAACTTAAATTTAAATGAAAGATTTGGATGAGGCAAAGAAGATACTAGGTATAGAGATCACTAGAGATAAAGAAGAAGCCAAGATTTGTTTGACTCAGAAGCAATATCTGAAGAAGGTATTACAGTGTTTCGACATTTTAGAGAAGTCAAAACATGTAAGAACTCCACTAACTCCTCATATGAAACTTAGTACATCTTTGTCTCCTAGTTTAGACGAGGAACGAGAATGTATGTCTCGAGTTCCATATGCTAATGTTGTTGGTAGTCTAATGTATGCTATTGTAACACCCCAAATTATACCCTAACAGTTTTATAACATGTTTAGGGTATAATAAAAGTGAAAATATATTTTAAAATAAAGATAAAACACAAATAAAGCAAGAACCCTAATTAATACAAAAGTTAAGTGGTAAAGTTCATACAAAGTAGGAATATGCATAAGTTAAGAATAATAGAGAAGATGAGAGACTAATGTAAAAATATCATAAATTAATTGGCAAATATTAGAGAGTTAGAGGACCAAAGTGAAATAAAAAATGGATAAGATCAAATAAGGATAAGACCAAAATAAATATCTCATTTTGGTCTTGGAGAAAGAGAAAGCAAAACTGGACAAGCAGGTAAGGTTAAGAGAAGAGGAAGAAAGAAGGAAGTGAAAATAGATCATGAGGTATTAATTTAGTATGGAAGTTCAGTGTTTTGTATGGATTTGAGTATGGTATTTGTCTAGTTTTGCTTAGAAAGTATAGATACATGGTTTCAACCCTATTTTGCAGACAAGTTGGGTTTTAAACTCCCAAACCATTTCTTGTTAGGTTGAGTTGAGAAGAGCTCTAAGACTCCTATATATGTAAGCTTTGGGGAAAGGTCTCTGATTGAACCAAGAAAATTTCCCTATTTTTGGTCTTACTTAATGTCCTTAACTCCAGAACTAGTTTTTGGGTAAGAAAGAAAGGGAATTTGGCAGTGAGTCCGGTAAATTGTAGCCACATCAGTGAATTTGATATTAGGCTTTTGAATTTCTCAATTAGGACCTCTGTAGCCCAAGTTAGGGTCCGTTTACCCTGAACAAGCATAGCTCGGCCGCACGACCAAGGCACCTCACCAGACTGTCAGGCCGCGCCAATACCAACTACTCCTATGTGACCTCCAACTTCAAAAATTCATAACTTCTTCGTCCGAACTCCATTTTGGGTGTTCTTGGACTCTATGGAAAGCCCATTGAGTCAAGATTCCAGCCATATGCCATTGGAGGATAGTAGGTGAACTTAACCCTGCTTAAATCTAGGTTTTTTTTCCAATATTAGATCGGGCTAGTCACGACCTCCAACTTTATGCTGCTGTAACTTTTCGTCCAAACTCCGTTGGTGTTCTTGGACCATGGAAAGCCCATTGAGTCAAGAATCCATCCAAGATATAGTGAAGGATTATTAAAAGTGGAGCTCACATTAGGTCCAGAATCATGAAAAACGGTAAGCATATGTGGTAATCATACTTATTCATGCATATGAGATAATGTACCGAACACAAATAAGTAATACCCGATTATCCGCTGTAACCTGCAGGCGGATACGGGATAGCATGCCTATGTGGAAGATACAAGCTTAAGGCGCATACTTATAAATATCGAGGTCCCGTTTGGCCGACGACATAGATCCCGCTAGACTAATATATCAAGATGCGCCACTGCCTTGTACAAAGGATGATACATTCGGTATATACTACCTATTTAGTCACATATATTACATGGCATGTGTCACTGCCTCTCGTAAAGTGATGATACTCTTCGAGTATATATAAATAGAGATCACTGTCTGCATGCTGATAGTACCTTCGAGTACATACAGTTATTTCCCGTATCCGCTTCTAAGGTATTTGCAGACATGAAACATAAAAGAAAATGACAAGTAAATGCAAATGAAATGTAAAGAATATATGACATGATATGAGAAGTATAACACTGCTACAAGATGATGTGAAAAGTATCTGAAATATGATAAGAAATGAAACATGTTGTGAAAAAGTATATAACTGAGAAATGATAAGTATATATAAATGTTATATGTGTCATAAGTATATGCATTTGTATAGAAGTATAGAGACCCTCAGTAGAGGTCATCCATATGTATTAATTCCCACTAAGCGTAAAGCTTAGCACGGGTGTTTTCATCCGTGTAGGTACAGAAGAGGAAACCAGATGACAGATAATCCACACGCAGCTAAAGGCCACATCATTAGTCACCAGACCTTTGGTCTATTTTGTATATGTAATTTTGTTTATTTTGTAAACAATGTAAATATTGTAAATGTTGAACAATTCCATATATGGAGCTTGTATATATTTTGTAATCCTCGCTATGTATCATAATACAAGTTAAATGTTTAACATTATATGAATGAACAAACTTAGAGGCTATAAGTTTAAAAAAAAAAAAACACCTTCGCTCGACACCGGGTGCCGGGTTGGGGGTGTCACAAATTAGTTGGTATCGGAGCATCCCAGATTCGGTTCAGACCTACCAATCGAGTCGGATCGAAGAAGGGGTGTCACAACTATGGTGTGTATGAGACCAGACATTTCACATGCAATTGGAGTAGTGAGTAGGTATATGCATGATCCTGGTAAAGGACATTGACAGACAGTGAAATGGATCCTACAGTACTTGTTGAAAACCATAGACTTTGGTTCAGTCTTTGAGCGAGATGATACATGTAATCAGTATGCTTTTGGCTATGTGGATTCGAATTATGTTGATGACTTGGATAAACGACGGTCGACAACCGATTATGTTTTTACTCTTCCAGGAGAACTAATTAGTTGGAAGTCTACTTTACAATCTACAGTTGCTTTATCTACTACTAAAACAGAGTACATGGCATTGACCGAGGTTGTAAATGAGGCTATTTGGTTAGAAGGACTACTGGATGAATTGGAGGTTGGTATGAAGCAAATTTCTATTTATTATGACAGTCATAGTGCTATTTGTTTTGCAAAATTTCAGTGTTCCATGTTTGTACGAAGCATATTGATGTTCGTTATCATTTTGTGTGGGAGATTATTAGTGAATGACGAATCTTACTTCAAAATATTGGGATTACCGAGAATCCTACAGATATGTTAACTAAGGTAGGTGACAACGATCAAGTTCAATAATTGTTTAGACTTGATCAACAATGTAAAAGTTTGATTGCATTATTGAGCACATTTGAAGGTGTTGTTGCTTTCATCATAAAAGAGAAGTTTCGAGGTGTGATTGATATATCCGTCAAGGTGGAGATTTGTTATATTTTGTTTTATATACAAATCCTACATCAATTAAAAAGTAGGTTTACTTGTACCTCCTAACCTATAAAAGGATTTTTTCCCTTTTTGTAATATTTACACATTTCCCTTTTCTTTACTTTGAGTATTTATAGTATTAACCAAATTGTTTGTGTATTTACTTTTTGACCCAAATTTTTGGGTATTTACTTTTTTGTCCAAATTGCTTGAGTATTTATAGTATTACTCAAATTTCTTAGGAAATTGATATGTAACTTAAAGTTTGTAATTTTCTTAGATTAGTGAAAGTTTTTCGACGACACCCGAGGACGTAGGTATTTATACCGAACCTCGTTAAATTTATAGTATTCTCTTTCTTTTTCTGCTTTTAATTATTATACTTATTGCATTATTAATGTTAGCATAATATAAATATTTTATTTAAATTGACTTATATTATTAACCTTACTATGTTTGGAAGAGCTAGAACATCATAATCGATAGGTGAAGAAAATGTTTGAATGTGGTTGATTTTTTTATAGTAAATTTTGTTTTTTTATTGTTTTTTTTTTTTTTTGACATCTATTCAGTTATATTATTATATTATTTTAGTACCCTATGGGATTCAAATCTAAAATCTTCTATATAACCCATCTCACCCATTTAATGTGGCTACGAACATGGCATGCCCAGATCACCTAGTTAGAAACAAACACAATAACGGAGAAAATTGTTGGATTCACGCACTGATGAATTCATCACGCTTACTAAATTAAGAACGACCACGAACACGAACTCAAGATCTTCCTATCCCCTTCGTTAAAAACACCGGCTTAATGAGATTGCCACTCGAGAGTGAAAGAGTTTTCTGTGATCCTGATGCGAGTCAAAATGCGATCATTAGGTTGGGAGGGACTTGAGCACTATTTATAGAGTATTCGACCACGCCCTCTCATTACGTCGGGCCGCATCCTACCACTAGCCAACCCTATATTAACCGATTAAGAATCCACATATCTCACCTTTATTAGACCAAACTACTCGGCTAATTTCCAATTCATATAGCCCACATTAAGAAATTCTACATTCTCCCACTCGGGCGATACACCTGAAACAGAACTCGGCGCGCACCCCTCATATTGGTCTAGAGATTATTCTAATAGTCAATCCCATCCCATAAAGTCTCGAACACCGACCACGGCGGAACTCCGCATGTACTCAATGCCAGAGCCTTCCACGGTCACGAGAGCCTAACTTTACTGGAGCATGATTCAACATTATGAAATAAGAATGACAATACCTCATAATGAGTGATACTTCATGTGTTATCCATTTTGTTAGTCCAAATTCTCTCTCCTTAAGTGTCACAAAACCTAGTGTGTCACCAGAGAATATCCATCATGGTTCCAACGAACCTGGATATGTCTTACCTTGATAGTTAACTGTACTTTATGTGTAACAAGACATATTGTTAAGGCCAATACAAGAATGCCCCATAGCCCGTACTCTGTCACACAATGCCTCAAGATTTTCAACAATTATACCAACTCGATAAATCTACATTCAGCAAATACCTCATTGAATGCAAAAGAGTTGATACATTCAAATATTACAAAAAATGTAATGAAATCGCATACAAACTTCAAAGAGCAACATAAAACTAAAACAGCCTCCCACTAATGACAAAGATCCCATGATAATTCCTGGCCCATGTTAATGACATGTCGATCAAATATACAAGGGCGAAGGCCTTTAGTTAGCTGGATCTCGCAATCATATCATCTCAACGCGCTTCCACCGCATAACGCTACCGTCCTGAACTTTTTTCCTTTATCAGTAATTTCGACCTCCATACGCTATACCCCTTTGAGACCTCTCGGGCTGTTGTTAACAAACAACACATAGTTATTGTCACAATACAACCGTATGGGCCTATCCATAAATCAAATACTTGGCCAACTCCTTAATGAGGTTTCAGAGCCAAATCGTCGAGTAACTACCGAAAGCATGCTACAAACTCCGCTTGCATGGCAGGATGCTATTGATTTCGTTTCACTTTCCATGATACCGCACCTCCCGCTAACTTAAAGATGTAACCCGTTGTTGACTTCTTTCACATCCTCGACAAACAAGAGTTAATCCGAATACCCAACTACCGTAGTCCTAACACGCTTCAGGAATCAAGATATACTTTTCATTCCTTAGCACTTATAACCGCAAAGAACCCAATGATCGTGGTCCTCGATTTGACCGAGTATCTCGCCAGTCCCGTTGCAAAGGCAATATCCGACCTAGTACATACTTGAACATACATAATACTCCCAAGTGCACTAGCATAAAGGTACATTCTTCATTCGGGGATTTCAAACTGAATGAGGACATTGTGACAGACTCAACTTATCACCTTCCATGATAGAGCAATTCCCCTCGGTTTATTGTTGCATGTTGAATCTTTCTAAATACGATCAACATATGCCCTCTCCTCGAGATAAACCCAATAGTCCGCGAGAACGATTCCTATGAATCTCAATGCCTGTAGATAAAAGACGCCACCAAGGTCCTCATATCAAAGTTCTTGACAACATCCGCTTTGTCTCATGCAAGAACTGTCACCAAGCCAAGTAAAGGTGATATCATCCACATAGAGTATAAGGAAAATGAATTTCCTCCCACTAACCTCGCAAAGATACATTGATCTACTTTGTTTCAAATAAACCATATGAAGTAACAACACTAAGGAAATTTTAAGTACCATTGTCTGTAGTCGTTGAGACCATAAATAGATTCTTAATGGTATTATAAACTATAATTTAATTTATTGGCCTCAAAACCTTCTGCTGCATCATATAGACTTCTTCATTAAGGTTTCCATTGAAAGGCGCTTAACATCCATCCGTGTAACTCCATATCGAAATGAGCAACTAATGCCAAGGATCACCTCGAAAGAATCTTTAGAAGAGACCTAGAGAAAAGGTTGTTTCATAGTTCACCTTCCCCGAGTGAAACCTTGTACCAACCCGCTTTAAACTTCAATCTTTCCTTATGGTCCCTTTAGTCTTAGTACAACCATTCATGTTCAACGGGTTCCGCGACCTTCGTGTAATTCAACAAGTTCCTAAACTCCATTATGCCTCATGGGGATTGAATTTCATCTCTCATTGCATCCAAATCCACAGCTCCGATTGAGAACAAGATACAGCTTCCGGCGATAAGTCATCGATCTGCGTAACCGATATCGAAGCCTTGCTCTCCTATATATCAATAGTCCCGCGGCAGAACTAACGCTTCCCAATCGATTCTTACTGGAGTAAAGAATAGCCACATCCTGCACCTGCGAGCCTTGATGAACTTCATTAGGAGCCGCCTCGATACAGATCCCGAACCTCAACAGTTCACATGTGTGTGGGAGTCTCCACAATTATCTGTATGGGAGTAGATAAAGATGTCATATCACCCACCGTACTATTATCCTCAGCCAGTCTCGTGGAGCACTACTTTCTAGCCACATCAAACTCCAAAACTTGGCTGCCTGCGGATTCCACAATTCCTCAGGCCTCCATTGATTATGTAACCCGATATCCCTTCGAATGTTCCGGTAAGATACAAAGTAACACCGAAAGGTTCTGAGTCCAACTTACTTAATGTTGGATTATACAACTCACTTCAAGCAGACATCCCCAAACCTTAAGATGGTTTAAGCCAGCTACGCCCTGGGCCCATAACTCGTAAGGACAACGGGATCACTTTTGTAGGCAATAACGATTTAGAATGTACAAAGTCAAGCTTTCAAAGCTTCACCCCACAGAACCGTGTAAATTTGTCCTACTAATCATACCTTACCATTTCCATAAGAGTGCGATTGCGCCTTCGCCTACACCATTTGCTCAGACTTCAGCATAGTAACCGAGCCACTATCCCGCATCCTCTAAGTATTTGGCGAATCGGCCCTGTTGCCTCGCATCGCCATGCTTACCATAATACTCTCCACTCGGTCAGATCTAACAACCTTTATGACTTTTCCCAATCAAGCCGACCAAATTAAAAATCTCGAACTCATTAAGAGACTCAAATTTTCTTTAATCAAGTACGCATAACCATATCGAGAATAGTCATCAATAAATGTGGATGAAATAAAAATTTCTACACAAGGTCAGCCGTATAAGGTCCACTTATATCCGTGTGAATGACCTCCAACAAGTCGAACTCTGACCGCGCTTTCTTCTTATCTTGGTCATTTTACTCCTACAAATGCTTCACGCATGTCTCTAAGTCATTTTTAAGAGCAAAGTGTGATGTTAGTCTTTATCACCTTTCTACTCTATCCTTAGAGATATGGTCAAGCCGCTTTTATGCCACAATGCATAAGACCGTTTCCTTAGGTAGTCTCTAGAAACAACCTTTCAGCCGTATGTTTACGATATGTCATCGGGAGATAAACACAACTGCATTAACTGTTGGACATATAACAAAGAACTAACCTTATTTCAATCAAGAAACAAAGAAATAACATTACTCTTGATTTCAAAAGAGTAGTCATACTGTCCAAACACGATACGAAACTAAGTTCCGTCTAAATGAAGGCACATAAAGTCTTTCAACATTAATCTAAACCGTAGTCTAGAATCAAGATTACATCTCCCACAAACACAACATCGCCTCGTTGTTTCACGGTGAGTCTTGATTCATCCCTGACGCTTCCTCCGGTTTATGAATCCCTGTATGGTAAACGCAACATGATTAGTTGCACCGCTATCGAGCCACCAAGAACTGGATGGTGCTTCAGATAGGTTGGATTCACAAACAAGTGCTAAAGAATCATTACCTGTAGGCTCACGTTTGGACAACCAAGCTTTAAACTTTGCACAATCCTTCTTTATGTGACCTTTCTTCTTACAAAAGAAGCAGCGGTCACCATCCCTTTTGAAAGATGTCTAGACCCATATCACGTATCGACCGGTAAGTACATGAGTAACTTTATGAGTAGGGTTTTCGACTTTATTTTTCCTTTTGTGGGAACTAGAAACATATATGGCCATATGCCCTTTCTCCTTCTTAAGTTTCTCTTCCTCGCCACCACTCTTGCTATCAAGTCACACTCGACCAAGTCTCATCTTTGGAATCGTAATTGGCCTTTATAATCCCAAAATCAGGTGAGATGGGTTAGGCTTGATGGCCGCCAGCATCGTGAATGGAAACATTAAGAGCTTGAAGCTTCGTCTTTAGGTCTACCATCCTAAGGACATAATCTCTAACATAACCTCTAACTCCATTCCAAATAGAAAATCCTCTTTCAATTTCTTAAAGTTCAATCCAGTAAGGACCTCAATTGAAATTAATCAAGCATGCAAAAAGTGACTGATAAACAAACAAACAATACAATCAGCATCATGTGAATACTATAATGTAGAATTACATACATCATCACATAATCACCGTGGCTATAGTGGTCACGACATGCAATATAAGACTCTCCACATGACAGCGGCCATGAGAACATATTCTAATCTTTCGTGAAATCACCAATTTTGGGTGATGAACCACTAAGATCGCCATTTCTCAAGCACATGCTATACTACGTATCCCTCCACGAACTAACACAAAGATCACCTCCTTTTGGGAGTATGATCACGCAATAAAAACAGAGACATCCCACCACAATATGAGACTCCGATATTTCTCAAACCTAGTCAAGTGTGCCACTTTACATTACAACCCAATCAACTTTGAAAATCTCTCATACCAGGGATATAAACTTTATGTATCACATTCACTATATATATACGAATGCTTTAATTTTAAAAAACAAAGGTATGTCTTACATTACATGTCATGCTAATTATACTGCTCAATTCACTAATAGACAATTCAAAAAAGTACTAATTAATTACCTTAATGAAAGACGCAGAAAATAATAATGGTAATTCAAATAGTAATTAATTAATTATCTAATGAAAAGACGTTATGAAAATAATAATTCAAATAGTAATTAATTAATTACCTTAATGAAAGACGCTATGAAAATAATAATGGGGACTTGGTCAACCGCCGCCTGCATCCGCCTCATATCGCCATCAACGGTTAACGGCTACGAGACGCCGCCGGTTCGAACGGGCCGCGCAAGGCGGGTCGCAGCGCGCCGTCGCGCCTAGCGCGCGTAGCGGGTGGTGGCGCGTCCGCCTCCTACGACGCGCCACCCATCAATATATTCTCGCCTCGACGTGCAGATTCCAAATATGTAATAAAATTTAACTTCATTTGTTAAAATTTCAAACTCGGACAAAAAACCTCTCGAACAAAATCCCATCCGTGATGCTTTTTGGCTCTAAACTATGGTAGGCTCGATATACTCATATGCAGCTACCTAACATGGCATGCCCAGGATCACCATACTACTAAAACAAAACACAACAATCTTATAGAATTGTCGATTCGCGCACTGATTCGAATCCATCATGCTTTACGCACTACGACAATCCGCGAACACGAACTCAAGATCTTCTCCCCATCCCCTTCGTTAAAAACACCTACTAACGAGATCAGCGACCACGGCATGAGAGTTTTCAGATCCTGACGCGAGTCAAAATGTGTATCATCAGGTTGAAAGTGATGACTCGAAAGACTATTTATGTAAAGATTCACCACGGGTCCTCTCATTACGGTCGGGCCGTACTGGCCCACACTCAAATACCCCCATATTGCATCGATTAAGAATCCATATATCTCACCTTATTGCACTCAAACTAATTCCTTAATTTCAATTCATATAAATCACATTAAGAAATAAATTCTACATTTATTACTAAAGTCTCGCCTTATGGCTTCATAGTTAGCCTATTTAAAATCTATCTATATTTATTTAAATACTTATAGAATATTCTTTTTTTTCTTTTTTCTTTTTGAGAAAATTAGAATACCATATTCTAAGTAATATAAAAGTCTTAGCTTATACATGAAGTTATTTTGTATTTGATAGAACTTTTATACCAATGATGTAATCATTTTAATTTTGAGTGCAACCTCATGCAAAATCAAAATCAAAGAATTATGTAAAATGGGGTATATCTAAACTAAACAATTATCTAAAAGAAGATGCTATGAAACCAATTCAATACCATACACGTTATTTGGACCATTGAGGGACAATCATTGGATTCTTGATAAATTGACCGATATTTAAATAAATAATTATTAAAATATTGTATATTGTAAAATAATTTCATTTATACTATAGGTTTTGATAAGTAAACAATAAGATGGAAATTCTCTTACAATGAAATCGTATCTTTAAAACACAATTTTATAATTTTATATTAACATCGTATATTCAAAACAAGACTTCACAATTTTACACCAAGCCGCAGTTAAAACACGATATCACAATTTTATAATAAATTTCGCGTTTTAAAATAATGCACTTCATAGTTCAGAAATTCTTACATTCAAAACACGATGTCATATTTTTACACTTAAATTGTATCTTCAAGATACAATTTTAGAATTTTAAAATTTATAATGAAATTGTGTCTTTAAAACATAATTTCATATTTTAACACTGAAATCGTGTTTTCAAAACACGATTTCACATTTCTACATTGAAATCATGTTTTGAAGACACGATATTTATATGACGCTTAGCTTAATTGATAATAAGTGTTCTATATTTGGAAATATTTATTTTTGTTCTATATTTTAAATAATATTTTTTCTAATTATAATATTATTTAAAAAAGCTCTCTATGATAAACGTACGTGACAGTAAAATCCAAATATTAAAAATTTAAAACAATGAAAATCTTCCGAACATGCGAACCAAACCATAATTTGAAGTATCAGGAAATGAAATTAATCATTGAAAGAATCGAATTAGAAAAAGAGAAAAAAAAAAAAAAAGGAAAAAGGAAGTGAGGAAGAAAGGGTAGTTGGCTCTTTATTAAGCAGAGCAGCACGTACACAAAGTGATTATCATATACTGGACAACAGTAGTCAATGTAATGCATGTGGGTCTTGGAAATTTGTGTGTGATATCTTAGGCTGGCCCCAATTATTTATTCTCAGGAGACTGTATATAATATATATATATATATATATATATATATATATATTAGATTCAACCTAGTTGGGTCATTAACCTTAGTACCAGGGTCTCCACCTCTCAAATGCCTCAATTCCACCGACACTTTGGTACCGGTTTATTTACCACAGCTATTTTTAAATTTTAATTAATAATTGTTTTTGAAATTATAAATAGATCAAATATGAAAAATAATACATTTTTTTATACATAAACAATTTAATTACAATATAATAAATTGTTATATTGAGACGTGTTAGGATCTTTTTCTTTTCTTTTTTAAAACGATGAGCAATTTAATTTACCAGGAGCTATGATAGTAGAAACTCTTTCATTTATTCTTCATAAATTTGGAAAGCTTTATAAGATCTTAATTTTAATTTTATTTCAAGCTATCAAAAGATTCTAAACTTAACCCTTAAGTTTTCGATTTTACGAAATGGCACTAAAGTGAAAAGGAAAAAAAAAAAACCACCCTCTTTTGAAGCGTGTGTGATTTTTAGTAAAGTTATTTTTATTTTTAATTTATGGAAATAAAACGTTTTTATTTATTAGACATATTCTACTTTAATTGTAAGTACAAAGGATGGCTCTTTTAAATATTCACAAGTCAAAGAAAGAGTTTGGGTCAAACACAACAATCAAAGCCTAAAAGGGCTTTTGTAACGTGCAAGAGTTATTTATTTACACTAAAGGAAGCATCAAAATCAACAATAAAGTCTTTTAAGGTTTTATTTAACGAATACTTTCTAAAATAATTTTGAAATCCATCCTAAGCTTTTACGAGCAGTGCCTATAATTTACTGTACTAACTATTAAATATTAATACTAAAGTCTACAGAATCCTCTTAGGATTTATGATTTATGAACACCCCCTTACTACACATATTTAAGAATAACAAATCTATTTTTATAATTTTTTAAAAAAAAATCAATTTTTAACTTGATGTTCTCTGATTATATTAATCCAACTTTCATTTTTATCCAAAAAAAGATTATGTATATCTGGAAAAAGGTGTTTATCATTTGATCCAGCAGCTCTGTGCTAGACGGGAACATATATTATAACTATTCGTAATTCTTGAATGAAGTATTTGTAACAAAAAAAAAAAGTCTAACACCTTTTTTTACTCGTTAAGGAAACCCTTTTTGTTTGGAGTCAATGTTATATAATATTTTTGAAAACCTAAAGTGGGGTTTTAAAAAAATTGAGTGAAGGAAATTACGTGAGATGAGGTCGAGTAGAAAGCTAAAACTTTATTATTATTATTATTATTATACAATCGGTGTTAAAGAACAAGAAATTGGGTTCCATGCCTAACGTACTCGATAGAATATTTAAAATTTATAAAAACAAGACATTCAAAAATAAGAGCTAAGAAAAAAGTCTTAAATTCGAATCTCGATAAATTGTTAGTATAATTATGTTTTATGATAAAATTTTATTATTTTTATTATTTATCTTGGCTCGAATGGGATGTATATGAGTTAAAGATATTTTTTATATATATGCGAATCCGTTTAAATTTGATAAAAAAAACAAATGGAAGCCCGGAGTCCCCCTCCACGACCGTTCGCTTTCAACTATTTCCACTAAACCAAAAAAAAAAAAAAACCCTTTCAAACCCAATCTTCTATGTATTGGGGTGGGGGTCTACAACTGCAACCATTACTCTATAGTCTCTAGTCTCTACGGAGGATGGAGGAGGGAGGGGGCCACGAGCCACGAGCCACGTCACACTCTCCTTATGACTTCTTCTATGGATTTACTTGTGGCAGCCCCCCACCCCATTATTAAGTGTCGGTGCCCTTGCCTTTTACTGTGCTTTCTTCTCCATCGCCATCCTAAGCCTCCCTTTCCTTTTTCCTTTTCTTATTATTAATAATTATTGTTGTAGTTTCATCTTAATCATCTAGTTTATTTTCATACTATTAATAATAATACTTCGTACAACACGTACTGTTTTTTCTCGTCTCTTTTCCTCTGTCTCTTCTCATATATATATAATTTAGTTGTTGTCTACTTTTTAACTAGGAGACACAAGTTTGTTTATTATAAAGCTAGACAATGAATCTCAAATCCATTATTAGTATTGTAAGATATATAAATTATATTTTAATTGAATTAAAAATAATGGAGGCTAAGTGTAACTTCTAACATATTGATTGAAAATTGTTGGGTAACATTCCGTGATTCAATAGTCATGTGTTAGGTAAATCTTCAAATTGTAATGCAAAGCCTTATTTTTTAATTGTCTCTTTTAAGAACAACAAAAATAGGAAAATTACCTAATAAGACTTGGTTTAACGGTTAAGTGTTTCCAAGTGAGCAGATAGCGAAGTCTACCAAGTTTAATTTTTTTGAGAACAAGATATTTCAATATTGTAACACAAAGTAAATAAATGTAATATATATATCATATAATTGTTTTTGGAAATTATTATTAACTTCTTTAGGAAGATTTTTTTTTTTATAACTACATGATCCAAGTCAATTTATATAAACTTCGACTAATTTCACAAGACTAGAAGTTACGGGAAACCCCAAAAAGACAAAAACTAGTCACTGCTTATTTTTTTAAATATTATTAGAGTCTTATAACCTTCCTTCCTTTTTATCATAGAGAATTGTCTTTTAATCTATGAAAATATATTGATCAAATCTTTTATAAAAAGGAAAAAGAAGAAGAGGTTTTCAAGAATTTATTATTTTCTAACAATAGATTTAAAGAATTGTTAATTCCTTTCCTAAAAAATTTAAAAGTGTTTGAAAATTATGAAGTATGTCAAATTTTAAAACTTATTTTCAATAGTCATCCCTACATCTTTTTATGGTACATCACCTAACTAAGTAGTCTAATCTCATCAGAACATCCCCTTGTAGACAAAATGCGTAGACCGACTATCAAAATAGAAATGAAATAGGAATCACTACTCCTTAGTCTATTCTTTAATGTATTTGTCAGCCTAAGGATCGTAAGAAAATAAATATAAGTAAAAAAGATCTGTATTGGGAATCACAAAACACTTGGCCCTGCACTTTATCCAACCTAATAAACCCAAAATAAATACACCTCAGCCCTTTCGGATTTCAAAACTAATTTTTTTTTTTTTTCCTTTTCAACTGCAGGGGGGGGTGTTTGGTTGAGTAGAAAAATAAAAAGGGGGTCTGTTCGGTTGTTGCCTGAAGGCTGAAGCTGGCAAAACAGAGACAGGTAATTAACACGTTTTTTGCTTTCTTACAAGCTTTTAATTTTACACAACCAAACCCGGGTAAAGCCAGAGCCAATGCACATGGGGTTTAATCAATGCAGCCGTGACCTACTCGTAGTTGCATCACATTCCTTCCATGACCACCCCCTTTCTGAAATTTTTCTTTTTCATTTTCCTTCACTTTCTCGGCATCCAATCAGGACCACAGCCTTTGCTTTAGCCACCACACCAATATTCCTACTTACAAATGGGGATCATTATTTTATAATAAAGCACAAAAAAGAAAAGCCTAAAAAGGAGACACAAGATGGCATACGTGGAGGAATAATCCATAAGAAAGAGTTTCTTGGCAACATATAAATTATAAAACGGACCTAATATTATCATACAAAATTTTTTCTCTAAACACGTAAAATTGTGGTGGAAAAAAAAAAGGAAAAAGAAAATTATACATCATCTTACATGTTTCTTTTTTTTTTTTTTTTTTATAATTTGTTTTGGCTGCTAACAATCACTATAAACAGAAGAATCTAGTGAAGATGAACATATGTCCTTCATAATAATTTGATTAAGTTCATGATTATCACTACTGCCACGTTGAACCACGCTATGCTTTGATAAAGACAAGGAGGAAGTTGAGTTTGAGTTCGAGTTCACACCGACGAGTGAGTTCGTGTCAGGAACCGAGTGGCTTGATACGGTCAAATCTACGCCCTTGGTAAGAACTCCATTATCGACGAGTTGGTTCAGGAGGGCTGACTCAGTGAGTGGACTCTTACCTTTCCGTTGCATTGCTGCTCGTACTATTTCGATCAACATTGCGTTTGCTAATCGCCTTACGCCTCGGCTTCCACCCATTACGATCCCCGAGTTAACCAGCTTCTGATGGTTCTGAGTTTTGTCCGAGTTCTTGCGCCCCTTGGGTGTTACAGTCTCCGGGTTTACCCAAAGAAAAACTGACTCGGTGCTTTTGCTTCTGACTCGGACGAGTGGATCACCCAGGAGCACAAAATTCTTCACGTCGACGAGCATCATGTGCTTGAAATTCCGCCGGACTCGGCCGAGTATCATCGGGTAACAAGCCCATCTTCGTAGGCTCATGGGAACGTGGTCTAAGAAACCGGCGAGCGAGTTCTCCGGGTCAAGCTCGGCGGCCTCGAACCCCACCACCGATCCGTACCTCAACCGAGTCGACTCAGCATAGCCTTCCTCGCTGTTTGGGTCGCTGTAATTGCTTCGGATTTTCCGACCCCATAACGATTCTTTCTTCTCCTTTCTCCTCCTTCTTCCGAATTTCAAGAACTGGGCAACATCGAAACTCGGAACTCGGACTGATTCCACTCGCCGCAGCGACGAACGAGTCTCGAAAGACCTCGGTCTCTTCCTGGAACAACCGTCGCCCGAGTCCCGACGACGCCGACGACGAAGAAAAGATAAAACAAAACTGTTCTTGGCGGAAATGGAGGATCGAAACACGCCCTCCAAGAACATTCGAAATTGTCCTGTGTAATATCCTCCGTCACATGACCGACAACAAGATCATTCATCGCTCTAGTGCCTCTTCTATACAAACAGCCCATTCCCTGTAAAGCGAAAGAGAAGGATTTCTGCGAATTGGTCCTCCACTCTTTCCGAAACCAGGAGGCGGAGAAAAAGGAATTGCGGGCGGGTTTGGATGACTTGGGCGTGGGACTGAGCTTGCCGGCCGTCGATTTCTCCGATAGCCATCTCCGGGAGGCAATGGAGCGGGGAGAGGAGGCTGCAATGGTGGTGGGCTCGAATGTGGAGAGGGTGAAGAGGAGGAGAGTGATGAAGAAGATCAAGGCGCAGATGGAGATGGTGGATTGCGCCCTGGAGAAGATGTTGGAGCCGTAGGTTCTCGTGGTGGATTTCAAGCAAGAAGAAGAGGAAGAGGAAGAAGAAGAAGAAGAAGAAGAGAAGAGATTCTTCTTCTTGTTGAGAATGGGGACGTCTTCAGGGAAGAAGACCAGAAGAAAACCCATTCCCCAGCTTTCGCTACTACTCTTGGCCTTGGCTGAGACACCCATCTATCTGTCTTTCTATATCTCTCTCTGCCTTGTCCCTTTTGCTTCTACACTCTCGTTCAATTCCACTGCTCCCATGCCCTTTTCCCCCTTTGCCTTTCTACCCATTAATCATCGTATAAAAATTCATTTCAATCATAGAAAACTTTAGAGGATGGAAACAATATCAATAAAAAACAAAGGGAAGATAACTATAATATATAAAGGAAAAAATGAAATAAAATATTATTCCTTTTTTGCTTTACCAAGCAAAATACCATAAAAAACAAAATCAATTATAACAAAATTATATGAATTCTTAATACATGCTTCCTTCCCTTTCAAGTAATAAACTATTCCCATATGTATTCGAACATAAGACCCTTCCTTATGCCTTTTTATTTGTCTTAACAATGAATGTTCTATTAATTGAGTTTAATCACTTGAATTAGACCTGATAAACAATAGATACTTGCTTCTCAAAAAAAAAAAAAAAAAAAAAAGTGAATTTATAACATCAAATAGAAAATATTTTTGATAACCGTCGGATTCAACTTAGTGTAATTGGACTAATTTTTAATTAAGGATAGAGTAAAAGTACAAATAAGGAACAATTGTATGATTAAGTTTTTATTTTCTTTAATATTTCAAAAAAAAAAATTTTTAATTTTCTAATATTCATGTAAAAGAAATGAAAAGAATAAATAAAATATATATATATAAATGTTTTATTACTTTTAATTTATTTCCTTTATCTTTACCCTCACCCTCACCTTTATCTAATCTTAAAATTTTCAACAACCAAACATTAAATTAATCTATTTTTATTTATTTTACTCTATTTTTCCAAACATCTTCTCTTATAAAGACACTTCGATTTATAGAAAGAAACAAAAATTAAATAAAGTTTCGTATTTTATATTAAAATAATTTTAATTTTAACTCGAAATGTATTTATTCTCTAAAAAAAGACAATTTGAAGTGAATATACGATTTAAATACTTGTAATTATAAGACTTTTTATGAACAGACAGTTGAAAAAGTAAAACTTTATTTCCGGGGTATTAATTACATACTTCATGAGAAAATCAATTGATTGAAACATCAGAAAGTGAAACTCTCAGTTGTTAGGGGTAAAAATTAAGAGATGGACCACGTGATTAAGTGAGATGGGCCGTGCCGACAAGATGAGATGTGATAGGAGAGAAAACCCAATGGCCCAAAATCAAGCCCTCGTAGATTTACACCTGTACGGTGGGGGCCAACTGATGTCGAAAGCTTTGTTTGCACCGACTCCACAGTAAACTGCAGTAATTTTTTGTTTTTAACTTTTTCCCACCGATTTCACTTTTTCATATTTTGGATTATTCTTGTAAAATTTAACAAAGAAACCCTTTAAGGTTAGTTTTGATTTTGTTAGTTTTCAATATTATAAATTTATTTTTTTTTGAGATATATTAGGTAAAAATATTTTATGTTAATTGCTTAATGATGTTTAAATAGGTTTTAGATACTAGTCCTTCAAGTTTAGCTTAAATGGTAAATGAGTTTACATAAAATCTTAAGTTCAAATCCAGATTATTAGATTACTACAACTTTATATTATAAAGTCATTAAAAATAAATAAGGTTTTTTTTTAAATTTATTCAATATTATATTTTCAAGGAGATTGAAACCTAGTTCTTTAATAGGTTAGACCTAATTGTAAAAAAAGTTTTAGATAGATGTGTTTAATAGCTCTTGAATAAATAAATGTATCGTATTCATAAAATTTAATTTAGGATATGATGTTTTAATAAGAGAATGGAAGGTGGATAAGATAATCAAGGACAGAGGAAGATGGGTCCAAAGGGGACTCAGACTCCTCTTTGATTTCTGTGAAAAGAGGGTGGGAATTTTCCATGAAGCCAAACACATGTTAATTGCGGAAGCAAATGTTGCTGTGGCTGTGGCTGTGGCTACGTTTTAGAATGGAAGCTTCTTGTGTGCTGAGAATTGAGATCAGATCTATCCTCTTCTACGTCTTCTTCTTCAATCTTTTGGATTCATTCTGTTACCAATTTCGAGGTTCAACGATTACCCTTTTAATTACATACCATATTTTTGCATATTATAAAGTTGAATCAATTATAATATCAATCACTTTTTCCTTCCTTTAATGCAAATATAATATCTTCCTCATGAAAATTGATTTTAGTATCATTTATAGAAAAAAGTATTATTTATCATAATATTGTTAATGAAATCTAGCTCACTAGTTAGTTAAGGGTTAAGGTAAGCATTCGAATGGAAGGACAAATCTGCGTAATTTATACGAAAAAATATTTTGTTACGAGACATGTAGCACTAAATTTCAATTTCCTAAAACAGAAAATCGTACTTTGATACAAAACTAAGAATTTCCGGTTAAAATCCATAATTACCTCCTTCTATATCTCAAATGGTGAAACTGACATACCGTCGACCGCTCTCGCAAATCTACGGCACGTACATAATTTTTCGAGATAAATGAGTCGGCATCGCTTTTTCTCGGCGATCACCGTCGCGTCGTAAACAGATTACGCGACTTAAACGTTAGATAGCATGTACTCATGTACCATAAGCTGCATGCAAAGAGAGAAATAATCGAAAACTGACTTAATCGGCGAAATAACATCAAATCGGGTAAAAGAGTGGACATAATTCGGGCATTATAAACGATTTTGCCGACTAAATGACAAATACTAATAGTACTCATCTCTCCATTTAGCAAAATAGAAAACGTGAGAGGATTTTTAAGAGATGCAGGCCAGGCTGGTAGAGCTTTTATATATATAGCCATTTCTCTAAGATCCCTAGAACCTGACCGTCAGATTTCGACTGGGTTAAAGGCGAAAATGCTCTACGCGGAAGAAAGCACGTAAGTGGACCTTCGGATTTGCGAGTTTCACAAACCCTGAGTAGATTTTCCTCCTCTTACTGGGTTTTATTCCCATTTTTGCATTTTTCAAATGCTTCAGCCGACGGAGGCCACAGTGCTGTTTGATCGGTCCTAAACATTGATCGACTAATATAAAAAGTCAGCCCAATGGAGCAGCCCGCACGCCCACTGCATGGGTATGAATTTGTGTGTTCTCGTGTTAATCATGTTGATTGAAATCGGGTCGAGAAGCGGCTGAAATGCGGGTTCACAAAGTGAACCGATGAATGACAAAGAAAGCTTAAACCGAGAAAAACCTAGGGTTTTACTGTTCCTAGGAATAGTGACCCAAAAAATGTATTTTCTAAAAATCAGGTTTGGTTACACTCGAATCGACCACATGGTTGGGACATTAAATTCTGCCGAAATAATTTTGATAATAAATGATAAATTACATAACATGTCAGGTGATTTAATTTTGATATTAATATGTGCACGCTACATATTTGCACGCTGACACGTTACAAATAAGATACATGCATTCTATACGCATCTTTGGAATATCCTGCACCATAGAGTTAGCGCATGAGATGATCTGGCCCGTATGTGATCTAAAATATAAACCATCTGGAGCAGAAATTCACAAACCACCAGATATCAACGCCTGAGCCGCCCAATCGATATATATACATCTGAGGGTTGTCCACAAATAAATATTAATTTCATACGTTTAGGCGAGTGTGAGAGAGTCGGTGAGGACTCTGATCCGAGTCAGTCATGTAGACATTCAAGCAGTGATCATGCATTCAAGCCAATGTTTGTTTAAATCGAACATCAGACCGCACTTAGCAATGAAGAGCTCCACTCAGACGATTTTCCTACTCGAAGCTTTAAACACTTCGCCGTGGGACCCCTTTATTTTATTGCGACAGCAGAAATACATGGCGACGGCTCGCCCTAGGTTGAGTTTCAAGAAAGCCGAGCGTGGCTTGGATCAAGCCTCCACACGTATTGCACTTCATTTATATTAGCCAGAGGAGCCACGACAACTCTTAACTATGGGACATGGTTGATAAGGGCTGATGATGATTTGTTTTTAATAGCCCAAGATACTGCTTTTTATCCATGTTGTTATCCTTGGATGAGGGATTGACCTGTCAGACAGCACATGTGCACGGTTTTTAGAGCCCCGTACAAAAAGTGAGTATTTGCCCGATTTTCTAGTGGCGGGTAACCCACATCCACTCAGGTTCGCATGACAAGGTGAATAACCCGACCCCTGTTTGGGGCACATATTAAATTTGGGTAATTACTAAATTTAGTGATTTGGCAACTTTTTTTTTTCCTTCCTTCCAATAAAATTGAAATGGGAAATGGAAAACTTAGAAGATTCCGCACGAAGAAAAGCCAGCGTCCAGGGGACGCCATTCGAAAATCTTCCAACAATAAAGCAATCATTCAAGTAGTGATTTACGGCGATCCGCCGCCATCAATATTCGGGGCAAATATCAGCTGAACCGTTCACCAAGAATTTAAATCAAGGATGGAAAATTCTATTTTGTCTTCAGCAATATGACCATTGGAGTAGTTGCTTGTAGTATTTTTCATCACTTTCTCGACAACCAAACACGAAAATTAATATAAAAAAAATATTATGCAAATGAAAAAAAATAAATTAATATTTGTAATAAAAATAATTTTCAAATACTAAAAGTATTAATTAAATATTTATTTTTATTTTTATACTTAATTAAATTTTTTATTTTTATTTTATTTATATTTTAAATAAAATTTATAATATGAGCGATATCTACGAACGAAAAGCGATATTTACGTAGCTCATGTTAGAATTCAGAAATTGAATAGATTATAATAATAAAGCTTTAAATGATCATTATTAGAGCCCACATTCTTTTAACTTTAAGCTAAATATCAAAAAAATTACTTTTTAAAATAAAAAATAACTTTAAATGTTAAGAATTTTTGCTAACTACCGTATATGCTCTTACGGAATAGAAATAATAGGAGTTTTATTAACCGCTCATTAAGAGAGAGAGAGAGATTTAAGGGTGATGTCCTCCAATTTCCACCTACCTTCTACAGTTCCACTCCCATCCTAGGATCCTTTATATCTCTCCATATCCATCTGTATGGGCTTCTCCATTTAAATAATAACAATAATCTATATAACCAACAAAAAAGTATGACCAGACCAGCCAGCCCCTCCTGATTTATTACCCTTGAAAAACGTGCAAAAAAAAAAATAAATATTTAAGAAGAAGAAAGAAATAATTTTGTTTTTCTTTTTTTCCCTTCTTAGGATTTATGTGTTCTACTTATTAAGATGAGGAATGAGAAACTCCGATCTCTCCGTAAAACCGCAAAACTGCCTTAGGCTTGGGACTACTGCTCAATGCCCGTGTCCCAAGCAGCCCACCGCCTCGCCTGCCTCATGAAGCGGCCCAGTGTGGCCCACTCAGACAAAACCACACGGAACCCACTGTGACTACAAGAAGCCCAGAACCCATCTCGTGTCTGACCTCTCACCGGCCATTTCACCGTATACGGTAAATTTGTTAACATGGTAAAATACGCAGCGAGATATTTATCCCTAATTTCTAATTTCTAAATCGCTTATTCGAAGAATAATCCTTAATAAGAAAACAAATATTATCCCTTAAAAGCGATAATAACTCGACAAGCGAAAATAGATCTTATTCCATAAAAGCGATAATCCTTAATAGCGAAATGTGATATTATTCCTAAAATAAGAATGTGAGATTGTGGGAACCTAACCCTATAATCAAGATCCCCACGTAAAAAGTGTATTGCATTCTCCTCCTTCTTCCTCTCCATGGTTGACTTAATCATCGGAGAGGCGGCCGACACACTGGTGCTGGATCGCCCTTTTTGCAAATTAACATTGCGCAGCCGATGCCCCGGGGATCAGACGAAAAAATTGGTAACAACAATTAGCGCCGTCTGTGGGAAATCAAACAAAAAAGTTTCACCGACGATTGGCAAGAGCTTGCTCCAACCGTCATTCAAAGAGTCTCCACACCGAGCTTGATCGATCCCCCATTCCACATCTGATTCGTCCGGGGCAATCGCAATGTCATGCAACCCAATGACCCAATCATCAGAAAATAAATTCTTTTATTGGAGTCAAGATATGAGAGAAGCAAATATAACAAGCAAGAAAGATGTGAAGAGTTGCAAGGTCATGTCAAGGCTCAATAATAGGTCAATTACCACACGACTGTGATTGAGAGAGTTGTGAACCCGGAAGAGTATTATTAATGTTTTCTTTAAAGCATTCTCATCAATCTTGCAATAGCCCGCTTAAAAAGCCCGAATTGGCGCAAAGAAATGACCTATCCTACCAAAGATAGATAAATATATAACCAGTCAACATTAAAAGCTCCTGATGGCGAATAAAATGACTCCGTCCTGGCCCGAAAGATGTATAACATCTAACCAAATTCACTTAAAAGCCCTGGACATGACGCAAAGAATGACCTATCCGACCCAGTATAGATAACATCTAACTGGTCAACATTAAAAGCCCGAATGGAGCAGTAAAATGACTTGTCCGGCCAGGTAAAGACAACTTCACCAGCTGAATCTTAAAAGTCTTATGGCGGAAGTGAAATGACATGTCCGGGCCCAAAGATAATCCCTAGCCGACAACTGGAAGTCCTGATGGCGAATAAAATGACTTGTCCGACCTCGATAGAGATAAATTTATATCGGCCAACTTAAAAGTCCTGACGGCGCAGCAAATGACCGGTCTCTACTTAAAGATAACTTCTAGCTTCAATAACTTAAAAGTCCCGATGGCGCAAAGAGGTAAAATGACATGTCCAAATGCAGAAGATAACTTATAAATGGGCCAACTTAAAAGTCCTGATGGCGCAATAAATGACATGTTCACCCAGAAAAACAACTTCTAGCCGTCAATTTTGGGGTGCGTCCACGGCAGAAGAAGTGATTATGTCCCATCAGAGAGAGCAACTTATAGCCTAGAACTTAAAAATCCGGATGACGCAGCGCGACCGCCCGCCCTGGGTGATAGACAACATATAATCCACCACGTAAAAATGGATGGCGCAAGAAAATGACTCCATCTCGCCCGATAAAGATAACATCTAATCTGGCCCACTTAAAAGCCCTGATTGCTCCAAGAATGACATGTCCTACCAACATAGACAACATCTAACTACCATATAACCTATCTAATTTAAAAGCCTTGGATACTAACAAACGACCTTATCCGCCCAATAAAGACAACATCTAACCTGGCCCAATTTAAAAGCCCTACATGCAAAGAATGATCATTCGGTCTCTACGCAAAGAGGAAGTAAATATCTAACCACTTAAAAGTCTTGATGGAAAAGAATGACCTATCCGTCTAGTATAGATAATATCTAATCAAGTCTATTTTAAAGCCCTGATAGCGCTTAAATGCCCTATCCGCCAAAGATGGCTAGCGCCCATCCCACGGGGATTAAAGTCCGGATGGTGCTAAATGCCCTATTCGGCCTAGCATGGCTAATGCCCAACTGGCCTAGTACAAAGTCCGGATGGCGCTATTGCCCTTTCCGGCCCGGCATGGCTAATGCCAAACTAGCCCAGTACAAAGTCCGGATGGCGCTATGTTCCTCGTCTCACCAAAGATGGTGGATGCCTACCGGTTCATTATTGTCCAGAAATGTCATATTCGACCCAAAGATGGTTAATGCCCACCGCCATTTAATGCCAAATTTCTATCTCTATGCCGGGCCCCCGACACTTCCTTAATGTCGATTGCTCTATATGGCCCGACACTTTCTTAATGCCGTGACTTCGGGTCTATGCCGCCGACACTTTTTAATGCCGACTTCCGGGCTTTAAGCCCTGGTCTGAAATTTCCTAAAGTCGCATGGCACTTCTTAATGCTAGACTTCCTCGCTTTAAGCCCGCCCGAAATTTCTAAAAGTCGTATGGCACTTTTTTAATGCCAAACTTCTGGCTCCAAGCCGCCCGACATCTTTTCTAATGCCGACTTTTGGTCCAAACCCATCCCGCACCCCAACGCCCCACACCGGCTCCAAAGCCGTCCGCACAATTCTTAAAGCCGACTCACTCTATGCCGTCCTGGCACTTCCTTAATGCCGCACTCGCTCTATGCCATTTGCCATCCCACGCCGTGACTTCGCTTCTAGTCGCCCGACACTTTCAAAAGACCAGACTTGTGTCTCTAAGCCGTCTGACACTTTCAAAAGACCAAACTTGTGGCTCCATGTCGTCTGACACTTCCTTAATGCCAACCTCCTATTTAAGCCGTTCGCACTTTCTAATGCCGACTTCGCTTTATGTCAAGCACTGAAAGACCACTTAGACTCCAAGTCGTCTCGACACTTTCTTTAATGCCAAACTCGCTTTAAGCCCTCCGGGACACTTTCTTAATGTCGACTTTGCTATATGTCAGTCCGCACTTCTTAATGTCATACTTCTAAATGCATCAAGCCAAGACTCTTTAATGTCGACTTCCGCTCTAAGTCGCCCGACATCTTTTAAAAGACCGTATTTCGTGGCTCTAAGCCGTCTGGCACTTTCAAAAGACTAGACTTCTGGCTTTAAACCGTCTGGCAATTTCAAAAGACTAGACTTGTGACTCCAAGCCGTCTGATACTTTCTTAAGACCAGACTTGTGGCTCCAAGCCGTCTGACACTTTTTTAATGCCAGACTTCTGGCTTCAAGCCGTCTGACACTTTCTTAATGCCAGACTTCTGGCTCTAAGTCATATGACACTTTTTTAATGCCAGACTTCCGACTCTAAGCCGTCTGACACTTTCTTAATGCCAAACTTCCGGCTCTAAGCCGTCTAGTAATTTCTAAAAGTCGTATGACACTTTTTTAATGCCAGACTTCTGGCTCTAAGCCGTCTAACACCTTCTTAATGCCGTAATTCCTAGCCTAAGCCATTTGGCACTTCCCAATGTCGACTTCCTCGCCTAAGTCGCCTAGCACTCTCTAAAAGACTGCATCATATTTAAGCCCATCGGCACTTTTGGGAAGACCAGATTTTAGATTCTCCGCCTTAGTCTCAGTTTAAGTGGCGGTTTTTAAATACGTGAATGACTCTCACCATTCTTCTTACCACTGGGGCACTATGAGTCTTGTTCCCTCAAAGGTGACTGATCAGGCCGGACGAGCTAACTAAGGCCCCTTCAGCGATCTCGGCTTGAGGCTCTTGAGCCGACCCCGCTTGGGAAGAGCTACTCGAGATTGACTTCAAAAGATCAGCAAGAACAAAATGTTCACCCATAACGACCTCTCCTGGCAACGGACGGGGTATGACGAGGGCTATGTAAGGAAAGGGGCTGGAGCCTAACTCCTGGGAGTTCTTCACAGACAAAAGGAGCTCATTGCGCTCCCTCTCAATGATCTCGAGCCATCGACTGATGTTGAGAAACATGTGGTTCACACGTGCTTTATATCCAAACACACGTTCAATGCACGCATTAATTCTCCCAGTCCCTTCAACTTTCTCCACTCAAGGCTTAGCACATATTTTTCCCGACCGCGAAGTACCAACCTTCAACCAAAAGTGAGTGCATTGGACAGGTGGCTCATGGTTTTTTAAAGCCTGCACCCATCGTCTATGAGGGCCCAACGCCCACGCAGTCCACTCGCCTTACCCCTCTCGCAGCTGCCCAAGTGCCCACCGTATTAAAAACCACATCGGAACTCCACTGTGATTTGCCAAGTAGTTCTTAGAACTGGGTCTGGGGTCCCGAGACCCCCAACCGGCCATCTCACTGCATATGGGAAATTTGTTATTGGAAAATACACAAAGTAGATATTTATCCCTGAATTTCCTAATATCTAAATCATTTATTTGGAAGAATAATCCTTAATAAGAAAAAACAGATATTATCCCTTTAAAGGATAATCCTTGATAAGAAAATCTATCCCATGTATAGAGCAATCCTTAATAAGGAAAAACATATATTATTCCTAAAATAAGAATAGAGATTTGGGAACCGAACCCTATAAATTGGGAATATCCCCCATATAAAAAGGTATGCAATTCCAACTATCTCAACCTCCTTCTTCTTCCTCTCCATTGTTGACTTAATCATTGGATAGCATACACACAATCGTCGCCTGACGCCTCAGGTTAACATTGCGCAAATTACATTTGAGATTCGGGATTTAAAAAATTGGTAACAACAAGAATAGAATATTACAACACATATAATAAAATGAATAATTATAAAAAAATAAAAAAAATAGATTTTATTTTTTCCTGACATCTGTTCACTGGGTGTATAATTTATTTATTTTTTTGCTCAATGGGTGTATCATGTATGAACTGGGTTTGGTTTATGAAGCATCGGCCCATTTGCTGAGCATTCCAGCCCAGTATGGGTTTCCACTTTCCAGTATTAGATCTTATCACTCGTCATTTGGGCCAGAAACGTTCGGTCGTAAAATTAAACTTCATTTTGGGCCTGAAAGCATTTTATTTTGGAATCTCTTACTTTATTTTTTATTTTTTTGCTTTTTATTAATGACTAGTAAGTGCACACATGTTATGCCCGTTGAGATAAATTTATGATTTTATATTTTTTTTTTTCAAAAATCATATTCAAACTACATTGTTAATTTCTTTTATACTAATTATAACAATTTTTGTTTCAATTAATTATTTTATATGTAATGTAAATATATATTTTTTCTAGCCAATAAGGCATAATTCATATGATTAAGAGTTAGGGTAGACATATGAAAAGAAATAGTTCAAGGTTCGAGTCAAAGTGGAAACAAAATTGTGAGAAACAGGATAAGTGTGTAGTCTTATCTTTGTGGTTTGAAAGTGACAATAAAGAATCTTTATATATCATCATTTGAGTGCATAATTTAAATAATCAAAGCTACCATTATATTCGACTTACGCGACACACTAACGCTTCGGGCAGCGTAGCGAAATGAGATATTAGTTTGACTTAAATAAACAATTTTACTATATCAGAATTAAAGCCATACTTTAAAAATCCAAGTTTTAACTACCTCTTCTATTTAAGAAACTAAAATGCACATAAATATATAAATTTTCAAAAAGAAAATTTTAAAGAAAATAAAAATTTCAAAACTACCATTAAGGTGTCGTGCTGTAGTTGGTTATCACGTTCAACCAATTTTGGCTGCCTATCATTTTTAAAAAAAAAACGCAAGGTGTTTCTAAGAATAAAATTGAGATGTTCTCAAGTATTTTCTTTTATGACATATTAAGAGAAACAATTGAATAGAAATGCAGGTACCCCATAGAGTATAAGTCCAGAAATCTGTTTTGGATATTTAAATTCATAAAGCACCGCTTTGCTCTTGAAGACAATATATATATATATATATATATATATATATATATATATATATATATATATATAACTCCAAACATGCCGCGGACTATTTTTTAGATTCCTTAGTATTTTGATAACCTAATAGTAAGAAACCCAATTTAAAGCTGAGGGAATCACAACGAAAAGAAAAAATTAGCTTGCTATTTGAATTTATCTTATTTTAAATATTATTAAAATTTTATATAAATAAATGATAAATCTATATTTTATTCAAATTTTAAAATTTATTATTGATAATAATTATTCATATTTAAATTTAACTTTCTTGAGTAACAAATTTGTTGTTAAAGCTTGGTATTAACATTATATTATTAGAATCTTAGTTAATATAATATTTTTAAATATGTTATGATAAATATTATGATTAATGAATATGTTGAAATATTTTTTTCATTAAATTTTGTATTGATCATATTTTATGTTTTTATAATACTAAATTATGCCCTCTCTAAACAAAAATGTTCGCTCCGCCATTGCTTACCTCTCATTTTTCTTGCTTACGCCTTTATCTCTGGGGTTATTTTGTTCTCAGACAAATATTCCTAAATTTTTTGCTAATCGAGTATGGATTTACGACATGTGACGGATCGGCTTTCAAAAAAGGTTAAGGAATACTATAAATTACAAATAGGACCTTTTGAGCACATTTTTTTCTCTCTCATTGATGTTTAATTTTATTTGCATATATATTCTTGTAAATTCATTCTCATATATATTATTAGTTATAATGTAAATGAATATGTAGTTTTATAATTTATATGTTAATAAAAAAAATAATTCAATAATTTTAAGCTAATAAAGCAAGTTCATAATATATTTTTTTAACAAATAATAGAAATATGTTTTTTTTATAAAGAATCTAAAATTTGTTTTAAGAAAATTCAAAATATTTGTTTTTAATCAAAGTCCTTAATTCATTTGTTTTAAAAATAATTATCCATTTTTTTAATAAAATAACTTTTAAAGCAAATTTAATAAAATCATCTTCCTAATAAGAATAAAAATATTTAAAATATTATACTGTTAATTTACTAAATTAGTTAAATAAAAATTAAGGACCAAATTTAATTTTTAATAAATATGTTTATAAAATAAATACAAATAATTTCTTTGGAAATAAAATTGTATCTATGATTTAAAAAAAAATTAGATCTCTTTTATAAGTGAATAAAATTTATTTTGTATATATATATATATATATATATATATATATATATATATATATATTGATTAATGTGATTATTTTTCTCTCTCGTATTCATAATTAATTAATTAATTATCACGCTTTCCTAAACTTGTTTAGTGATACGCTTTTATACGTAGCTTAGAGAGGTGCCACGACTCACTACCGCATATCCCTCGATGCAAGAACCCCAACTTTTGAATTTGAACTTGTTTTTCTCAAACTTGTATTTTCCTAAATAAGGAGTCACACAAGGGTTTTATTTCTTATTTTATTTTTTCCGTTAAAAAAAAATAAACAAAATAAGTGGCAATTCAAAAAAAATTTTAAATCAATCTTTTTTTTTTCATAATAAATAGCGAGTTTCGCTATCAAGTGAGGGCACACGTGAAAACGCTACTCCACAATTGTTTTATTATATTAAAAAAAAAAAGTTTAATAAGATTTTTTTGAAAATGGGTGATATAAATATAAAAGTGCATTTTTAATTAAAAATTAATTTAAAAAAAAATGATAATCATTATGAACAAAATTATATAACCAAAAAACTAAAAATATTATTATTGTTATAAATGATTAACTGATAACTGTGAATGACCACATATTTATCGGGGAAGTGTTATAAATGATTCACTGATAACTGTGAATGACCACACATTTACCTAATAATTATTACGCAGATAATGGATCAGAATACTATATATATGGAGTCAGAAGAATGAAAATGATGCTTTTTCTTAAATTATCTCTATTATATCTTTTCTTTCTTCTTTATCTTTCAACACGTTATCAGCATAAGAGCTCGAACAATCACAAAGTCAGAAAATTCAAATTCAGGGAACTCAGACCTTAAACGATATTACAAAATCATAAAACAAGAAAGGTATATTTCAATGTCATAGTCTGAAATTTTTTTCGTGACATCCACTCGTAGCTTAAAAGCCCTCAAGCTTTGAACTCGTTGTAAAAACCAAATTCCAAAGCCTGGTTTGAAATACATTCCAAGCTCGATGCTTGGGAAGATGAAGAAGAATTATTTTCTTTTTTGAAATCAAGCCTGAAGCCTGTGTCTGGAATGTTCAAGCCCGAAGTTTGAAGGAGAAGGAAAAAAAAACAAAAAAGACAAAAATTTATTTCAAACCGATTTGAACCCCTGATGTTCGGTTTTAATTTTACACCAATTACCACTTAAACTCGATTATATTATTATTAAATACATCACAAATTATAATTTCTTTCTATATATATATATATATATATATATATATATATATATATTTTTTTTTTTTACTTTATTAATATAAGGTTAATTATTTCAGATAAAAAAATGTGTTTAATATCACTAAACTCGAATTTGTCGCCCTTTGATATTTTGGGCAAGAATGATTTATCTTGACTTGGATGCCGAAATCCACTGATGTATAATCTTGGAAACACAATCAAAGGAGGGAATACCGCATCCCCGTTGCGATCGTGCTAAGGTTCCTGCACATTCCTTCACTATCGATGAAGGCCCAAAAGTGAATATCTAACTGGCCAAGGATCCATTGATCCTCCGGACGGCAGATCAAAGAACGATATGATCATCAAAAGACCGTAATTCTTCCGAAGGCCCGTTATGATTGGCTTCATTTACGACTACAAGATTTCAAGTTAGTTAGTGACTACAACTCAACCTTGTTCAAAATTAGTTCTCAACTGAAATTATATGGAGAAAAGATTACAGATGAGGACATGCTTGAGAAAACATACACCACTTTTCACGCCTCTAATGTGCCTCGTGAAAGAATATAGAGAGCCGGGCCGCTTTACCAAATATCTGAAGCATCAGATGTCTCCTTGTAGCCGAAAGCGTAATAATGAACTGTTACTGAAAAACCACCAATCTCGCCTTACCGGATCTATACCATCGTCTCAAGCCAATGCCACAATCTGCTAATAAGTGATGGCGACATGGATATATGGACAGCGTTGGTCGTGGGTCGCGGTCGCTTATAATTTCTGGAATCGGCAGAATTATAACTGTCCTCAAACAAGAACAATACCTCCAACAACCGTGTAAGTTGAATCGCCTGTAAAATTATCTGTAAAGCGCGTCAGGCCACATAACAAAAAAGGTTTATGAGGACCTAATGTTACGTATGGAACGTAAAGGTCACCGGGTCTCGTACTGGCTGCATTTGACCAAGCATTTGGTTGACCTTTATCAGGCCTCCATGAAAGGAAAAGACAAGCAAATTGAAACAAATTTATTGACGGAAAAAACACTATGGATCCTAATGATCCTTTCTTGATGATGATGGTGCAATACCTTTGAAACATTTTGATGTTTCTGATTTTTTTTGAAGAGCCAAGTGGAAAAATTGACCATTTGATTGGGGATGGCAATGTGTGCTATGATTAAGACATATGATTATCCTGTTACTTTTTTTTATGTTATTTTCTTTTCCATACTGTTTTTCCATACAGTTATCTATAATGTGAACTTTGATTTTCTATTTAAATTTCATTTTTTATTTAGAAGATATATGGATCTCTCCTCATAATTGATCAATTATTTGTCATCTATTGGTGATGCATATCCTATTGACTGTGCCACAACCCACACGATCTTTAGTGATAAGAAATATTTTTCAAACTTCACATTAGCTCAATTTAATGTTCATACTATCTCAGGTCCTGTTAACCTTATTAAAGGCTCCAACAAAGCCACCATTATTCTACCGAAATGCACTAAATTGCAAATTGAAGATGCCCTTTATTCTAATAAATCTAGTAGAAATTTACTCAGTTTCAAAGATATTCGCCGAAATGGATATCATATTGAAACTATGAATCATGATGCAAATGAGTATTTACTCATTACTTCAATTATTTCTAGGCAAAAATGTATCTTGGAACAATTGCCTTCTTTATCTTGTGGGTTATATCAGACAACTATTAGATCTATTGAATCTTATGCTATCATGAACCAGAAGTTCAATGACTCAAATGCATTTTTACTTTGGCATGAACGACTTGGTCATCCATGTATTTCTATGATGCCTCGTATAGTTCAAAATTCTAATGGGCATCCATTCAAGCTGCTGCATAAATTCTTGAAGAATCCACGGTTATACCAGGCCGCTTGTTCCAGCGCAAATTAATTATTAGACCATCTTTTACAAAGGTTACATTTGGAATCCTCGCTTTTCTAGAACGTATTCATGTATATTTAGGCTTCCATTCACCCACCTAGTGGACCTTTTCGTTATTTTATGGTTTTAATTGATGCGCTCACTCGATGGTCTCATGTGTGCCTTCTTTCTAGTAGAAATGTTGCATTTGCTAGATTATTGGCTCAAATAATTCGACTCAAAGCACAATTCCCTGATCACCCTATCAAGAAAATTCATCTTGATAATGCTGGTGAATTCTCATCTCAAACATTCCTTGATTATTGTATGTTCATTGGTATAGATGTTCAACATCCTGTTGCTCATGTTCATTCTCAAAATGGGTTGGCTGAATCTTTTATCAAACGTCTGCAATTGATTGCTAGACCATTACTTTTGAAAACCAAATTGCCTTTATCGGCATGGGGACATGCTATTATACATGCCGCAAATTTAATTCGCCTTCGTCCTACAACCAATCATGATTTATCACCATTATAGCTTGCTAAAGGTTATCAACCTAATATTTCAGATTCTCATGAAGCTTTGGCTGGGCGTTTGTTTATGTTCCAATCGCTCACACACGACCTAAGTTAGGTCCTCAACGCCGTCTCGCATTTATGTTGGCTTTCAACTGAGATCTATTATAAATTATATCGAGCTCTTACTTCGGGGAAGTTTTTACTGCTCGATTTGCAGATTGTCACTTTGATGAAAATCTTTTCCCGCCATTAGGGGGAGATAAGCCAATTTCAGAAGAATGGTGAGAAATTACATGGAATGAGTCATCTTTATCTCACCTTGATCCCCGTACAAAGCAATCTGAACTAGAAGTTCATAAAATAATTCATTTACAAGGTCTTGTCAAATCAATTGTCCGATGCTTTTATTGATTCAACAAAAGCTTACAAAATCGCATATCCCGGCCGCAGTCCCGGCCGAGGGATTGAAATCCCAACAAGTGAAATTACAAAGAAGATGACAAACGAACCTAAGCCATGATTAAAACGCGAAAGACCTATTTGACTTAAAGACACAATTCCAGACAAATGAAAAGTGTTATATCTATGACTACTCGAAGAGCATAATCATAAGCCCTGTGTCGATGAACAAGTAGCCTCGCAGAGGAAACTGCAAGAGTTATCTCTTAACGATGTACCGGTACATAACAATGAAGTTAGATCTCTATCAATTATATACATGAGGGAAGAATATGGATCAATATTTACCCATATAAATAATGCTTTTTCTTTCCAAGTGGGCTACTGCCGATATCATAAGAAATGATGAAGATCAAGAGCCGCAAAATGTGAATGAATGTTGACATCGAAACAATTGGTTAAAATGGAAAGAAGCAATCAAAAAATAATTAAGATCATTGGCTAAACGAGAGGAATTTGACCAAAGAGTTCAAACACCTACAAATATACAACCCGTTGGATATCGACGCCTTTGTATTTGTCGAAAACGGTAATACCGAATAAATACGATATAAGCACGCCAGGGCCCAAGGTTTCTCACAAAGACTTGGAATTGACTATGAGGAGACATATTCTCCCGTAATGGACGCAATCACATTCCGATATTTGATAAGTTTAGCATCTAAGACCGACATGCGCCCCATTTGATGTAGTCACAACATATTTATATGGATCTCGACGCTTAACGATATCAAAAACCCTTTAAGGATTCATATCAGTCAAGCAATGCCCAAAACCACGGAGCATGTATTAAATCAAGTTGCAAAGATCTTATATGGATTAAAAAACAATCGGGCCGAATGTGGTATAATCTTTAAGCCGCATTTACTCAAAAAGCAAGGATACGCTTTAATAATTCACTTGTCCATGTGTTTTCATCAAGAAATGTAAATGGATTGGCACACAGCAAAGATATGTAGATGATTTAAATTTGATTGCACCTTAAGAGCTCATCAAAACAACCAACTATTTAAAGAAGGAATTTGAGATGAAAGATCTTAGGAAAACAAGATATTGTCCCGGCCTGCAAATTGAGTATTGTTTGAATGGTATATTGATTCATCAATCATCATATGCAGAAAAAGTCTTGAAGCGCTTTTATATGGATAAATCACGCCCCCTTAGTTCCCCCATGGTTGTTAGGTCACTTGAAGTAACTAAAGATCCATTCCGGCCTAAGGAAGAAAATGAAGAGTTACTTGGTCATGAAGTACCATATCTTAGTGCAATTGGTGCACTAATGTATCTTGCAAATTATACTCGACTGCATTAATGCTTTCTCAAGCACTGATAAGAGCATACAACTCAACTCCAACTAAAAGTGCACTAATTCGAATCAAACATATTGAGATATCTCGCAGACAAGTGACATGGGATTATTTTATTCCAAAGCAATGGAACCACACCATTTGGCTATGCGATGCGATATCTTTCGACCCTCATTAAAGCTCGACACGTTAAACAGATATATTTATTTCTTATAGAAATACCGCAATATCCTAGAGATCAGCTGGGGAACAAACGATGGCGACCACCTCCCTCTAATCATTCGTAAATACTACGATGCATGAAGCTAGTAGAGAATGTGTTTCTATCAGATCAATGATACAACACATCGAGACTCATGTAGATTATCTTTTATTAAGAATAATCCAACAAAGTATTATATAAAAAGACACGCCGCATGTATCATGCAAATCAAATGAGATATATTAAAGGTGATCGAACTAAGCATTATTTCGCCAAAAGTTCTTCTACACTCGCGAACTTCAAAAGACATAAATTGATGCTAAGAATAAATAAGTTCCAAACGATAATTCAGCAGATTTATTTACCAAAGCCCTCATTTTTACACATTCAAGAAACTTGTATCTAAGTTGGCATACACACTAAAGATTCAAATTGAAAAGTTAAAGACAACATAGTCATGTCACTAACACAGTGGGAGATTTATCAAAGATGTTAGATACTCGTGACTTTTTCCTTCATTCCGTGTTTATCCCATTTGGCTTTACCTTAATAAGGGCGTAATGAGGCGCATAAAACAATCTTAGCGATGGTCATTCAAGGGGAGTGTTATAAATGATTCATTGATAACTGTGAATGACCACACATTTACCGAGGGAGGTTATAACGATTCACTCGATAATCTAACGATCAAGCATTTATCGGTGAATAATTATTACAAAGATTAATGATCAGAACACTATATATATGGGCTTTAAGAATTTAAAATACGCTTTTTTCAAATTATCTCTATTATCTTTTTTATCTCTTTTTTATCTTTCAACAATTATAAAGCATTTTAAATTGTTTGTATGAGATTGTATTTTTTTTTTTTTGATAAAGGTAAAAAAACTTGGATGTTTAATATAATCATACTATAAAATCAAGTACTTTTTTTTATCTGGTCATTATTTTATTTATTAATTTAAGATATTAAATTCATATCTTTTTTGTAGTAAAGGCTGGGCCTAAAGATATGGGTTGGATAAAATAGTAAAGGCCTAGGCCCATCAATTACAAAAATGAAATTATCGTATATTTATATTTATATTTATCTTGGTGTCTAATCTATGAGGTTCAAGTCAAGTCAACAGGGGGCACAGAACCGGTTCTCCTCTGAGATCCTCTGCTTCCACTTTCCCTTTTTCTTCACAAAAATGGCTGAATCATTTGCCTTCCAGTTAGCAAACCAAGTCCTGGGAAAATTAGGCTTACTTGCTCTCCAAGAAGTTGTTCTTGTATGAGGTGTCAAAAACTTATTTTTGAGAAGCAAACAAACATGCTCTTAATTTTTTTTTCTCTCCATTTTAACTCTACCAGAATGAAAGGAGGTCAGAATCTAAAACCATTTTACAACATTATCTTCAAAGCCCAAGCCAAGCCAAGCCTGGTGTCTTCTTCTAGTATATGTAAAAATTGGTCCATTCAGAACAACCATTTTCCTTGGTTTTCGTATTAAAATCTCGAAATATCCACGCGGGCGATGCATTTATACTCTTTTTCAACCTAAATCGCATGGAAATACACCGCTCGCCTGGTCCGCTTGTCTCCTGACGCGACTCCTCTCGCAAAATAAGAACAAAAAGGACGGCGGCTTCGCCTGCCGCTTCTCGACGCCTGCCAATTCTTTCCTGGAAGAGAAAATCAACCGCTTGCGAATGCAGCCATGCTGCACCTTCATCGACTGGGAATGGCCAGATTTATAACGCGATCGCGATAATTTTCCTACGACGATGATACCTGAGCATTTACATTGGATGAGGGATTTTCTGTCTTTATCGCTGTTAGATTAATAAGAGATAATCGGAGCAACTTTCCTAATGGATGACGATACCATATTTCTCCCATCGGCGGATTTTCTTTCCCATCGTTAATCGACACGATGTATAATCGATGAACAATTATTAGAAATATCACACCCCTTAATTGGTGTGGAGATTTAATTATGGCTTCAGATTTTCCTTTTATACACGTTTTATTGTTTACGCCACCTCGCTCTCGTACCTGGGTGAACCAAAACCCCACTGTGCCTTCGTCGGGGCATATGTGGTAAATGAGCTCTTTTACGCCTTTTATTGGGCCCGCTTTATCCCTCTCAAACCTAGCTTTGGTCTAAGGCTGAGCCCACACACACGTGTGGTTTTGGACCCCATTAGTTCTTCCCCAAATTTCTCGTCGAAGTGCTTCGCGGCGGGCTGAATTGTTTCTGATCGTGGAGACGGCCACGACTCAAATGGCTCAAAAATGGCCGTCGATGTCTTGTGATAATGATGGCCATTCGATTTTCGCACCCATTCCGGCTGTCGCTTTCCCGTGCTCAGAAACATCCTATATATCATTTTTTGTCAGGTTCTTGAAGACCCTTCCTCCGTGGTTTGGAAGTACCACCAAAGGCTCGAACCGCAGATTTCGTCGGTCTTGCCTCCCAAGTTGTTTATGCTCTATTGAACTGAGCTATTTAGTTCTTAGGCTCTTCTGCCTTCCAAGTCGTCACGCCTGAGTTATTCGCTCTCGGCCATCGCACTTTTAAGTTGTTTAACTCAAACCGAGCCGTTTCGCTCCTTGCCGCTGCGCTTCTGTGCTATTTGTTCTGCTATTAAGGCTCTTTTGAGTTGTTTAATTATTAGAAACTGAGCTATTTGCCTCTGGTTGTCGCGCTTCGAACTCCGAGCTACTTTACCCTGTGCTATTCCCGCTCCGAGCCGCTTATGTTTTTCAACCGAGCTATCTCGCTCCCAGCCGCTGTGCCTTCTAGGCTATTATGCCTGAGTAATTAAGCCTGAAAACTCGAGCTGCTCGCTCCTATTATGTCCGAGCCGACAACCCCAAACCGGAGCCGGGTTCGCCTCGTGTTGTTCTCACTTTCGGGCCCACCTGGTCGCTGAAGTCCCGCAACCGAGCTACGGCCCCGCCACGAGGCCTCAGTAGTTAGAGTAGTTAAGCTCTAAGAAACTGAGCTGTTAGGGCTCCTCAGCTGCATGGCTCCGTGGCTACTTGGCCTTCCTTAATGCTTATACTGTAGCTCCGAGCCACTCGGCCCCCGAGCTACATGGCCCTCGCGTGGCTACTAGCAGCCTCCCAGCAAACAGGTTTCGACATGAAAGCACAGTTCCCCGAGCTACATGGCTCACTACTGCCTCTCAGCAGTTATGCTCGCACTGAGCTACTGTCTCGAGTTACATAGCCTTCCTGAACGCTATGCTTTGTAGTCTTAGCCACAGCTCCCGAGCTACAGCTTACCCGTACTACTGACCTTCTTGCCAAGCTTATGCTGTAATCTAAGCTACTAGCTCCCGAGCTACATGGCCTGCGGGCTACTGCCTTCCTTGGAGCAGTTATGCTCTGTACTCTAAGCCATCAGCTCTCGAGCCACATGGCCCGTGTGGCTACCGGGCCTTCCCGAGCGCTATGCTATGACAGCCACCGGGCTCCCGAGCCACTACCCGCTACTGGGCCTTCCTCGAGCGCTTATGCTATGTGATCCGAGCTACCGGTTCCTGAGCCACATGGCTCCGTGGCTACTTCGCCTTCCTTGAGCAGTTATGCTCTGTAACCGAGCTACCGAGCCTCGAGCTACATAGCCCGCTGTTACTCACTTCCTGCCAGCGCTATGCTCTATAATCTAAGCTACTGGGCTCCTGAGCTACATGGCTTTATGGCTACTTGGCCTTCCTTAAGCAGTTATGCTTTGTAATCTAAGCTACTGGGCTCCTGAGCTACATGGCTCTGTGGCTACTCGCCTTCCCGAGCAACAATTATGCTCAGAATCTGCTACCAGGGCCCCGAGCCACATGGCCCGTGGCTACTCGCCTTCCGAGCAAAGAAGGCTCAGACCGAGCCGCACGCTCCTGGGCCTACATGGCTCCGTGGCTACATGGCTCCGTGACTACTTAGCCTTCCTTGAGCAAGCAGGTTGTAATCCGAGCTATCAATTCCCGAAGCCATGGCTCCATGGCTACTGGCCTTCCTCGAAAGCAATGAGTTTCGCAACTGAAGCACGACCTCCTGAGATATATGGCTTCGTGGCTACTTGGCCTTCTGGGCTGTCATGTTCTTTATGAATCGAGCTTTTTGGCCCTTTTGAGATTGGGCTATGTGGGCCTCCGCTTCTCGGGGCGGCATCACTCGTGATAACGCGAGGTTCCGCCCGGGCTGGATCGAATGAGGTCTTCTCTTGGTCGCTGGGATCCATACTGAACTGATTGTAGCCAGAGAAGGCATCCATGAAGCTGAGGAGTTCATGACCGACTGTGGCGTCCACTATGAGGTCAACTGAGGTGAGGAAGCATTCGGGGCAGCCCTATTGATATATGTGAAATAGATGCGCAGCCGCCACTCGCTTGCTTTTTCGACGAGAACAAGACGCCGCCAACCACCGTGATATTCTACCTCTCCGATTGTATTTGCCGAGGAGCTTGGTCGAATTCTTCATTAATCGCCTTCTCGTCTTTTCGAGAGGCAGCTCCTTCTCTTTGCTTTACCGATTTAAAGGATGGACTGACGTTCAGCCTGTGGGTGATCACTTCATTGGTCGCATTCCGCCCCATGTCTTCATGTCGCAATAGCACTCCATGTTCGTTAGAAAACGGATGAGATGGCTTTTAGTCTCTCGCCTAGCTTAGATCCCTATGTAGACGAGGTGTTCCCGCTGGTAGCCAAGCCGCATGTGCTCTAGTTCTTCCGAGGGCAATAAGTTGGTTGTTCACTGCCTCGCATGTCAAGCCTGGCCCATATTGATATTGCCGACCGCTTTTTGCCTACTTGAAGCCGAAAGACACCTCCCGGCTATGCTGGTTTCACCATTCCCACTCCATTTGCCGCTGGAAATTTGATAACCATGTGATATGCGGCGGACGGCCCTATGGTATCAGAGAGGGCCTACCAATAAAATGTTGTAGCCTACGGCGATCTACTATGAGAAATCCACTGTTGTCAGAGCCTCGCATAGGTCTCCTAAAGTGAGACTACCGTATCGACCCTAGGGGCAGCACTCTTTCTCCAAAGAACCCACGTAGGCAGGCGTTGACTGGCTCGAAGCCCTTCCACGCCCATTTTATCGAAAGCTAATGCGAAGATGATGTCGCCGAGCTCGCTTGTCGACGAGGACCCCGTGATCGCTTTTATTGGCTACTACGCCTTTATCACAAGTGGATCGCCCCGATGTCGGGCAGCTCTTCCATGCTCTGAGTCCTGCCGTTATGGTAGTATCTAGCCGAGGAAGTTTGGATACGACTACAGACTTCTAATGTTTCGATCCGAGCGTCGCCAGGGCCTCCCGGTTGTCGACTCTCCGCCTCCTACAAACCCTCTAAAGATCACGTGGATTTCTCCCAAAGGCGACTGGTGCTGAGTTGGGGTTGGCTGACGAGGTGGTGGTGGCTGGACTTGTTCTTGCCCTTCTGAGGCCACGTAACGACGAAGATGTCCGCGTTGGATCAGGTATTCAATCTCTTTCCTCAGTTGGATGAAGTCATCAGTTCGGTGTCCATGATCCCTGTGGAACTCACAGTATTTGGTATTATCTCTTTTTGTTGGGTCTAACTTTATCTAAGATGGTCACCTCATAAATTTTTCATGTTGCACTCACAGAAGACCGCGACACATCGAGGTCAGTCAGGGGGTGTATCGCGAGGTGAATACTACCGCCGCAGCTCAAGCCGAGGTGGCCGAGGGCAATCCCTCGATGTTCCCATCTTCGGGACCGTCGTTTTCTCTGCTCCTCGTGGGAATCTGTCCCGTCGCTTTACCTCCGGGCTTCGCTCCGCTTCTTGTCGCCCTACTACTTTCCCCGCTGAGCGGAAGAGCTCCTTGCTTCGATAAGAGTGGATTCTTCACCGCTGATATAATTTCACAGTTTTGACGAGCACTCCGTACCATGCTCGCCTGAGGGTTCTTTGAGATAGAGAACATTAGGTCTTTCGACCGCACTCAATTCTCGCGAGCGAGGTAATGGCGAACTTTCATCTGAATATCCACCTTTTAACGACTCGCGTTGAATCTCTAGACATATGACCTCGTGCTCTCCCCGCGAGCTCGCTTTATGGTCGAAGGTGATAACTGCTTCCTCAGACGCCCTGTTCGATAAAGTGAGACGAATGCTATGGAAAGTTCGGTGGAATGATGAGATGAAGACGACGGAGTCCTGCAAACCGTGCCAATGTCGGGCCCTTTAGCGTGATACCGGCGGCTCGCATCGCATGGGATCCTCGACATCCATGCGCCCATCCGGTTCTTGTACGTGTTAAGGTGATCAATGGGGTCTTTCGTTCCATCAAATGTTTTGATTTGCGACATTCTGAATTTGCCGAAGAGGAAGTGCAAAGACCCCTACTGCGGAACGGGATTCAATTTGTTATACTGTGTATGCCCATGTGAGACCGGAGCTCTTACCGCTTCCTTCATGGCCGAGCTCTGCTGATGTCCCCGAACCTCTGGCCTCCCAAGACCGCCTCCCGTTTCCTACTGGAGCAGCATGGGCCCATCGCCTATTGTCCCCTACCATGCCTCTCCTCATTACCGATTCTCTCCAGGCTTGTGGGCGGCCGCGCCCGACGGCTAGCCCTTCTCCATCCTCGCTTCTCGGCGAGGGTCGAGGTGTTGCTTTCTTCTCGGATACGGGGTTTTCGCCTTCGGTTCGCCGTGCCTCCCGGGGCGTTGCATTTATTTGGTGAGTTGCCTAACTCGTGAGCGTGACGTTATCGGGTGAGACCCGAGTGGGCTCCATCTCGTCGCAGACGCGTGCGAGCTTCAGTGTGCATCCGAGGTCAAGCATCTATGTCGCCTTGGCATCGGTCTTGCATCCTTGGGGGATTGGCGTGGCTCTGGCTTGTGTTCCGGGTCAATATCATCAGTCACTGAGAGATCATCTTTATTTATAAAGGAACCTGGCTGCCCTACGCATCGCCAACCGATGAAGCTTTTTCAACCGAAACCGGCCGGAGCTTGCCGGAATTGTCACGGTCCGTCTCCGATGCCCACCCTCCAAAAAATAAGCAGGAAACAAAAAAGGATCGGGCGGGGTTCGCCTGCCTCCGATGCCTAAGCCGGCTTCTTTCCGGGAAGAGAAGATCAATTGCTTAGGAATGAATTTTGTGCGTATCTTTCACCGATGGGGTGGCCTGTATTTATAATGGTGATCATGATAATTTTCCTAGTTGAAACGACGATACAAATATTTCATCGATGAAGGATTTCTTTTCCAATCGTTAACCGATTAATAAGGGATAATTGATAACTTTCCTAGTTGGATGATGATACCATATTTCTCCCATTGGATGAAGGATCTTCTTTCCTTATCGTTAACCGATTAATAAGGGATAATTGATGAACAATTATTAGGAAATATCTTATTTCCCTAATTGGTAGAGATTTAATTAGAGAAGTTGGGTACTTTCCTTTGATACGGGTTCTTTGGATGTTTACGCCACCGCCGCATGTAGTGAATCGTCCCCTACTTAAGCTTCGTTTTGGGGTATACGCAGTGTCGAGCTCTTTTTACGCCTTTTATCAAGATATTTCATCCCACTTCAAACCTACCTTTTGAGCTACGCTTGAGACCACGCACGTGTGGTTTTCGACCATCGCTACACAGCATGCATATTATCATGACAAGAAGTAATCTCTCATAATGGCTGAGTTGTAGGCAGAGAAGACATGTTGCTTTATTGAGAGATGATGAGGGAAAATGGTTGAAAGCATTCTTCTGTCTTCTGTCTGAATCCTAATCCTCAACGGCTACAAAGCAATGGAAAAGTAAGTAGAAGCTTCAAATTCCACAATCCCTCATTACTTCTAAAATCCTGAAAAGCCTCAAGCTTGTTAAAAGTGATGAATCAAACAAAATGGTACCAGGTTGAGGAAGTTTCCAAGGAGGACGAAAAGAAAGATGGATAACTTGGGCAAAGGAATTGGTAAATGCCACTTGTCTGTTCTCTCTCTTTGCACCAGTCTTGTCTCTTCTTTTTATTCTTTTCCTTCTTTTTTTTCTCATTTCAAAATATAGAACTCAGTGACATAGCAAAATACCTTCTTGTTCTTGGGAAAAGTAGGCTTCCTACACTCATACAAAAGTATTTTTTTACGTGAGTGATCAAAAAATCAAATTAGGAGGGTTTATGAAAAAATAATTATGGTTTGGTTAAAAAATCAAAGATGTAAAAAAAAAATCTCCAAAAGTACCCCTCACTCACTATAATAATAGATGGAGCAATTATGATAATAATTGTTGTATATTATAATAGTAGATTCGACATATTATATAATTACCGTATATTTGGTATGTTTTGGGTTTTTTTTAATCTTTGACTTTTTAACCAAAAAAACAATTCCCTCAAATTTGGTTTCATGTTCACCATAATCAAAACTTAACCCTAAACCCTAACCCTTACATTAACCATTCCTGTTCCTCCACTCGCCTCCCTTTTCTTTTCCCTTCTCTTCTTCAACTTTCATCCTATTCTCTATTGAATTTCTGGAGGATATCCAGCCCAAGAGTTGGCCGAGTTTTGGATTCATTGATTTTTTATTTTTTATTTTATTTTCTTCTTTGTTTTCCTGATATTTTTTCTATCATATTCATTAAGCTAAATTATCAATTCAAGCACTAAATTTTAACACAAAAAGATAAAAGATTTATGACTATGAAAATGAAAATTGAGGAAAGGAAATTAAGGATGAAAATAAAAAGCAGAGGAAGGAAAGGAAAAGGAAAAAGAGTTCGGTGTTGGCACAAGGTATGGTTGAACTAATTTTGATGATAATAAAATAAGGATTAGATTTAACTTTTAGTTTCAGGTGTGACAGAAAAAGATCACTAAGATGAATCAAGATAGAAGATTTATTCATATATTGAGGTTGCCTTGCTCATCACAAAAAGAAGAAGATTTATTCATAGGTCAATTTCATGTAAAACTGGGCTGCACTATGCTAGGAATGCAAGAGTCATTCGAAGGCACAGAAACTCATCCAGTTCAATCAAATTATTTAAATCTTAAATTGTATGAAGTATCTTTCAAATGAAAACAACATTAAATTAGGTAATTCTTCCTATCTCAAAGGTCTTCGAAATCATAAGGAGTTTGTTCAACCACTTTCCCCCGAATGTTTTTGGAGAAAAAAGTTAAGAAGTTTTCACAAATTCTTGAAAAATCAGGTCGATAGGTTGATCAGTAACCCATGGGGTGAACTAGTTAAGGGGCATTTGAGCCCAAACTTGGCGTTATTATTTATTATTATTATTATTATTATTATTATTATTATTATTATTATACTAAATAGAAAAGGCTAAAACAAACCACTACAACTAAAGTGAACCCATTATTTACTGAGTGGACACTATTTAATTAGTCTTATGTTCTATTTAGAATCAAGTTAAGAAAATAAGCACCACCTTATTGTACCTTTAACCATACTTTCCATAGTACTAATTTTTTTTTTTAATCAGTTAGTTTCATAATACTATTAAGCCTAAACTTGTAAACTAGAAAAGTTTTCATACTCATATCTCTAAACTTTATGAGAAAGTTTTCAAGTATGATTGCTTCACTTGAGGATTGGTGTCGAAGGTTGGTTGGAGAGGAAAATCATAGTGTACAAGTTTAAGGTTTGCTTGAATGGACTTGGAACTGAAGCTTGAGAAGGGTGTGAACATAACTAGGTTGCACCAACCTGATATAAATTGTTTGTAGTTCTCATGCCTAACCCCATTCATTTTAGTAAAGATTATTTAAACTTGACTAACACCCCCATTTTAGTAAAGGTTGTGTTAGATGATTAACTCTCCTAAAAGCCTCAAGCTTACAGGCGATTGTTTAATACGAATACTGTGGCCAGTAACAACCTCCTCTATGCGCGGCTTCATACCCACGTATATATGAAATAAACAAATCAAACAGCCCTTCATAGCTTTCAAATAAAAAATGTGGATTCAAATTTCAAAGAGTACGCTTGAATCCAAACACCTTCCTCCAAACTAAGCTGACACCACGTTAAACAAAGAACTTTCCTAAAAGATGTTTATAAAATTTGAGTATGAATATCACGTTTTTTAACAGGTTGCTTTGGGACATTATCTTGCTATTGTTGGGATCACCTAGGTGTTTCCTTTATCTGTTAGTTAAACTCTCCTGGCAACGAGCCCAGGTGGGAAGGAAATGCAAGAGAGTTTGGGAGGCTGCCCCGTTTAACAGCTGAAAGGATGAATACTTTTATTTGTAATCTGTGGAGTTGGGCCAATGTGTACAGCAGGGAGTGTAATAAGTCTTTATTGGAATTTTTAGCTTGGTTGACGTGTAGATGATTCTTGTGAGCCGGTGGGTTTTTTTGTTCCTTTTTGCCCATTCGCTGCTCCGTTGGGTAATACTCCTGGCAGCTTCACAGAATATTTTTTTGTGATTAATATATTTTGCTTGCTTTGCTCATAAAAAAAGGAACACAACTGTGCTTAAGATTAGGGTTTGATGGATGAACGTAGCGAAGAAGATGACGAAAATGACATCTATGTCATTTCACACAAGTTTTACATTGAACAATGAAAATAAAGTGGCAGAAGGAGAAAAGGCAGGTGTCTTGAAATTTTCGTAAGAGAGGTGAATTAAACATTGACAGAAGCCCATTTATATTTCAGTTTCTTAGGGTATAGGAGTTTTATAGAAATGAAGAGACACAGCAGAAGTCACAGTCGGCAAAAGGATAGACGATTGAAGATCAGTAAATGGCCTGACCAGGAATGAATTCACCAGCTACCATGTCTTGGGAAGTAGTCATTGTGAGCGTCAGACAAAGTCAATGGCCGCACAACTTACAATTCATGAATCTGCAAAAGAAGCTAATTCCACGATTTCATCAATTAATTATTTTAATTAATGTAGCTTTTAATTGTAAGGACCCATTAATTATCAACACCTAGTAAATGTTTTATGGAAGTAACTCCTACTAATTATTTTAATTAAGAGCTTTTTATCTTTAATTGTTTTGTATTTGATTAATTAGATCAATTACTTTTTTTCTTGCTCCATGTATCTAGTTTCCTTGTTTAAAGTGTGACTTGTTTAATAAGGACTATTTGTGTTAGCAATTATGTGCTCTGGGTCCCACTTAGTATTCTCAAATATATGTATAAATTATAAATTTATAATAAATATAATTTATTTATATGAACGGTTTTTTTATAATAAATATAATTCTTATTATATGAACGTTTTATAATAAATATAATTTATTATAGCGAACTGCTATTTATAATAAATATAATTTATTATATGAACAGCTATTCGACAGAATTGCTTTTAAGTGTTTTCTTTCGAAGCTTTTTTTTCATACATTTGGTATCACGTAATGTGTTATAAAGTTGTTAATTTTTCTATTCTTTGGTTTTTCTAAGCTGTTTCAAGATTCAGCCTACGTCTCGATTCATCATGCCCACACACATCCATACCACCCCCGAGGATAGATCCGAAGATCTGACGCGCATTGCCGACCGTAGACGTGACGGTGTAGATCGCTGGTTGCGTGTCGCGTCGTAGATCCGACGTATCATTGGCTACATGCTGATCTAAGTCTAGTTGACGGATCTGCAAATCTACATAGGTAATTTTATTTAATATTGAATTTTAGATACGCTGTAATGCTTAATCATATTGCTAGATCTACGCTCACGCTGCTTTTCTTCCACCGTATCAGAAAGACGCTACGACAGACATACAGATTCAGTATTCAATAATGCATGTAATTTTGATGTTGATTTTAGTATACGCACCTAGGTTCTATTTGTTGTTAGATCGCATGACAGATTCGTTAATTTTACGATTTTGTTCATGAACGGATGTATTATTTTAAATTGGCTACTGCATCCAGTAGATTTTTGATTGTATTAATTTTTTGGGTTTGTACTGTGGAGGTGTCAGCAAGATCAGGTTTCCTTCCTGGTTTTATTTATTATTTACATTTTTTTTTTAATTAAAAATAGTTGTAATTTTAAATTTCAAACTCAGAACTGTGACACCCTTCATTATTTGAAAGCCTGAGAAGACTGACACCATCTCGTAACGTACCGTGAAACGTTAGGAGGAGGAGGAGACGTTGGCTTGGACGGACGGCGGTGCCCGAGAAACGTCAGCACTCATTTACACGCCGGTGGAAGTTTCTGCGGGCCCCTACTCGATAGTCTGGGCGTAGGGGCGCGCAAGGCGGAGTCGTTTTGGCAAATCATTCTCACGGCCGCCTGCCGTGGCAGCCGTGGTTCTTCCCCGGGCCGGTTTTTGATTTGTGGATCTACGACCTTACTACCCTTCAAATTAGAAATACGTTATTTTTAGTGCTTAATTTATTTTAGCTGTGCCTTTACGCCTTTGTAAACTAAAAATAATTGGGGCCTAAGAACTAGATATTTTGTAATAGGCCCAATTTTAATTCTTTAGGAAAACCATGGATTAGGTTATTTAATTAATGCTTTTGTGAATGGTTTAAATTATATGCTTATAACATGTTTTATGTGATAACATGCCATATAGAATAGGTGGTGCCATATAAATTTGCATCAATGATAATTACATGTGCATAATAATTATTATGATTCTATTATCTAGTTTAATAATTATTATGGAAAAATTATTTTATTTTTTTTTGAAATAATTTTAGAAAATCCCTATTATTTAAAATATTGAATGGTGAAGGTTTTAATTAATTTAATTAATTTTAAACCTAAGGGCTCCATTGTGGGTCTAATAATAAAATGACTGCGATGCCCCAACGGATAAACATGGTTGGATTTTATTGGGATTAGACTCACTAAGTTTCAAAATTTTAATAAGATTGATCGCCCAACGTCGGCAATCTTGATATTAAAGATAATTTTGAAATTAAAACAATGGTTAAAAACATTCAAACTTAATTTAATTATTACCCTCCCAACGAGGCTTTATATTTTTATTAAGTGCCCAAAGTTTTGAAACAATTAGAGCCAATGATTATGTATTATCTGGTGAAAGCTTCGCTCTAACATAAGGATTTAAAGAAGTCCGCTGCGACTCCCCATCTTTCCCTTGAACTAACTTGCGAGGATACTAATCATTTCACGATCAAATCATTTGTTATAAATATCTTGCCCAACGTAGTTTCGCTTATAATAGAAACCAAATGAATTGTTTACAATAAACGTAAAATAGTTTTCGATTAACTAAATTTTAAGATTATGTTTATTGTAGATATTACGCTTTAATACTAGTGTGTATTTTTTTCTAAATGGCATCATTTAATCCCACTTGCAATGATTGAGAGTCAAAAGCCTATGGATGGAAATAATTAGTGAATGGAAACCAACCCGTACATCGTTTCCTGATTTCAAAACCTGCTTTGTCCTAACCACACCAAAAACTACACTAAAGCCCAATGAGTCCAAGAAGAAATGCACCACTCGTTTCGGGAAAGATTTCATGACCGGGATGCAAATATACTGGGCCACGCTATATTTTTGCGTTGTTGCTAGTCATTTGAAAGGATGATATTCATCTCGAGAGTGGAGCAATGATCCGTATTTCGATAAGATGGTTGCACAATCAACAAGTTCTTGCCAGCCGCGCTGTGGCTAATGAACACTAGAATGACTGGGAAGTGCGAGGACACAGTTCGAAACGACGCTACATCTCAATCAAGCCGGGCGGTTGGGATGAAGACGAGCAAAGGTCCCAAATTGATTTCATATTCGAATTCCTACCCGATCGCTTTACTCGCCTTTAAAGTTAATTATAATATGAACAAGATGGATCTAACTCCTACGTAGTCGATGCATGAACTTGAGTACGAAAGGGCTTTCTGAAAGTCGCTGTTCATATGACTGGTGGTTCTACTTTCAAGCCCAAAGGGAAACCTGGCGCGAAAAAGAACAAGAACAAGCAGAAGGGTCGTACCGCCAATAAACCACCGCTATGAAGAAGCCGAAGGCGTGCTTCCAAGCGACAGAAGGGTCACTCTGCCAATTGCCCCGATTGCCAAAAGGTACGGGTAATTTAAATGTATCGGGTTGCTTTTAGTGGAGAATTATAATGATAAATGGATCATTGATTCAGAGCTATTAACTATGTCTGCTACTTTCGCAGCTGGGTTCGTACAAACTAGCTTGGCTGACAGAACAGAGGTTTTTTGAGGGGCTTGGAATGGAGAACATGTCTCCGTTAAAGACAGGACAAGTAGAATTATTTTTCAATAATGATAGGACTTTATGTTTAGTGTATCGTTTATATGTACGACATTTTAAAAGGAATTTAATTTCGTTAGCTTGTTTATTCAACAAGGTTTAACAAAGGAATTTAATTCCTTTATTACAATAAGAAGTTCAACTTCGCTTATTTGTACCCTGATTTGATATGGTCTTTATTATTTAAGTCCTATGTCCTATGATGTTTTAATTACTGAAATTGTTGATAAGCATGATCACCTAGCCAAGAAAAGGAAAGTTTCCAAATGAAACGTACCTTGGCATTTGCGATTAGGTCATATTAATCCTAATAGATTCATGGTTTGCAAAAAGTGGATCTTAACTTCCCTAGACTTTGAACCCATACCGCATGTGAATCTGCTTCGAAGGTAAATGACCAAGAGGCCCTTAAAGGACAAAGGATATCGCGCAACCAAACCGAATTGGTGCATATCGATAAAAGTGACCAATAAATGTCCAAGCTGCAGGAGGGTATGAGTATTGGTCACCTTTACAGCATGACTACTCAAGATATGGATATTTACTCCACGCGCCAAAAGTCCGAAACTTTCTACTAAATTTCGAGAGTATAAGCCGAGTACGGTAGTGCCAATTAGGACTCCATATCAAAGAGCTTCTATTCGACCGAGGCGGTGAATACCTATCCTGAGAGTTTAAGTCTTATCAGACTCGAGGGATAGTTTCAACTATCAAGACTGAACACCTCAAAGAAATGGAGCTGCGTAAAGAAGAAATAACTCGTGATATGGCGAGGTCAATGCTTACTATTCATCTCTACCTATATCGCTTTGGGGATATGCCATAGAAAACCGCAATGTATCTTCCGAATTTAGTTCCTTCTAAAACTGCCTTAAGACAATCTACGTAATTGTGGAAAGGGCTAGCCTAGTTTAAGCCATATCCGAATACGGGTGCTCCCCGCATTACAATCTTAAGAAAGGATCCAAATAAGTTGGAATCGCTAAGCATGAGGTTTCGTATGTTTGTCAGTTACCCTAAAGGAACGAGGTGGACTATTTTATAGTCCTGATAAAAGGTTATTGTGAGTACTACTAATTTTTTCGAGGAAGACTATATAAGCAATTTCAAACCCAAGAGTAAAATAATTCCCGAGGAGCTCGACTACCAAGAACAACCGAATCCACTGCCAGTTCAGCTCTAATACCACTCAATTCCTATGCATGTTCAAAGAGGGGAAAATGTACCCGGAAAGGTGAACAAGCACGTGGAAACTGGAACAAGATCCAATACATGTGGAACCAGAACTTCGAAGAGCCGCATAAGAGGAACTAGTACCTTTACGTGCTCGTAACAATGAACCACAAAACTGAGCTTCGGTCAGTATGATGTAGTAAGGCTAAGCCTCGCGAGATATGTCTTGCCAGCAGTCTTACCGTTATTGCTATCGATGCGAAGATGATCCCATCAATTACAAAGAAGCACCGAAGATGTGGATGTGGGCCGGTGAGTGGCAAAAGCTATGGACCGTGAAATGGAATCTATATTCCAATCTCACCGTCTTCGTAGAGGCACCCAAAGGGGTAAAAACCATTAGTGGTGTAAGTGGATTAAGGCAGAAAAAGAGGATCAGATGGGAAGGTGGAAACCTTCAAAGCTAGATTGGTGGCAAAAGGCTATACCCAAAAGAGGGGATAGATTATGAAGAAACCTTTTCGCCAGTAGCCATGCTTAAATCTATCCTGACTTTTAGTCGTAGTCGCTAGTCCGACATTTAGATTTGATAGATGGATGTCAAAACAGCCTTTAAATGGCAATTCTAAATGAGGACATCTACATGCAAAGAACCGTAAGGGTTCAAAGCTAAAGGCAAAGAACATGGTATGCAAGTTGCAAAGGTCCATTTATGGACTTAAGCAAGCATCCGTGATCATGGAACATCGCCTGATCAAAGCATTACTGGGTTTTGAGAAAAGCCCCCGATGAACCTTGTGTTTACAAAAGAATCCAAGCACGTATTAGTTTTTCTACCCCACGTGATGACATATCGAGACCCGAAACGACAAAACAAGGCTGTCAGTGTAAAAGATCGGTCGCATAAACAAGCTTGATATGAAAGACTGGGGAGAAGCCAACTATACTTTAATCAAACTTATACGCAGACTAAGACAAGCTTGTCAAGTAATCTATTCAAGCCTCTTATATTGATAAAATTCTTGTCAGGTTTAACATGGAAAATTCCAAAAGGGGATCCTTACCCTTTAGACATGGAATTCATCTTTCTAAGGAGCAATCACCAAAAACTCCTGAGCAGAAAGAACGTATGATTAGGATACCTTATGCCTCGGCTGTAGGTAGTCTCATGTATGCCATGTTATGTACCGTGCCGACATCTCTATGCAGCCGGGAGTTGTGCTTCCGCATCAACTGATCCCGCAAGAACACTGATCGCAAAGAAGCATATACTTAAGTATCTAAGGAGAACAAGAGATTATATGCTAGTATATTCCGCTGGGAGTTTAGGAAACCATCGGGTTTCACAAACCTCGTGACTTCCAAGTGATATCACTCAAGGAAATCCACTGGGTTATGTGTTTACACTATACGGGTGGAGTCGTCTCATTGAGAGCGATTAAATGCACGCGGCGAGCGTATTCCACCACGTGTCGAATATGTTGTCGCTTCCGAGGCAAATGGCGGTCGTGCGCCGGTTAGTTCATTATGCATCTCAGTGATAACGCGCGTGCCTACCATTACCCCACTGCGGACAACAAGGCCGTGAGCACAGCCCAAAGAACCAAGGTATCACAAGAAACAAAAAAAAACACATCGAGAGGAAGTACCACTTGATCCGAGACATCATCGAGAGCGAGGAGACACAAGGGGTACCAAAATAGCTGATGAAAACCTAGCTACCCATTCACAAAGGCTCCACTGCTCAAGTTTTCAAAGACATGTAGATTCTATGGGTGTTGGAGATTACCGTATTCTATTTTAGACTAGTGGGAGCTTTTTTACCAGCTTTGTAAAGAAGACAAATAAAATTATTGTATTTTTCGTAATAAAATTTCAATGAGGTATTAATTTCACCTTGTGCACACTAGTATTTTTCGTGATAAGGTCCGTGATTAATTATGCAAGATATGGTCATATGGATACGTCCATGGAAGACATGATCATAAGTTCTCATAATTAATGAATAAGATCACTTATTGAATAAAGTCGACGCTTTATTTAGATCGCAATATGCTCTTATGAAATAACTGGCTCGGGCATATAAAATATCAAAAGTGTATTTAATGCTCAGACGATAGGATCAAAGAAAGATTTGATTAAAGCAAATTTCAGAGTGAATTAAATCTCGTGCTCGACATTTGATTATTATTTTTCTCAATCCTAGTTTATTTTAAATAGGCAATTGAATACCATCTGGCCTTTGAATTGTCAATATGTGAGGCCTATTTTGATCGGCCAATACCTGGGATGATTTGGGAACGGATTGTTTAATTACCGCATTTATGAAATAAAAAAAAATGGAAATTGTAGCGAAATATCCTCTTGATATGTTTCTGCACTTGATGTAATGAAGTCACCGGCCGCTGCATTTGATCCATTAGAGAAACTGGCAAATCAAGAGATTAAAATAATTAATCACTTACGTAAAATATAATCAATTAATTATCGATATTTTACAATGGAGGAAATTATATATATATCAATATTATTAATTTTGGAGTTCAACTCCGGGCCTTTAGTGAGGGCACCTGATTAGATAATTGCTTTTCAATTATAAGGAGCCTTAATTAATAATAAATTCATTGATCCTCAGCTACCAGTGGAAATACGGTTCTCATATCAAGAATTCAACTATGTAAATGCTCGAAGCATACTTATTGTACTTTTACGCCGTTTCACCAAGAGCCAGTGGAGATTGCTAGGCAATTATGTGCCTTGGGTCCTAATTTAGTATTCTCAAATATATGTATAAATTATAAATTTATAATAAATATAATTTATTATATGAACGGTTTTTTATAATAAATATAATTTATTATATGAATCTTTTTTATAATAAATATAATTTATATGAATCTATTATTTATAATAAATATAATACGAGGCGAATCAGCTATTCTCTAATAATGCCACGTTTTCTTTCGGTTTTTTTCATACATTTGGTATCACGTAATGCTATAGTTGTTAATTTTTCTATTCTTCGCTTTTTCTATGTTCTAAGATTCGCCTACGTCCTGACTATCAGGCTCCACACACATCCATACTCACCCCGGTGATGTATCCGAAGATCTGACCACGCAGATTGTCGATCCGTAGATCGACTGCAGATCAAGCGGCCAAGGCCATTGTCACGTAGATCCGACTCCGTAGATTGCTTTCACGGGCTACTGATCTGTGTTTCATTCGACCTGATCTCGCAAATCTACATAGGTAATTTTATTTAATATTGAATTTTAGATACGCTGTACGTTTAATCATATCAAGCATCCACGCTCGCCGCGCTTTTCCTTCCACTCAACTTCTATAAATATTTAGTCATTCTATCTTTATAAGCAATTATAATTTTTATTCAATAATCAAAACCTATTGTTTCACAATCTTCGTGCGTTACACACTACGTTAGGTGGTATCAGGTCGACACAATATGTTCGAGATATATAAGAATTTACCAATTTTTCGGGACATTCCCAAAGTTGAACCCACAAAATGGGTGTTGTAATTGCTGTTTGGGGGGTTCGAACCCCGCCCAAAACTAAGGGTGTACAACATCCCTTCTACCAGGCTATGTTAGCCTTTAATATATAATGTGTAAAAACATTATATATGGTTCATTTTACTCATTTTTAATAACTAACCATTTATAATAACTAAATATAAATATATAAAAAATATTATATTCTAATTTATGTTATTATTACAATTACCAAATTTCAAAATTAACTCTTGCATAAAATATTTTGTTTAAATCATATATAAATAATTTATTATTTAAATGTGATTAATATATTTTAATAAAATAATTTTATTTTTTATCAAAAATATAAATATAGTAAGATAATATAAAAATCAAACCTAATTGATATTATCATTTCTATGTTTTCAAAATAATTTTGATATGTAACTTAAAGATATTTTTAATTTTGAATAATTTTAAATTATCGATATTTATGTAAAAATATCCACCGATATATCCATAAAATCCAAGTATCGATATATCCATTAAAACAGATATTTTCATCCTTGGTGCCAAAGCGTGTTTCTCCCAATCAATGGCTAATACTGGGCCGCAATATTTACAACCAATTCCACGACCGAAATCAAGGATTAATAAATTGGAGGAGCACTCACAACTGAGAACATCAACTCGCAATTCGAATAATAGCTGACAAAAGTTGTTTAATAACCGCATGAATTGTTGTGAGAGTGTTCACTAACAGAACAACTTATTGAATCAAGCCGAAGGGGGTAACCTTCGCAGCCAATAGTCGACCCACCTCATATACATGTAAGACCCATCAAGTTGATGATGATAGTGAACTTGAGCTAAACTTTGGTGCTTATCCAATTAATCCAAATGAGGAGGCTTACTTTGGTGAATTTGCAAATCCATGTGGTATACAAAGAGATGAAAGGCAATGACAACCAAACTATAGAGAGATGATTTAATACAAACTAAAGGTAGATATCTCTAACTTTAGTGGTGATCTTGATATTAAGGGATTTTTATATTGGTTGACTGAAATAGACAAGTTCTTTGAATATATTGAGTTTCCTGAGAACAGAAAGGTTAAATTTGTTGCTTATAAGTTAAAAGGGAGAGCATTGGTATGGTGAGATAGATTGAGGGAGATGAGGATGAGAGAGGGGCGTGGTCTAGTTCAAACATGGCGTAGGATGAAGCAATTATTACGAGGTAAATTTGCTCCTGACCATATGAACAATATAATTTTTATGCTTATCAAAGATGCACATGGTAATAGGAGGCGAATGACTACTATTGAATTTTGAAATCGCGATAGAATCAGGCCACTGTGAAAGTGAGAACCAACCCAAGACTTTACAAGTGGAGGGAAGGAACTTTCTAACTATTGTTCATGACTCATCCTCACTTATGAGCGAATGTAAAGAGACCTAAGAAGTGCATTTGATGGTTGTGAAGGGAGAAGTAGAAAGTAGAGATTTAGTCAGCTCAAATTCGACATGGAGGTGCGTATCTTGTTCTGAGGAGTTTGATGATGTGATCCCTAAGGATTTACCTACAAAGTTACCTCCTATGCATAACATACAACACTATATTGATCTTATTCCAAGTGCTTCTCTTCCTAATGCGCCTCATTATAGGATGAGTTCCAAGGAGAATAAAGTCTTAAGGGATAAGGTAGAAGAGTTACTAAGCAAGGGGCATATTCAGGTTAGCATGAGCACATGTACGGTTCCAACTTTGTTGATGCCTAAGAAAAATGGGAGTTGGTGGATGTGTGTTGATAGTATGGTGATCAACAAAATTACCATTAGATGTAAATTCTTATTTCAATGTTGGATGATATGCTTGATCAGTTGAGTGAAGCAGTTATGTTTAGCAAGATTGACTTGAGGGGTGACTATTATCAAATCATAATTCGTCTAGGTGATGGGTGGAAGACAACATTAAAGACAAGAGATGACTATAACAAGCTTCAACAAAAAAGTATGGATCATACCGAATTGTTAAGAAGATCAACAACAACGTTTGTGGCTGACTTGCCAAATTGGATGGAGGTTTCAAAGACTTTCAATTTATTGATCTTATCTGTTCCAACATATAAGTCTCGTATCCGTAATAACTCGATAATGAGTCTTTCTAAGTGGAGGTGAATGATGAGAGCACATATTAATTATTTTAATTAATTAAGAGTCTTTAATGATGAAGACTCCTACTAATTATTTTAATTAAGAGTCTTTATCTTTTAATTGTTTTATTTGATTAGTTAGGATTAATTACTTTTTCTTGTCCATAGAGTATTATAATTTCCTTATTTAGGCAGAATTCTTATTAACAAGGATTCATTTGAGTCTCTATAAATACTTAATTAATCATTCTATCTTTGTAAGCAATTATTATTTTTATTTAATAATCAAAACCTAGCAAATTTTTCTAAATCTCTTTGAGATTGTGTTTATGGTTTCTTAATTGAGACTTTACTTAGAGATTTATCGTTTGACTATCTTCAGGTGTTACAAGCTACGTCAAAAAGAAATACAACTGATAATAAAACTTCATGAGACTTATTATCCTCTGACGTGGTACATTACCCCCGTAGCAAGGCCAAACTTAGATGTGGGATCAGAACTTCCAAATCAGATCAGTGGAGATTTGCAGGACATTATATACGAAAAAAAAAAGGCATTAGTTTGCTATACATGTGACATGTTCTTTGAGTGAAGCAGAACTGAGTCTAATATCCTCAATGGAATAACTTCTAATAAACAAGACTTTTCTAGATGGTCTGTCGCGTTACCTAGTAGAAAAGAGTTGTTGAGCCAAAAATAGTATATGGAGATTAATTGAAACCGGCTAATCACTACAAAATCCAAGTCACTGATTTCTGAATGAGGTCCGGGTATGAAAGAAAATGAAGTGAAATTCCCAGAACTGTGGTCTTGAAAGTGCATAGGACTGTACCACATAAAACCAAAATACTTTATCTAGAGACCAAGTATAGCGAATAATACTGTATCCAGTATCATGCATTTTTAAATAGAATTAAATGCTGAATTATAAAGAGTTGACCTCAAAGCCAAAACCCCTCCAGTCACGATCAATCTCAGCTAGCACTTTCCGATCAATGTCCTTCAAAGTAAATGTCCAGTTCCAGAAGCCAGGGTGTTTTCAACTACTGCAAATTGCTTATTCCTGCAAACAAAATGAAAAAATGGTAATCATAGAGGGAATGGATGACTTCATCGATATATGACCAAATAGAGCACATGAAAGAAACTTAAACATAAAGCGAAATCAACATAACATCTCATCTTCAATAACACAGCATGAGTACAAGGAATGTGTTTATACACCGATATCAAGAATAGCAGGACACCACCCTTCAGTTCTTTTATCATGTAACAAAGAGATACAACTGACAGTACAAGCTCACACATCAATAGGCAGTGGCACACACTCCAGTGCCACAAATAATCCCAAATTTTTTCGTTTTTGATAAATACACAATTTTGTCCTATTTTGTCCCCGGCTACTGGGACTTGAACTTGATTCCCTCTCCTCCTTATGCCCACACAGCTAGCCCTTAGACAGTGAGCTAAGCCTCATTGGAAAATAATCCCACATTTTTGCATCTATTACTGCACATAAAAAGCTAAAGACACTTATGAAAGAACTAAATCAAAGGTTTGTTCCTCAAAGAGTGTTAAGTATTCAGCAGCAAGATCAAATTCAATGCAACTATCTCATTTGTAAAGCAACCAAGGGAAAAAGGAACTTTGTGCATCTCCTTTTACCTTGAAATCAAAACATTTAACAATAGCAGTATGTGTACAGATAGTATTTAGCATCATTAAAAGTGACTGTAACAACTCATCCATCAATTCTGTTATTTCACTATAATATATACAAATTTACGAGGAATATTTATGGCTTTGCTAAATTTGTAGAGAGGAAATATGCTGAACCTCCAACTTTCCCAGCCAAAAATGAAAAACTTTCAGGGTCTATTGTGTATACAGTGTTTTGTTATCCATATATTTATAGTAGTCGTACAAAATGCACAAACACGGATAAACTCAGAATATTGCCTAGGATAAGATAGGGGCAAGTGATTCTTGGTCCTTTGCAAAGTATATGGCTAAATGAAGAATATCTTGAGGGTACTAGAAGATAGATAAAGAAGTCAAATTCCTCATTCAATTCTCAGAATTGCAATGTTGACATTCATGATAAACAAGCTGATAATTGTTACTGCATAGAGTAAAATTCCCTATCTCCCAAATTCACAATCGGTTAGCCTACACATATCTTCCTTTTATATCTACTTCCGTTTTCCTTTTTATTTTACTGTGGAAAATGTCAAAATCCAAACTCCGGTACATTTTGAGCTTCAAATAACAGAAGATGAAAGCAAATTGTAATCAATTGAACTAGTTATAAAGAAAATATAACACAATTCAAATAACAGCACATTGAGATTACCCCAAGTACAGATCATACACCCTCCTCCAAAGATGCCATCGTCTATGAACCACACCAACTTCCTAAATTTGAATATATTTGAATCATTAAAACCATGTTGTAGTTTCTTGACATTTATTTCATAAAATTGCATTAACAAACCACATAAGTGTTACTTCTAGAAGAATTTAAACTGACATACCTTACCATTTATCTCTGCATAAATGGAACTTGTAATCCACCAAAAAGGCCGACGAACCTGCACATAGTAACAATAAAGCCTCAAAGCTGAAACAGCAATACATCCAACGTTCAAAAATCCAGATTATGTAGTTTAAAGAATTCTCTATGAAATTCTTACCCTAAAGAGCTCATTACCCATGGCATCAACAATGTAAGCAACAAAAGGGCTCCTTAACCTCAGCACCTGCAGAATCATGTAAGAATCGTTGAGGTTTCCACCTGAGAATATTCATAAGATCAAAAAGGACTATCACAGGCATGGACTGTTGGGTGCCCAAATGATCGACTTCTATTACTCCGACACTACTATCTAGTAGTATTTCTTGACGTCAAATGAATAGTACCCATATATGTGAATAGTACCCCCTATATGTAAATAGTACCATATATTTGAACAGTACCCGTACAAGAATATAAATTCAAAATTTGAAGAACACCAAATTTACATGAAAAACCCTTCAAGGTGAAGGAAAAAAACATGGGATAAACTCCAAACAATTATTCACTATCACAAAGTGGTATATACTACAATCCTCCCAAGAATATACTGATCTTAGGGTATACTCAAGAAATTAGAGATAACCTCACACCCCCCAGTGTGGAAATTTCTCAATTGAGAGCAACCTTTTCGATTGAGTCTCTCTCTATTTTTCTCTCACTGTCTCACTCTCTCCCCTTTGCTCATTTCTTCTTCTGCAGATGAGATATATATCAATTGTCTTCATCTTGCCTTCAATTTATAGGCAAGTAAAGGAGAAAACATCTCGAGGAAAATGACTGAAGAAATGGAAGTGGAGAGAAAAACAAAAGAAAGAAATAAATGAAAGGGGGACATGCTTTCATGTTTTCTGAAAGCATGTCCTTTGTGGGAGATAAAAAGATGGGTATGGACCCCATCAAATCTCCTCCTCCAGACCCATGCATGCTAGTGAAGGTAGAAGTCACATTGGATCCTTAATGGGATCCCATGCTAGTGAGCTTGAAATAGAACTCCAACTTTTGCCTTGGAACAACTTTTGTCATCATGTCAGCTGCATTCTTACATGTGTGGATCTTCTTTAATTGGAATCATTTCATTTATGTAGCATCACGAATCCAATGATATCTCGACTGACACGTTGGTCCCGAGCGATAGTAAGATTCTCGCCGTTTCATCGCATTTACCGTCATAATGCCATAGACTTTTACTGCATAATTCGTCATTTCACCAAACTATACCTCACTCGGTTCAGAGTATAGACAAGGTGTAGCTCCCATTAGATCGCGCCATGCCACATCTAAATTTCAATGATATCAGATCTCGCTTTCCCGACTCATTACTCCACCGGGCTTACGCACCTAAAGACACTCTTCATGTCATTTCCACTATGGCTAGAGATTCACGAGTAATGGTCATCGATAAGAGGTCATAGGTATACTTTCACTTTAATGGGAGTGGAAAATCCTTTATTAGTTACTCAATTACCTTCGAACACCTCAAGTTGTATCTAATGATCAGCTTATGAGCGACCTCGAAAAGGTAACAATAAATGAAATCAAAGTACAAAATTAACATCAAAGATATCATGCATCACCTCAAGTCTAAGGATACTTGCACCATTGTTATGATGAAACAATCATCTACATATAATAAATAATTCATACGATTGTCTCATAGTAGGTCTCCGATGTACTTATCTACTCTTAACAAACATCCACATGTCAACTATAATCAACTCATTATCACAGTTTATAAGATTCACTACTTGATCCAATCAAAGAGTTTGGCATGTGCTAGTCTATCCGGATCAATAATGTCCAGTCTCGTTAATCTTATGACTAGGGATAATTTAGATACTAACATAATTGCAAATGGTAAGAATCTTATCATCATGATTTCCTTCATGCTATGTTATGCATTATGGACTTCATTAATCCGATTAAAGATCTAAATCAATTCAATGTATGAATATCAAATTAATGAAGAAGTATTTCATATTAATTAATATGTAATACGTACAATAAATGCTAAGAATGATTACCTTTAAAGCACTTCTCTAACACCCTTGCAATTAGAACTATTGTTGTGATCCATTGGTTGATGACACTCATAAGGGGATCCGAAGCATCCTTAATCAAGGGAAGGTAGGGTTAGTGACTCTTAAAAAGAGGACAATTAAAAGTCATTATTTTCTTTTTTGGGCTCACAATGCACTTATACTTCAGTATTTCCCTTTTATAGGGCATACAATTCCCTCATGTTTGATTATTTCTTTTTTGCGAGTACAATGTCTCGTCTTTTAGTATTTCTTTTTTAAATCTGTACATTATTCTCACCTTTTAGTATTTTTTTTTTAAGCGTATATAATGCCCTCATCTTTCATTATTTCTTTTTTTAGGGCATACAATGTCCTTATCTTTTAATATTTCTTTTTTGGGCGTACAATGCCCTCATCTTTCAGTAGCTATTGTTCAGACTTACAATGCACCCATATTTTAGTATTTCTTACTTTAGGCATACAATACCCTCATCTTTCAGTTTTTCTCTATTAGGGCATGAGGGATCTTTGAGTATTTCATTTTCATCATAGCCTTGAGTTGTTCATGTCATTTTATATTAGATTTTGTTTCATCATTTTTGTCATTGTGGTTATGACATTTCTCTAATATATCTGCTTTTCTTTAGAGATTTTTTTATTAGCTTGACTTCACCCCCCTTCTCATTCATATCCCGAGTTTAGTTTAGTTACTTGTTTTTCCCCCTTGGTAGTAGAGTCTTTGGATCAGTGTGGACATCTTTTGAGTTTCACATTTAGCTGAGCTTACCTTGAGTCTCGAGTGGTTGTCTTGTCTTACTCCTTAGTTGCATTCATATAGCGAGTGTAGATTCCCTTATATGTGTTCGTTCTTTTATTCCTTTGTGGTCCAACTATTACTCGACTTCGATGTTGATTATTGGACCACTTTTGGAAACCATTTAGAGGGGGTTTGGACTCACATTGTGACTTTAGTGGCTTGGATATTTTCCTTGTTGCTTGCTTTTGGAGTGTTGTTAGAGCCCCTTTAGTTGTTTCGATTTAAGTAGTCTAGTGTTTTTTCTTTGACTCATTTGGGGGTCTCATTTCTTTTTTGATAGAATTCATCTCATTTCAATCACTTTTCACGTATTCGTTTTCATTCATCAGCTCATGCTCAAGCATGGCCATGAACCCTATCGAATACGAACACATTCATTCCCATTTGGAGGCCTTCCGGGCCTTTTCTCTCTTTTTGGCCTCGAAAAGCCGTTTTATTCGAGCCGTTTGCAGGCCAGAGAGCAGAAATGCAAGAATACGTCAACCCAATGCGCCAACCCACTTCGACACGATCACCAGCTTATTTGTAAATGACAACCGAATAAAATCCAGCCAAATCGACCCAACTCGCTTTCACCCGCATGATGATTCTGTGGTCTGAATTACTAAAATATTTTTTAAATTTTAAATAATTAAATTAAGAATCGAGAATTTTCAATATCTATCCACAAAATTCGACATTTTGGTTCTAACATAGAATCAAATCTCTAGCCAGAAGATAAATGTTTTAGTAATTATTATTATTATAATATATGATTAATATATTAAACTTTTTTGTTTTAACTATTTTATTTTCATAAATTATGTTTTCTTTAATATCAATATATTTTTATTTATCTCATTAATCATATTTTAAATAATTACTCTTTTTTTTTGTATTTATCTCAATTTTATTTAATCATATATGTTTCTATTCTAAAATTAAAGATATGATTTTTTTTTTTAAATAACTATAAAAATGATAAAAATGAAGTGGTTGCCCATCATGCCTAGACAGCCTAGCTCACGTGGTAGAGCAAACATTTGGATATTATAAAGACTTGATTTGAATATTTTAAAGTAGAATGGCTTAATGTCAAAAAAGTTTGAAAGTAGAGGGAACTGAGAATGTATATCTATTAAAAAAAAAAAAAAAACAAGTGTCCTATTTTTAATGGGAAACACATAATACCAAAAACGCGATCCATGATATACTTAATATTTATTTATGTAATTATTTATTTCTAGTTATTTGATTTTAATTATTTACTTTCCTATCTAATTATCTTTATTTATTAATTGTTATTGTTATCACTACTTAATATTGATTTTATTATTTTACTTTATTTTTATCTCCATTTATTATCTTAATATTTTTGTAATTATAATATTTTTAATTTTTTTTTTATTTTTTATTCAGTATTCTATTTTAGTAAAGGTGCCAATGAGGAAGAGAAAAGTCTGTTAGCATCCAATATAGAGAAAATTTTGGGAAGAGGGGAATATTAAGACTGCGAATTATGACCAACTGATAATTTCTTTGTCCTCAAAATCATCTTATTTACATTATTTAATTTTCTTCAAACGAAACACTAAATAATTTAAAAATGTAAATAAGTATTTGATGACTGGTGTCTGGTATGGACTTGTTTAAAACTATTTTTACAAATATTTTTCATTTTTTAGCAAAGATTTTTTAACACCATTTTCAACTAGAAATAATGAATCGTAAATAAAGTTCAAGACCTTTTTGAAATATGAATTTTGGGAATCTAACCCTATAGCTTTTAACCACATTTTGACAATAATATTCTCCAAAAGTAACATTTTCTTTTATAAGATATGTAAATACATCAAAGAATAAAGGGTGTTTTTTTTTTATCTAAAATGAGTTATTTTTCATTGAAAAAAACATGTATAGTATTAAATTTATAATAAATAATTAAATAGATCCAGTGGTGGGCAGTGGCGTCATTTATATGTTACATAACTGGCACCAGTCCGAAATAAATTTATAATATATAATCAAATAGATCCACAGGGGGTAGGGGAAATTGCTACAGCATGAAATGAATTTATAATAAATAATCAAATAGATCCAAGGGACGTGAAGAAATTCTCCATCTCAGAATAATCTCACATCTTAATATCTTATTTACATCATACCACTGTCCATGTCATTTGGCTGCTGCTTCTTCCTCTTCCTCTTTCCAGGTGAAAGTCTCATTTTCTTGTGTCCCCTCAAGGTTGAAGATGAATTGGATCGTTTTTCTTCCATATCATCATCATATCTATGGTTATTATTCTCTTCTTTGAAAAGACCGTTTTGGAGGTAATTTTTGAACTTCCCTTGCTATGACGATTCTCTTCAATTGGATCGTATTTCCAGTCTGACGGTAACCTGCAGTAACAGAACAGCACAGCACAGCACAGCACAGCACGCACACATGCATGTTCATAGAAACTATATATAAATAAAGCCAGATATAAATCATAGCTACAGAGGAGCAGGTGCAGGAGGGTAAAAGATTTTAGGCAAAATTTAAACACATGCCTTTGATCTGAAATGGTTTCTTGATACCGGGGACCATGGGAGAACATCATTGAGTATATCAGTAAGAAAACTCTGCAAGTCTTTAGCTTGTAAGCACGGCCGAAACTCACTTTAACAAAGCTAAAACAGCCTGTTAACATGTGACCATCCTCACTCATGAGCATTAAGAGTAACTACAAAAAAGCAATCTAGACTACGAATTAGGGACTCACTTTTACAACTTCAACAGCTTTCCCTTGCAGCAAAGCTAAAACAGAAGGGACCAGCTAAGGTGCTGAAGCACAAATATCGGCATCCTTATATACCAGTACAGATAGCACAGACACTGCTCCGCTTTTTATGTGAGGAGATGAACCAGAAAGGTAGCCCATTATCTGAAACATTATGCTACAATTAGTCATTAAAAAGGAAGCAAAGCACCAGCCCAGCCCGTCTTTAAAACCAGGGATAAAATAGAGTTTATTAATAATCATAATAACCAAAATATCTCAAACTCATTAAAGAAATTCGTAGATAGAGCTTGATTTCAAGTAACACATCATAGGATGACAGAAGCAAGGAAACAAATTGGAGTTCACCAATACATCCAACAACGATGGCTTGTGAGAATTTTGTTCCCATTCACTCTCATGATCATTTTTTCATCACAAATAGTACGCTTTTCCAACAAATAAAAATCACGGAACTAATAATGCAAAATAAATGGACTTAGATGAATAGGAAAGTTTAAAAGGACCTTTCATAGAGTGAAGAGTTGGATTAAAAGTTAAGTTTATTATTTTCTTATTTTCCTCCAACACAGTGTTGCACCATCAACATAATTGATGATTGGTTAGTGAAAATTAGAGCAAACAAGATCAAACAACAATATTACAGAAAGCCCAGAAAACAAAGCCACATAATTCATTATTTGTTACAAGTAAGATCAGCGAAAAATACTTGCCATACTTATCAGCTTCTGATGACATGCTTCAGAACTGAGAGATGATGAGTTTCCCAAGCTAGAGCTTATCAGAAAAAGTATATCATAAGCTACCTTCCTAATTTCTTCCTTTGGCTGCAAATAAGAAAACAAATGCCCCATTACATCATCACTTTGTAATGAAGCCAACAGAATGATTGTAAAGAGGACATGATTTAGATACATTTTAGCCAAATAAATAAATAAATAAATAAAAGTACAAATCTCATTTCAAACAGCTAGAAAAAGAGAAGGAATGTTTACAAAGAACACAATAGACATGTATATAGAGATTAAAAGGACTAACTGCTTCCAATCTTAAAAGCATGAAGGAAACAAGCAAGGCTATACCATACAACATCGAAACAGTGTGATAACAAGAAGCAAGCATGGGAGAGAAAACTAGATCCTGCAATACAAATATGAGCAACTCTCAAAACATAAAATTTTAACAAGTGATGAAATGAGTAGTTCAGAAGCAAGAACTAACCAGAAACCCATTCAACTAATTTAACCGGGAATCCCCTTATTTATAAGTAACTTCCAAATAGACATGAATCCAAAGATCCAACAAAATTGGTAGCAGGAATTTCAACTGTGTTTTGATGACCACCTGAACGTTTGTGGCTCTAAAAGATCTTTGTAATGTCTGGAGTTACAACTTAATTGCTAGACTTCCTAATTCAAAAAATTGAGAAGTTGACTGATCTGAAAGGGCAACAAATGGGGGATATCGTTCTTTCTACAGTTTATTACTCAAGTAATGGAAACTTCCAACATTAGAAACAGAAATTACCTAGTTATCCAATCTGAAATTTCATCATCATCATCATTACTAATGCTGAGAAGAAAATCAGGATCCCTCAAAATATTCTTCTAACCTAACAAACACTTCAAAAGAGGACATATACATAAATGATTGGAAGAAATTATTTGGAAAAGAAAACACTGAATCTAAATCTGCTGAATAACTACTCAATTTTCATCAACATACGTTACAAGAATAAAAATAAAAAGAAAAAAAGAAAAAGTAGGGTTAGAGCATGCCATGTGACAGCTTAAACCCCACAAGCACAGTTGGCCATTACAACAACATTCACGTTCCAACAACTTAAGAAACAAGAATTCTTAGGAGTTTATTCTAGTACTAGCATGTTTGTAAATTAGGGAACGCAATGTCATTAGAATAAAGGAAAAGACCAACTCAACACTTTAGCCATGCTCATGCAGTGGAAGCAACTTCGAATACATTAAACCCAATCTGAACATGAACTAGGCAGCACAAGTGAAGCATAATATTTTTTAATACCTTCAGCGCACAAGAGTCAAGCCTCATGTATTTGGATACTTGCATGAAGTAGTTAGGATTTGAACAAGAATGTTATAATCTTAACATTCTTTTTGAACTAAATATATATATATATATATATATACACATAAAGAGAGAGAGAGAGAGAGAGATTTATTTTTACAGGAGAAATGGATGTGAGCATGGTAATCACATTAAGTAGCTCTTACATTTTTTAATGTGAGAACAATCTCATTAAGAATAAGAAAAGCTTTTGTATTCTCCTCCTCCAAACATACCTGCACAAAGCATTTCAAACAATTAAGGGAACAATCTGAATTAGTGCCAGTGAACAGATGTTGAAACACAAATGCCATATGAAGTAAACAATAAACTGAAAAATGAAAAAAGATTAATGCACCAAAGAAAGACACAAATCTAGTCAAAACACAAATGCCACATGAAGTAACAATGAAACTGAAATGAAAACAAAAATTAATGCATCAAAAATACAAATCTTTAGGAACTCGAGAAAAGAAAATCCATTGCTTGAGAAAATTTCCGGAATTGAAGTGTCAATGTAATGTAACATGTTGAAAGGCAAATGCCGTGAGCAACAAAATGGAACTGGAAATGTACAAAGTTAATTCTAGCAAAGAAAAGATATAGATTAAATAAAAACTCAGAAAAAATACCATGATGAATGCTTAAGGAATCAAGAATGGCATTGCTCCAGTATACACCATCAAAAGAGATTTTGCAATTGACCAACACAATATGTGGCATGTAATTAGTGAAGCCCCACCAGGGCCCCCCATGCCACAACCAAAAAGAGTGAGAGGGCCCACAAACATTTGATATAGCCCACACGGCTATGAGGTGTCTAACACGGTAACCAGAGAGCATTAAGCATTAACTCCAACATAGATATGAGGTCCATGACAGCAAACTAAACAATTACCTGAATCACAGTGTCACTAATACTTTGATGCATGTGAACAAGCATAAGGAAGAATCATTAAGAAAAAAACAAAAAAGATGGGTTTTACGAAACCAGTGTCATGAATAATGTCTATATATAGACACAAACAAGCAAACAAGGGAAATATTATAATTTAAGTACCATAGGCATTCCAAGACACATATAATGTAAACAACTTATAAAAAAAAAGGTATATATAATGTAAACAGAAGAGCACCAAATTGGGCAAACACACATACACAAGATGAAGAGATAGATAAATAGAGAGAGAGGAAAAACAACCTCCCAATCCATACTTTGATTGAGCTCTGCTAGTTTCAAAGCCTACCATTTGAGCAGCATGATTATCCATATACAATCTAACCCAATTCATGATATACATAAAGGAAGATATATCACTTATTTCAACTTCTCTACGCCTTCCTATCCTTTCCTAAAATAACATCCAAAAGAGGCACAAAGGAGCAACTCCCCAAAATTTCTTTCCCTTATTTCCCATAAAAGAACCATGTCGACTCAAAAGATTATCTTTGAACGAATAGTGCATTACCCAAGCCACACCAAAAAGGAGAAAACCAACTGCTGCCAATTCTTTGCTATGGAGCAGCAAAGAAATAAATGATCAACCAACCCTTCACCTCCATTACATATGTGGTATATGTTCAGGAAGCTCCAGCCCCTCCTCTTAAGTGAACCAAGAGTTAAGATCATTCCCCAAACAACTTCCTAAACGAGAGGAAACCCACTTTTGTTGGCACCTAGGGATTCCAAAAGATGTTTGAGTGAACAGGCTCACTACTTCATTGGCCTAAGGATGCATGAAAGATATGATGGAGAATGTACTAGATATGGTTTACTTCAAACTTAAAATTGTCTTCTAGTGCTTTCTATTTGATAAAGACTGTTTTTCAATATCAGCAGAACAACAACAACAAAAACACTCCTTCAATTCCTGAGTGTAAGAGTGTCTATGAAATTTGGGCCTTCATTGCCCCCCCTTTCCCATTCTGCTCTCATATCTGTCATCTAAGAGTCTTTGTTAGTGGCTACGAAAAAAAATAAAATCAGTAAAGCCTCTTACAATGAGATTTCACCACACAAATCATGTTTTCAAAATTTTATTTGTTGACCAATATGAATAATGAAATGGGTTCTACTTCAGAGACTTCCCACCCATCTTCAATGGCCCTCCATAGTTCCACATGCATTCTCTACCCTTAGGCACCACCCCCCGTTCTTCTGGTCCATACTTTCTGCTTCTCTTGTTTCCAGAAACTCTCTTGGGCCCATAAATCTCCAATTCTGTTCACCGAGAAGAGCCTTTTGATGTCCAGACCCCCCCTCCTTTTGATGTCCAATTCTGTTTAAGGTGAGGCTCCCTCCTTTTGATAAGTTTGTCCCCTCCATAGGACTAACTTTCTTTAAAATCTCTCCTCCACAAAGTCCCACACCCTTGTTGATTTGTGAGAAACCCTCAAAGGCAAGCCCAAGCATTCCTTTTACACATTGGAAATTCTCAAGCCAACTTGCATTCCTTCAGAGTGTAGCTATTGTGTGTGTTTCTAGGTATTGTGAATTGGTGTTTCCCCCCATTTTACATAATAATAATCTGTTTTAAAACATAGTTACATGAATACACTAATTTGTAATTCTCAATAAGTCCACAGAGGGCTTTTTCTCTTTTTTTATCAGTATACGACCAAGAGAAATTGAGGATATAAGATAAAATACAACCCTATTTAGCAAAGGACTCACCAAATACAGAAACAAAAAGAAAAGGCATACATAATTGCAGCAGCAAAAAATCTTGGAACTAGAAAGAAAAAAGAAATTAAGAAAATCTAAACTATTTCAAATAATAAGGGCCAGTGAGATCATATTAAAATCTTTTAAACTAAACAATGAAACAAGAACCTTTAAATATAAGCATTTCTCAGGAGGTGAACTAAAGAATAGATCTGTTAGCGCCTCAAGCAACTCCATAGAACATGATGCCAAAGCCCTGATATTTTTTGTTCCCGTTTTCTTTGAATAAGCCACACCACTCGATTGCATCATAGAATATTTTATTGAACAGGTATTCAACTCACAATCACCCTCTTTGGATCTAAGTATACTTTCGTTTTAACTCACAAGTTCCTACAGAAAACAGAGAAAATACATTTATAAGAAAAAAAAAAGAACAGGAACCAGTACCACACATTTATAAGCATCTAGTGAACCTAAGGGAAAAAAGAGAGGACTATAATCATAACTATGGATAAAATAGTTACTAGGAAAGCACATGGGGAAAACCTGCAGGGAAATAGCGATGCTTTCATGCATAAGAGAGTTCTTCTTGAGAAAACTATTAAGGTGCTTGGTCAAATATCTGAATCTTTCACAAGTATCAATTGGATAGCGACAAAATGCAAGTAACAGACCCCAGAGACCAAGGGCATGAGCCTGCAGATCTTCTTGAATTACAGACTTTTTAACTGAGAAAAATAAAAAATCAATAAAGAGCCAGAAGAACGTAAACCTTGCAAAAAATTATGTTCCAGTGGTTTGAACAGATACCTTTGTGAGAAGCCCGTTCAAAAGATTCTTCAAGAGGTATAATATGTTCCATAAAATACCTTAGTGATGCTCCAACAACATATTTGTTCAAAATTGGTACCAACCAAATGTTTGGACAAGTTAAATTTTCAGCACCAAGGGAGATTAGTAACATTGTAACCCTCTTCTCTGGTCCCAGTGCAGTAACAGCAGTTCGATACATTCCTGAAGCTACTAAAATCCGCCAACATACATTGGTCACTAAACCAACCCCAGATAGAAGTTAACTGAAAACCATTTGTAAATCCGCTCATTAGATATAAAAGAAGCAAGTAGACAACACAGGTCAAACAAAAATAGAATAACCACCCTCCCTGACCATCTGAGCAAGATTATAAGCCCTCTCCAAGAACAAGAGAATAATCTACAGTGTGCAAATCAAGAAACTAATCAAATATAAAGGACCGAATTGCAAGCAAAAGCTTTCTCCTTTACTGCAACCTTATAACAGTAAAAAGAAAAGTTAAGTACTATAAATTTTTTTAACTGTTTGTTCATAGACTACACATATAAACAGTTCACATTCCCCCAGTCTAGGAAGGAAAAGAGTACAAATTTTATCTCCTCCACAAAGGTTCTTGAGTGTGATGTGCCCCTTCAAAAGTTTTTTGGTTGAATTTCTTTCAAATTATCCAAAAAAATAGAAACAAACTCTAACTCCCTTTCCAACCCATTAACAAGTCATTCACCAAATGTAGGAAAATCCACAAAATGCAAGATGAGGGTGGGAGCTGTCCTTATACTTAAGGCTTCCCCCAATGGATAAAGAAATGGTCTACTAATTCTTCAACATAAGTGAGCATCCCTTTTTTTGGATAGGTAAAGCCTGAAAAGATCTTAGACATCCAATAATAACCTAGCAAAAACCATCATCTTCTTTAAAGTTGGTTGCTCATAACTCCTCCCCAGTGCTTCCCACATACATGACAAAGAGCTACACTATCTTTGAGGGAATGAGGATTCACTCTCAATTTCAAGGCAAAATAGAAACATGTCACCAATAATTTCTTCCACTAGCCTTCCCAGACCATCACTGTCCTCCTCCTGCTATTTTTCCTCAAAGAAACTGTCAAGATATGGCTCATATTTGTTGGCTGCACGTGATTGTTTTCAAGAACTCAAAAACAGCTTAGTTGAGTTGTTAGGTTAGCTTCTTTGCATATATAGAGTTGCTAGGTGTGATAACAAGAGGGTCAAGATGTGAGGCTCCAGAGAGCTTGGGCTCTTGGTGGCTATGTCTCGGTATGAAGGGGCATGAGCATTAGGAGCGGGCCATGAGGTGAGAGAAATTTAGGAATTGAGGTTCATCATGGTGTAGAGAGAGTGGGTGTTGAGAGGTTTGAGGTTTGTGTCATTGCTCTGTGCATGCGTTACGCGTAAGTGTTTGATTGGATACTAATAAAATCTCTCCTTTCTCTCTCTTACATTGCTTTCTTGAGTTCTTTATTTTCTATAAATAAGAATGTCGAGTTTGATCTGCATGACAAGTGGTGTGGTGAGCGTGGACGGGCTGTTATTGGCTGTAGTGGTCAGTGGTGGATGGCTCTCTATGGAGGATGATATGGAAGACCTCTAGACTTGGCTTGGTGCCCTTTGACAAGGTGATCTCTTGTCATTTAATTACTTTCTGGAATTTGTCAAAAGCCAAGAAAATTTGTTTTCTGGACCTTGAATCTTCTCTTGAGGGAGAATCGGTGGGAAGAATGAGAGAGATGGCTGCTGGAGTGTCTTGATGAGGTTCTCTCACGATTGAGGTTTGGCGGAGTCTTGATGCATGTTGGGAGATGTTTGAATAGAAACCTAAGTGAATAAAAGCCAGGTTCTTGGGGTCTGACATTACAAAGTGGAGTGGTCATAGAGGAGGAAATAAAAGTGAGAGAGTCTGACCATCGAGAGAGGTTACGAGAAGAGAAGAAAGATCTGCATGGTAGAGTGTGGAGGTCTCAATGCTTGATGCATCAACTCCTAAACACGAGAGGAATGTTACATGGTTTGAGATGGATAGCCTGTTTTCTACAAACAAACAAGAGCGGAGGCAATGCGGGTGGAGTCGAGTGAGAATCGATGGATTAATAGGCAAGGTTCTTGAGGTATCTGGGATCTTGGAAAGTTCAAATGTCATCCGTTAGGGTTCCACTTGGTGTGTGGTTGTTTTTGCTATGTAAAGGAAGAAGGAGGTCTCTTATGTGATAAGCAGGGGAAAAGCAGTGTTGTTTTGAGGTCTTATTGCACGTAAGGTTCTTGTAGAAAGCACGAGACCAAAAGTGTTTTCTTCTCCTTTTCTTACTGTCTTCATCCCCTTGTTTGTGCTGAGTAAGATCCAAGAAAGAAATCAAGGAGTGTTCTACAGTATTTTCGGTAGGGGTGTTTTTTAACAGTGGCTAGCTTGAAGCTAGGGTTAATGTAGAAAATCAGTAAACACGGAAATAAAGTCTTCTTGATTCTAAAACCTGTCTTCTCTCAATGTTCTCCATGCTTGTCGCTTGTGGACTGCAGCGAGGGCATGGATCTAAGGGGAGTCATGCCATGCTGTGATTGCATGGGATGTATGTGCGGTGTGGATAGAATTTTCTGAGGAAAGGAAAGCTTCTTGTATCAATGGAGAGGCTAGGGTTTCGATGTAATTAGGAAACTTAGAAAAATGAATGAAGAACTACATTGATTATTTTGCTATCTGGTTTGCATGTTTTGAGTTCTTGGCATGAGTATACCATGGTTCTGAATATGAAATCGGCAAGGCCGATCATGTGCTCGATGAAATGCCTGAAAGGGGTTTTCAACCATGGAAGCACTATGTAGACATGGCAGTGGTGTGATGCTGTGGGTAAAGCTTGCATGGATGAAGGTGGAAACATCCCTTGGTGTGAGGCTACAGTTGGGGCATTTTCTGGTGGTGTGTGGTTGTGTATAGGAGAACTGAAAGAAAGTAGAGGCATGGTGAAATGTCCTCTGATGCTCAGTGGCCAAGGTATGAGAAGGTGACATGAGAGAGCTTGCTGGTGGTGTTAACCATTGTGTGTGTGTGTGTGCGGGGGGTGGGGGAGGGTATTAGGTGGGCGTTGTGTTTCTCATGGTGCCTCGGTGTGAAGTTGTTGGGTGCTAAGGAAAAGACTGATCTATGGTGTGGGTATGGCACAGAGAGAGAAAGGCCAAAATAGGTAACTGTGTGGGTCATTCTTCAAGCATGCAATGTGGGCTGCATGTTCTTATGGAGAAGTGCAAAAGTAATTTCTTGTAGCCGATTGATAACCCAGAAGACATATCCATCATAGGTAATAGTTTTCATGTGTGGTGAATACAGCAGTGAAGAATGCACAGGAGCCATGGAAGCACATTTTCCATGTGTGAGATGTTTCTTTGTAGCTTAGAAAACACAAAGGGAAGTGAGACAGTGAGGGATTGGGGTTCTGCATGAAAGCCTACATAAATTCAGTAGGTGGTATTGATCTTCTGTACACACCTAAGAAACATTCCATAAATGAAAATCTTTTGCTTCTCTCTTCATATGTGAAAGTTGCCGCCATGAAGGTTTGGCTTAAAAATGAGGCCGGTCAGAGGAGGAGCACATGTGGTGGGTCCAAATACAGTGAAAAGAAAGAGCTTAAATAGAGGAGAGCTACATGCCGGGTAAGTGTCTCATCCTTTGGTGTGTGTGCTTCTTGGTTAAGAGGAGCAACATGAGATATGTTGTTGGTATGCAAGGTGGTTCTCATGGGTGAGGGTGAGACCATGGTGCGTAAAAGAGAGAAAATGAGAGTTCTGTTAAGAGTATGTGGTGTAGGCTTTAGGCTTAGGGCTAGAAAGAGATGGAAACAGGAAACGGTTGTTTGTCTTTGATCTCTTGATGCTGGGTTCATGTAAACTTGAATGCCTGAAGGTTGAACTCTTATCAGAATGGTTTGAAGCTACTTTAGATGGCCTTTAAACCTAGGGAAAAAAAAAAAACTCTCTTCCTCATTCTTTTCTTGACTGAATTCTGGAATGTCAATCACAACAAGGGGTCCATCAAAAGCCAATGGAACAACCAAACTCCTTCTGGATATGGTGCTCAAAAGGTGCAAGACCTAGAAATGATACCTGGTTTTAAGGTGGAGATTGTGGGAGAAACTGATATGAAGCCTAAGTAGATGAATGACTGCTTGAATCAGTTTCATGTTGCAATGCCAAAGACGCCCCATGCTGCAAGATTTCAACACTGTCTCGACATGGTGGGGGTAATGCATGTTGTTTGGGCAATAAGGGTTAGAGAGAGAGTGTGGTGAGGATGTCCTCTTGCATAAATATATTTTTTTTCTTGTCACGTGGAACTGCTCCTTTTCCCAACCCCTTGTCACATGGATAATAAAAATAAATATGTGTGGCTACATCACACTGAAGCCTTTGCAAGTACAGGAATGAAATTTGAAACAAACAAGCAAATTTAAAAAAAAAAAGGAAAAAGAAAAGAAAGAAATCCATAAGCACTCACATGCCTTGTATGTCCCCATTTGAAGGGGATGTCAAAACAGCTAGTTTTAGTACAATGTCCTTCATAAAAAACTAAAAAAGTACGAAATCTCACCTAAAGAAAAAAACAGAAAATAATGAGTTAATTTCATATTTACTATTCTTACGATGATGGCTTGATTCAATAAAAAATATCAATGACAAAATATTGAGGCAATGGCAAGCACACAACACTTAAGAGATGTTATCACACTAGAGAGGAAAGATTAGAGTCCAACCATGGTGTAGAAACAATGAGATCTTTGAACTCTGCAAACAAAATCACCTTTTCTAAATAATGAAAGTAATTAACTAAAGGCAAGGAAAAAACTTGATGGAACATAAATATAAAACCAGATTAAAAGGCAATATGGGAATTTGGATGTTCATAGAGTGGGAATTCAATAGAAGCATTATTGAGCCAGGCCTTGGCAAACCCCAAACTAAGATGCAACCTGCACTAGGACTGAAAAACGCAAGTTAAGAAATCATCCAGAATCCAAGTCACATATTGGTGAGAGGCTAACTTCTTCTAAAGGTAAGAGGCAGAATAACCAAAAGAGGGCCTCTTCATGCAAGATGGAACATCACATATAAATTCATAAAGCTGGCTTCGAAATATACACATCTCTCCACTCATAAGACGGTATTCACTCATCACTCAAAGAGGAGAATTAGAAAAATGTTATGATGAGCCCAATGGAACATGAAAAGTAAACATCAAGATATTCAAGAGAAAGACAACTGATGCAATTTGAGCTCTTTACCTTTTAACTTAAAGATAGAAAAATAAAAAATAAAAAAAATGATGTTCTCTCAAAAGAAGGGGAAACAACTCGAATGACATGCATTCAATAACACATTTGGAATACTCTAACAAGCAAATCCGTGATGTTTACTTACCAAGTTTGAGAAACAAAACAGATATGACATCCAAAATATGTTCATTTGGAATTCCATCACAGGTGCTGAGCGCATTCTCAAAGACAGCACATATGGACTTTATCGCACTTGATTCTGTACTCTCTAAAGCCATTCTTTCACTGATCAACAAAATCTTGATCCATATGGTGCTTCTTGACTACTTTTCAAAATAGTGGAAGCCTGTGAAGCAGTACTAGCCTCGGAAGTTAAAAGCCCTAAAAAACCCAGAACATATAACATGAATTTCAGAAGTATAGATGAAAAAGCACTTGAAAATACTGTGAAACAATGGTCACAAGAGAGAGAGAGAGAGAGAGAGAGAGAGAGAGAGAGATTAAATATATCTCACATTAACTAAAAATGAAGAAATACATATCTACGAAAAATTACTCAAACTATAACCTTAACTTTAAAATACAATTATCACGAGAACCTCTTTAATTTAAATACTTTTGCAGATCTAGAAACCACATGCTAACTGTTGATCTCTATGTTCACATATCAAGTGGAAAATGATTCCATTCTAACCGAGATTTTAACATCTTTCTCATGACCATAAAAAGAAACTCTAAAATTTCTTTTTAATTATTAATGACAGCAACCTTACTCGTCACTTATCTTCTTTTTTTCTCCTTTTCTCCCAAAAATTTAAGGTAAAATTAACTCGTAACACTAAAACATGCCAGAGAAGCTACTTAGTGTCATATAAGCAATAATTATGTGATGAGGGGCAATCCCAGATCCTAATACAAGGCTAGCTAGCCATGTACAAGAAATAGAAGATTAATCCAGTTCTTTGAATAAATAGTTTCTTCTACACTGTTTAATGAAAATGAAGAAAATTGATTTCTTCTACAACAAATTTTGTAACCTGCTAAAAATTAAAGAAATAAAAATAACAATTCTACTCCTATTGTGCTCCTTCCAGACATGGCATGCAACAATGAAAAGTGGATCAAAGATGGCTTGAAATATACAACAATGCCAAGGATAATACCAAATATAAAAATAGAATAAAATAGGATGAAAGTTCCCATATTTCAACTGAAATTCAATCTCAATCTCAATCTCAATAATTCACGCTTGATTACATAAGGACTGTGAAAAAACATGACAAAACCATGATAATAAAATTCAACAACAAATCACTCTCAACTTGTATTTGCAAATGGCTGTGCTCTACCTTTTTTTAAGAGGCAAACAAGAATATACCAAAGACTCCAATCAAAGAGTGGGGAACACACCTCAAGTACACAAGACGTATACAAAGGCTGCCAAACAAACAAACATAACCATGTCAAACAAGCACATAGAACAGTCTCTCACATAGAACACCTCAAACTAGCATATTCAAGAGGATCATCTGGAATATGTTGGCAAGTCCATTGGAAAAGGATACAAACTTAAGAGAGACTTGGCAGCTGATATAAGGTTTGAGCTCCACCTTCAAAGTCTCTTTTATCTCCCTCTCTACACAAACTACTTTTTAATGTACCAAGAAGTAACTTGAAATATAATAATACTAAAAAAAATACACAGCTCAGGAAAAATAAAAGACGTCCTATACCCAACTATGAACAGCAATACTTTTTTATTTGATAGGCAAAATAAGATAATCGGCACTTATGATAGAGAGTCTAACAAAAAAAGGGAGCCTAACAAAGCACATTAGTATGTATTAAACGACCAACTCTCCTGAAAGCTCAAGCTTGTAGGATTTGATTTAATATGAATATCATGCCTTTAACACCCTCCATCACGTGCAACCCCATACCAGCACGTGGAGAGTCAAACAAACCAAATAGAGTCGTTCATGGACTTTCAAATCAACAAATGGGGAATAAATAAAGAAAGAGGTGCGCTTCTCAAACCTGTGACCTCTTACCAAACCAAGCTCGATACCAATGTTACCACTATCTCAAAAGCTCAAGCTCAGAGACTCGCTACTATGAAAATCACGCCTTTAACAGTATGCAAGGCATGAAAAGGCCAATTATAACAAGAAGATATAAATGAATTTTAAAAAGATTTAGTTCTACACTATCTCCTAACAATTCTCAAATTAGAATGTTGATGCAATTGATACTCTTATACATCATGTTTTCTCAAGGAAATAGGTGAAGTTCTGTATGATAGATAAAGAAGTTCAGGAGGGATTAATTCCCTAAACCATTATTTTATAACCTCTTCTAAAGATGCTCAAGTGGTCATTACGAGATGGAGAAGTCGGGATCTAAGGTCGATAACGATGAGTTAAAGACAATGATAATGTGTTACAATTTATTTGAGTGGATTTGCAATGCCTTTACTTAAGAAATGCTCTTACTAAATTTTGTAATTTAATGAACAACGTGTCCTTTCATCCATATAACTCTCTATCGAAGTTTTGTACTTAAAACAATTCAATAACCGACAAGAGGGAAGGCATAAATGCCTTTTTGGGAAGTTGCACAATCACTCCATTTCTTTGAGTGATGATGATGCTTTGATTTGGTTAGAGACAAAATTGGTGATTTTTTAGTTGGGGTTCTTCCATCACTCCTTCCCAAGTAGGAGGGCATAGTCTTTCCCTTATGAAAACAGAGAAAAAGAAGGAAAGACTTCAAAATTTGTGAAACTTCAGACCAAGCAACTAAAGTTCTTTTTTATATCTATTTTGGGATTGGATTAGATTGTATATTAAGGATGATGTTATGCGACTGTTAGATTTTTAAAAATTGGTTAGATCTACACAAGGATAAGGAAAGGCATACCTGCAACAGAACGAAATACTAAAGGAAGATTTCTGATCCATGAGCTCCAGCTGTCCCATCATCAAGTTTGTCAAGAGTGCCTTCCTTAACAGAGTTAAGCGTACCTGATAACAGTGTCTGCAGGATTCTTTTCTCCCAAAATTACATATGATGAAAGAGAATTTATAATGTTATCTGCCTTTGGAATGATAACTTCCACCCTTGATGTTTCAAAAAGAGCTTCAATGATTTTAAGGATGTGCCTTGTAAGAGCTGAGAACTGAGCATTCATCAGCTTAAGCAGTTCCAAAAGTAATTTAAACTAACTTTCACATAAAGATATGGAACAATGAGTTTCAGTACACCCAAAATATGGATAATCTCTAGATTCTCAGGTTTAGACCCATCAACAGTTGTTGAGGAATTTAACCTAACCACCAAAGGTATGTAACTTTTGAACAAACAAAATACAAATTTGCTCGCCTTCTTTGTGACTGAGGTGGACTGAAAGGATTGACAAACCCTTTCAATACAAACTTGAGCACATTTGCGAACCTGCAACAATGAAATAGAAAGATTTTTTTATCAATAACAATGAAATAAAAAATGGTAATGTAAACAGGATGCAGAGAGCGCTATCACTAACTATTTGAGTTCAGCTGAAACAAATATAATCATTTACTGAACATAAACGATTGAATTACTTCACATTATACTCATTACTTATCCACCCAATAAAGATTCACAAAAACACGGTCAAAAGCCAATTAGAGCCTGACGACATTATGGATTAATTTATTTGCTTATCAAGATACAAATTCATCAAAAGCACCAGTCAAAGCATGTATAAATCCAATAACACGTGAAGTGCAACAATCTAGACAAATCGAAACAGAAATCATTTTCCATGAAAATTGGACAAAACCATACCTTTGGTCGTTTATCTACCGAGAATTTGAGAAGCGTTTCGAATCCCAATTTCACCGAATCCCAATCCTCTGAATCACAGAAACCCACCTCAAACCCCCAAGCACTTTACCAGCCCTGAAACTCGATACTGTCGCTACTTCACCACGGTTCTGCAAATACTGAATTGCGAACCGACACCGCCTCAGCCGCCTTTGGATGTGTGATCGCCTGTGCCGGCACCGCAGGCAGCACCATCGAAAGCAGAGTAGAGAGGGCGGCAATCTCCGTGGCGTCTAGGGCCTCGGACGAGTTGGTAATAGTCGTAAAACAGCACGAAGTAAGATACTGGCGTAAGCGGCAAGTCTTCGGCAGTGATGATCGACCGAACGGCGGCGGCGGTGGCAATGAGGTGGCGGTGTTGAGGGGCGGAGGACTTGGAGTAACGGTCCATTAGGCTTTGGCAGATGTCGGAATTTTCAGTGAAGATGGTATCCGCCTGTTTCTCCTCTTCTGTAATTTCATCCTCTTCCATGGCGTTAGTGTTTTTCATGGCGGTTGATTAGGGTTTTAGACCCTCGGGTTTATGCGCCTCTGGGTTTTAAAGTACATTCCCCTCCAACTCAAATCCCTTCCCTTCCGCCTTTTATTTGAATTTAACGTTGCGATATTTATATTTTAATTGTTTTTTGTTGATAATATTTTAATTGTTTATTCATCTTCAAAATAATAAATAAAAATACGTTTTTCGTTCTCCGAAAGAATCTAAAACCCCATTTTGAATGACGTTCTATTTGGATGTTAAACATAATTAAATTTAAATCATTTTCTCATTTATATGTCTAATTTATAAAATCATTAACGTTTAGCATATAAATAGAAAGGATTCCTCATCATGCTTTCAGTCGGAAACAATTTACTATATTTTCATTAAATTGTTTAGGTTTTGTTAAATACGACGATATTTTTTTTTTTTTGGATAAATTGCTTTTAATATGAAATATAGTTCTTTTCACAACTTGCAGCTTTTAAAACTTTTAATAACCGATCTCAAAATCCTTCATAGTATCTCCAAAAGGAATTTTTTTTTTTTTTATTTCAAATTGGTATTTTTTTTTTATATTTATAAATATGAAGCCCATATTTTAAAGAGTGAATTTTAAAAACAATCTCTATTTTCAACTTAAAATCACTATTTATTCTTCAAATATTTACTTTTTAAAATTATAATATTTTAAAAATATGATATATGAAATAATTTTATTTATATTTAAATATAAATATAAAATTATATTAAATAAATACATTATAAAATAAAACAAATATTAATAAAGTTTTACCATTGCCATTAAATAATAAAGGCAGTTCAAAACGCAGTTCAAACATCTGATTAAAAACTGCTCGCATCAAAGAATAGTCCTTAATAATATCCCCCAAATGTAAACACTCAAAACTAAGGCTCAATTCACCCATTTAAGACTCCAGAAATTTCCAACGAATCAGATATGTTAAAAAACACTAATCTCCACCACCAGAAAGAGTGACATTTCCCACTATTACTCATCAATTATCCCTTATTAATCGCTTTACGATAAAGGAATAAAATCTTCTCACCCAATGGGAGTGAATATCGTATCATCCTCCAACAAGAAAGATATTATTCAAATAATATCATCCAATCCATGAAAAGCTTATCACGATCATCCATTATAAATACCAGTCACCCCATCGCAGCTGGGCGACGCCAGACGACGCCACGTAAAATTCATTCCCTAAGGAGTCGATCTTCTTCCCCTGAAAGACCGACGACGCGATCTGAGAGGCAACGAGCGAGCCCCCGCCGATCCCGCTTTGTTGCTTTTGCAAAGGAGTCCAATCGCGGTGGGAGTTAGCGATCACCTCGAAGAATTCAAGCACGCTCCAAATTTCGCCCACAAAAGATCACCGGGCCACATCTACGGAACAACTGCTCCTTTACAAATAAAGTCGACCCTCTCAATGAACATGGTGTCAACTCGGACCAGTTATGAAAGAACGCCTAATCCTCCAAGGATGCAAGACCAACCATGCGACGCGGGACACCGACCTAAGGCGTGTTGGGACTCCGTGCAAAGCCAACACGGATGAGCGGAGGCGCTTCGCATCACCAATCAGCACTTCACGGGCGGAGTTAGAAGAACTTACTGCAGAAATACGACGCCCCCAAGAGACGCGACAGGCCCGAAAAGACCAAAACTCTGTTACCCGAGAAGAGCAACACTTCTGACCGCCGCAGGCTTCGATGGGAGACTGAGAAACTAGCCACACCGTGAGCATGATCCTTACTAACCCCGAGGATCGCAACGGCGAGAGGTCGCGAAGCAAAGCGTTCAAGTGACATCTAGCAAAGAATCAACCATACGGTTAATGCAGAGCCAGCCGAATTTCTGGGCCCCACATGCCCTAGTACAACAAAAAACGACCCTCCATTCACCGCCGAGGCGCCGGTGACTTCCCTCCGACAAAAGTTCAAAATGTCGTAGATCGAGACATTCGACATAACAAAAGACCCCATAGACCACCTCAATACGTACAAAAATCGGGATTAACTACATATCGTGATCCCGCACGATCCAGAGCCTTCGCTTATCACACTAAAGTACTCAAAGATTCCGGCTTCTGGCGCAATTGCACCCGCCGCCTTCCATCTAAATGCTCACATAACTTTCCATCACATTCGTCTCCCACTCTATCGAAGCAAGGACGTACAGGAAGCCGAGTTATCACCTTCTGACCATAAAACAAAGCTCTCAAGAAAGCCTGAGGTCGTATGTTCAAAGGTTTAACACGGAGTCGCTAAAGGTGGATATTCTCTGCATTTATGAAGCTCTCGCACACGTTTCACTGTGGGGCTAGTCAGGTAGTCGAAAGACCGATGTTCATCTCAAAGAACCCTCAGTAAGTACGGCCGAGGTCCTTGCCAAAATGTAGAAGTATATCAACCGTGAAGAAGCCCCATTCAAGCAAAGAAGCCTTTACTCAAAAGGAAAATAAAGCAGGGCGATAAAAAAGCAGAACGGGGTTCCCCAAGAGACAAGTGTATGGGACAGATCTCAAGGAGGAGCAGAGAAATGCAGAGCGGTCCCCCGACAAGACAGTGGAACGCTGCATCGCGAAGGACCACATCACCGAAATAAGTAGCAAATGATATTCACCTCGGAAGAATACAACCCTATGACAAATTTCATGGTCGCAGTCCTACGCCATACAACATGAAAGTTTCCTGAGGTGGCCATCCCAGATGAAGTCAGACCCCACTAGAAGAGACGACACCAAATACTGTGAGTTCCACCAAGGTCATGGACACCGAACAAATGACTGCATCCAGCTAAAAAAGGAGATTGAATACTTGATCCGACGTGGACATCTCAACCGATATGTGGCCTCAGAAGGGCAGGAGCAAGTCCAGCCACCACCACCTCGTCAACCAACCCCGCCTTCAAAGATCACCGCCTAGATAAATCCATGTAATTCCGTGAGGGCTCGTGCAGGAGGTGGAGAGTCCGGCCTCACCAGAAGGCCCACTCACAAAGATCATATCGGGGAAACCTTAGAAGTACAAATAGTATCTAAGCTTCCTCGCTGGATACTACCATAACCTTTTCAGACTTCGACATGGAAGGCTGCTAACATCCCCATGACGACCCGCTTGTGATAAAAACCATAGTAGCTAATAAATGATCCAATGTGGTCCCGCCAACAACTAGCTCTACCGATATCTTCTTCGCATCGCCGACAAACGGGCATTGGAAATGAGAAGCCAGAGCTACCAACGCGACGCCTACGCTGGTTCTCGTGGAGAAAGAGTACGCCTCGATCGCAGATTGTTAGTGATCACTTCTGGGAGACCCCCATGCTAGGCTACAACAACCCAAGTGAGATTCCCATAGTGTACGCCATATCGACCTTACAACACGCTAATGTGCGGTGCCCTCTCTCAATGCCATAAGGGTCGTTCCCTCCGCTTATCACATGGTTATCAAATTTCCAACTGCAAATGGAGTAGGAATGGTCCGAGGAAACCAATGCATAGCCAAGGAATGTTACTCAGCGTCAATGAAGCAAAACACGGTCAACAACATCTACATGGACGAGCTCGACATGCGAGACGAGGTAACCACTGACCCGCGCCTCGTAAGAATTGGGGAGTCAGACAATTTCGCCAGACCAAACAAACACCTCGTCTACATGTGGTCCAAGGTGGCGACATCGGGCCCTCTTATCCGTTTTCTGCAGCAGACACGGAGGTATTCGCTGGAAACAGGAAGACACGGGCGGGTCGACTCGCATTGATCACCCATGTTTAACGTCAATCCCTCCTTGTGCCTGGCCAAGCAAAAGAGAAGGAGTTTTTACTTCAGAAAGACGTAAGGCGACACGAAGAGGCCGCAAGCCCTCCAAGCAAAGGCAATCGGAGAAGCAGTAGTACCCGTATCGGTCACAACTGCTGTCTCTCGTCAAAAGCAAACTAGCGGTACTGCATCGATTTCACAAACATCACCGTGGCTCACCAAAGGATAGCTTCCCCACCCGAGCTCTCCCATTCCGGTAAGCCCCGAGGGAGAACTCCTCACTCTCTGCCCGGTCAGTTTCACTCAGAACTAGTGCCGCCCTGGTAAGAGAACGGGACAGGGTGCAACAACCAGTCTACTATTGCAGCCGAGCTCTAAGGGGAGCAGAGGAGAGGTACCCAAAGATGGAAAAGTTGATCTTGTCGTTGGTAATCGCATCTAGAAAACTCCGACCTTACTTCCAAGCTCATACCATTGAAGTCCCAACCGAATATCCGATGAAGCAAATACTGCATAAACTAGAAACCTCTGGAAGGCTGATAAAGTGGGCCATAGCCGGTTTAATTCGACATCGTGGTACAAATCGAGGACAATGGAAAAGGCAACATTCGCATTTCATCATGGAATTTACCTGAAGACGCTCTACGGGAGGCTACCCAACTAGCACCCGACCTCCCCCTCTAGAAATTATCCGCCGACGGGGCCGCTAACGCCCAAGGAAGCGATGCAGGGCTGATCCTAACCTCTCCGTGACAGATAGATACCTGAATACGCCTCACATTCGCTCCAAGCCTCCCAATAACAAGGCCGAATATGAGGTCAAGCCATACTAGATTCACCTCGCCCACTTCATGGAAGTAGATCACCCGGAGCAAGGAGCGACCCCCAACCGGTGGTAAACAAAGATAAGACTCCACGAGGCCGAGGTGAAAATATGGGATCTTATATCCTAAAAGGTACGAGAGTTGCTTAAGAAGTTCATATGAGTTTAGGTTAAACATGTACCAAGATCAGAGAATTCAGTCGATGCCTCAAACCAATGACAACCCTGCCACAAGAAGACCCAGCAGATCGATACCCATCGAGACCTCCGTAACCCTCAATAAGCCGCCGACAACCCGAGAAGTCTCCCTGTGATGTTCGAACCGAGTTGGATGGACCCCATATGGGATTACTTGGTAGATGGTACATTGCCAAAGGAAGCGTCCAAACTCAGAGCAAAGTCGGCAAGATTCACCGTTCATCGGGGAACCCTTTATAAACGAGGCTTCTCTGCGCCCATTCTTAAGTGCGTAGGGAAGGAAGACGTCAACTAAGCATACTCGTGTAGAAGTACACGAGGACATACGTGGCAACCACATCGAGCTCGCACTCGCGTGGAAAACACTAAGGCGGGTACCATCGCACACAATGCTCAAGGACGCGATGTAACCGTTAGAAATGCAAAAGTCACGAGCACGCCAAGATATCTCATCTCCCATCCGGTCGCTGACGCCGTCACAAGCCGCCTTTCAACAACGCGGGCTGGTCGGGACCCCCTACCCATCGAAGGGGCCAATGCAAATTTATCATCGCGGGTCGCGGGACTACTCTTAACAAATGGGCCAAAGTCGAACCCCGCAACAATCACAACGTATTGCACTGCACTTTGTCCGGCGCCTATAATATGCAGGTTCGGGGTCCCGAGGTCCCTCGTGTCCAATAATGGGAAGCAATTCGACAACCTTAGGCTCAAGGATTTCTGCGCTGAGCTCAAAATCAAGAACTACTACTCATCCCCGCCATCCGCAAATTCAACGGGTGCTGCAGGTCACTATAAGGACTCCCCAAAGGCAACACCGAAACCAAATTGAAGATCTTAAAGGAAATGGGTAGAGTACCTCCCCGAGGTACATGGGCATTTAACTACGCCAAGAAGTCACGATCAGAAACCTCGTCGCTTTCGCCTGTATCAAGCAAGAGATCCGCCGAGGCTCCACTAAAATCTCCCAAGGATTGAACTAGCAAACATCGAATAACGAGGAGGTCCTTCGCTTAAACCCTCGGATCTCCTGTAAGAAAACGTGGAGCGCATCCTAAAGCGTATGGAAGACTATCACAGAAGACAATGAGGTATTAGCGACCAAAGGGTCAAGCCCGTGGAGTTACAAGCCAGCGGTGACCTAATTTGGGAAACTTCGCCAAGAAGGAAGCGACCCCACACACGGGAAGTCGAGACCTAATCGGAAGTGGCCCTCACATCGTATCTCGCATAATCCGACTGCACCAGAACTCCAAACGGAATAAGGAAAAACCCTACTCCATTCATGGAACGCTGAACACCTAAAACGGTTCTACCAATAAGACCTCGGAACTTAGTCTGTAATAAAGATCCACCATCTTGATTTCTAATAACACTATATTTCCATTTTTAAGTTGTTTAATGTTATGGTGGGCCAAACAATAAGTTACAATGATAAAAGCTAGAGCTACCCGCCGAAGGGCCCGGGCGGTTAAGCCGCCGTAATTCACAAAGATTGTTCTTATTTCAAAGGAGCTACAAATAAATACAAATTTCATTACATGAAGGTTACACCACCTTAGAATTACAAAATCTCCCTTTGCATCTCAAAAATTACAGTTAAGCGAAAATCGTTCTTCACATCGGCCTACACCCTGTCAAGGGCAAAAAAAAAAAAAACCATAAGAAAGGGAAAGAGAAAGAGAAGAAGAGAGAGTGCGAAAGAGAAGGAGAGAGGGGGAGAGAGGAAGAGAAGGAAAAGGAGAGAGAAAAAAGAGAAGAAAAAAGAAAGAAAAAACGGAGAAAGTTGTACTATAAGTTTTTTCAAGTACATTGCCCCCTTCGGATATGTTCCCTAACACAGTCCCATCATTGGGCATAGCTGAACAACACACTTCCATAAGTGAGAAACTAGGGAAAAACACAACTCCTAAAATGCAGAGACCATCGACACTAAATGCTCCGCTCAACATCACCGTGATAAACCCTATGCAATGGATGACCAAACCCCTCGACACTTCATCATACGACCGACTATGCCAAAGAAAGGATGAAGGTTGGAAGCATAACACCATCACGTAGGAGCCGCTTATTTATGCGGAGCCATGGCGCTTGGGAAGTCGCGAATCCGCTCCAATTTTCCATAACCGCATTAAAGCCACACGTCTGCTGGAAGGAAGACGAAGCGGTCTTGGGGCCGCCAAGAACCCAAAGAGCTGGGTTCGTGTGAGGGTCTTAGCGCCCAGGAGCCCAATATCTCAATTAGTGTATGGTCTTGGGCCCCAGAGCCCTGTGAGTCTTCGCTCGTGATAAGGGTCTTGGGCCGCCCGTGTCTCTGGGGGCAGAGCCGGGTCACAGGAGGTCCTGGGCCTGAGTCCCATACATCTCGCCCGCGAGCCTCAACAACGCAGAGGGTCTCAAGACCCCGGAGCCAAGTAGTCACCTGCAAAGCTCAACAACCCGAGCTCCAAGAACCAAATTTTCAAAGCTCAGCGCATGAGGGTCTTGTAGTATCCCTGAGCCCGCAAGAAGCAATTTCGCAGAGATTAACAACTCGAAGGGTCTTAAGATCTAAGAGCCCAAGATCTCACCGTTAGAGGTCTAGAGCCCGAGCCCAAGAGTTTCACCGTAGAGCTTAACAAACAGAGGGTCTGGGAAGGCCCAAGAGCCCGTGAGCTTAGTTCGCTGAGGGAGGATCTTAACCTCAGAGCCCGCAAATTCGTATCATAACATAACTACTCTGTGAAGACCTCAAGCCGAGAACCAAGGCAGCTCAAATCGACGAAACAGGAAAAGGAGCGAAGAAATTAATCAGTGAATCTTGGTATATCAACAAATAGTCAAAATTAGAAGCAATACAAAAACTCAGGCTCCGCGCTAGGATACACAAAAAAAAAAAGAAAAAAAAAAAGAAAAGAGAGAAAGAGCCTAAACTCCCGAATGTGGCCGGGGCCCGACTTGTCATGGTAGGAGTTAAAAGGCATACCCTAGTAGCGAAGGTGGTGGCTAGCCCTGGTGGAACCCGAGAATCGCTAAGCAAGGAGCATGATCGTGGGCCCCCAAACACCTCCTAGCATTCCGCCTCAACCTCAGCCTCCGAGGCAGATCCGTCAACCTTCTCATCAGAAAGCTGGATGTTAAACTCCAGGTTTGGGAAAGCTTAGGAAGCCCGACGTTGAAAGGCAAGCCACCGTAGCCCATCGGGTACAAATTTCGTCTCAAGCTCGCTATCATTCGCCCTCCGATCAGCCCGCAGCCTCCCGCCTCTCGCAAGGTCCATCCGAAGCCCGCAAGCCCTCCGTCGCACCCACAAAGTTATCCAGCCCTCGACGGCCCGCTCCAAGGCCGCCATCTGGGCCCACAAGTCACCCTCGACGACCCTCGCAACTCCTCTCCTAGCCACCACACTTGTCTCGCCGACCTGTCTCCTTCCGGCCTCCTTTCTTTATCCTCGACCCGCGGCCTCGCCACCGAAGCGTGCTTAGTGTTGACTTCAGGCTTCACGAGTTCCCGGCCGCTCCCATTCCACAGCACCACTCTCCTGAGGTCGTGAAGCAACCTACCTCGTAAGACTTCGCAACCCCTCGGCGGAGCCTCTTCTAAGGCTGGCCCTTCTTGCCAAGCCTTTCGCATAAGTAGCCACCTACAAAAAAAAAAAAAAAAAAGAGCAAAAAGTCAGCTAACCAAACTAAAACAATAAAGAAAAAGATCGACGAATGCACTTGGATGCACAGAGGCGGTTCCCTGAAGCAAAAGAGTCAGAGCCTCCTCGACAGGCAAGACACCCACCCTCTTGAGGTCAAAGTCGCGCAGGATGGAGGAAACAGCCCCGGCGGCGAGCTCCACATGAGAAAGCAGAGAGTCCTCATCCCCTGCAGCCTCAAAGCGATCACGATTCTCCGTCATCTCGTCCGGCATTGTAAGAGGGGGAGCAGCGCCCCGCGACGTGGGACCCCAAACCGAAATAGGGAGAACCTCCAAGGGAGGCTAATTCGCCCTCCCCAAAAAGTCTCCAGCCTCGGCGGCGGACGAAGGCGAGGAGGAGGCCCCCACCTGGTCTCACCTCGGAGCGTGGGGCACCGCGAGCTCCTGGAGGCTTCGCTTCACATCCTCTTCTTCACACACCTCTGTGGGGGACCTAAGCTCTCCCCGTAGCTTCAAGGGGATCCAAATGTAGGGTGAGGAAGATTTGGGGATGGGAGGCTTCATGGCTGAGAGGGGAGAGGATCTCATAAAATGAAGTCGGGCAGGCCTTGCACTAGACGATCCATGAATATCCGACCTGATGAGCTAGGACAGGCACTCACAGGGCGTACTTCACTCAACTTCCGTTTCACTCTCATTCAAGACTTGTAGATCGAGGGCGCACATTCTCGAAATATACCCTAGTTAGCTTTCTGACTACAGTGATATTGCTCTTAAACTAATTTTTCTAAAATAAAATAAGAGACCCGAATGAATATTAGAGACAAGGGTAAGTGGTCATTTACCACTTTAGGACCTAGTGGTCATAAATGGGAAAGACTAGGGGTTAATGTCTAAAATGCTTGAAAATGAAATGTAAATAGAAGGAGTTATGAGATTCAAGGCAATTAGAGAAAATATGGAATAGAAATAATAAAGAATGAAAGGGCTTAAGTGTAAAAATGAGAAAAGAGTTTAAAAATGCAAAGGTCAAACATGGCCTTAGCAAAAAAATGGGATAAGAGCAATTGGTCTCTCATTTTTGAGAGACCAAAAACATAAAAGAGAGAGAAGAAGGGGAGAAGAAGAAAAAGAGGAAGAGAAGAAGAAGATGAAGGAAGAAGAAGAAGATAAAAAAAAAAAGGTATGGAAACTAACCTTGAGTATGGAACTATATGGAATTATAAAGTTTTGAATGGTTTTCAATGCAATTGTATGGTTATTATCTTGCCCCAAACCTAGGGTTTGTTAGGATTTCATCATAACCAAAGATGTACTGAAATTAGGGTTGGTAAAACTCTAAATGGCACAAGATGGTTATAAAATCCTCCATTTTAGGTTGGATTCATGGTTTAATTGAGATTAATTGAGTTAGGGTTTAGAACAACCCACCAATCATTATGTTTGGCCTGGAGTATGGGTTACGACCCATACAATGGTTTCTGGATAAATTCACATGGAAGTTTTGAAGAAGGGATATGTAAACAAGATGAATTGAGTAAAATCGAGATTATAAGATGAATTCGAGTGGTTTTGATGTGTATATATAGTATTGAGTTGATTTGGGTATCAACATATGGAAAGATGGAAGAAAAACACACATTCTAGGCATTTTCGGAGACCTGCACTCGACACCTTGACTCGCACCGGCATGCCCCTCCGAACCGAACGTAAAATTTAAGACAAAAAGCGGAATAGGTGGCCGTACACCCATTGCTTTGACTACCGATCGATTTTAGCCATAACTTGCTCATTTCTTATCCGATTTGAGTGATTCAAAGTGGCTAATTAAACTAGACTTCAAGGAGAACCAAACATCCAAAAATAGGAATCGTCAAATTCTGACTCTAAGTGGCCTATAAATTCACTTAAATTGGGGCTATGTGCAATCCACTCTCGTATCATGATGATCATAGAGTAAATCCGAGTCGCTTATAACATAACTCGAGTTTCTTGCTCGACCGGGTGATTCCGGGGCTGAGAAGAACTCCAAAGACCTTAGCTTTAAATGAGTACAAGGACCCAGTGTCAAATATGAAGTTAAGATCCCCGAAAATGACAAAAGACAATGGCTATTGCTGCTGCTGCAGGTGCTACAAGTGGCTGATTTTCTTCACGGCTTGCAACTTGCATAATTCCTTCGTTAGGACTCCATTAATGGGTATTCTTGGACTCTATGGAAAGCTCATTGAGTCTGAATCTAACCATATGCTATTTAATGGCATTGCACCATATCTTGTCCTAAAACTGAGTTGTTGTACTGCTGCATTCAATCGCCGTTAAAGTTAAATGGAAATACATGGTAAGAAAGGATATAGCTATGAACAAGAAATATAAATATATGTAGATTTGATATGTAAAAGAGTATAGGTAAGAAAAGTACATACGGGTATCAAAGGAAGAGTCTCTGTTTTGTACTCCTACGGGAGATAGGATAGTTTGATAACATATAAGTATAGAAATGTATAGGGATATGTCAAAAGATATGATAAGTATATGTCGAAAGATATGATAGGTTTATGTCATAAGATACAATAGTCTGATAGAGTACATGAAGATATAAGTTAACAAGATATAAGATGTTACATGTAGATTATATGATATGAATATATGATAGACATACCGAAATGAATAAGATGGAACATGCTAAGAACACATGATAGAAATGCGTAAATGCTAAGAACGATAGAGATAAGTAAAAGATGACAAAGCACAGGAATGGGAACAAGTACACGAATGATAGGTACATATATGAATATATGAATGAGTAAAAGCATACATGATAGAAATATAGAAAGTACAATTTAATACTAAATCATGATGTAAAACAATATTAAAAGGATATGATGCATAAATGATATAAAGTGAATACGAATGATAAAGATATATATGACTATATGAATACAAGAGTGCATAGATGTATCTTACGATATATGATAGGATTACATATATGATACGAAGACAAAACTAAATGATAGAAAAAGATATGAATATATGTATTATAAAGAAATATGAGAATCATAATATGAAGCTACATATATGAGGACGAATACAGATTAAAGTAGTGATAGTATATATTGCATAAGCAATTATGATAACAATAGTTATTCATGCTTATGAGATATGTAATTTAAAATGTAATAAAGCTAATCATTCGCTGTAACCCAGATGGATGTAAAGGCATGCCTAAGGTGGAAAATACAGCTGCTGCAACATATAGACACGTATATCGATACTCAAGCCAGGCCGACATATGGACCTGGGCTTGATCACTTCCGGGAGTTCCGAAAGGGTCACTACATAAGACATGGCATGTGCCTCACCGTCTCGCACAAACGACGATACCTTCGCATTTACAGATCGAGATCAATCGGCTCTCTTATAAATGACAAGACCTTCTGGGCACATATGTGAGATCACCGGTCTCTGCACAGCTGATAGTAATCTTCCTACACATATACATTTCCGTATCCGTCCTAAGGTATCCTCCGTGCATGAACATAAAAGAAAAACAAGTATATGTACGTGAAATAAAAAGTATATGATACGATACTTAAAACATAACACCGCTACGCTACGAAGATAGACAATTACAAGCATCAGCAAGAAAGTATAATATGACAATATATGAAAAGCACATAGTACATGAAAAGTATATGAACAAGTATAATATATGAAAAGCATAGTATACGAAAAGCATATGAAAAATACAGTATATAAAAAAGTATAGTATATGAAAAACACAGTATATGAATATCATATGAAAGTATATGACAACATATGCAAGTATATGACAACATATGCAAGTACATGAAAGAGAAAGCCTTATGAAAAGTATAACAGGAAAAACAGTATATGAAATGAACAGTACAATAATATAGATATATGAAAATAGTACATGAATAGTACATTAATACAGCATATGGAATATACAAAGTATAGAAAAAAAAAAAAGAATACATAAAAAGTATAGATAGGAGATATGCCAAAGATACAAGATGTAACTAAAAGGTCGATACGCAATAAGAAATGTAAAGATGATAAGTCATAAAGTTATATGAATACGAGATAGATATATGAACGTGACATGTATAAGTTTCAGCTGAGCGCCACTCATTAGTGGTCGTCTGATGCTTATGTTCCCATCTGCTGAAGCTAAGACGGTGTCTAACCGTAGTACCAAGAGAGTGTTAGTGACGCGACATCCCACATCGCCAGAAAGCAAAGCCATCTCGTAGATGGGACGCTTCACTCCGCCATTACGCTCCGTTGTAATCTCGACGCTTTGTATTAGAAGTGTACATGTATGAGTATTTGCAAGTAAATGAGACTCGTGATATGTATATATTTTACGGACACCACTCCGCGTAGCTTTTCAGATATGTAAACGATTTTATTGGCGTAAATTGCTCATACTACAGGCCAAGTACAACTCAGAAAGAACAGTCAATAAGAGTCCCAAGATATAAACCATGATACCACGCCCCGACTCGGTCAATTCGCTAATCTGCCTGACCGGATCCGGCGGCGTGACAGAGTAGGGCACCGGCCGAAGGTCATGCGACCAAAGCAATGTCAGAAATATCTTATGACCTCTAAATACTAAAACAAACCAAAACGAAGGAGAGCTCACGTAGGTTCTCGGGGGTAGTCCAAACGGCAGGAACGCCAAGTGTGTCATCTCGATCAAAGGGATCAGACCCCAATGACACCAATAACAAAAATAACGTTACTTCCGTAACTTGTGCGACATGGAAGGTTCGAAATGATCAACTCAAGGCTGAAATGCTGGCATACATGGTAAAGCCTCTCGGTTTCCACCTCCTTTACACTTAAGAAATCTAAAAGCAGGGCAATACTAGAACACCCGTGCCTCGTCCTAAAACGACTAATAGCCCCACTTAACACCCGCAAATCGGGGGAAAGCTAAGAGGGGCGCATATTGAAATCCCGTTGTAACCCTTTTATGTAAGGATGCAGGAAGCGAGGCCGTTTTAACGCCACCTTAAAAAGCACACACCATCTTAGGTGATTGAACAACGTAAAGGGTCAACACGTCAAGGCACCAAACTCGATTCCCAAACGGACCCATATCGGGTCGCAAAGATCTCACCGTACAAAGGTCTCACCCGACTCAGGCTCCACGACCTCAAAGATTCTGGCGTACTCTCAAATATTCGTAGCCGCCTGATAATCGAATTTCATTAATTTTTCCTACCTGGTCTAAGGGAAAGGAGGCCCCCGGTGCTCCTGAACTACTACAACCAAACTGCCGCTCCTCTCCGCGGGTCATTCCCTAATTAGACGCCTCGGTAGGATTACTCTCTATGCGTAAAACAGAGGAACGACCAGGACCCATGGAGATACGCAGGGTTAAGAAAGGAAAAAGGAGAAATCGAAGAAAATGCAAAACCCCAACTGAGCACACCCTAAAACCTCGCGAGACTTCGAAACCAAAAAAACAGAGGAGAAGAAAAGACGTACCAAGGCTAGGAAACAAGACGAGGGACACCAACCCCAAGCAAGATATCAGGGACCACCAAAAGTAGTCCTGAACACTAGTCGGACAAGATTCGAGAAAAAAGAAGCACAAACTTGCAGAGGCAAAAAAGCTTCAAGAACAGGGGAACAAAGCGCAAACGGTCAGGGGACATTTTTAAGAAAGCTAAGGGCCACAGTCGAAATAAACACGAAAATCGAGAAGCCATCGTTATCACAAGACGTGGGATGATGACAAAGCCCTAATCAAACCCTTCCTGAGTAGCCACGTGGATATCACGCTTGATCCGAGAAGCGATATAGCCTCGCCACGCCGCTAGTCAAAGGCCGGGGGCAACCGATGGCTCAAATAATAAGGCCAAGAAGCCCAAGACGCAGCCTCAAACATCGGATTAAAAACAGCCCAAGACTAAAGAATAGGCCCCTTACCGGTATCCCCAAACGCAGCCCAAAACGTGGTCTAACTCTACCCATTTAAAAGATCGTAGCCCAATGAACTCAGACATAGAAAAAACACCCAATCTCCACAAATTATGAAAGTAAGATATTTCCCAATTATTGCCCATCAATTATCCCTTATTAATCAGTTTACGATAAGGAAAGAAAATCTTCCACATAGTGGGAGGAATATCGTATCATCCTCCAACAAGGAAATATATTATATAGTGTCATCATCAAACTATGAAAGTTATCATGATCACTCATTATAAATACCAGGGCAACCCATTGGTGAAAGGTACATAGACTTATGCACAGAAAATTCATTCCCTAAGCAGTTGATCATCTCTTCCTCCGGAAAGAACTGACTTACTCATCGGAGAGAATCCGCGAGCCCCGCCGATCCATGCTTATTGTTTGCGTATGATTCCAACGACGGAGTCAACGGGACCGGCCCGCCACCCAAGCACGCTCCAAACTGCTCGATTTAAAAACATCATCACTACATACAAAAATACATTAACTAAATGATAAAAGACAATATAAAAACTAATAAGGTGGTAAATCACCTCATAATTTCTACCATCATATTCATTACAATTACTAAAATTACCATAACTTGCATACATCAACTTTATTGATTTACAAGTTATTTTTTCAATAATCTCAATTTTTTTCACCTTGAAATACTCACACTCAAATGGGTTGGAAATTGAGTCAAGATTTTTCTCCATAATTTATTTTTCTTGTATTTTACATTCTAACTCTTATTTGTTGCTTTCATTTTCAACTTGTAGCATATATTAAAATCATTTTACAATATTATATATGAAAAGTATTATTATGATAATAAAATAATGAAAGGATAATAGTATAATAATAAAATAATATGGTAATACTATTATTAAAATACGCCACATCATCTCTATATTTAAAGATATGAATAATGAATCTCAAAATATGGATATACATTATTCATGTCTCTATTTTAGAGATTAAAATAGAAAAATTTTGAAGCATGATTTTTACTCCAAAATCTCTATATATAAAGAGATATAGTAAAAAATATAGCTATTTTTTTTACATCCCTAAAACCCTCCATTTTCAAAAAGTGAAATTAGCACGTTTGTTTATAGTTTTTGAATTGCTTATTTAAAAACAAGAAGAACAAATAAAATATAGGGAACATTTAGTTACAAAAAGTTTTGTTATGAAAAAACCTGAATACAAAAAATACTAAATTCATATAAGAATAACAATTTTCAAATAACAGTAAAATAATATTCTTATATTTTAAAATTTTATTCTCAAGTACAGCTTTCAAGAGCATAAACCAAACATGTACTAAAAATATGTTTTGTTTCCATTTTTAAAAAATTGTTTTTATGTTATTAAAAACAAAAAGAACATGTACAATGAAAATAAAACCCGCCCTAAATTATTTTCCAATGTTTCTCAATGAAAACAATAAGGTAATTTATCTAAGTGAGATTTTTATTTTTTAACTCCTATTTCATCTAATAAGAAATTTCAGAGTGAAATCATCAAAACTATAAATATGAAAAAAAAAAATATTTTTAATTTTTGGCTTGCTCTGTGTTTTTGTTTATGTTTTTTTTTTTTCCCTCACAAAATTGTGGTATATATATTGGAAGAGTTATTTCACAAAACAGGAAAATATATGTTGGAGGAGTTCATCCTTTTGGTATCTATCTTGAAAGAGTTCATCCTTCCAGTCTATCTGTGTATATATCCATGTCGTCCAAACCCAACCCATCCCCAGGAATATTGGATTTCTCCCAGTCAACTCACTCGCCTCACCCCAAATCCTCAAAACCCATCTTCACCACCCGTAAAACCCTAATTTCATGCAAGAAATCCAGGAGCGCTTTGGAAGAGAAGAAGAAGGTGGTGTTCGTCGACTACGACAACGGCGAGCACCAGGTTTCCACCCATGTTTCTGGACTCCGAAAATCTGACATTCCCAAACGGTACAGATTGCGGGTCAAAGCCGATAGGTTTCAGAAGGATTGGAGCGTTTCTGAGGTGGTTGAAAGGATTTTGAAGCTCAGCCAGTGGGACGATGTAGAGGGCATCTTGAATCACTGGGTCGGCCGCTTCTCCAGGAAAAACTTTCCACTTCTTATTAGGGTAAGAAATGGAGTAAATTGGATACAGTTTGAATTGAAGTGAAACTAATGTAATGTTCTTGCTTTTGTTCGTCATAGGAGATAACCCAAATGGGTTCTCTTGAACACAGCGTACAAGTATTCCGGTGGATGAAGAATCAAAAGAACTACTGCGCTCGGAATGATATTTACAATATGATGATCAGGCTCCATGCCAGACATAATAGAGTCGATCAGGCACGCGGGTTGTTTTTCGAGATGCAAAAGTGGAGGTATGCTTGCTTGTTAAAGTTTGGATCTTGCATCCCCTTTATATTCTCTTTACTGGCTATTCAATTGACAATTCTGGGTTAGATGGAAAAAAAGAAAAAAAAAACTTGGCGATTGTCTCATTATTTACATTTGATGTTTTGATGGAAGGTGCAAGCCTGATGCTGAAACTTACAATGCCCTCATCAATGCACATGGTCGAGCTGGTCAATGGCGATGGGCAATGAATATCATGGATGACATGCTCCGTGCAGCTGTGTGTATTCTTATTCTTCTTCCCTAATCAATCTTAATGGGTTTAATTGATGTGAGATTCCTTCTTATCCCTTTTCATGTTTGGAGTCATCAATCTATAAAATCTTTATCATTGATCATTGTGTGTGTTTTAAATAAAAAATTTATTGTGTCACTTGTTGATTTTCTTCATTTTACATCATTTTCCTTGCAGCATTTTTTTTTTAATTTTTTCTTTAAACGAGAGGATACTTTTTATTAATTAATATAAATTTAAGCCTGTATGTGCTTATGTGTACTTATGGATTGATTTACTATTGGGTTTTGATATCTAGTTCAACAGAGGTTTGAAACTACTGGTCATCTTTGACCACTCTTGTTTTAGTGTCTCCTTTAGTATACCAGGTTCTTAAAGGAAATCAGCTTAAATAATTGACTTTTGTGAAGGATGTGCTTTGAGGTCCCTTGAAATATTACTGTACTGGTTGAAAGGAATATAGATGTTTTGGTTCTTTAGTTTGTAGGATTTTTGGACAAAACTTCATACATCATATGCTAATTGCATCAGAGAAAAAAATGCAGAATGCAGCATCAACTATTAAAACATGTGCTATTTATAGTACAACTTGAAAAGTTTAAACCTTAATTTTACTGGGTCTGATGTGTGTTTGTCACTAATTTTGGTCATTCTGTAGTTCATGGATGGCAGTCATCAACGACACTCTGTTCTATTTTTAATATGCTAAAATCTTGAACAGTCTGTGACTATGCAGATGATTGGATAATCTATTATTTCTTGATTTCTTGCTTGTTGTTGTCCTTAGCATCCTCTGCCATGAATTTGAGAAGACTTTTAACTGTAACATTTGGATGCAGATCCCGCCAAGTCGATCAACTTATAACAACTTGATCAATGCATGTGGATCTAGTGGAAATTGGAAAGAGGCTCTGAATGTCTGCAAGAAAATGACAGAAAATGGAGTTGGCCCAGATCTAGTGACTCACAATATTGTTCTATCTGCCTATAAAAGTGGGAATCAGTATTCAAAAGCGCGTGTCCCATTTGAACTAATCAAAGGAACAAACATCTCGCCAGACACAACTACCCTTAATATTGTGATATATTGCCTGGTAAAACTTGGACAGTATGGGAATGCCATTGATATTTTCAATTCAATGAAGGAGAAAATATCAGAATGCTGCCCCGATGTTGTAACATTCACTACCATTATTCATTTGTATTCTGTATGTGGCCAGATTGAAAATTGCCAAACAGCATTTAACACAATGCTTGCGGTAGGTCTTAAGCCTAATATTGTTTCATATAATGCTCTATTAGGTGCATATGCTTCACATGGGATGCATAAGGAGGCTTTATCGCTTTAATGAGATAAAAGAAAATGGTTTCCGCCCGATGTTGTATCCTATACATCTTTTGCTCAATGCATATGGAAAATCACAAACCAAAGAAAGCCATGTGGAAGTATTTGTGTTGATGAGGCAGAACCATTGCAAGCCAAATTAGTAACTTACAATGCTTTGATTGATGCCTATGGGTCTAATGGCTTGTTAACTGAAGCTGTGGAAATCTTACATAAAATGGAACAGAATGGGGTTCAACCAAACATCGTTTCAATATGCACCCTCTTGGCTGCCTGTGGTCACTGTATCAAAGGTAAAGATCAAGTCTGTACTTTCAGCAGCTGGAGTTTGCGAGGCATCAAGCTGAACACACAGCTGCATATAATTCAGCACCAGCTACAGACCAGTCTGGGGAGAATATGCAAAGAGTTTTTTTTTCTGCCCGTACATATACAATATATAACAAGGTATAATATATAACTATTATGAGAACAAAGAAAGTCAAACCTGATCCTGTTACTTACAATGTATTAATAAGTGGTTGCTGTAAGATGTCAAATATGATGCAGGCACTTGCGTTTCTTGATGAGATGATGGATTTGAAAATTCCCTTGTCCAAGGAGGTGTACTCATCTGTGATCTGTGCCTACAGCAAACAGGCAAGTGTTTTGGTGAGACCACTTCTTATTGTCTTCTCGTAATTTGAGGGAAATCTTATTTTTCTCCTTTTCTTTCTCTTGTTATGGCTTCTCAGGGCCAAGTCACAGAAGCAGAATCCATGTTCACCAAAATGAGGATGGCTGGTTGTCGTCCTGATGTTATTACATATACTGCAATGATACATGCATATGATGTTTCAGGTAATTGTAATTTTGATGATCAGAGACCAAACTGAGAGATGTACCTATGAGCTAAGTCCTAAGGATCTTTGTGTTGCAGAGAATTGGAAAAAGCTCTTCTTAGAAACAAACAGATGATGTCCAGCCAGATTCTATTGCATGTTCGTCTCTGATGAGAGCTTTTAATAAAGGAGGCCAACCTGCCAAAGTACTTGTTCTGGCAGAGTTTATGAGAGAGAAAAATATCCCTTTTAACAATTCAAGTTTCTTTGAGATGGTTTCAGCCTGCAGCTTGTAAGTTATATGTTCCTTTTCTCTTCAGTTTTTTTTCCTTTGCTTTCCCTTGCTCTCTTCCTCCCTTTTTTCAGGGAAGACTTTGATTCTTTTATGGGTGAGAGCTGCCTCTGTCTCTGCAATGTCCTTCTTGACTTGCTATAATGAGCATGCTTTTCTGGCATGATAAATGTTTTCACTAGTTCTATAGTTCATTTTTTTTGTCAACTAGAAACTAACAATTGAATTTTTGTAAAAGATTAAGAGATTGGAGGGAAATAATCAGTCTGATCAAATTTATCGAGCCTTCAATCTCTTTTGTGTCAATTGGGCTTCTGAATCAGCTACTGCATTTTCTTGGAAAAAGTGGGAAGATCGAGACTATGATGAAGGTACTTTGATTTCTCTTCTGTTGATACTTCACATTGCAGAAGTTGGGACATGCAAAGAATGAGCCTTTTTTTGCCTGATAAAAACTATTTTTCACTTTTGAATTTCAAAGATCCTGTAACAATGCAGCAAATTTATTAGGTTATGAAATTAGAAAATTTTGATTGTTAATATTTAAAATACTTTTTTATTGTCTAGATATAATTTTACATCTCAATACTGTAGTGCATTCTTCCCTTCTCTTGTTGTATGCAGATGTTCTACAAGATAGTGGCATCAGGGGCTGAAATTAACTTCCATACGTACTCGGTTTTATTGAATAATCTCTTGGCTGCTGGAAATTCGAGGAAGTACATTGAGGTAATCATTGGACCTTCCTGTATGTGGCCCTGGTTTTTTGACATGGTAATAAATGCAGAGTGGTATGGATTCAGTTGCTTCTTTGTAGCATGCTTACCCTGGTGACAAATGTTTGAATATGTAAACTGTCTACTTGAAACCTCTAAATATATGATTGTTTTTGGAAAACATTTAAGACCCTGTCTGACAAATTTGAAAATGATTTTCATCCTCCCACCCCACAAAAAATAAAATAAAAATAAAAAACGCATTTGAAAAACTAGAAACAGAAACAATTTTCTGCTCATGCAGAAGGTATGGTGTTTTAATTAACAGATTTTAGTCTTTTCGAGTATTTTCACTTGTTTTCTGAAAGTTGTTTTTTAAAATAATTGTACATATATGATATATGATTGAAAATAAAGCACCAAAGATAAAAATTATTTTTTAAAATATTCGATAACAATTTTACCCTTGAGGCTTGACTCAATTGGTAAACGGATGGGAATGGTAACGAACTTAAAAATCAATATTCTATGTCATGGGAGGATTCTGTGTTTTCCTTCTTCATTAGTAGAAAATGCTCCTCCTTATCAAGCTGATTAACTTTGAATAACATTCTATCTTGCCACTCTCCATTGTGTTTCCCTATGAAGAGCTTCTGCAGCGGCAACAATGAAAGCATCAACCAAATTTTTGATGTAGGTATTGCAATGGATGGAGGAAGCAGGTCTTCAACCTTCAGTCCAAATGTATCGTAGTCTCTCCTCCTTTGCACGAACTCGTGGTGGGGCGGAATATGCTGCTGTCATACAAGAAAGATTAGGTATGCTTGATAATTCCTCAAGCCAGGTTTTCCTCTGTTCTTTAGTTCTTCTTTCTACCCTTATTAATGATGTTCTAATATGAATCTCATACAGTTGCTTTCATGATGTATCCTACAGAATCCCTGAAGAGAAATTCCAGGAACCAAAATCCAACAAAAAAGCCGAAAGATGATTCCCTCCTTCCCGCCTCCTCATTGCTTGATGGAACCAAAGTATGAAGATTCAAACCATTTCTAAGTAGCCATCACAGAAAAGATAGGAGCCTGGTAGTTGTAAAACTCTTACAAGGAAGAAGCAGGCCGGTTTATCATATACAGTTTGCCTGAACTGCTTCCAACCAAATACATGGATGACAGAATCTGAAGCTCTTTCAAGTGATGTTCCAGAGCTGAAGCCAGTCAATAGAGTGGGAGGGGGAGTCCTGAGAAACAGAGCTTGAAGGCTGCATGGTTTTAGAATTTGTTTTTGGGGTACTTTATCAAAGCAGTGTTTATGCCCACTCTCGCGTTTTCCCAATTATGCAATTATTTCAGAAGGATCCGTACGCAGCTACTTGCTTCTGCTTCTCGCTTTTAAACTGCTTCTGGAGTAACAAATTTTGGAAATATAGATGACATCATTTTTGCGACTTTTGAAAATTGTTCTTGTTTTTTTTGATTTAGTGTTTTTTATATTCTTTTGAAGAGTAAAAAATTAGGAACTAAACTTATTCACCTGTTTTCTTTATTTTTTTGTTTTTGAGAATTTTTTTTTTTTCAAAAACATAAACCATAGAGGCTCAAAGCTTTTTTTTTTTTTATTGGATTCAAACTTGGGATGATTTTTAGTAAACTCCTTCCCAACCACTTGACTCGTGTCTCGCTTGTTGGATTCATAAATTTGGACCTTGCACCATTTTAAGGTTAGGAGTTGGGGTTTGTTTGACAGCGTTTTCAAACATGGTTCAGACATTTATGAAATTATTTTGAATGGGGAAACATTCATTAAAAAAAAACAACCAAACAAACAAAATGGTTACCATTTTTTTTAAAGAGAAATAATTTTTTTATCTAATGAAATTGGTAAAATTGTTACTATTTTTTTTTAAGCTAGCTGAACTTAAATTAAAAAAAAAAAAAATGTTTTTGGATTTGAAGAAACAAACAAATGTATTGTTGGACGGTTCTGTATTTTTTTTATTTTTTAAATTCTATTCAAGAGAATAATAATATGAAGTGGACCCAACCCAAATATTAAAAGATCGGGTTCGGTGAATTATGATGTGATGATGTGTTGAAATTTGGCAAATATTTGCCAAATTGCAGAACAGTTGTTATGAATCCATGGGTCATGGGGCATGGGCCAAGGGCCCATGGGTCATAATCAAAGTTTGAAACGCGGTAAAAAGGTAGTAGGTATGTTTTTGAATACTGGTAGTAATTATTATTATTATTATGGCATAGTGTAATGACCCGTTTGAGGCCAAACGACGTAGTTTTGGAGTCTTTTTTCCGGCGATCTATATTCTTTAGGGCATATGTCGTCCGCCAAGTGCCCCACGTGGTCTGGGACATTTGAAAATAGCTCGACCAAATTACATTTTTATCCCTCCTTTCAGACCTAGCCGTTGGAGCTTTTTTTTCGCTCCTCTTTCAGCCCAAGTTCTCGCATTGTCGTTTGGGGAATGACTGGGGGTATTTTCGTCATATTTGCCTTGGACGCTTCTCTTCTTCCTCTCACTGTAGTTTTGCTCTGAGCTGAGTTAAAAAAAGAAAAAGAAAAAAGACGCATAAAACCAAATCAAAACGACCAAATTCTCTCTCCATCTTTCTCTCGACTCCTCTCTCTGTTTCTCTTCATTCTCTTTGCTCTGATTTTCTCTTTCTTAGGGTTAGGGTTTCTGGTTTGGTTTCAGCCATGGCTTCGTCGTCGTCTGAACCTGGGTTGAAACCTGAAAGTGGCGGCGGTAGTGGTAGCGGAGGAGGAGAAACTTCCGAGGCAGCAGTGGCGAGTGATCAACTGTTGCTGTACAGAGGATTGAAAAAGGCTAAGAAAGAGCGAGGGAGCACTGCCAAAGAGAGGATCAGCAAAATGCCTCCTTGTGCCGCCGGGAAGCGCAGCTCCATTTATAGAGGAGTTACCAGGTAGGATTCATTATTTTGTATAATTCTACGTTCTGTTTGGTTTCTGAGGAAGTATATGGATAGGAGTAAAGTAATTTTGAATTGAAAACGACAAACGGAAAGAGGAGAGTGACAACTCACTTGATAACTTATTTCTCTATTTGGTTGCCGAGAAAATTTAGGACAGGAAAGGAAATAAACGAAAATTAAGATTTGATTTCAAAACGTGAGACACGGCGTAGCTGCATGGGTTCTGAAGGAGGCTTAGGTCGACTTAATACTCCGTTCAGTTGCTGAAGGAACCCAAGAAAAAGAAAAGAAGTTTGATAAATGCCTTAAAGGATCACCAAACTTGTATTCACTATGTCCAAATGTAGATTTGTCTGGGCCTGTTTTCTGGTGCAGCTATGTAACGGTAATTATGTGGACTGATTGAGCTGGATTTATGTTTGTGTTTTAGTTGAATTTGTGTTTTTCTTTTCCTCGTGGTTTATGTTGGGAAGTTAAGTTTATCATGATGTGTATATTTTTTCTATAATCGATGAAAATGGTTTATTACAGAGATGATTTACGTAAGAGTGCTGTTTGTAGAATAGGTTAAGATTTGGTTTCTTTGGTCATTTTGTCATTTATTTGAAACCTCTGCATCATGTAAACTCCGGTCTAAGTGCTGAGAGATCCAGTGAGGTGTTTCTCATTTTTTGTGACAGTTTATTCTCAGCTTGTGAAATATTTTTGACTTTTCAATTGATTGTTTTAGTTTTCTTTTCTTTCAGTGAATATCTTTGCAACTGCTTATCTTGTAGGGCTGCCCTTGATTTTACATTTCGTATCTCATTTAAGTTGCAGACTGATGCATTTGGTTTTATGACATAAAAGGCATAGATGGACTGGTCGTTATGAAGCCCATCTTTGGGATAAAAGTACCTGGAACCAAAATCAAAATAAGAAGGGAAAACAAGGTATATTTTTGTGCTCTGATTTCCATTTTTGTTCATAATAAACCTAATATCGCAGGATTTGGGTTTGCTTCTGAGATCTGACACCTTTTTTTTGCATGGAAAATTTGTGTGGTTCGATTGTACCAGTTTACTTGGGTACGTTGACATCTTGTTCTGACATTTTTGTTTTGAATAATTTATTTGTCTGTGTTATTTCATTTTATTTTATTTCTTACTGTTCAAAATTGGGGTGCATATGGATGACGAGGAAGCTGCAGCTAGCATATGATCTTGCTGCTTTAAAATACTAAATCTAGGGACGCTTATTAATTTTCCGGTTAGATGATCAAAGATCCAAATCTTTTCTCTTTGCAGATGTATTAGAATCATAAATGCTTTTTGCATCTATTTATCTTTTACAGATAGAAGATAGTTTTTTTACTTTTGAATTGACAATCCATTAGCAAAAGAAACCCCTTTGTTTTTCACTGTTTCTGGTCTTTGATGTGCTCAGATTCATTTAACGTATGGGTTTGAAATATAGCATTCAATTTTCTCTATTTCCATGTACTTGAGGCAGACTGTGCGTGGCTTTAAGTGTATATAGCATTCAATTCATCTTTCAGTTTTTTCCGTTCTATCCTTGTAGATTTCTTGTGTAATGTAATAATGCAAAGTACGGCAAAGCAGGTTACAGATTATGTTAGAGATCTGAAGAGATGCAAATGTCTCAAGATGAAGAATATCTTGCATCTTCTCCGGAGGTATGTACGGTAAATATACATGCTGAATTGGAACTGAATTGTTGTTGCTTATGATAGATGCTTGATGCAGAAAGAGCAGTGGTTTCTCAAGAGGAATATCTAAATATCGTGGGCTTGCCAGGTATGTTTTTATAAGTCATATGCTTTAACATGTATGAGATATATGACATGTGATTTGGCAGGGGATTGATGAGTCATACTTTTTTTGAAGTGTTACTGATTTGAAAATGTTCCAGTGCATTAAGCTCAGATTTGTTTTATACTCGTCCGTGGGGAAAACCGGACTCTTAGAAACTTTCTGTAATAAACTTTATTAATATTTTGAGTTCTTTAGTTAATAAAGTTCATATTCTAGAATCTTCCTTGAGTGAAGGAGGTATATTCCTAATGGGCCTTTTCTAAAATGAATTTCACGGTATAGCACAACCAATTGAGATTGCTATTCTTAAATTCTTCCAAATTTATGGTTCTTGTAACACTCTTCCTAGTTCCTATATATATAAAGGTCAACATTTAGTAGAATGGCAATTTCTTTAGTTCATTGTTGCCCTTTGATATGACTGTTTTATGTCTTTCACTCTTTGTATTTGTATTTGGAACTTCTATTAAGTTTTTACATCTGCTTCCTATTCACATCCCAGTTATCTCAAAGTAATCGGTGGGATCAACCGTTTGGACGAGAATAGTTGACAAGAATACTTCAATAGCATACACTCATGGTAACTTGTCTTTTGTAAAGTAATTTGTTCTGCCAGTTTTACTCATGAATCACTTGCACAACAATTTAATGCTTTTCATCTCTCTTAAAAGGTATGAGTGATGATGCAGCCGCAGAAAGTGAATTTCTAGGCTTTTTTGCATGGAAAGAAAATTGGATCTAAACTGGTTGTTATTATGGTGGGGCCCAACAAAACTCGCCAATCTGAATCTCTGGCAAAATCATCAGAGGAAACAAAGCAAGGTTGTGGGAAGATATTGGCAGGAACTTAAAAGCATTAGAATGGGCGATCCAGCCTACTGAACCATATCAGATGCCTCGTTTGGGTACTCCCCATGAAGGGAGAAAGCAAAAAAGCTCCACAGTATCAGCCTTGGGCATCTTATCACGGTCTGCAGCCTACAAGAGTTTGGAAGAGAAAGCATCCAAAAAGCAAGAGAACACCATTGATAATAACGAGAATGAGAACAAAAATAAAGTCAACAAGATGGATTATGGAAAAGCAGTTGAGAAATCAACAAGCCATGATGGTGGAAGTGAGAGACTTGGAGTAGCATTAGGACTAGGTGGGGAATTTTCTCTTCAGAGAAATGTATATCCATTGTCTCCTTTGTTATCCGCACCACTTCTTACAAGCTACAATACCGTTGATCCATTGCGGACCCTATTTTATGGACGTCTCTTACCCTGCTCCGCCGACTGGACTTCCACGTACTGCTGAGTTGGTATGCTCTGTGTTTCCTCGACCCCCTCTTAAAATAAATGACAAAATGACAGCCAAGTTCTGTTGCAATTTTTTGCTTTTAATTTTATTAAAAATTATGACTAACACCAAATGATTTTGGATTTCCCCTGTCTTCACTAAGTGAAAAGAAAGAAAAATAAAATGATTGTGTCAATACCTGGGCACACAGAGGAACAGAATTAGTGGGCCTAATGGATTGGTGCTTGTTTATATCCCTGTGTCTGATTGTGATCCCCATATGCATACAGTAAGTAATCATACCACCTGGAGCATTTAAAAACCTTAAAAACAATGTACAACAAGCAGGTTTTTTTGGCCTTTAATACTATCTTCATTTACCTACCAAAAGGAAGGTGGAAGAAATAACTCAAAAACATGATACCAAACAGAATAGAATAACTATCATGATGTTTTATTTTATTTTAAACTATAGCAAAAGATATCCCCTTCAGTTTCTACTACTTGCTCATGGGTTAGGCATAAAGCATAATTATAGTGCATTCTAATGCAGGTTACAAAGACTGAGACTAGTTCAACTTATACCTTCTTTCGTCAGGAGGAACAATGACACTTCCACAATCTTCTACAATCTGGTGGAAAAGCAGACATTTGCTTGAATTCCATTTGAGTGTCCTAGCAACGCAGTAGTTGTAAAGCAAGCGGTAAAAGGTATGGGCACGGTTTGTCTTTATATGTAGGAAGCTTTTGGTTATCCTTCAATGCTTGTTTTACACTGGTTTCAGAGAAAATAGAAAGAAGAATACAGATGTATCTGTATGTTCAAATTTAGGTTTTAGTCTTTTCTTTTCTTTTTTTAAAGAAAATAAAAAGGAATTATAGTTTGTAAAGAAGCTGATATTTGCTTTAGTTCTGATTTGGTGGTATTAGTAAACGTCTCAGTTTGGCTTAGACACAAGAGGGGCTTTCAGTTGTGTTGCACGCTAATATAATTCTCTGTGTATATTGTGAACATGTAAAATACAAACCTTTTCGTATATTCATTCATTAGCTAACAATTACATTTCTGTCTCATATTAATGCATACCAGAAGACAGATTAAACAGTAAAATGCAAATATCAAGTGCTGAATTTGGATGGGTATTATCAGAATGATTTATTGATAGAACATCATCGGCCTATGTGAAGACTAGATGTAAATAGATGGTAGGCTTAATGAGATTTTCATGTATTTTTAGACATGAAAATTTTAAGAGGAGATCAGCTTCATGCAAAATGTTACGGTCTTGAAAAGCTTCAAGAGGCACTTCGAACCAATCACGACACCTTAACATTTCTTAACCACCTGTGACACCCAAAAGATTCCATACACGTATAGGGGTGGCGTTGCATTCAAGAGTTCAAACCCCCTTTGCATACTTGAAAGATACGTTTTTTCCTTATTATTGCATGTTCTTTGAGGAAGTTATATGCCCGCCACCTAAATATATCAGAACAATCAAGTTCATTATATTATGATATTAGGGAACAGAAAAAAAGGAAAAAGAAAAAAGAAAAATCCCAAAGTTCATGGTGGTAACTCAGGATCAGCAACACTTCTTATAAATGGAGAAACCTCTATCAGCTGTAATCATTATTCGATCAAAAGAATCACAACATAATCTTCTCTGAAGATAACTTCCAATCTATGACCAAGCCACAGTTGCAGGTACAAGCATCACCATCTTCTGAAGGTACAAGCATCACCACCTTCTGAAAGATTCAACTTAATTAGAAGAAAACCTAAGGTCCTAAATGGAAGTTGGGAAGATCTCATATTCGAGTTCAGGCACCATCCTCACTGTCTGAAAGCAGGAAATCTTGTACTTGCTCCCTGAAACAAAAAGGAAAACTTCAAAATTTTAAACTACATATGCAAGCTAACAAATAGAAACAGATGGGGGAAAAATGGATACTGCATATTTCATCTACAAAACAGAAAGAAAAAGAAAAAAGAAAACTATAGCATTTCAACCTCCTGTGTGGATCTGGACCCTGGAAATCTCAACCTCCAAGGGTTGGCTGATTTTGGAATACTTAATACAGTTAAAAAATAAATCATTTAAAATAAACAAAATGAGTTCCATATCATTGATCATCTTCTTTCTGTAACAGATGATATATCTAAGTTAAGACTAGAGAGACGTAAGTTTCAGGAAAGACCACTGAGTTCAGATTCGACTCAAATAGTCCTAATAGAGGTCATAGTACCCTCTAATTATCAGAAGTTAAGAACTATCATCGTCTACTAAATATTCACCTTTCCTGAATTGAATAATAAGGTTGTGTTTGATTGAAGTATTAGACAAAAAACAAGACTAAAGAAAAATGATTTTCATGTTTAATATGAAAAAAAAATCAATATTATAATCAAAATTAGTCATTATATATTTTCAAATTATTTAATCTTTTATCAAATAGTGAAAACAATGAAATGAATTTAAAAGACATGTAGAATTAATTCATTGACTTCAATTTTTTTTCCTTCTACAGTCAAAATGTTGTGTTGCTGTTAGATCTAAATTCTCACCGTAGTTGTCTCTGTATACCAGAACTCCTCTCGTTTGCTTGAACAACAAACTGCTCTGGAAGAAAAGAATAAAAATGCTCCATAGAGGAGGTGTAGATTTGCTTGGGAAGTATCTGAAACTGGCAAGCCCCAAATTTTATAACCATTTGTTTCGTCGCACCCAGGACTGCCTGAGTTTATATGATCAGATTTGGTTAAGTGGGCTAAGCGGGGATAGGACAATATGACTTGGGGGTGTAGATTCATTTGGCTCTGAGATTAATTTCTTTGCGCCTTCAGGATGCCAAATTGGTATTAAAGTCATCACTTTCTGGAATCTGATTGAAATTTGAAATGGGAGTCCGCTTCCTAGCCAGCTTCTTACTATTGTGCATTCTCGAGAAGGGTTCTCTTCCTGCGGTGAAAAACAGAGTTCCATAAGGAATTGATAACTAAGGATGTGCTCACCGATGGGGTGGCCTTGTATTTATAGTAGATATTCTATCGCTCGATTAAGTGATTTCAGATTCATTCCCATCGGATGCGATATTTCCTCACATTATCTAGATCTGATTTGATGTAGCGATATGTAAAGTAGCTTATTCCGATAATCTTCCTTCCTTATCGCATCCACCTGGATTTACGAACTATTATCTTTCTTTCCTTATTGATGAGATTTGGTCGATTTATGCAGTGATAATATACATCGGGGATTATCTCTATTTCCATTCGGGAGACTTCCACACCGGCTCGCCGTTCTGACGTAATCTTTCTCATTCCTGGCCGGTACCAAAAGGCTTGAATGTCGGCGGAAAAGGCTTGAATGCTTGGGCAAGCATGTCTCCTCCTTCGGGGTTTGGGAAGTGGAGCGTCTACGGTTTCATCAATGACTCTTATTTCGGCCCCGCGGTGGGCCCGTGAGCCTTATTTATTAAACCATCGTTGCCCTCACTCAGGTACCTGCACGTGGCAAGGGTCAGAACGCCGTGACGGTGCGCTTCACGTGTCTACCAAATGGATTAGTTGGTGGCTTATCGTTGTCACTGGCCTCTACGATAACGATTTAATTTTCGCTACTATTTCTAATTTTCCAGCTTCCTTTTATTTCTATTTCGTCAGACATCTTCCGTTCAGGTGCCTCGATCCTCGAGACCTTTTCGCTTCTTTAGCGAGTTCGGATTTCCTTTTCTCTTAGTCTTCTCGCTTCGAAGCCTTTGCGTAATCTTTCTCTCGCGTCTTCTCGGGGTAGCCTTTCGTCAGATTCTCGGGTCCGTTGCGGTCTTTGTCTCCTCGGGGTCTCTTTTCTGGGCCGATACGATGAGGCGCTAGGGTCAGTCGGGGCTCGAATTTTATTTTCACTACGGGTCCTCGGTCGTTCTTTTCTCCTCGCAGATAGGCGACTCTCTGCTGCTGCCGGGCCATGGGACCGCGTGTTCCGAATCGCTCGACCGTATTGAACTTCGAGATGCCCCAAAGGCGCCTCCTCTTCCCTTGGACAAGGATAAGAGAAAAGTAAACCTGATTAAATACCCCTGTGGGGTCGACACCCCAAGATTCATTGCTCAAGATGCTTAACCGTGACTCCATTGAAGGTTTGGTCCTCATACGGCCACCTTGCTAGACGCTACCAGCCTCCCTTTGGCGTTCGAGTGTGGTCCCCCGACGTTGACTCTCTATGTGGTTTCCGTGCCTAAGATGGTGTGCTTCTTCATGGGGCCTTCGAGCAATTGCTCCGCTTCCTCTCGCATCCCTCCATAAAAGGTTTTGCAAAGACTTCAATGTTTGTTCTTCCTAACTCGCGCCAATGGTTGCAGGTCTTGCTTGGTCCGTTAGTTTTCTTTAGGGACAAATGGTAATTCTAACATAGCCTCGCTTCCTTTATCTTTTACCAAGGAGACCTCCGAGCTTCCTTTATTTTTCTAGCGCTCGACGCTCCTCTGCGGATTTCCGGATCTTCCTCTTCCCACGTGTCAGGAAGCGGACGCTTACTTTCAAGCCAGGATCGTGAATCGGGAATATGACCCTCTCGACAAGGACTACACATCATCCAGCTCACCACCCCGAGAATCTTCGTGAGTGTTCGCTCGCTTTTGGTTATAACTCGCGGTGCGGTCATCGGGTATTTCCATTCTCAGATCGCCTACACGCTCGTGTGCTCGAATCTGATCTCAAGAAGATAACAGCCATAGCGTCAAGGCCATCGAGTGTCCTCCCCGCCCTACGGAGTTGATCAAGCCTGGACATTCCTCGCCCTTCGAGCTCGAGGTCACCGTCGCCGCTGAGCCTCGCTCCTCCCCGCCGCCAAAGCCTCTCCCATCAGTCCTCCGCCGCCAAACCCACTGGGGTGGGGGAACCACCGGCCTGGGCCGAGACGCTTGTCCCGAAGCCCCTGAGCGTGAAACGAAAACCTGACCTCGCTGGAAAGATCGGGCCGGCCTTGGCCAAAGTTCAAGTCGGGGCATCTTCATCTTCTCCGTCTACTCATGTCCGAACTGGACCGTGCAACGCCTCTCGGGTTAAGGCTCCTACGCCTGTCTGCGGGTCCCATTCGGGGGGTCCGCCGCGAGGTAGAAGGTCCTCGGGTGGGTCGCTTGAAAGTACCGCTGGCGGTCGCGCCCCATTACCATCCGAACCCGCCAACGAAGAGGGTTAGCCACCTTCGAAGGCTAAGAGCCAGGAGGAAAGATCCCGAATCCGAAATCAAGTGGATGGGATTCTCGCTTCTCAATGCCGAACTCGCGGCAGGCGCAGTCTCGTCCATTCTTAAGGATTCTGATCTCAAGAGGTTCGTGCGCCGCCTGATGAGGCTTTACTCTCTATCTCTCCGGTGGAGGTCGCTCCAAGTTCTCATACCACGTGTCTCGATTCTATTTCAGCCGACCGCCTGATTTCAGATTGGGTGTTGATTCTCGCTGGGCTGGGTGTGTAGTGGCTACTTTGCTTGAAGGGTTTCACCAAAAGGCCAAACTAAATGAAAGTCATGCCAAAGCGCTCTGCCATAAGGCGAGGGTGGTTTCCTCACATTTCAGCGAAGCCGAAATAGCGGTGGTCAAAAGGGTTGCGAGGACCGAGAGGCAAGAAGCCCAACCGGATGGAAGCATAATACCACGCCTGCCGCTCGCCGAGGGTAGGGAAGACAAGGCCTAAAACAGCTTGAGAGCAATCGAAGGCGAGCCGGAGTATTGGGATGATTTGGCGGGCCGCACAAAAATGACTTGCTGTGAGGCTGCACGGGCCAGAAGCCGCCCAATATGAACTTCGGGATGGTTAGTGATGAGTTTCACATCCCACACAGCTTCAGAGTCAAGAAGAATCACACACATCACACTTCATTCAGCACAAGGATGCGATTTGACGTCATAGGGACGTCACTGAGCTAATCGAGGTCGCCACAGCAAACGCCCGACCAGGAGTGCCACTACGCTGGGACTCTTCATCAACAAATAACTCAGCGGCTCACGGACGGTTATCAGCGACTCCAGGTCGAGGCCACTAATGGGTTTCGCGGTCATTTCTTCTCTAAGAAGGTCACGCCTATTCCACTGGATTTCAATCTCTCTTTGACCTTCCTAGCGACGAGGAGGATGAGGGGTCCTTCTCATTGACATTCTGAGGACGGCGCCCCGGGAGTCACCCCCCTTCTTCACCGTCCGTTCCTCCTTCGATGCCCGGATCTCCTCGTGCACTGCCTTCGCCCGCCCGATGTCGATTTTTATACTTTTATATATATAGCATATATATATATATATATATATATATATATATATATATATATATATATATATATTTTTTTTTTTTTTTTTTGCCCGGGACCTAAGACATACATAGCCTTTTCCTTAATGAATACTCATTTTTTCACCTTATTTCTTTTCGGCTTATCAGGCTCTTCGTGACCGTTTCGCTTTGATTTGAATTGACTTTTGCTCGCATGGTCCGATTAGTACTGAGTCGAGATGTCGAGCTTCTCGGGTCCAGCCTGAGCTCCCGGGCTCGAGGCCTTACTTCGTCGACACAAACAGCCGAACTCGACCGGGGCTACATGGCCCCGAGGCCAGAAGTGTCAGCTTTCAAACAAACACTGGGCCCCCATTTTCCAGCATAATCCCGAATGACCGACTTCATAGCCGCATGGCCTATGCAGTAGTCGAGCTCACAATACGAAGCCGGGCCCCTATCACCGATTTCACCGAGTCGAACTGAATTCCTAGGCCGCATGGCCCTGTAGAATGGTCGGCTCTTCAATGTGAGCCGCCGGGTCTACTCTACCGATTTGCCTGAGTCGAACTAATTCCTAGGCTGCATGGCCTGTGTAGAATGGTTGAACTCGGCCAAAGTGAGCCACCGGGCCCGGCACGAGGCCTGCGGCGATCCACTGAAATGATCCGACTCATTAGTCGCGCACCGCCGCAGAAAGGACACTGGCCAAAGCCAGCCATCAACGGAGACCGAGGCCTGCGGCGATCCACTCGAAATGGCGATGATTCAACAGTCGCGTGGCCTCGCGGCCGTGGTAGATGAGCTCACATCGAGCTACTGGGTCCGCCACCGAGGCCTGTGGCGATCCAAATTCGAGCCGACCGATTCACAGTCGCGTGGTCTGATGTAGATGAATTCAAAGTGAGCTACCGGGCCCGGCGCCGAGGCCTCGTGGCGATCCACTGAAATAATAGGCCGCGCGGGCCCCGTGGAGTGATGAACTCACAAAGTCAGCCACGCGGCCCGGCTACCGGTGCCTCAGCGGCGATCCAACCCGAACTGATCCGACCAATAGCCGGCCCTCAGGCTAAGTGGGGATGAGCCTGCACGCGAAGGCACTGGGCCCGGCGCCAGGCCGTGGCGATCCACTGAAATGACCGACTCATTGTGTCAGCGCTGCCCTGTATTGCAGTAGATGAACTCATCAAAGTGAGCCACCGGGCTCGCACCGGCGCTGGGGCGGCGATCCAACCCGAGTCGATCCGACTCATTAGGCTTCAAGCGCCGTGCAGTTAGGGACGAACCTGTCAAAAGTGGCTATCGGGCCCGAAAGGCCGAGGCTCTCAGCGGCGATCCAAACTCGAAATGACCGACCTATACGCAACACCATACGCACACATCTCGCCCTCTGCGCCCCTCTCTTTTCTCTCGTAAAGAACCGACTTAGGCATCGCAGCCGCCACCCGCGAAGCTCCCCGACTCCCTTCTTTCAGAGCTACAGAGAGCAACTCCAAAGGCCTCGCAGATCAAGACAAAGAGCAACCCTACCTCAGCCCGCCGATCCAGAGCCCCGCAAACCAACCCACCAGCCCAAGTCCTACTTTAACGACCCCACACATGCCTCCAAATTCCTTAACTGACAAAAGCATCATCACGCAGAATCTTTTTATTTAACTCAAAAAAATTGGTAGCTGATTTATCAACACTTCAATAGTAACTTCCAAGTGAACCGCATGGGAGACTCTATAGCACTATAAGCCGCTCTTCTTTAAATCAGTTCTAAGCCCAGTCGAAAACGATATATTTAAGAGCAAAAGAGTAATGCAAAGCCCCTTCTTACCTGTAAAAGTGAAACAAATGATGCTACTTCAAACAAACGATATATTTGAGGACTATTAAGCACCTCCATGGTCTTCAAACTGCCCTGCCAATATGATTTCAGGCCCATCATACAGTATTAGATTTAATTATACTACTTGAAGCATATGTTCATCATGAATAAATCCCTTAAAATAAGTGTAAGCTGAAAAATAAAACCGAAAAAAAAAGACCCTAAATCAAGAAAAGCGCATCAACTGAACAAGAAACGAATGACTAACCCATCAAGGCAACAGAGCATGTTGAGCTCTTGTGAAAGACAATCTCGAAGTGGGAGCACCACAGGGATCTCCCACCTTGCATCAACAACATATTGTATATCTGCTGGTAAAGAACCTTTGGCCCTAGAATCAAATCAAACACAAGCTTATTACCATGATCCTGCATTAGTTACTCCTCTTTTAATTAACATCAGTTTATCAAATATCAACACCAGGTTTCTTCCAAAAGTAGGGAAAATTTATATTATCAAGTTCATAATTCATTCGATTTCCCAAAATGCAATAAAACCTAACCTTCAGCTGCGTGAATCATGGCAAGCAAATCTCTGATGTCAATGATCCCAAAAGAAGTTTGGTATATCCATTTTCATGAGCAATATGCAAAACGAATAGAAAATTCAGCATAATTGAATCTGCTTTCCTTCCTTAATGCTGGAAACCTAATGAACAATATAATAGACAAAGCTAAACCTTTTGCAACGACAACATCCGTAGATGTTGCAAAAGATCTTCCTTCCTTGTCACATCCTTAATAGCATTCAACAAATCTGTTAATCTGTCTCTTCCATTAGAACAGTATATACTTTCAATTAGAACAATGTCACACCCCGAATTCCACCGATGTGATTTATGTTAACTATTTTACCACCTGATTTTTTTTTTACAACTTGAGTCTAAACTCCACTTTGAGTAATCACCGGAAACGTAAATAAAACATTACTCCAGGTCTCCAAACATACACATACTCCGCATGTAGCTAATTCCCTTAAATGCACTCCAAAACTATACTACACTGGGGACAAAATAACATTTACATAAAGTTCCAAAAACCAATGGCCACACGTCAAAATATACAATGATTCACAAAAGATACTAACTCCGGTCCAAATACACGCTGTGAATATCTACACGACACTAAATATTCATCAAAATTATGCTCAACCACCAAATGTGCCTACAGCCATACAAACTTCCCATCCTCAAAAACCCTGCAGGTCCAACTTTTATGTCACGCAGTCGAGTCCGTACTCGCATCTAAGGTGGAGGGAATAATGAGGCGGAGTTTCGACAACTCAAGAAATAATCCCATAACAAGCCACCCATAAAAACATTTCAATTCATACAATTCAAAAAATATATCAAAACATGAGCATTCGTAAATAATAGTCGATGATGTAAACATGAATGCAATACTACCACCATCTCAACTCTCATCGACTCTTTGCTTTCACCCAAAGTGACTACCTAATAATCCCGCAACGACAAATCACCGACTTACCATCCAGTGGATATGCCCACATCCCGTATAACGACAAAGTGTCAGACCCTACCACCAGTGATATGCCCACATCCCGTATATATGTGACCTTCTCGGACTACAACCTTATGACGAAGTCATCGTCCCGTGTCCACTACATCAATATGGACTCCTCACACAGCCTCATACCCATGTCATGCTTTAAAACAATTTCACAAAAGATTCAACCACACGATATTTAAAAACATCACGTACTGCATCTAAATATTTCCATATATATAAAAATATACATTTATATATCACTGTAAAAATCACACAAGCCAAAGACGGATCTGAATGTAATTCCCACAACATCAAACCACAAGCATAAGCAGGAGAAGGTTATAAGATCCCCTACCTTCCTTGGATTCAAAACTGCAAAGCCTCCCAAGGAAGTTAAACCCGAGGCTACTCCAAAGGATCCGCAAATAACAAGTCATAAGATTCCTACCTCTCACAACTGGGCTGTCATTATAAATTACTCAAAGTTCTGCCTCATTACTTTGTATCACCACTGACTCACATATATTCTTATACCTTCCAACATAAACCCGATCCCCAAAGTCGCACTATCTCTTACACTTACTGTGATACATTTAACACCCCTTATTGCAAGCATAATAAAAACACACTCAACAAAAACACCTCAGATTCCTATCTCCATATTACTCATTTGAAGATAGCGCTAGCGCTCTTTTCCAACCTGAATCACCCACCGGAAAGACCGAAACTCAAGATATGTCCTAAACAACATGTACTCACCTCACCGAATTTCTGGCGCCCAAACGTTACGACCTGACACACATATTTCAGTGATATTTAAGTGCCCTCAAGTCTAGCTTTACACACAATTTGAATCACTTAATTCGGTAAGAATGACCAAGCATGACCAAAATACTAACATTCTGGCCATAATGTAGTGGGTCCTGAAATAAATGCACACTTATGATTTTCCCCACATTTATAAGCTTCAACCAACCAACCCCAACACTAAACATACATCAAAGCCACTCTTATTCAACCTAAACATCTTCCAAAACACATCTTAAACAAGAATCTAGGGTTTTGCCAACTCATCACTCAACCAACCTGGCGCCGATTAAAACCCCATTTTCAAAAAGAGAGAAATCCAATGAACATACCCCTTCTATACAAAATCCCCTCAAATCCCACACAATAACTGCCGATTAGTGGTTTTACCACCCCATATCTTCAAATCTAGGGTTGCAGGCTTCCCAACCAAACCCTAAAAAGAACCATTTTACGTGTTAATCAAACCAAAAACCCTTACCTTGCCAATCTCCTTTCCTTCTCTTCCTTTCTCCTTCTTCTCTTCTTCTTCTTCTTCTCTTCTTCCTCTTTCTCCTCTCTTTCTTCACGTTTTGCCCTAATCCTATTTGAGCAAAATGAGAACTATCCCTTTCAAGCACTAGCTTTTAATCTTATACTCATTTTCGACTTTAAAGCTTCACTAATGAAGAATTTAAGTTCTGATTAACTCTTCATTCAGACATCACATTTCAAATCTTATACATCGACCACTAGACTTTCTAATTATTAATGACCCACATGACCTCAAGGTGAATTTACTAATTTACCTTGCCTAATATTAAACCCGGTCTTATCGCTTTATTTTCTCAAAAAATAATATTTAAATTTATCAGAATAATTCCTGAGTTTACAAACAACGTGAAAGGCTTTTGCTGGAGGAGCTAAATTTGAAACAATCGATTTCATATCTTGAATTGCTTTATCAAATTCATGGGAAGGAATTCGTGAAGCTGCACTTTCATCGACAAATGCAACTCCAACACCAAATACAGGCAATGATCTATCTCTACTGGCGTCAAAATTCTTCTGTGCTTTCTGCTGCATCTCGTGTACAAACTGCAGTGCCACCCTGAAAAATGAGTAGTAGCTGTCTCACTGGTACAACAGTTGAATGTATACTTGATGATGACGAAGTTAAATAGAAAAGAGACCTGGAAGAAGGGCCGCCGGAGAGGGCGACAAGAACATTGTCCGTCAGAGAAATCATAGCTTTGGATTGATATTTAAAAAATTTTAAAAACTAAAAAACTAAAGAACTATATATAATATATCATGAAACTATGATAAAAAATAAAATAAAATAAAGTTTTACTATATAACGAAAGGTTTATTATTCACTTGTAATTTTTAGTATAAAAAATAATTAATAAATCATACTCTCCTTTTCAATTTTGTTTTTTATGCATAAAAAAATTATAAAAACTAAAATATTATATGTTTCTTTTATTTACTAAAATCTTTAATTTAAATGATTTTTATAAATTGAAACGGCATGGAACATATACTGTAGTGGAAAGAATTTTCGAAAAATGATTGCAACTTCTTTCCTATCGAATCCAAATATCCTCTAACAATGAAAAATAACTAGTTTGGAGAAAGGCTATTTCCTACCTTGAAGAGAAAAACCCTGCAGCAAATTCATCTCTCTCAACCTCAATTTTAGAAGAAACTGGAGGATTGAGGTAGAGGGCCTCGATTCAAATTTGGTTTGGTTATATAGGGTAGGGGCGCAAACACGAGGCATTGGAGGACCAGTTGTGGACCCTCTCTCATTCAACCAGTGTCACTCCGGTTGCAGCGTCGTGGCAGCGGCGGAGCACCAGACCTTATACATTGTTTCGGCGGAGCACCAGAATTTCTCTCTTCTGCATGTATTAGCCACGTAAATAAACACAGCATCAATATTTTCACTTGGCTGATGAACTCGTTGTGAATCAATAAAATGCACGTTAAAATAATATGCGCGAGAGCACTACAATAAAAAACAGATAATTTTAACGCGGAAATCTCCCCAAAGCCGGGTAAGGCGAAAAACTACTTTATCTTCTGTTTAGCCCACCAAATATCCACTATAATAATTTATAAGACAAAACTCCACTTAAACTGTGCTCAACACCTAGTTTTCAACACACAACCCAAGATGCACTTCAAGATCCCAAAAAACAACGAAATCATCTAAACATAATAATTAATAAAATAATAAAAATCTACCAAATCAAGACGACACGAAGATTCACCTAAAACCGGCCCTCCGACCGATCGTATCGTTAAAACATTTAAAAGTATACCCCAAAAAACCGGCTGTTTATTTATTTTTCTCGCAAACTATCGCTGCAATTTCTATTTTCGCACGGTAACCACATCAGCATGTGCTACAAATCAGACGCTCGTTGAGGAGGTCGCTTCCTTTTCTAACACTGTGAAAAATCGACCGCCGTCCCGACTCCTTGCCTTCGTGTTTTATGATATAAAACCTGTAGGCTGTAGCCCTAATGGGCTTAAGTAGAAAAATGGGCTGCCAAAATTTGGGCTGGACCCACATTACAATCTCCCCCTCCAGCCCAACATAAGGGGAGATTACACTCTAACATCTCAGTTAGAGTCCATGTCTACGACCCTAGCATTGTGCTCTCTCGCCTTTCTCCTGAACAACTTCACATCATATCGTATGTGGATTAAAATCAGGTGAATCTTCTTGGGCTTCATGTGTTCTTTCCAATGACATCTCGTGAACCAATGATATCTCACATCAATGTGCTTAGATTTCCGGGAATGGTACGAAGTATCTTTGCCAAGTCCATAACACTCGACTATCACAAAACATTAACACACTCATTCACCAAACCCAATTTCGACAAATCTCTTCATCCATAACATCTTTGCTTCGCTCTACCAAGCCGCTATATATTCCCGCCTCGCATAGACAAAGCGACACACTTCAGAATCTCAGACCGCCATGAAACAACTCCCCAAATAAAAGTGAATAAAACCCGTAAGCTTCCACTTTCTACCATCAAGGTCACCCGCCATATCGCATCCGTAAAACCTTCTAACACCGGGTTTTCAACCCCTAAACTCAAACACAATTTTGAAGTACCCCTCAACATTCAAGATCCATTTCACTCGCTTCCCAATGCTCCTTTCCCGGATTTGAGAGAAATCTACTCACCGTACTAACAGCGATGTGCAATATCGTAGCTCAGACAAACCATACAATACATAAGACTCTTAATCGGCCGAGGAGTGCGGAATGAGGCCATCTTTTCCTTTTCATCCTGGTCAGAGGCATGCTTTCTCGCTAAGCTTAAAGTGATCGGGCTAGAGGTATGCTAACCGACTTAGCATCTTTCATATCGGAACCTTCAAGCACACGCTCAACATACTTTTCCCGCGACAAACTACAACTTCTTTCAGCCATTCGAAAATTCGCATACCCAACATTTGTTCAGTGAAGCCCTAAGTCCTTCATGTCAAAGGACTCGAACAACCTCTCTTTCAACTCGTCAATCAATTTGAATCATTCCCCGCTATTAACATATCATCACATAGTAAAAGAATAATGAAGTTACCGTTTCATCCAGAACTTCCGAAATAAACACAATGATCTCAGATTCGTCTTCTTATACTGTGGCTCACCATAAAGGAATCAAACTTTTGCACCACCGCCTCAAGGCGCTCAGCCCATAAAGATTCTTTAATTTGCAAAACCATGTGTTCTTACCTTTACTCAAACCCTCAGGTCACATGTAAATTTCTTCATCCAAATCACCATGAAGAAAAGCGCCTTCACATCTAATCGTTCGCTCGGCGCCTAAACTAAAGAATAAACTCAAAACAACTCCGATAAGACATTTTCACAACCTGAGAGAATATCTCATCAAAGTCACACCCTTTTTCTCGCCCAAAACCTTACTACCAAACGAAATTATACTTCTCAAGAATTTTCCATCACTATCTTCACTTCAACTTGAACACCCATTTGTTCCTTAACGCCTTCTCGCCTTTCGAAGTTCCACTTCAATCCATAAGTGTCATTCTTTAATAAAGAATGCATTTCTTCCTCGCATAGCTTTCATCCAGCCTTACCTTTATCTCGCATGAGTCCGCACTTTGAAAATCTCCGGCTCCCTCACGCGAATCAACACATACCGGGTTAGCCGATACTGATGACGGACGACTCTCTCATTAGTCCTTCTAATTCAGTTCAAATGACTCATTGAGAGGCCGCTCCCGCTTCAACAGCCTTGATCACTCCGCATCCCATCATCAACCACCGCCTCCTCGGGTGCTTCATCACTACCATCTCGCTCCCATCTATAGTACGCCGCAAAGGAAAATGAATAACTCGTAGATCAATAACACCATCAATGATAGCTTTAACCTTTTCGCCTTCTCACAATCAAATAGTCTCGATCTTCATAAAATATCACATCTCTACTTAAAAATCTTCTTTTTCAATCGATCCCATAACTGCACTCCAAACTCTTCATTTCCATAGCCAACAAGGATACATGGAAAAGCTTTGCTCATCAAGCTTTCGACTCCTTCAAGCTTAGGTGATGCCAAGAAGTTCTCAGACCAAAAAACCTTAAGACGATTGTAAACAACATCTTTCCTCGTCCATACCTCTCTCGAATGCTGAAACCCAAAGGAACTGAGGGAGACCTATTTATCGGGCAACAAGCAAAGATTTACAGCTTCACCCCAAAACACTCGGGTAGATTTCGCCATTTTTAGCATGCATCCGACCTTTCTCAACAATAGTGCGTTTCATCCTCTCGCAACACCATCAGGCCGCTGAGTACCAGAACCGTCTCATGTCTAATACCATGTGCCGAGCAAAGTAGCTTCTAAACTCCTTCGACGTGATACTCACCTCCACTGTCAATACGAAGACACTTCAAAAATTTCGCCTCTCTTTCAACTAAGCATGAAATTTTTAAAACTGACATTCTGATTCGCCTTCAATGTATAAAACCCACACCTTCATGCATCATCAATGAATGTGACAAAATATCATTTCCACCCAAGTGACTCCACCTCAAAGTAATTCACAAACATCAATAAACCACCTAAAATATTAGATTTCCTCAAGATTTAGAAAATAAACTCTATGATGTTTTCCAAATAAACAATAATCACAAGGGTTAAGACTGCCACCTCAAGAAAAGGAATGAGAGCCTTTCGCTAGTATATGTAACCCTTTCACCTACGTGACCCAATCTGCGCTATAAATTAGGGAGGAACCATTTCACCGTATTCAATTCATCTCCACATATTTTCACAATCGGTTCCGTAAAGCGTGTTTAACTCCGCTAAATAGCCTATCAAAGAACCTTTGGTAAGCTTCCATTTACCGTTACCGAAGTAATTCACATATCCTTCCCGATCCAAGGCAACCAGAAATAAGATTAAGACGTAAGTCAGGAACATGCCGCACAATTCTCGTGAGTCAATTTAGAACAACCAACGCCTCGTCTCGTATGCAAACATCACCAATACCTACAATCTTTAAGTAGCCTGTGTTACCCATCTTCACAAAGTACTCAAAGTCTCCCCGGGCCTGCATAATGTGAAGAACTCTTATTAGGGAGTAACATGATGTTATACAGACACAATCCACTCAACCTCATTATCTCGTAATAAAACATTCTTCATCTCCAAAAATAACCGCTAAGCATCTTCGCCGATAAGCAATTGTAGTATTTTATTTTCATCTTCCTCCGATTTTTGGCCTTCTTTTGTTCCCGCTTCCAAGCATAACAATTTCTTTTCATATGTCCTTCCTACCACAATGATAACACTTTCTTCTTTCACTAGACTTCTCCTGATCGCGACCATTTTCGGATTTTACCTTTCACCCACCCCAGTTCTCTATTTTTACCTCTTCCCCTGCTCGTGACAAGAGCCTGCCCTTTAAGATATTCCTTGTTCCTCTTCCGGCTTCTTCATTAAACAAACTCGGCTCTTTTACCATATCCATGGTTAAATTGCCACAGAGCTGAAAGCTACTTAAGCGGTATAACCAGAGTATCCCAACTATCTCGCAAAGAACTCAAAAGTACCAATGCTTCAACTCATCTTCAATCTTCATCTTCATGATTTAACCGGTCTTTACCAACCCTGAAGTCACTCTGTGCTCACTACTTCCGCGCCCATTTTTATACTTCGATTTACTAGCCTTCTAATCAAAGTGGCTTTATTCTCGTGCGCCTTCGTTCGTACATGGATTCTAATTTTCCAGCCTCGCAGCATCGCCTCCCGTGACACGTGATGAAACACACTCGGTCTACCCACTGCTCGACAGAGCTAATGCTTATGCATGATCTTCCATTCTCGGCTTCTCGACATATCTTGGGTTTACTTTATCCCCATCAATAGAAGATATAATCCTTGCAATAAAGCATTATCTTCCATTCTGCTTCCGTATGTATCAATTAGACGAGGTTAGTCTAATCATAGCTACTCCCGAAGATTCCTCCATTTTTAAACCAACACCAACCACAATACCCAGACAATAGAACCTGACTTTGATACCACTTGTTGTGAAATAAACAAGACTGAATATTTTCCCTTGCTGGATGAATCTGCTAGGAATCAATAAAATGCAATGCTTAAAATAATACGCCAACGCAGATAATCACAATAAAAACAGAGAGAATTTTTTAACGTGGAAACCTCCCCAGCGAGAAGAGGAAAAACCACGGACCTTTGTCTGAGTCCACCTAAATATCCACTATAATAATTTAGGCACAAAACCTAATTCTAAACTAGGGTTCAACACCTAGTTTTCAACACAATCAAGACGCACTTCAAGATCCCAAAAAACAATGAAATCATCTAAATATAAATGACAATAAAATAATAGTAAATCTAGCTCAAATCAAGACAAGATTGATGAAGATCTCACCTAAAACTGTCTCTTCCGAATTGATCGAATAAGAAAACATTTCGTAAAGTATACCCCAAAAACCGGCCGTTATTTATTTTTCTCGCAAAAACTCCGTCGTCGCACTTATTTTCTTGCACGAGAACCACATCGGCACAAGAAACTTCAGACTGCTCTGCTGGAGAGGAGGCTGCTCCCTTTTCTCACAGAAAATCGGCCGCTGCTCCCGACTCCTTACCCCTCTTTCAGGTTTTATTATATAAACCTGTGAGGGCTAAAATCTAATGGGCTTAAGTAAAATGGCTGCCAAAATTCCATGCACCCACATTACAATTGAGTCCCTTCCATGTTCCATCTTCAGTTTTCCGTCTTTGATTTTTCTATTTGGGTGGTGCGTGAACAGGTTGTTTATATTTATGATTTCCCTGAAGAAAATTTTTTGATTTTCCTTTTCTGGGTTTTTCTGCGGTTCATGAATGGTTTCGTGGGTTTGTGGTAGACGAGTATGTGTTTGATGAAAAGAATAATTGGGAGAATCAAAGCCTCGGTTTGCCAATGTTGGATGAATATTATAAAGATATTTTTTAGTTTTTGATTGGGGGGTTTTAAACACACTCAATGGTTTTGTGCCTTCTTGCTCAGGGAGATGAATGGAAGTAATATTTTTATAGCTAGATATGTCATATGGCATGCTAAATTTCATAATTGTAATGTTGTCATGAATCACTTTAGAGTACTGTTTGGAAATTGGCTATTGGGATTTATCCAATTGGGGATGGGTGTCATGCACATGATGAGATGTTGATACGGAATTCAAGCTGTTGTTATTTTCAGTCCTTGAAGTGATCTTGGGAAACAAGACGTTGAAAACAATGGTGCCTGCAAATGTCTCTGGGGATTTGTCATCAGAGATGGAGGTGGATGCTTTTAGACGTCTCTTCCCTCTTCGCTATCTTGAACGCTTTCTCCTTGATTCCATACGCCCTGATGCCAGGCCACTTGGAAGAGCTAGAGATACAAGCATGGCCTGGTTCGTTGAAGCTTGCTTTGCAGCTATGAAAAAAATATGCATTTCTCCTCTTCTTATTTTATGATTTACAAAGATTGATTTTTTGCTTAAACTGAATGATTTTCATAATCTTTTTCATGTAGGGGCGGTTGCCTCTGCTGATGGATCAGCACTAGTAAAGATTGGTTGCACTGTAAGGCCCTTCACACCACCAACTCACCCCCACCCCATCCCCTCTCCTATCTTGCACGCGTGCACACGCACACACATGCATGCATGCTCAATACAATCTCCCCCAAAGCCACATGTGTTGCATAACAAGTTTTGTGTTTCTTGGATGAAGGATTCAAAGACTTTAAATGTTTAAACCTTGTACAGACCATGTTGGCTGCTATTAAGATGGAAGTCATGACACCATCCAAGGAGTCACCTGATGAAGGCTCTATAGGTTAATTATCATCAACTGCTTATTTTATTTTCCTTTTGGTTCCTTCTTCACATTATTTTTATGTGGTACTAACAGGTTCCGTTTGTTCAGCTGTAGAATTTGCGATGCCCTCCAATTTGTTCTCCGCATGTCAGGCCTGGCAGGCCAGCCAAGGAAGCTCCAGTTGTTTCAAAGCAATTATCTGACACTATTTTAAGGCATGTAATGGCGTCTTTTTCTTATTCTCTTAATTTCTATCTGTGTGTATGCTAAGTGAGAATTTTGAGTTGTCCGTGTTCTGGGTTCCATCTGTTCTTTGAGAGCTTTCAATAGGTTTTAGTTGTTTTTTACCTTTTTCTTATGCGATTAAGAATATCTATCATTATCTTATGCATATTTTTCTGGGAGTGGCTATTCCAAATTTTCTGACTCAATAGTTATGCATCCAACCAAATTATTTTCGAGAGCCTTCTAGTAGTACATGCAGCAAAATGAGTGTCAATACAGGAGTGAAGATTACAATACTACCTCTGTGTTGGTATATTTGTCCTTGTGATTTTGGCATTTCTGAGGTCGTAGTCCAAATGGGACCATAACAAATGCTGATTTCACCAAGGCAGGGTACCATACTGGGCAAGCGTTCTGAAGGATGTTGAGCTGCCGATTTGTGTAATCTGTACATATACATGACTAATGGTTTTGTTATTACTCAGTCTTTTGTTCTGTGTATGTGCTCAAGGTAGCTTGTTTCTCAGGTCTATTTATTAGATTATGTTATCAACTATGTCAGGTCTATTTCAGCTTCATATTGATGTGCATTTTGTTGGGTTAAAGCAGTGATATGTACTAAATAGATTTGGGACATATGAAATATACTTAGCCATCATCTGCTAGGAGATGTAGCCAACCACACATTTGAAAAGAAAAGACAAATGCTAGAGAATAAAAAACTGAAATATGTTATTTAGTTCAGTTTCTGTTTTTCTTTTTAAGCAAGAAGTATTGTATCATGCTCGTTTCTTGATATCATAGTGTCTTAGTGACGCCAGAATTTGTAAAAAGTGAATAATTGGTTGTTTTAGAAGGCATATTACCGTATGACTAGTGGTTTGTTTGGGGTGATCTCATGGCATCTAAAAATCCTGGTTTATGCTGTTCAATCACTAAATTATGTTAATTGTAGAGATCTCATTATCCAAATAGGGAGATCCTTGTTTCTTCATTTTGATTTCTCTTCCTTTAGTCTCCTGATCAATTTTAAAAAGTTATTTTTAAACCAACTCCTAGACATCTGAACTGGTATGTGGAATTTTATACTTTAATACTTCACTTATTCAGTTAATAGGATTCTAGTTTTGATTTCACTTTTTATGATTTGAAAACATAACTTATTTTTAGTTAATTTTAGGTCAGACAAATCCTATTCATTAGCTGTTATCCCAACTGTTTAAGGTCAGGATGATCAGTTAAGCTGGTACAATTTATCTATTTAGCTCTTTTTGGAGCAATTTTCTTTCAATATCAAATTACGTCTGTCTTGTTGTTTTCAGTACTCCAAAATGTCACATGTTCCTCCAATATTGAAGCCTATTACTTTTTTCCCTTTCTTTTTATTTATCCCCTTCTAAAAATTGTGTGTGGACCTGACACTGGTTTTGTGCGATAATCAGCATTTTCTTATAATGATTACCATTTTCCGATGTAATCTTTGCAATTTTTTTGAATGATTAATTGGATGTTGCAGTTCTGGAATGATTAATTTGAAAGAACAATGCTTGGTCAGTGGAAAAGCTGCTTGGATGGCCTACCTGGTAATTTTTCCTTCGCATCTGGATCCATCTTTTGCTTAAGTTTCGGAAGCATGATGTCAGCATAATTAGCATTTCTGACTAGCCCGCTCTCCACATTAGTAATGGGCTTTCAACATGTAAAAGTAGGATTGGTTAATGCTCTCAGCGAGTG